>CM035837.1:254971415-255571415 GCA_020510985.1 Pholidichthys leucotaenia | reverse complement strand
CAGAAAACCTGCATAGCCAATGAAAGCGAGCTGACTTAGAAGCCTTGCCAGCTGGATGTTGCATACTTACATCAAGCTTGTACAAAAGTGTAAAAGGCACACCTATATACATCCTCTATGCCATGATTTCACTCATTGTTTTTGCTGATAACCAGCTAATGACATTTACAGTGGGGCAAAAAAGTATTTAGTCAGCCACCAATTGTGCAAGTTCTCCCACTTAAAAGATGAGAGAGGTCTCCAATTTTCATCAGAATCATCAGAATCAGAATCAGCTTTATTGGCCAAGTATGCACAACACATACAAGGAATTTGACTTTGGCTAAAAACTTGCTCTCGTTGTTCAGGTGGAGGATTTAAATAAGGATTCAATGACAACAGAGTATGTACAGTAAATTACAGTCTGTCCACGTTTCTATAAAAGGATGCAAATATATACAGGAATATATGCAGTTATTTACTCAGACTAACCACACTTTGCAGAAATATATGAAGAAATATACAGTCACACAGTATTTCAATGTGAACTCAGATTCAGTGATATAATGTGAATGAAGTAAAAAGCAGTGTGAGAGTTATGTGCAATGTAATAATGGATGAAAAGTCATGAGTACAGCAACAGGTAGGACTAGGTGAATGTTAGGAGTTCATCAGAGTGATGGCTTGAGGAAAGAAACTGTTCCTGTGACGGGTGGTTTTGACCTTCAGTGATCTGTAACGATGACCAGAAGATAGAAGTTCAAACAGTTTGTGGCCGGGGTGTGATGGGTCAGCACAGATGTTTCCCGCCCGTTTTCTGGTTATGGACCGATATAAGTTCTCAATGGAGGGTAGGTCGGTACCAGTGATCCTCTCCGCAGACTTAATGATCCGCTGCAGTCTGGTCTTGTCCTGTTTAGTGGCAGATCCAAACCAGACAGTGATGGAAAAGCAGAGGACAGATTGGATGATGGCGGTGTAGAAGACAACCAGCAGCTCCTGAGGCAAATCAAACTTCTTGAGCTGACGCAGAAAAGGTATACCTCAACTATGAGAGACAAAATGAGAAAAAAAATCCAGAAAATCACATTGTCTGATTTTTAAAGAATTTATTTGCAAATTATAGTGGAAAATAAGTATTTGGTCACCTACAAACAAGCAAGATTTCTGGCTCTCACAGACCTGTAACTTCTTCTTTAAGAGGCTCCTCTTTCCTCCACTTGTTACCTGTATTAATGGCACCTGTTTGAACTTGTTATCAGTATAAAAGACACCTGTTCACAACCTCAAACAGTCAGACTCCAAACTCCACTATGGCCAAGACCAAAGAGCTGTCAAAGGACACCAGAAACAAAATTGTAGACCTGCACCAGGCTGGGAAGACTGAATCTGCAATAGGTAAGCAGCTTGGTGTGAAGAAATCAACTGTGGGAGCAGTTATTAGAAAATGGAAGACATACAAGACCACTGATAATCTCCCTCGATCTGGGGCTCCACTCAAGATCTCACCCCGTGGGGTCAAAATGATCACGAGAACGGTGAGCAAAAATCTCAGAACCACACGGGGGGACCTAGTGAATGACCTGCAGAGAGCTGGGACCAAAGTAACAAAGGCTACCATCAGTAACACACTACGCCGCCAGGGACTCAAATCCTGCAGTGCCAGACGTGTCCCCCTGCTTAAGCCAGTACATGTCCAGGCCCGCCTGAAGTTTGCTAGAGAGCATTTGGATGATCCAGAAGAGGATTGGGAGAATGTCATATGGTCAGATGAAAGCAAAATAGAACTTTTTGGTAAAAACTCAACTTGTCGTGTTTGGAGGAGAAAGAATGCTGAGTTGCATCCAAAGAACACCATACCTACTGTGAAGCATGGGGGTGGAAACATCATGCTTTGGGGCTGTTTTTCTGCAAAGGGACCAGGACGACTGATCCATGTAAAGGAAAGAATGAATGGGGCCATGTATGGTGAGATTTTGAGTGAAAACCTCCTTCCATCAGCAAGGGCATTGAAGATGAAACGTGGCTGGGTCTTTCAGCATGACAATGATCCCAAACACACCGCCCGGGCAACGAAGGAATGGCTTCGTAAGAAGCATTTCAAGGTCCTGGAGTGGCCTAGCCAGTCTCCAGATCTCAACCCCATAGAAAATCTTTGGAGGGAGTTGAAAGTGCGTGTTGCCCAGCGACAGCCCCAAAACATCACTGCTCTAGAGGAGATCTGCATGAAGGAATGGGCCAAAATACCAGCAACAGTGTGTGAAAACCTTGTGAAGACTTACAGAAAACGTTTGACTTCTGTCATTGCCAACAAAGGGTATATAACAAAGTATTGAGATGAACTTTTGTTATTGACCAAATACTTATTTTCCACCATAATTTGCAAATAAATTCTTTAAAAATCAGACAATGTGATTTTCTGGATTTTTTTTTCTCATTTTGTCTCTCATAGTTGAGGTATACCTATGATGAAAATTGGAGACCTCTCTCATCTTTTAAGTGGGAGAACTGGCACAATTGGTGGCTGACTAAATACTTTTTTACCCCACTGTAGGAGTCGCCACAGCGGATCATCTGCCTCCATCTCACCCAGTCCCTTACATCTTCTTCTGTAACATCACCCCTCTCTATGTCCTCTTTCACTACATCCATCAGTCTTCTCTGTGGTCTTCCTCTTTTTCTCCTGCCTGGCAGCTCCATCTTCAACATCCTTTGTCCAGTATATCCACTATCCCTCCTCTGCACATGTCCAGACCATCTCAGCCTTGCCTGTCTTACTTTGTCTCCAAACCACTCAATCTAAGCTGTACCTCTGTTATACTCATTTCTAATCCTGCCCCTGATATACTAATTTCTAATCTTGTCCCTCCCAGTCACTCCCAATGAGAATCTTAGCATCTTCAACTCTGCCACCTCCTGTCTTTTTGTCAGCGCCACCGTCTCCAAACCATACATCATAGCAGGTCTCACTACGTCTTGTAAATCTTCCCTTTCACTCTAACTGCTACCCTTCTGTCACAAATCACCCGACACTCGCCACCATCCTCTCCACCCTGTCTGCACTCTTCTTCACCTCTCTTGTGCATTTTCCATTGCTTTGGATGGTTGATCCCAGGTGTTTAAACTCATGTACCTTCACTACCTCTGCTCCTTGCATCTTGACCTTTACACCTGCCTCCCTCTCATTCACACTCATGTATTCTTTCTTGCTTCTATTAACTTTCATTCCTCTTCTCTCCAGAGCATGCCTCCACCTCTCCAGGTTCTCTTTCACCTGCTCCCTACTTTCACTACAGATCACAATGTCATCTGCAAACATCATGGTCCACGGAGACTCCTGCCTGACCTCATCTGTCAGTCTGTCCATCACCATGGCAAACAAGAAGGGGCTCAGAGCTGACCCCTGATGTAACCCCACCCCCACCTTGAATCCATCTCTCACTCCTACAGCACACCTCACCACCATCTCACTGTCCTCATACATGTCCTGCACCACCCTCATATACTTCTCTGCCACTTCTGACTTTCTCACACAGTACCACACTTCCTTTCTTGGCACCCTATCACATGCTTTCTCTAGATCCACAAAGACACAGTGGAACGCTTTCTGACCTTCTCTATACTTCTCCATCAACAAAACATTGCATCTGTAGTACTCTTTCTTGGCGTGAAGCTGTCCTGCTGCTCACTGAGTGTCACTTCTCTTCTTAACCTGGCTTCAACAACTCTTTCCCATATCTTCATAGTGTGGCTGATCAACTTTATGCCTCTGTAGTTACTACAGCTCTGAGCATCACCTTTGTTCTTGAAAATTCTCCATTCCTCAGGCATTCTCTCACTCCAAGATTGTGTTAAACAATCTGGTTAAAAAGTCCACTGCCATCCATCCATCTTCTACTGCTTTTCCGGAGGTCCGGGTCACAGAGGCAGCAGTTCAAGCAGAGAAGCCCAGACTTCCCTCTCCCCAGCCACCTGCTCCAGCTCTTCAGAGAGGATACCAATGCATTCCCAGACCAGCTGGGAGACATAGCCTCTCCAGCTAATCCTGGGTCTGCCCCGGGGTCTCCTCCCAGTGGGACGTGCCTGAAACACCTCAAGTGGGAGGTGTCCAGGAGGCATCCTGATCAGATGCCCATACCACCTCAACTGGATCCTTTCAGTGTGGAGGAGCAGCGGTTCTATTCTGAGCCTCTCCTGGATGACTGAGCTCCTCACCCTATCTCTAAGGGTGAGTCCAGCAATCCTACGGAGAAAGCTTATTTCAGCCACTTGTATCCGCGATCTCGTTCTTTCAGTCATTACCCAAAGCTTGTGACCATAGGTGAGAGTAGGAACGTAGATTAACTGGTAAATTGACAGCTTTGCCTTAGAACTCAGCTCCTTCTTCACCACAGCAGACCGGTACAACGTCCGCATCACTGCAGATGCTGCTCCGATCCATCTGTCAGTCTCTCACTCCATTCTCCTCTCACTCATGAATAAGATCCCAAGATACTTAAACTCCTCCACTTGGGGAAGGAGCCTGTCCCCAACCCAGAGAGGACAATCCTCGACTCGGACTTGGAGGTGCTGATTCTCATCCCAGCCGCTTCACACTCAGCGACAGACCGTCCCAGCAAGAGCTGTAGGTCATTGCTGGATGAAGCCAACAAGACAACATCATCTACAAACAACAGAGATGAGATCCTGTGGCCACCAAGCAGGACACCCTCCATTCCCTGGCTGCGCCTAGAAATCCTGTCCATAAAAATTATGAACGGGATCGGTGACAAAGGGCAGCCCTGGCGGAGTCCAGCTCTCACTGGGAATGCGTCCAATCGAGTGTTGGCAATATGAACCAAACTATCACAACAGTCGTACAGAGACCAAATAGCTCGTAACAACAAGCCCGATACCCCATACTCCCGAAGCACCCCGAACAAAAAACCACGAGGACGCGGTCGAGTGCCTTCTCCAAGTCCACAAAACACATGTAAACTGGTTGGGCAAACTCCCATGAACCCTCGAGAATTCTTGAGAGGGTAAAAAGCTGGTCCGATGTGCCACGGCCAGGACGAAAACCACATTGCTCCTCCTGAATCTGAGGTTCGACCAACAGCTGGACTCTCCTCTCCAGTACCTTGGTATAGAACAGGGGTGGGCAATTATTTTTTCCATGGGGCCACATGAGAAACAGAAAATATTGTGGAGGGCCGGACCAAAAGGCTGAACTGAATTCTGCGTAATATTAATTGTATTTCTTTGTAAAAAGCAGCACATAGCATTGTTTTGACAAGCTGGTAAGACTGGTAAGAGTATATGTTATGATTAAGCAGTGAAAAAGTGAAGTTGCCTTACAAAAAATGTCATTTATTCAGTCAATTTTCACAAAACAGTGGCTAACTAAATGTGAACATTTTTACCATTGTGACTCATTATATTAGTGATCATTTTCAGTCGCATTCACCCCAAAACACATTTTGAGTTTCATATACTGTTGGAAAGAGGTTCTTAGCTTTCTAAAGACATCACAGTATTGTCTTTGTACTCCAAATATTAAGCAAGATACAGCATATTATAGTAATGATTGTCACTGAACTGTGATTTTGAGAAAAAGGCCTCCAAAGAAAGTGTCCCAGTTAACTGGTAGCTGGTGCATTTACATGCCTACATTTGTAGTCTAACCACCTCACTTGGTGTTTTTCAGTTCTTTTTTCTTGTTCAGTGAGAGAACTCTAGTCTCTGCTGGGCTTTAACGAGTGCATCAAAGTCAGGTTGAATGTCTGAGGTGGAGATGCGAAGCACAGCTGACAGATGATCATCAGTGAGAGAGGATCTGTACCTGGATTTGGTAAACTTCATCACTGGGAATGTTTGTTCACATATGTACAGTAGGTAGAGCCAAAGAGAACCAACATCTTCTGAGCATGTCTCCTCATGTTTGGAAAGTTTTCTTCCTTGAGAGAAGAGTAAAAATCCAGCAGTGATCCTGACTTAAAGTGCTCTGCCAGTATCGCATCAGACTGCAGGTCAGTTAGTTCCATCTGAACATCACTGGGTGCATTATCCACACTGCAGGTAAAGGGAGAGGAAATCATGTGCATTTCATCCTCGAATGTTCTGAGTAGGGATGGGCATTCGGTGAAATTTTCTTCACCGATCGTCGGGAGAATTAATGATTAATAATCGGTTAATCATTAACATTTTTAGGTACGTAACAAGGCAGGTAGACTACATTAGAACATCAGGAATCAGCACGGAGAGCCCTCTGGAATCTCGCAAGCTGATTGGCCGAGACGTTTCACCCCGCAAGCTGATTGGCCGACTGTCCCTGCCGAGCGGCCACCCAACAAACGAAGACCGCATTCATTGCTCTATCGCTCGTGTTACTTAGTCTAGCTGCGCAGAACTTTTTGCTGTTCTCTTGTGCCATTTTGTGCGAAATAGTCTTCCCGTCGAGCCACTACGCCGCCTCCTGCAGCTTCCCTCGACGTGTGTACACCGAATCTTCATGACCTTGTCAATAAAGTTTCTGAAAAAAACAAAAAAGAATCTTCACGACCGCCATTACTCTCCACTGTTGGCGGTTTCTTCGCGTAATAAGGGTGTTCCATGGACTCTGTCGATGAGGTATATTTGTATGCTGCATTGCAGTGATTGCAGTACACCTGGTCATTTTTTAAATTGAAATGGTCCCACGCAACACTTCGCCGTAACCGCTTCATGATTTGGCGATTGCCCTACGGAAGCCCGCATGTATCAACTGAGGCACGCCAGGGTACGGCGATGGTGTAATGTTGCCCCCTGGTGCCCAAATTTTGCCATTGCATTGTTTGAGGACGGCCGTGCACTAGGCCTAATAACCTCGGATTGTTTAAAAAAAAAAACGGTTTGTCGACGAAAATGAACTTCCTCGGTGAAATTCTTAATGATCAATTATCGGTTAATCGGTAAATTATGCCCATCCCTAGTTCTGAGATCTTCAAATCGCCTTGAAAACTCACCATGCAGTGCTACTAACATGGATGAGTACCTGCAGAGGTGATCAGCTGATAGTGTGACTTCTTTCAGGGTTTGCATGTGAGTGAGAGTGTTGCTCTCCAGTTGGCTTGAAAGAAACTGCAACTTTCTCACGAAAGTCTTCACCAGGCTGTGCATTTCATAAGCAAAAAGGCCCTTGCCTTGCAGTTTGGTGTTCAGTTCATTCATCAGTTCAGTCACATCAACAGCAAATGCAAAATCTGCCATCCAGTCCTCATCTGAGAGCTCTGGGATGCCTTTGCCTTTCTTCTCACAAAACTGTCGAATCTCTGCTTTCAGGTCCCAAACTCTTTTTAGCACTTTGCCCAGGCTGAGCCATCTGACAGCTGTGTGGTAGCCAATGTCACTATGTTCAGTCTCACAAATTGTCTGTGATTCAATGCTCGTGCCCTGATGAAGTTAACTATTTTAGTTACAACATCAATAACATGGTTAATTTTTAGCACTGACTTGCACAACACATGCTGACGTATAATACAATGCAAAAATACCAATTTCTGATCTGCGTCAATTTCAGTCACTTTATCTTGCATACGTTTCAAAAGTCCGACATTTTTCCCCGTCAGATTTGGACAACCGTCCGTTCCGTTGTGACACCTACCAGTCTGTCCCATTTCAGCCCCAGCATGTCCATGCATGCATTTACCTCTGTGAACAGATCGCTCCCTGCCGTCGTCCTTTTCATTGACCGCATTGCTGCCAGCTCCTCCGTAATTTTGAAGTCCGTTATCCTACGGACAAATACGAGTAACTGGGCTGTGTCACAGACGTCACAACTCTCGTCCATAGCCAAGTAAATAAATACTTAGCAGTCCATGTTTTGTTGAAAACCCTGCATTCAGCACCTACCTTTCTTTTTTTAACATGTGTGGGCATTTTTGAGGGCTAAAGTTGTCTGCTTGTGACAAGGTAGATTCAGTCATGCGCAATATTGATTTAGGTATTGCGTCATTATGCACGTGAATATAAAAACAACTTCAAAATAAAAGCAGTTCAGCTTTAGTCCATGCCTTAGGTAAAATTAGAAAATGTGTTTATTTTGAAATTTACAATTAACCTCAGGCAGGCCGGTCGGAGTCAACCAAAGGGCCGTATGCGGCCCGGGGGCCGTACAATGCCCAGATCTGGCATAGACCTTCCCAGGGAGGCTGAGGAGTGTGATCCCTCTAAAGTTGGAGCACACCCTCCGGTCCCCTTTTTTAAAGAGAGGAACCACCACCCCGGTTTGCCATGCCAAAGGCACTGCCCCCGACCCCCACACAGTGTTGCAGAGGCGTGTCAACCATGACAGCCCTACAACATCCAGGGCCTTGAGGTACTCAGGGCGAATCTCATCCACCCCCGGGGCCCAGCCACCAAAGAGATTTTTAACCACCTTGGCGACCTCAGCCCCTGTGATAGGTGAGTCGTCCCCCTCGTCTACAAGCCCTGCTTCCTCTGTGGAAGGCGTATCAGTGGGATTGAGGAGATCCTCCAAGTATTCCTTCCACCGCCCGACAATATCCCCAGTCGAAGTCAACAGTGCCCCATCCGCACCATACACAGTGTGAACAGGGAGCTGCTTTCCCCTCCTGAGCTGCCAGACAGTTTGCCAGAATCTCTTCGAGGCCGACCGAAAGTCTTGTTCCATGGCCTCACCGAACTCCTCCCATATCTGAGTTTTTGCTTCAGCAACAACCCGAGCTGCACTCTGCTTGGCCTGCTGGTACACCTCAGCTGCTTTGGGAGTCCCACAAGCCAACCAAGCCTGATAGGACTTCTTCTTCAGCTTAGTGGCCCCCCTCGCCGCTGGTGTCCACCACTTGGTTCGTGGGTTGCCACCACGAGATGCCCCGACGACCTTGCGGCCGCAGCTGTGGGCCGCTGCTTCAACAATGGAGGTGGAGAACATGGTCAATTCAGACTCCATGTATCCAGACTCCCTCGGAATGTGGTTGAAGTTCTTCCGGAGGTGGGAGTTGAAGACCTCCCGGACAGGGGCCTCAGCCAGACGTTACCAGCACACCCTCACTATTCATTTGGGTCTACCAGGTCTGAATGGCATCCTCCCCTGCCATCGGATCCAACTCACCACCAGGTGGGGATCAGTTGACAGCTCTGCACCTCTCTTTATGCGAGTGTCCAAGACATACGATCGCAGGTCTGATGACACGATAACAAAATCGATCATCGACCAGTGACCTAGGGTGTCCTGGTGCCAGGTGCACATATGGACACCCTTATGCTTGAACATGGTGTTCGTTATGGACAAACTGTGGTTAACACAGAAGTCCAATAACTGAACACCACTCAGGTTCAGATCGGGCAGGCCGTTCCTCCCAATCACCCCCTTCAAGGTTTCACTGTCGTTGCCCACATGCGCATTGAAGTCCCCCAGTAGGACAATGGAGCCTCCAAGAGGAGCACCCTCCAGCATCCCAGTCACAGACTCCAAAAAGGGTGGGTACTCTGAAACATCATTTGGTGCATAGGCACAAATGATGGTCAGGACCTGTTTCCCAACCCGAAGGCATAGGGAAGCAACCCTTTCGTCCACTGGAGAAAACTCCAATATAGAGGCAGCAAGGTGGTGGGATACAAGAATACCCACCCCTGCTCGTCCCCTCTCGCCTGGGGAAACTCCAGAGAAGGACAAGGAATCCCCTCATGGATCGTCACCTTATCGTGGTGGGGGGTTTGCGTGCCCCAGTGATCCCAGGAGCTATGTTGTCCGGGGCAATTTGCCTCTGATAGGGTCACCCAAGACAAACTGGTCCTAGGTGAAGGGCCAGACTAAGAACAATCCAACAGACTCTCATGATCAATACTAGAACAAGGATTCAGTGTACCCCGCCCGGTATGAGGTTACCGGGGCCCCACCCTGGAGCCGGGCCTGGGGGAGGGGCTCAATGGCTAGCGTCTGGTGGCTGGGTTTCCACCCATGGGACCCAGCCGGGCTCAGCCCGAAGGAGTTACATGGGTCCATTCTCCAGTGGGCTCACCACCTGCAGGAGGGATCATGGGGGTCCGGTGCTATGTGGATCAGGTGGCAGTCAAAGGCGGAGACCTTGGCGGACTGATCCCAGGTTTTCTAAACTGGCTTTTGGTACGTGGAAGTCCACTGCCATCTGTCCTAAACATCACCATACCTCCACAGGTATGACATCTGGACCAACCGCCTTTCCATTGTTCATCCTCTTTTGAGCTGCCCTCACTTCTGCCTTGCTAATCCTCAGGACTTCCTTGTTCACCATCTTTCCTTCATCCATCCTCCTCTTTCTCTCTCATTTTCTTCATTCATCAGCTCATCAAAGACCTCCTTCCACCTTCTCAACACACTCTTGTCACTTGTTAGTACATTACCATTTCTGTCCTTAATCAACCTAACCTGCTGCTCATCCTTACCAGCTCGATCTCTCTGTCTCACCAATTGATACAACTCCTTTTCTTCTTCCATAGTGTCCAACCTGTCATCTGACTTACGATATGCCTTTTCCTTTGGCATGTTCCCAGATTCCAAATACTCCTGTCTACTTTCTTCAACTCCCTGACTATCCCACTTTTTCTTTTTCAACCTCTTCCTTTGAATACTTTCCTGTACCTCTTCATTCCACCACCAAGTCTCCTTGGTGTCTCCTTCTTCTGTCCACTGGATACACCACATACCTTTCTATCCGTTTCCCTCAATACTTTTGCTGTACTTTCCCAGTCATCTGGTAAATGAGGAGCTCATTTAGCAGCAGACTACATCATCCTAGGTGCACAACCGAGAGGTTTCACAGGTCCTTCCTACCTACGGCTGTCAGACTGTACAACCTAAGCAGGGCTGCTTGCAGAGATAGTAAAAGATGTGACAACCTAATAGTATTGAATGCAAAAGACGCAATAGACTTACACAATGGTCCCCTCCGGTATACAACTAGGAAAAGACTGGTAGCTACGGAGGGTGACAATATGTATGGGTACATAATCATACCATGTAGGATAACTAAGTAGACGGTTATGCGGTTTCATTCCATCTAGCTACAATGCTCTGCATTGTGTGTGTTTATATATTTATTCCATCTAGCGACAATGCTCCACACTGTGTTTATATATTTACATATTTATTCCATCTAGCTACAATGCTCCGCACTGTGTGTTTATATATTTACATATTTATTCCATCTAGCTACAGTGCTCCGCACTGTGTGTGTTTATATATTTACATATTTGTTCCATCTAGCTACAATGCTCCACACTGTGTGTGTTTATATATTGACATATTTATTCCATCTAGCTACAATGCTCTGCACTGTGTGTGTTTATATATTTACATATTTATTCCATCAAGCTACAATGCTCCGCACTGTGTGTTTATATATTCATATATTTATTCCATCTAGCTTCAACGCTCCACACTGTATGTGTGTTTATATATTCACATATTTATTCCATCTAGCTACAATGCTCCGCACTGTGTGTTTATATATTTACATATTTATTCCATCTAGCTACAATGCTCCACACTGTGTGTTTATATATTTACATATTTATTCCATCTAGCTACAGTGCTCCGCACTGTGTGTGTTTATATATTTACATATTTGTTCCATCTAGCTACAATGCTCCACACTGTGTGTGTTTATATATTGACATATTTATTCCATCTAGCTACAATGCTCTGCACTGTGTGTGTTTATATATTTACATATTTATTCCATCAAGCTACAATGCTCCGCACTGTGTGTTTATATATTCATATATTTATTCCATCTAGCTTCAACGCTCCACACTGTATGTGTGTTTATATATTCACATATTTATTCCATCTAGCTACAATGCTCCGCACTGTGTGTTTATATATTTACATATTTATTCCATCTAGCTACAATGCTCCACACTGTGTGTTTATATATTTACATATTTATTCCATCTAGCTACAGTGCTCCGCACTGTGTGTGTTTATATATTTACATATTTGTTCCATCTAGCTACAATGCTCCACACTGTGTGTGTTTATATATTGACATATTTATTCCATCTAGCTACAATGCTCTGCACTGTGTGTGTTTATATATTTACATATTTATTCCATCAAGCTACAATGCTCCGCACTGTGTGTTTATATATTCATATATTTATTCCATCTAGCTTCAACGCTCCACACTGTATGTGTGTTTATATATTCACATATTTATTCCATCTAGCTACAATGCTCCGCACTGTGTGTTTATATATTTACATATTTATTCCATCTAGCTACAATGCTCCACACTGTGTGTTTATATATTTACATATTTATTCCATCTAGCTACAATGCTCTGCACTGTGTGTGTTTATATATTCATATATTTATTCCATCTAGCTACAATGCTCCACACTGTGTGTTTATATATTTATATATTTATTCCATCTAGCTACAATGCTCCGCACTGTGTGTCTATATATTTATGTTTATATGTACATATGTATACTCGCTGCTCTTGTTTTTTTCCTTGCCTTCTGATTGTTGCTCTGAGTGTTGCTATCCCTGTGCTGTTGTAATCCTGGAATTTCCCCATTGTGGGACTAATAAAGGCTTATCTTATTTTATCTTATTCTTCCCCACCACCCAGAGCCCATATCAACTACTTCCTAAACTCTGTGCAACCTTCTTTCTTCTGTAACTTCCCCCACTAAATCTTTGGCTCTGCCTTTACTCTCTTCCTCTTCTTGCTTTCCAAAGTTATTCTACAGACTACCATCCAATGCTGCTTAGCTACATTGTTCCCTGCCACCACCTTGCAGTCTCCTATTTCTTTCAGATTTCGCCTTCTGCATAAGATGTAGTCCACTTGTGTGCACCTTCCTCCACTCCTGTAAATCACCTGATGTTCCTCTCTCTTCTTAAAATATGTATTCCCCACAGCCATTTCCAACCTGTTTATCCAACTTACTCCAGAAATCCTCTTTCTCTTCTACCCAACATCAACTTGTGGGGCATATGCAGTGACAATGTTCAACTTCACACCTTCAACTTCTAGCTTTAAACTCGTGATCCCATCTGACTCCTTCTTTACCTCCTGAATACTCTTCATATACTCTTGATTCAAGGTTACTCCTACTCCATTTCTCTTCCTATCTACACCATGGTAGAAAAGTTTAAATCCCCCTCCAATGCTCCTAGCCTTGCTTCCTTTCCATCTGGTTTCTTGAACACACAGTATATTTATGTTTCTTCTCTCCATCATATCAGCCAACTCCCTCCCTTTACCAGTCATAGACCCTACATTTAAAGTCTGTACTCTTACCTCCACACTTCTACCTTTCCTTTTCTCTCTCTCCCTCCTAACACACCTTCTCCCTCTCCTCCTCCTCAATGTTCGACCAACGGTAGCCCAATTTCAATCGGCATCCTGTTGTTTAACAGCACCGGTGGCGGTTGTTGTTAACCCGGTCCTCAACCGATTCGGTATGGAAGTCTCATTCGTCGTGATATGAGGGCAGCACAGTGGTGCAGTGGTTAGCACTGTTGCCTAACAGCTAGAATGTTCCAGGTTCGAATCCCCAGGCTGGCAGGGGTAGGAACCTTTCTGTGTGGAGTTTGCATATTCTCCCTGTGCTGCGTGGGTTTACTCTGGGGGCTCTGGTTTCCTCCCACAATCCAAAGACATGCATGCTAGGTTAATTGGTTGTTCTAAATTGTCCCTAGATATCTGTCTCCTATAGGCCCTTAGAATACAGGGTTAGTACTAGTGAAGCGCTTTGAGTGGTCTTTGAGACTAGAAAAGCGCTATATAAGTACAGGTCCTTATCCCTTATATGCATGTTTGATTTGGCAAAAGTTTTGTTGGATGCCCTTCCTAACACAACCCTCCCTATTTACCCAGGCTTAGGACCGGCACTAGAAGCACACTGGCTTGTGCACCCCCTGTGGCTGGATTATTTACACATCATTTGATGTACTTAATTTTCCAATCAGTACACAAATATATAAACAAGGGTCAGGTTGCTGCGAACAGTGCGTCCTGTAAGTTTCATTGCATTTTAGCCATCTGCTTAAAAAAATCAGTTGTCTTTCATTTACTTGTGTTTTTGCCCATCAACAGTTCGTATTGGCGCCATGCTGGCCTACACACCGCTGGATGAGAAGAGTCTGGCTTTGCTCCTCAGTTATCTCCAAGATTTCCTCAAGTAAGGGTTCACTTCAGTGCACCACCAGAGACTCCATGTCATGTCTGGCTCACTCTGAAATGTCATGTTACATTCACATTCAGATTAGTGCAGTGAGGCTTGTTGCAGATCCGAAACACACAGGACATGAAAATGATTTTTCAGCTCTGGAAAATGTTTTTGCTGTGGCTGACTATATATATATATATATATATATATACAGTATATATATATATATATATATATATATATATATATATATATATATATATATATATATATATATATATATATATATATATATATATATACATATATATATACATATATATATATACACACACACACACACACACACACACACACACACACACACACACACACACACACACATATATATATATATATATATATATATATATACACATATACAGTATATACAGTATATACACACAGTATATATATATATATTTATATATATACAGTATATATATATATACATACACAGTATATATACAGTATATATATACAGTATATATATATATATATATATATATATATATATATATATATATATATATATATATATATATATATATACATACATACAGTGGGGCAAAAAAGTATTTAGTCAGCCACCAATTGTGCATGTTCTCCCACTTAAAAGATGAGAGAGGTCTCCAATTTTCATCATAGGTATACCTCAACTATGAGAGACAAAATGAGAAAAAAAATCCAGAAAATCACAATGAAGGATTTTTAATGAATTAATTGGTAAATTCCTCTGTAAAATAAGTATTTGGTCAATAACAAAAGTTCATCTCAATACTTTGTTATATACCCTTTGTTGGCGATGACAGAGGTCAAACGTTTTCTGTAAGTCTTCACAAGGTTTTCACACACTGTTGCTGGTATTTTGGCCCATTCCTCCATGCAGATCTCCTCTAGAGCAGTGATGTTTTGGGGCTATCGCTGGGCAACACAGACTTTCAACTCCCTCCAAAGATTTTCTATGGGGTTGAGATCTGGAGACTGGCTAGGCCACTCCAGGACCTTGAAATGCTTCTTACGAAGCCACTCCTTCATTGCTCGGGCGGTGTGTTTGGGATCATTGTCATGCTGAAAGACCCAGCCACGTTTCATCTTCAATGCCCTTGCTGACGGAAGGAGGTTTTCACTCAAAATCTCACGATACATGGCCCCATTCATTCTTTCCTTTACACGGATCAGTCGTCCTGGTCCCTTTGCAGAAAAACAGCCCCAAAGCATGATGTTTCCACCCCCATGCTTCACAGTAGGTATGGTGTTCTTTCTCCTCCAAACACGACAAGTTGAGTTTTTACCAAAAAGTTCTATTTTGGTTTCATCTGACCATATGACATTCTCCCAGTCCTCTTCTGGATCATCCAAATGCTCTCTAACAAACTTCAGACGGGCCTGGACGTGTACTGGCACTGCAGGATTTGAGTCCCTGGCGGCGTAGTGTGTTACTGATGGTAGCCTTTGTTACTTTGGTCCCAGCTCTCTGCAGGTCATTCACTAGGTCCCCCCGTGTGGTTCTGGGATTTTTGCTTACCGTTCTCGTGATCATTTTGACCCTACAGGGTGAGATCTTGCGTGGAGCCCCAGATTGAGGGAGATTATCAGTGGTCTTGGATGTCTTCCATTTTCTAATAATTGCTCCCACAGTTGATTTCTTCACACCAAGCTGCTTACCTATTGCAGATTCAGTCTTCCCAGCCTGGTGCAGGTCTACAATTTTGTTTCTGGTGTCCTTTGACAGCTCTTTGGCCTTGGCCATAGTGGAGTTTGGAGTCTGGCTGTTTGAGGTTGTGGACAGGTGTCTTTTATACTGATAATGAGTTAACAGGTGCCATTAATACAGGTAACGAGTGGAGGACAGAGGAGCCTCTAAAAGAAGAAGTTACATGTCTGTGAGAGCCAGAAATCTTGCTTGTTTGTAGGTGACCAAATACTTATTTTACCGAGGAATTTACCAATTAATTCATTAAAAATCCTTTAATGTGATTTTCTGGATTTTTTTTTCTCATTTTGTCTCTCATAGTTGAGGTATACCTATGATGAAAATTGGAGACCTCTCTCATCTTTTAAGTGGGAGAACTTGCACAATTGGTGGCTGACTAAATACTTTTTTGCCCCACTGTGTGTATATATATATATATATATATATATATATACACACACTACTCACAAAAAGTAAGATATTATATGTAATTGGCATCAACTGGGGATTCTAAATTGTCCTTAGGTATGAATGTGGGAGTGAATGGTTGTCTGTCTCTCTGTGTTGGCCCTGCGATGGACTGGCGATCTGTCCAGGGTGTACCCTGCCTCTCACCCAAAGATGCTGGGATAGGCCCAGCCCCCTCACCCCCACCCACCCCCACCTCCAGCGACTTGAAAAGGATTGAGTGGAAGAAAATGGCTGGATGGTAAACTGAAACATTTCTACCCATGTGGATCGAATTGATTACTAGATTATGTATGTGAGTTTTGTTAAGCAAAGGAAAAAAGACAGTTACATACTCAGTTACATATTTTTGTGAAGAATTTTCTCAAGTGTTTTCATTTTATTTTATTATTCAGCTTTTTCATAAGTGAAAAAAAATATGTATAGAATATACTACTCAAAAAGTTAAGGATATTCGACTTTTGGGTGACATTTCAGTTTACCACACATCGTTAACACTTGGTGGTCTAATAAGTGACAAAAGTATAATTTGTCGCTTATTTTAAACATTTTTTTATATGTTTACATTTCATCAGTTCTTTATTTGGCGAGCCACTTGCTCTTATTTTGAATGGTTGCAAGACTGGATATCAGCTCTTATTTTGAAAATTAATTTGCTAAGTGTAGTTCAAGACATAGTTATCTGCAGAATTCACTCGAAATGTTTACCTTCTCCTGCCCCCCACCCCCACCCCCAGTTTCCTGTGCTTAAGGTGAGCCTACGTTTATTCTTTGATTCCGCTCAGCTCAAAATTAGAGAACAGTGTATTAATACTTGATTTATTCTGAAATACTATTCTTCATTGTTCAGAATTTAACACAATATCAGCTGTGGCAATACCACTGCTGTACTACTGTCTTTTTTTTGTTTTGTTTTTTTAAATCAAAGCACTTCAACACAAATTTTTATTTTGTAAAAAAAACAGTGAGCAAAACTAGAGAACAGTAACCACTGTGTCAGAAGAAGAAAACAAAGGTTTTTTTTTAGGGCTATTGTAGAGGGCAAAAGGGAAAGGATGTGGAGGCGAGGCACGAGTGTAGGTTGACACAGATTTTTTATTGAACCCTCTATTATATGTACAGCCTGTGTCCCAATGTGGACGCTGGGGCCGTGAAGAGCCTAGTCTGGAAAGGCCTCCTCAGTTTCTCTGCACTCTCTTATAAAGCTTTATTGACCTGCGCGTAGAAACTGAAGCTGGCGCATATTAAATGAGGTCTGACAAAGGCCATGAGTGGCACGATTAACATAACACATGTTACCTTCCTACAATATATCTGCCTCCCTGTGCTGTAGCTTATAGCAGCAGGTGGCGAAGGCGCCTTAAAGTCTGGTGTAATTACCCCTGTGGGGTGCTAACCCTCTCAGTCCATTGTTCAGCCCCTCTGTCTGTTTTTGGGTATGAGATAATGTCCACCGCAGTGTCTAGGGTCACCACACTATTAGATTAAAAAATTCATAGGAAGTGTAGAGGCCCTTGCTTTGAATGACTTCAGCACATCTGTGGCCACAGGACATCACTAGTTTCTCACACTGCTCTGATTTGATCTCACTCCATTCTTCTTGCAGTCTCTTCCACAGTTCAGTAAGTGTAGTGGGTTTTTGAGCCATTACTTTGCCACCAAGGATTCTCCAGAGATTCTCTATGGGGTTTAGATCTGGACTCTGGCCTGGCCTTTTCATAGTTTCAATATTGTTAAATTCAAGGAAGTGTTTAACCCCTTGCACTCTGGTCAGTTTCCCTCAAAACACCTAAAAATAACATACCCAAAGTAAATCAAAAGCTGTTCTTCAACCCTTTGCAGCATCTTCATGGGGTTGGTCTCATTTAAAAGAAAACACTTTGAATTTTTTTGGCAAAACAGTCATAATCTCTCTAAGTGCTCCTGCCACTGAGTAACAGTCATCAAAACATACTGAATCTGAAGAAAATAAAGTTCGCCTGGGTGTTTTTTTTAGATACAAATGCTTGCAAATAACACGCAGCTGTCAGATACTGGCTGGAAAATGCAACAAAAATGTAGAACCAAATGTTTTCAAGCTGAGGTCAAAATTTTGTAACAATACCACAAAAAAATGAATATATTACACAGCTTTTCTCTCAGGTTGTTCCCAGGCATTTTTGAACTGTGACAGATTGTGCCAAATGGCACAGTTTGGAAAAGCGTCTATAACTTTTGAATGCTTAAACATAGAAGCTTCATCTTGGGCTCTAATGAAAGGTGACACTCAGGGCTGTGTGTGTGTTCATTCATTCATGAATGAATGAATGAACAAACAAGCCCCCCACACACAAAGAAGCATGCCACGTAAAAAATGTGTGGCCTTTTTTTACAAGAAAAAATAACCTACAGTGCAATAAAAATTATACTAAAATATCTGCAATGTAGAGGATAACAACACCCCCCCTCCACTACAGAGGAGCTCGGCGCACAAAAAACGGTCCGTCATGTGGCCATGACGCACCGTTGTATTTACCGATCGGTCAAAAGTCATTTTTATTACTATTTTCATTGATAAAGAATAATTTAGCTTATAACACTTACCTGTCCACAACAGCAGTGTCGTTGGCGAACATCTGTTCCTCATTGTCAGACGAACATGAAGCTGGTCTGGTTGTTACGGACTCGTGTTTTTTTACGGACTTGTGATTGCGGTTTTGGCGAACGATTTTTCAAAACAAATAAGAACAGTAGTAATAAAAAAAGACTGGCTAATGGCTGAGAGTGGCGAACGCTACCGTTACACACAGGTCTCAATGTGTGTCACCCAGCGGCTTAGACAAAACAGATTTTACGCACGGGACGCACGCGTTTCAATCGTCGAACTTCTCTGCTTCAATTTGCTCATTGTATTCGCAGTCGTTGGTAGGCAGGTCCTTCTTGCTAGGTTTTCAGTCATTGGTTCTTCAAAGTTTCAGAAACCCAATTCAAGGCTCTTATTAGTCGAATGAGAGGTCAATCAAATCTAAACCAATCAAAACACTCCTTTGGCTTTCTGTTCGCGGCTGTGTCTGTACTGGAAGAACGGAAATGCAGCTTTTTTTTTTTTTCAGTGCGCACTGAGATGCACTAGGACGCAGAGACGTGACCGCCCGTAGTATCCCGGTGTGCAAGAGGTTAACCCATTTTGCAATGTGGATGGGGGCGTTGTCTTGCATGAAAATTGCAGGCTGATTGGAAGACAGTTGCAGTGAAGGAATTGCATGTTGCTGTCACGGTTTGCCCCTTGGGGCAGACAACTGGACTCAGAAGCATAGCAAGCTTTTGACATTTCACTGATAAAACAGAAAATAATACAGCATGCGGGCTGAAATAAAACAAAACGACTTGACAGGGGAGACAGAAAGTCACTGGCAAAGATCACCAGCAAAACAGACAGAAGCATGTAAGCACGTCAAACAGAATGACAACAACACAGCACCCAGGTGAGGGGCTGCGTCCCTTAAATAGAGCAGAAACTAATTACTCCAAAGACAAAACAGCTGTGGATAATCAAGAAATTAACAAGCTAGACTATGGTGGAAATAAACAAAAGACACTGTCAAGAATAAAAGCTCAAACCAACACTACAGATAATGACAGGAAAAAAACACCAGACATGACTAGGATAATGATAACAATAATGACAACCAAGGATGACAAATCAGGCAGGGGAAAAAAAGACGGATCACGGTGAAAATAATAGAATCATACAAAGCTAAACTTAAAGCGAGGATGTGGATTCAGCCCACGCCCAGACAGTTGCCAAAGGAGGTTCACATAAAACATTTACATTCACCCTGCCATGTAGCTGTACAAGAGGCCCAACTCCTGCTGCAGAAAATATCCCACAAATTGTGACACTTCCTCCTCCAAATTTAACTGTCTTCTTTGTTTGACGCTGAACATATTGTTTCCCATCAGACCCAAATAAACTGAACTTACTCTCATCACTGAAGTACACTGTGGACCAGTTCTCCTCTGTCCACACAGCATGCTCCTCAGCAAACTAACTAACTAACTAACTAACTAACTAACTAACCTACACTTATACAACGCTTTTCTAGTCACAAAGACCACTCAAAGCGTTTTCACTAGTACTGTACTGTCCTCACTAAGTTGTAAGAACTAGCTAGACAGCAAGTTAAACTTTTCTTCATTGGTGATTTATTTCTTGACAAGCAGACTTCAACATCACAGCTTCAGAAGATAAAGTGAAACTAAAAATGAAACAAGTAGGAGACTAATTAAATTCTGTAACGTTTCTACATAAGCTAGCACTTAAAACACAACCTAGAAAAGGTAACTAATGACCTTGGCATTCATTACAGTGGTTAAGCTATGCTATTGCTAACATTTAGCTACCATTAACATATGTTCAAAAAATCGTTTTTTCTACATTTACTTTTAACAGTTTCTAAACAACATAAACCATGAAATTATCTTCCATAACAAATACTAAGAACATAAAGAATGAATACATACAAGGGATGCATCTGCTGGGGCTATGAAAAGCGAATTTTTTAGGAACTCCTTCCTCTGAATGGCAACATGACTTTGCCCTTGGTCCAACTGACATTTTACTTCCTACTTCCTGTTTCTAACGTTATGACATCACTAGTCAAATTAAAAGTACTTCCTATTGCATGAACTTACATTGAATAAAAGTCCCAAATTCTGCCAGAAGGCAGCACACTCCCCGTCTGACCTTAAAGGTCACTACCCACCAATAAATGTCTCTGGCCTGAAGTTTCAGTCTTTTGGCAGCAGAAGAATTACTTCTGACACCGGCCTCTGGAACAGCTTGGATTCCTTGCCTGCTGTCTTCAGCTCGACCTTCCTTACTCTGCCGTCCCTGCCAGGGACGACCGCTGTAATCCTCGCCATGGGCCACGCATTACGTGGAACTTGACGGTCCTTCAGGAGCACGATGTCTCCTTCTTTGACATCCCGTCGTGCCTCCCTCCACTTCCGTCGGGGCTGAAGAGTGGGAAGGTACTCCTGTCGCCAGCGACGCCAGAAACAGTCTGCAAGGGCTTGCACCTGTCTCCATTGTCTGCTGAGAAGATCCTTTCCCGCGAATTCCCCGTATGGTGGAGGAACTCCCACCTTCTGGGTGAGAATCATCGTAGGAGAGAGCACGAAGGGTGACTCTGGGTCTGTGGAGACCGGAACAAGGGGTCTGGCATTGAGTATTGCAACCACCTCAGCCATGAGAGTGTTCAAGACGTCGTGAGTTAGCTGGACATTCTCCTGCAGCAGGATGGCATCCAGAATCCTTCTTGAGAGGCCTATTAAACGCTCCCACGACCCTCCCATGTGTGACGAGTGAGGTGGGTTGAACACCCAAGAACACCCTTGCTGGCTCAAGAACTGCTGGACTGAAGTGTTTTGACTGAGTCCCAATTCCTTTGCAGCGGCAACAAAGTTTGTTCCGCTGTCTGATCTTATTTGCTTAGCAGGTCCTCTTATCGCGAAGAATCTCCTTAGTGCATTGACACAACTGGAAGTGTCCAGGGAGTCGATGAGCTCAATATGCACGGCTCGGGAGCTCATGCAACAGAAGAGCATCGCCCATCTCTTGCTTTGGGCCTGTCCACCTCGCGTGCGCCTTGAGATGACTGGCCAAGGTCCGAACACATCCACTCCTACATAGGTGAAGGGTGGGCATGTGTGTAGTCGTTCCGGAGGTAAGTTGGCCATGAGTTGTTCCTCTGTTCTGCCGCGTAACTTTCGGCAAACAACGCACTTGTGCAGCTCTGAGGCGATAAGCTTTTTTCCGCCTATGACCCAAAAGCCTGCAGCTCTCAGGGCCCCTTCTGTAAAGTGTCGTCCTTGATGCTTGACATCTTCATGACACTGGCGCACTAGCAGCAGGGAAACATGACTGTTCTTGGGCAAGATGATGGGGTTCTTTTCCTGATTGCTCAAGTCAGCATGCTTTAGTCTGCCGCCAACGCAAATCAGGTCTTCTTCAAGAACAGGTCTGAGTTTCTGAAGAGAACTGTCCTTGGCTACAGTTTTTCCATTTTCAAGTGCTGTTAATTCCTTAGAGTAGGCCTCTTCCTGCGCTGCTCTGATGATGATGTGTCTAACTTGGGACAGCTCATCTGGAGTACGCGGGAGGTTGCAGTAGTGCCATCCTTTGCACTGACTGGACTTGTGCTTGTAAGATCTAGCAATGTGGATGAGTAGAGCAATTGCCCTAGTGAGAGAGCGCATTGATGAGGACCGCTGGAAACGTGCGGCATTGAGGCCTCTGTTTAGACTGTGAGTCAAGAGGCTGCTCACTTCAGGGCGTA
Source organism: Pholidichthys leucotaenia (assembly GCA_020510985.1). Lineage (NCBI taxonomy): Eukaryota > Metazoa > Chordata > Actinopteri > Cichliformes > Pholidichthyidae > Pholidichthys > Pholidichthys leucotaenia. Next base: position 255,548,771 of record CM035837.1, on the reverse strand, counting down.
TCTCTCCATCCAATTCTGGGTTGAGAAGCTCAAAGACTTCCTTTGAGTCTTCATCAGGTGGACTGGGTTTGTACAGAAGGTCTGGTCCGGTGAACCATGTGGTCTGTGTCAGATGTGATGCCGCAACTGCCCGCGAAGCGTGGTCTGCGGGGTTGTCTTCCGTACTGACATAGTGCCACTGGTCAGGTGTTGAGAACTGGCGTATTCTGCGAACTCGGTTGTGGACGTATACATAGAAACGTTTCGTTTGATTGTAGATATAGCCAAGAACTACCCTGCTGTCACAGTAGAACTTGACCTCATCAGGCTTCAGGTCCAGCTCGTCTTGTATGAGCTCAGCAACTTCTACGGCTAATACTGCGGCACACAGCTCTAGCCGGGGAATTGTTGGTTCCGTCTGTGGAGCCAGTTTAGCTTTCCCTAGGATGAATCCAACTTGGATTTCTCCATCAGCTTGTGTAGTCTTCAGATATGCCACCACTCCAATGGCTTTGGTGCTTGCGTCGGAGAACACACATAGCTCTGTGTGCTCACCCTTGGAGAGGGATGTCATAGTGTATGCGCGTGGGATGTGCAGCTGGTTTAAATCATGCAATGACGTTCACCATGATTCCCATTGTTTCAGCTTTTGTTCTGGGAGCGGTGCATCCCAGTCACACATGTCGACACTGAGTTCTCTGAGCAGACTTTTGCCTTCAATGGTCACTGGCGCAACCATGCCTAGCGGATCAGAGATGCTGTTCACCGTAGACAACACTCCTCTGCGAGTGAAGGGCTTCTTCTCTTGTGAGACAGTGAATGTGAATGTGTCAGTTGTGGTCTCCCACAATAGTCCCAAGCTCCGTTGCACAGGTGTAGCTTCGCCACTGAAGTCAAGGCTCTTTAGGACTGCCCTGTCTTCTGGTGCAAAGGCTTGAAGGACGACGTCGCTATTTGAAGCGAACTTGTGGAGCCTCAGGTTTGATTCGCTGAGTGAGGCCTGCGTTCTACGCAGGAGGCTGATGGCGTCAGCGTCGGTGGGTAGGCTGATGAGTCCGTCATCGACGTAGAAATGACGTTCCACAAATTGTACAGTGTCCGCTCCATGTTTGTTCGCACCTTCTTGGATGGCCCTCCTCAGACCGTAGATGGCCACAGATGGGGACGGACTGTTGCCAAAAACATGGACTCTCATCCTATAGTCGATTACGTCCTTGGACATGTCATTGTCTCTGTACCACAAGAAACGCAGGTACTTCCTATGGTCGTTGCGAACTAGGAAGCAGTGGAACATCTGCTGTATGTCGGCGATCACTGCAACTTGTTCCTTCCGAAAGCGGATCAGAACCCCAATGAGTGAGTTATTGAGGTCAGGTCCCGCCAGGAGAACGTCGTTCAGAGATGTTCCTGAATACTTCGCACTGGAGTCGAATACAACGCGAATGTTCCCAGGCTTTTGTGGGTGGTAGACTCCGAAGGTTGGGCGGTACCAACATTCTTCATTGTCTTCCAGTGGCGGAGCCACTTCTGCATGTTTCTTCTCTAATATTTTCCCCATGAATTCCAGGAACTGTTGTTTCATCTCCGGTTTCCTTCGTAGCGTCTTCTCCAGAGCGGTGAAGCGGGTGAATACTTGTTCACGGTTGTTAGATAAGCGTTGCCGAGGGACCTTAAAAGGTAGCGGAGCGACCCAGTTGTTTGACTCATCTCTGTAGACTTCTTGGTCCATAATCTCCAGGAAGATGGTGTCCTCCATGGACGGGGCAGGTCTGTTATCATACTCGGTCTCTTTGAAGACTTTCCTTCCAAGGGTATCCAGTGATGGCTTTGTGGACTTACTCCTCTGCTCCCGGCCATGAGACACGGTCTGAGTCAGCTTTATTGAGGCTTTGCAAGGTGTGAGCATAGAGGGACGGCCATTCTCCAGCACATTGGTCTTGAATGTCCCCACGACTGGTTTATGTGCACCCCCTAAGCACACATCTCCGACAAGCACCCAGCCTAGCTCCAACTTTTGTGCGAAAGGAGCATCTGGGGGTCCGCTTACTTGCTGCCAGACCTTATGCACTCTGACGAGATCTCTGCCGAGCAGGATAAGTATCTCCGCATTGTGGTCAAGCTCAGGTATGTATGGTGCTACACCTCTGAGGTGTGGATGGTGGCGGGCCGCGTCAGGTATCGGTATTTCAGTGCGATCATTGAGTATTTCATTGCACTCAATTAGAGGTGGAAGTGGTAGGCTGGTTTGGCCATCCAGAGATTCGACCTGGAATCCTTCAGCCTTCCGGCCTGACGTCTCCACCAGCCCCGCACAGGTCTTTAGTGAGTAAGGGAAAGACTGGCCTTTGATGTTAAAGAGCTCAAAGAAGTCAGACCTGACCAATGAACGATTGCTTTGGTTGTCCAGGATTACGTACATGTTAGTTGCCCTCTCACGTTGACCTTCGGGATATACTCGAACCAGACAAATCTTTGAGCAGGATCTTGCTGTTCGGCCTGGGCCACAAATCTGTGTGCAGCTAGAATTGATGACTGTGCTGTCACCGGCTGGCACATCTTCCTCCCCGCCATTGTCTGATGGTGGTGGAGGCCCTTTCGCAGCTTGAGGTGGTGGACCTGGGTGCATGGCAGCATAGTGACGGTCACTACCACACTCTGTGCACTTCACAGTTGCTTTACAGTCTTTAGCGAGATGACTTGCGGACGTGCAGCATTTGAAACACATCCCGTTGTCTTTGAGAATACTCTTCCTCTCTTCAAGCATCTTTCCTCTGAATGTTCTGCACTTCCTGAGTGGGAGTGGTTTGTTGTGAATGGGACAATTTTTCTCTGACCCTTCAACTTTTTTCTCAGGTATATCTGCTGGCGGATCTTTACCTGATGAAACCTCTGTCTTATGAACTGATATCTTGCTTCCTAAGTTGCGTGAGGGTGCCTTGTCTGATTTCAAACTGCTGCTGCTAGCAGATGGTAGGGCGAAGCTGGGATCATTCCTTCTCCGTGCTTCGTGACAGATGAAATCGGCAAAGACATCAAATGGAGGGAAATAGCCTTTGTTCTTTTCTTTAAACGTTGAGCCTATTGCGAGCCATTTCTCTTGAAGCCCATAGGGGAGTTTTTCAACAATGGGCCCAATTCCCCTGGCTGTATCCAGGTATGCCAGTCCTGTGAGGTAACCTTCTCCTCTAGCACCCTGCAGCTCCATGAGGAGATCGCCTAGGTCCCTCAGTTTCCCGTAGTCTTTTGCAGATATTTTTGGGAATTCGTCCAGTTGTTTAAACAGAGACTTCTCCATGACTTCAGGTGCAGCATAACACTGCTGGAGGCGCTCCCAGGCCTTCTCTAGTGCTACGTCTGGGCGCCCTACATGCACAGAGCGAATGCGTTTTATGTGCTTTACTGACTCTGGCCCGAGCCACTTAATGAGCAGATCCAGCATTTCAGTGCCTGTGAGTCCCAGGCCAGCAGTTGCATTATCGAATGATGACTGCCATGCCATGTAATTTTCGGGTTTGTCATCAAATTGGTAGAGGCTGGTACTCACTAGATCGCGGCGAGCCAGGTATCGTGCCAGGTGTTCTGTTTCAGGTGCCGCGCTTGGGGTGGTTGGGACATTGCGAGGAAAGTATGATGGTGCCATTGGGCTTAGTGCTGGTTTCTGAGGGAAATGTGCTTTCTTAGGCACATCGGGATGTCCACTTTCTCGATTTGGAATTGTTTGGTTCCCAGTATGAGGTGCGCTCTGATTTGATGCCATGCTGAGAAGGGGTTGCCTTTGGGGGGCCTCACCCTGTTGGCGTACATCATCCTCGTTCGGGCCTATTGCTGACAAAGGATGCCATGTAATGTAGCTCTCTTCAGACGCTGCTGCATCGTGTGTTGGGCTAGGGGGAGACACTGGAATGCCTGTTCGGCGCAGTTCAGTTTGTGCTGCAACGTACTCTTTAGTACGTGTTGCAATTTCCTCTTGGAGGACCTCATGTGAAGGTGAACCAGACTTAACTGAATTCTCTTGATATTCAGCTGCTTCACTTCCGCCCTCCCAAGAGAGTAGACGCTTTTTCTTCCTCTCCTGCTCTGACTTTTTTTTTTTTTCCTTCCCCCCCCAACTACTGGATCCCAGCTTGCTGTTGTCTGTCTGCGTCTAACTGCGACCGTCGAAAGAAAGAAATTATGGAGTTAATAAGCTGGGCTTTGAACACAATTGACACTATTTTTTCAACAAGGAAAAGTGCTCCGGGGGAAGCTGTCTGCCCCGCAGGTACGGCTCCAGCGGGCTATTTACGTGACACAAGTAATTGGAAAATCTTGTGTCTCACTAATCTCTCTATCGAAGATATTGAAGATTTGTATGTCTTCGTGGTAATGGTGATCGGGATCTTTCTGATTGGAACTGGGATTGTCCTGGTGTACCGCAAATTGCTAAAGATGGATACAACCTATCAAAATGCTGGCCAGGCGAGGTGCATCTGTCAAATTGAAAAATTGGAGAAGACCCTGATAGCGACAAATGGAGAACTGTCTCGGAAGGTGGATTACATCATGGTCTCGCTTAGGTCTTTCCATGATGGATTTAAAGCCCCGCAATGAAGGATTAAGTACTGAATCTACAGAAGAAATAAAAAGCCTTCTCTGTGATCAGTCCGATTTGGCTCAATTTCCCCATGAAAATTCCTCCTGGCTGTCTGCAGTCTGTGTTTTCAAAATCATCGAGCATAAGGCCTTGGACAGCCATCTGGACTCTGCCAAGATAAGGACTCGGCGCCAGCCAGACAAAACATCTCCTGCCAAGTGTCCTTGTTGTCTCTCTTATTATCATCAACACTGCTCAACACCGCACACACATTGATCCATGAACTGAATAAAGATACACACACTGCTCTCTTGTGTCTTGTTAATCCTGTGTAGCGAATGTGCATCGAGAGCTTTTTTTTTCCTTGAAATCTTAATATTGATTAATTTTGTAACCAGTATTTTGAATCAATGATTTTTTTGCTCCTTCCTATTGTTCCTCGTATTATTCTTATTCTCATGCTTGTACTCACTATCCTGTTGGCAGGCGCGTCTCTGATGCTGCCGCGTCACTGGAAATGCAGGTTCATTTTCTGTGTCAAGTCAAATTCTCTCGTATGTTATCAGTGATCTGTTAATGTACTTGGCAATAAATCTTCTCTGATTCTGATTCTGATTCTGATTCTGCTTCTAATGCTTCAGCCTGTGCTTCAGCTGCTGCTGCCTCTTTTTGTTGTTCTAGTGCGCTTAATTCAGCTTCCAGCTTTGCCTTTCCCAACTCTAGATCAGCTCTAACTCGTCCCAGCTCTGCTTCTGTAGTAGCTTTCTCAACTTTTAGCCTTGCTTCTTTTTCTGCATAAGCAGCTCGTACTTTTGCAGCCTCTGCTGCTGCACGCGCCTTGACTGCGGCACTAGATGAAGATGAGCGAGAGCTCCTTGACTTGTGTGTGTGCACTGATGCAGACTTCTCACTCTTTCTTTCTTCCATCTTTCTTGCTAGGTTTTGCTTCTTTCTACTTTAGTTGTTGCGCTCCAGCTGAATCACCCTTTTTCACTGTACTGTCCCCACTAAGTTGTAAGAACTAGCTAGACAGCAAGTTAAACTTTTCTTCATTGGTGATTTATTTCTTGACAAGCAGACTTCAACATCACAGCTTCAGAAGATAAAGTGAAACTAAAAATGAAACAAGTAGGAGACTAATTAAATTCTGTAACGTTTCTACATAAGCTAGCACTTAAAACACAACCTAGAAAAGGTAACTAATGACCTTGGTATTCATTACAGTGGTTAAGCTATGCTATTGCTAACATTTAGCTACCATTAACATATGTTCAAAAAATCGTTTTTTCTACATTTACTTTTAACAGTTTCTAAACAACATAAACCATGAAATTATCTTCCATAACAAATACTAAGAACATAAAGAATGAATACATACAAGGGATGCATCTGCTGGGGCTATGAAAAGCGAATTTTTTAGGAACTCCTTCCTCTGAATGGCAACATGACTTTGCCCTTGGTCCAACTGACATTTTACTTCCTACTTCCTGTTTCTAACGTTATGACATCACTAGTCAAATTAAAAGTACTTCCTATTGCATGAAGTTACATTGAATAAAAGTCCCAAATTCTGCCAGAAGGCAGCACAAGTACTAACCCTCTATTCTAAGGGCGTATAGGAAACAGATATCTAGGGACAATTTAGAACAGCCAGTTAACCTAACATGCATGTCTTTGGATTGTGGGAGGAAACCGGAGCCCCCGGCGTAAACCCATGCAGCACAGGGAGAACATGCAAACTCCACACAGAAAGGTTCCAACCCCTGCCAACCTGGGGATTCGAAGCCAAGTCTAGCCTTTTTATTCTTTCTGCTGAAGAGAGATTTGGTCACTGCAGAGTGAGCTTTGAGTCCATCCATCCATCCAACCATCTTCTTTCGCTTAATCCTTTTCGGGTTGCGGGGGGGTTGGAGCCTATCCCAGCATCTTTGGGCGAGAGGCAGGGTACACCCTGGACAGATCGCCAGTCCATCGCAGGGCCAACACAGAGAGACAGACAACCATTCACTCTCACAGTCATACCTAAGGACAATTTAGAATCCCCAGTTTTGATGCCAATTAACCTAACTTGCATGTTTTTGGGATGTGGGAGGAAACCGGAGAAATCCTGGAGTAAACCCATGCAGACACGCAGAGAACATGCAAACTGTACACAGATCACTGTTGGTCAGGGGCTGGGATCGAACCCAGGATCCCCCAGCCAAGGGTAAGTTGCTGGGCTGCCGCAGTGCTAACCACTCCGTTAGCGCAGGCAGCTTTTAGTCCAAATTGTCTTAAACGGCGAGACAGTGTGTGCCGAGACAGATCCTTGCCCTGTTCAGCAACGAACTGGAGAGTAATTCCAACTGCAGTGTTGGACCAATTCCAGCATTGAGAGTCTTAGCATAATCCTGTCCCCCCCAAACCAGAGCAGTGTGAAAAATTAGTGATGTTCTGTGGGTGCAGATGTGCTGAAGTCATTCAAAGCAAGGGCCTTGACACTTCTATTAACTTTTTAATCCTATAGCCCTAAAAAACCCAAAACATTGTTTAAATCTTCTCTTCTGACACAGTGGTCACAGTTCTCTAATTTTGCTCACTGTTTAGTTATTTTTTTTACAAAATAAATGTTTGCGTTGAAGTGCCTTGGTTATTAAAAAAAATATGCTAGTACAGCAGTGGTATAGCCACAGCTGATATTCTGTCAAATTCTGAACAGTGGAGAATAACACTTGTTAGAATAAATCAAGTATTAATACATTGTTCTCTAATTTTGATTTCCACTGTAAATATGAACAAGAAGTTCACATACACTGTATAAAAAGGCACATACACTTTTTTCCTCACTGTCTGACATTAAATCAGACTGAACATTTCCTGTTTTAGGTGAGTTAGGATTACCACAATTATTTCTGTTTGCTAAATAATATTTTTTAAAGAAGTTTTTACAGTATTACTTTCTTCAAAGTCCAAAGTTTACATACACTAAGATTACTATGCCTTTAAACAATTTGGGAAAACCCAGGTGATGATGCCATGGCTTTGGAAGCTTCTGATAGGTTAATTGACAGCATTTGAGTTAATTGGAGGCACAGCTGTGGATGTATTTTCAGGCACACCTCAAGTACACTGCTTCCTTGTGTGACATCATGGGAAAATCAAAATAAATCTGCCAAGATATCAGGAAGAGAATTGTGGACCTCCGCAAGTCTAGTTCATCCTTGGGTACAATTTCCAGATGCCTGAAGGTGCCACGTTTATCTGTTCAAACAATTATACGCAAGTATAAACACCATGGGAATGTCTAGCCATCATACCGCTCAGGAAGGAGACGGGGTTCTGTGTCCCAAAGATGAACGTGTTTTGGTGCGAAATGTGCCTATCAAACCCAGAACAAATTCAAAAGACCTTGTGAAGATGCTGGCTGAAGCTGGTCAGAGTATCATTATCCACAGTGAGACAAATCCTGTACCGACATGGGCTGAAAGGCCACTCAGTGAGGAAGAAGCCATTTCTCCAAAACAACATAATAAAAGCCAGATTACAGTTTGCAAATGCACATGGGGCAAATACCTTAATTTTTGAAGACATGTCCTATGGTCTGATGAAACTAAAATTGAACTGCTGGGCCATAATGACCATTGTTACATGGAAAAAAGAAGGGGGACATTTGCAACCCTGAAAACACCATCCCAACTGTGAAGTATGGGGGTGGCAGCATCATGTTGTGGGGGTGTGTTTCTGCAGGAGGGACTGGTGCACTTCACAAAATAGATGGCATCATGAGGAAAGAATATTACTGTATGTGGAAATATTGAAGCAACATCTCAAGACATCAGCCAGGAAGTTGAAGCTTGGGCACAAATAGGTCTTCCAAATGGACAATGACCCTAAGCATGCTGCCAAATTAGTTACAAAGTGACTTAAGGACAACAAAGTTAGAGTGACCATCACAAAGCCCTGATCTCAGTCCCATAGAAAATTTGTGGGCAGAGCTGAAGATGTATGCGAGCAAGGCAGCCTACAAACCTGACTCAGTTACGCCAGTTCTGTCCGGAGGAATGGGCCAAAATTCCAGCAAACTATTGTGAGAAACTTGTGGAAGGACACCTAAAATGACCCAAGTCATACAGTTTAAAGGCAATGCTACCAAATACTAAGGAAACGGATGTAAACTTCTGACTTTGAAGAAAGTAATAAATATTATCAAAAAAAAGTATTTAGCAAATATAAAAGTTATTTAGCAAATAGAAATAATTTTGCTAATCCTAACTGACCTAAAATAGGAAAAGTTTAGTCTGATTTAATGTCAGACAGTGAGAATAAAAAGGTTATGTGTCTTTTTATACAGTGTATGTAAACTTCTGGTTTCAGCTGTACAGGTAAATCTGATGTCTTTTGGGGGTATCTATTACAGGATTTCCATCCAACATATTTTCATTTTTAATGCACATTTCTGATAATTTGATGAAACAAGATAGAAAATTATGTCAACTTCCAACAGTAGGGTTAAGTGAATTATGTAGGAGGGCAGCTATCAATCAATCAGTCATTTATTTGTATAGCACTTTTCAAACATTAGATGCTGTGAAAAGTGCTATACATAGATAAAAACAGTAGACAAATTTAGTTACATATACAGTATTTACATGATACATCCCACCCCTTCCAACCCTCCCATAAACATACCCACAAAACACACACACACTACCCCCTACTTCTTTTACACACATATATAAAATAAGAGACATTGCTCGGCACCGAGGCACCATGTGAAGGAGCAACCATCCTGTGGAGCCCCCCACGCTGGGAGATCATACAGCCCATAACCATAAGGTGTGCCACAGAGGCCACCCCAACCAGGACAGGCCGGGCCCACGCCACAGCTGTAGGCAATGGCGAAACGCCCCCACCCACCCAAGCTAGAGTAACCCACGAGACCAACACCCCTGCAGATGGGACAAGCAACATCCGGCATGAGGGTCTCTACTGAGGAAACACTGGAGCGAATACACATAAAATACATGATAAAACTTATGAACACATAAAACAAAGGGAACTAAAAATCCGTACTTAGAAACTGAGCTAAAACGCATCAAAATAAAAAGAGATGAGAAAATCTAAAAGCAAATGGAGCTAAGAAGAATGTAAAACAATGGAACAAAAATGACTACTTCAATAATAGTTAAACAGGTTTGTTGAAAGCCAAGTTAAAAAGGTACAAAGTGAAACTAAGAACACATAAAACAAGAGGAACTAAAAACCCATACTTGCAAACTGAACTAAAAACTAGGGGTGTTGGATGGTTAAAATGTTTTGTAATTGCAATTAATTTTTTTGAATGTTGAGTTAATCACGATTAATAACGTGTAAATCGTGTGTTTTTTCCATACAGATACAGTGTACCTTAAGTCGGTAATTTTTCAAATTTGTCATACTGTTATGAACATGGGAGTAGACAAATATGCTTGCTGTTTTCACCTGCAGGTTTTTAAAGCTCTCAACATATCTGAAATGACAAAAACTATCCAGAATATTCTCCAGAAAATTCTCAAAAGTAGACTGCATGTGCAAACAACTGAATGCCAGGGCTCATTAACGTCACTGCAACACAACTCAGCATCCAACCAGCCAGCAGCCACAAATGGAGCTTGCTCTTTCTCCCATAGCAAACATCACTTTTAAGCAGATCAACACAAAACCACGGACCTTGTGTGTCGCAACAGACACAATTTCCCTTTTAGCAGAAAAATTGCAAACATAAACAAACAACTATCTCGCCTGTGATGACACCCCACCGTGCTGCAAAAACGGCAGGGGAGTGAATGGACATTACGAACACAGCTTCAGAATTTTTTTTTTAGACTGTACTCACCAACAGTTGGATTCAAAGCTATGAGGGTGAAAACAGGCAAATTTCTGTCTGTGTCAGCTGCTGGAGGTCAGCTACAACCTAGCATGTAGCTACTAGCCAGCTAGTTAGCTTCCACAGAAGAAGAACAACCGACATCCAGGCGAAGTTTTGGAGGAGGCTGTAACAATTATCCAGATGAGAGCGCCGGCAGATCACGTTATAAACTTAAACATGACAGAACTTTGGGGATTTCCATGGCTGTAATCCAGCTTGTTTGACTTTGCAGTGTCTGCATGGCATGCACAGTGTCTGTGGCCAGAGTGAGTTTGGTACGGAGAGCCGCTGGGCAAAAAAGTACTGTTTGCGCTTTCTGCCGTTAACTGCCGTTAACTGTGATTACAAAATTTGTCACCATTAACGGGGACAAAGTGTTAACGGGCGATTAACATGATAACGCCAACACCACTACTAAAAACACATCAATAAGAAAAGATGAGAAAATCAAAAAACAAATTGCACCAAGAAGAACATAAAACAATGGAATATAAATGGCTATACTTCAATAATAGTTAAACAGGTTTGTTAAAAGCCAAATTAAAAAGGTGAGTCTTGAGCCTGTTCTTAAAAATATCTATTGACTCTGCAGCCCTGAGGCTCTCTGGCAGGCTGTTCCACAGACAAGGACCATAATAATAAAAGTAGGCTTCACCAAAGGTCTTGGTCTTGACTTTGGGAAGCATTAAAGGGCCAGTACCACAGGACCTCAGGGTCCGCAAGGGCTCATAAGATAAAAGCAGCTCAGATAGATAAGGAGGCCCAAGACCATTTAGGCATTTAAAAACTATTAAGAGAGCCTTAAAATCTATCCTAAAATGCACGGGAAGTCAATGCAGTGATTTTAAAACTTGTGTAATATGCGCCCGCCCCCTGGTCCTCGTCAGCACTATGTCATATATAACATAACGCAGTGTTCTATGAAATCACATGATGACGGGAAAATACAAGATGAAGTGGTTAAATGAAAGCATAAATGAAATCCAAGGCGAGTTGTCTGCTAGGATTGGACCAAGCCCTGTAGTTATGGTTGTTGTGGTAGGTGGTCACCACAGTTAACTGTTTTTTTCCCAGCTGCATTATTTCCTTTCTTAATGCAGTACTCTGAAGCGCATATATTTTTATGCACAGTTTGGAGTTTATCATCCAATTTATCCTTTGATGATATCCTAAAATTACATACTGTACATATTGTTGAATAGAAACATTCCAGAAGTGTGTAGAAAATGATGTGGATCAATAAAAAATCTGGATCTTGTACTTTAGTTTTGGCAGAGGGATGAACTGGTTTCTTTCTTTCTTCAGCAGCAGTCATTCATTCCTGCCCCGCTATACACTGACAGTCAGTCATACATTTCCTTCAGGTACCTGGCGAAGAGTTCATCTACCCTCTTCAGTGCCACAGACTACGAGGTTGCACCCCCAGAGTACCACCGTAAAGCTGTGTGAGAGCCTTCAGCACTTCCCCCTCTCCCACGCCACCTGTAAAATAACCATCACCCCTATGTTAAGATCAAACTTGCTTCAGTTTTTTTCCCGCTTGAATTGATACATATCCTCCACAAAGCTTCTGGGAGCTCAGCACAGTGAAGAGAAAATAGAGTGGTTTCTTTTTAACTGAATCACTTTTGTTTTTTGTCACTCTTCTGTTGAAAGGTCATTGGACATAGAGCAGCTCTTTAGCGTTTTTGTGTATTCCAGCCGATGGATAAGTGTTACTGTTGCATGTTTGTATTTATTGATGTTTCTTCTTCTTCACACAGTCACAGCTCAGCAGTTTTTGTACCTGTATCATGTGTATTTGTATGAATTTGTTTAAAAAAAAAACAAAGTTTCTACAGAAGCTCTATATTGTTAAGTGTGGTTTCTTAGTCATATTCTGTAATATATTGAATATTATTGCTGTTACTTCAAAAGACATTTTGATACATGTCACTTACTGATGAATTAAAGGGGAAAATAAATAAAGAGACCTTTGATTTTGTCAGCGGTACAGAAAATGTGCAAGTCTAGTTTCCTGTCAGGCCACTAGGAATTCACAAAATGCTGAAATGTAATCTTAGAATTATTTCATACATTCAGTCCTGTCTGCAGATGCCCAGAGATGCCTGATATTCCCACAATTCTCAGCGCTCCTCCCAAACAAAAATCTCACTTTTCATCTAGTGTGTCCTCAACTTTAGTTTATTTGGAACAAAATGCAATACATAGTATTAAAAAATGCCTAAATATGAAAGAACTAAGAACAATCCAACAGACTCTCATGATAAATGCTAGAACAGGGTTTCAGTGTACCCCGCCCGGTATGGGGTTACCGAGGCCCCACCCTGGAGCCAGGCCTGGGGGAGGGACTCGATGGCTAGCTCCTGGTGGCCGGGTTTCCGCCCATGGGACCTGGCCGGGCTCAGCCCAAAGGAGTTACATGGGTCCGCCCTCCAGTGGGCTCACCACCTGCAGGAGGGATCATGAGGGTCCGGTGCTATGCGGATCAGGTGGTGGTCGAAGGTGGAGCCCTTGGCGGTCTGATCCCAAACTTCCTAAACTGGCTTTTGGGACATGGAATGTCACCTCTCTGGTGGGGAAGGAGCCCGAGCTGGAGCATGAGGTTGAGAGATACCAGCTGGATATAATCGCCTTCACCTCAACACATAGCTCCGGTTCCGGAACCAGTCTCCTGGAGAGGGGCTGGAGCTTGGCCCACTCTGGAGTTGCCCCAGGCAAGAGGTGATGAACGGGGGTGGGTATTCTTGTATCCCACCACCTTGCTGCCTCTATATTGGAATTTTCCCCGGTGGACGAAAGGGTTGTTCCCCTGCGCCTTCAGGTTTGGAAACAGGTCCTGACCATCATTTGTGCCTATGCACCAAATAATGTTTCAGAGTACCACCCTTTTTGGAGTCTCTGACTGGGGTGCTGGAGAGTGCTCCTCTTGGAGACTCCATTGTCCTACTGGGGGACTTCAATGTACATGTGGGTAACGACAGTGAAATCTGGAAGGGGGTGATTGGGAGGAACGGCCTGCCCGATCTGAACCTGAGTGGTGTTCAGTTATTGGACTTCTGTGTTAACCACAGTTTGTCCATAACGAACACCATGTTCAAGCATGAAGGGTGTCCATATGTGCACCTGGCACCAGGACACCCTAGGTCGCAGGTCGATGATTGATTTTGTTATCGTGTCATCAAACCTGCGACCGTACATCTTGGACACTCGGGTAAAGAGAGGTGCAGAGCTGTCAACTGATCACCACCTGGTGGTGAGTTGGATCCGATGGCAGGGGAGGAAGCCCTTCAGACCTGGTAGACCCAAATGTATAGTGAGGGTGTGCTGGTAACGTCTGGCTGAGGCCCCTGTCCGGGAGGTCTTCAACTCCCACCTCAGGAAGAACTTCAACCACATTCCGAGGGAGTCTGGAGACATGGAATCTGAATGGGCCATGTTCTCCACCTCCATTGTTGAAGCAGTGGCCCAGAGCTGTGGCCGCAAGGTTGTTGGGGCATCTCGTGGTGGCAACCCCCGAACCAAGTGGTGGACACCAGTGGTGAGGGGGGCCATTAAGCTGAAGAAGGAGTCCTATCAAGCTTGGTTGGCTTGTGGGACTCCCGAAGCAGCTGAGGTGTACCAGCAGGCCAAGCGGAGTGCAGCTCGGGTGGTTGCTGAAGCAAAAACTCGGGTATGGGAGGAGTTCGATGAGGCCATGGAACAAGACTTTCGGTCGGCCTCAAAGAGATTCTGGCAAACTGTCCAGCGGCTCAGGAGGGGGAAGCAGGTCCCTGTCCACACTGTGTATGGTGCGGATGGGACACTGTTGACTTCGACTGGGGATATCGTCGGGTGGTGGAAGGGATACTTGGAGGATCTCCTCAATCCCACTGATACGCCTTCCACAGAGGAAGCAGGGCTTGTGGACGAGGGGGACGACTCACCTATCACAGGGGCTGAGGTCGCCAAGGTAGTTAAACATCTCTTTGGTGGCCGGGCGCCGGGGGTAGACAAGATTGGCCCTGAGTACCTCAAGGCCCTGGATATTGTAGGGCTTTCATGGTTGACACGCCAATGCAACATTGTGTGGAGGTCGGGGACAGTGCTTTTGGCATGGCAAACCGGGGTGGTGGTTCCTCTCTTCAAAAAAGGGGACCGGAGAGTGTGCTCCAACTTTAGAGGGATCACACTTCTCAGCCTCCCTGAGAAGGTATATGCCAAGGTACTGGAGAGGAGAGTCTGGTTGTTGGTCGAACCTCGGATTCAGGAGGAGCGATGTGGTTTTCGTCCTGGCTGTGGCACATTGGACCAGCTCTTTACCCTCTCGAGAATCCTCGAGGATTCGTGGGAGTTTGCCCAACCAGTTTACATGTGTTTTGTGGACTTGGAGAAGGCATTCGATTGTGTCCCTCGTGGTTTTTTGTGGGGGGTGCTTCGGGAGTATGGGGTATCGGGCTTGTTGTTATGAGCTCTTCGGTCTCTGTACGACTGTTAAGAGAGTTTGGTTCATATTGCCAACACTCGATCGGACTCATTTCCAGTAAGAGTTGGACTCCGCCAGGGCTGCCCTTTGTCACTGATCCTGTTCATAATTTTTATGGACAGGATTTCTAGGTGTAGCCAGGGAACAGAGGGTGTCATGCTTGGTGACCACAGGGTCTCATCTCTGTTGTTTGCAGATGATGTTGTCCTGCTGGCTTCATCCAGCAATAACCTACAGTTCTTACTGGGACGGTTTGCTGCTGAGTGTGAAGCGGCTGGGATGAGAATCAGTCCCTCCAAGTCCAAGTCCATGGTCCTCAGCCGGAAAAAGGTGGATCGTCCTCTCCAGGTTGGGGACAGGCTCCTGCCCCAAGTGGTGGAGCTTAAGTATCTTGGGATCTTACTCACAAGTGAGGGGAGAATGGAGCAAGAGATTGACAGACGGATCGGAGTAGCATCTGCTGTGATGCAGATGTTGTACCGGTCTGTTGTGGTGACGAGGGAGCTGAGCTCTAAGGCAAAGTTGTCGAAATACCAGTCGATCTACGTTCCTACCCTCACCTATGGTCACGAGCTTTGGGTAATGACCAAAAGAACGAGATTGCAGATACAATCGGCTGAAATGAGCTTTCTTCGTAGGATCGCTGGACTCACCCTCAGAGATGGTGTGAGGAGCTCAGTCATCCGGGAGAGGTTCAGAGTAGAACCGCTGCTCCTCCACATTGAAAGGAGCCAGTTGAGGTGGTATGGGCATCTGATCAAGATGCCTCCTGGACGCCTTCCACTTCAGGTGTTTCGGGCACATCCCTCTGGGAGGAGACCCCAGGGCAGACCCAGGACTCGCTGGAGAGACTGTCTCCCAGCTGGTCTGGGAACGCCTTGGTATCCTCTCTGAAGAGCTGGAGCAGGTGGCTGGGGAGAGGGAAGTCTAGGCTTCTCTGTTTGAACTGCTGCCTCCACGACCCGGACCTCCAGAAAAGCGGTAGAAGGTGCATGGATGGATGGATAAATATGAAAGACAATTATGATCCAGGATGAAACATGAAAGTGAAAATACTTATTTCCAATGTGGTCCAACAATTCACATGACTACCATGGAACTTAAACACAAAAATAGAATAAACAAAAATTTAAAAAATAAAACAAAATACAGTAGATAATAAAAACTGGAGTGGTGGCCTAGAGGTAGAGCATCCGCCCCATAACTGAGAGGTCATGGGTTCAAGCCCCAGCCGGCTCACACCAAAGACCATGTAAAATTGGTACTACCCGCCTTCTAGCTTGGTGCTCAGCATAATGGAATGGGGGAAGGAAAGTTGGTTTCCTAGCTACATTGGGTGCACATGCCAGTGTACTCCCTGTGCCGATCCCAAGCCTGGATAAAAAAAAAAATCCTTTCCAAATCGACATGCGGATCATTGTGATATAAGGTCACTGTGGCAACCCCGAAAGGGAGCAGCTGAAAGACAAAAAAACTAGATTATAAATATAAACCGAAAAAGTGGGAAATATAACAATAATGAGAATAGTAAACAGAATGAGAATGACATATTATTCGGCCCAGGAAACACGCACGCAGGCTCAGGTAGATTTGAAAGCTTTATTTTTAACCAATATAACGTGTATGGATGTGTGTGTGAGAGATAAGAATGTATTGTGGGTGGAGGATGCAGGTCGGGACAGAGCAGCACGCCGTGCAGCCAGGCAACCCTATGAGCGAGAAGAGAACAGGGGTTAGCTGGGCAAACCACACAGGAGAGTGACAAGGTAATGTGCTTACTTGCAGTAACTGTGGTGGCTGGCGTTGGCAAGATCCCAAGCCTGGGAGACAGCGTCCTGCTGTGCGTCCGAGGAGGAGCAGCGTGGCAGAGGAGTGGTGAGACGAGGGAGAGAGTGTCCGCCGCCGGGAGATCCACCTGTGCACAGGGGAGAGCTGACAGGAACAGGTGAGACAACAATTGACAGCTTACGTGTCGTGATGAAGGTCAGCAGGCCTGGAGGAAAGGTATCCGCTGAAGGTTAGAGCACGAAGGAAGACAGACGGCTCCAGGCCGAAGCTCAGGACAAGGTGGAATAAGTAGCTGCGTACTAACGAGATGCAGGTGTGCGCGCAGCTGAGGTGGATGCCCGTGAGCGGCGAGTGGTGACAGTACTCCCCCCCCCCCTACCAGCGCCTCCTGGCGCTGGCTTACCTGGGTGCGCCCGGTGAAACTCCGCGATGAGGTCCTGATCCAATGCCCACGAAGAGCGCACCCAGGATCTCCACTCCGGTCCATAACCTTCCCAATCCACCAGGTATTGTAGCCCACGACCTCGGCGCCGGGAGTCCAAGATGGAAGCAACACTCCACGCCGGGTCACCGTCGATCATCCTCGGAGTGGGAGGCAACCTAGGAGGGGGGCAGAGTGGATTGGAAAGAACAGGTTTGATCTTAGACACGTGGAAGGTGGGACACACACGTGGGGGGGGGGGGGGGAGGGCCAAACGCACAGCCACCGGGTTGACAATTTTAGAAATCACAAAGGGGCCGAGAAACCGTGGCGCCAGCTTCCTCTTCTCAGCCTTGAGGTTGATATCCTGGGAGGAGAGCCACACCCGTTGACCCACCTGGTAGTCAGGAGCTGGCCTTCTGTGGCGATTGGCGGTGGAACTGTTGCGCGCCGCTGTGCGTAAAAGCGCATTCCTCGTCTTGGTCCACACACTCCGGCAGCGCCTCATGTGCGCCTGGACAGATGGGACAGCCAACTCACCCTCCTGCTCGAGAAACAAGGGGGGATCGTACCCCAAGGACGCTTCGAAGGGCGACACACCAGTAGCAGAAGAGCGTGCAGAATTGTGGGCATATTCCACCCAGGTCAGGTAGGAGCTCCAGGATGATGGATTTGAGGAAGTCACGCAGCGCAGGGCGGCCTCCAACTCCTGGTTAGTGCGCTCGCATTGCCCATTAGACTGGGGTTGGTGACCAGAGGAGAGACTAACCGTGGCCCCCAAAGCGTTGCAGAAACACCTCCAAACCTGGGAGACAAACTGAGGGCCCCGGTCCGATACCACATCCAGCGGGATCCCATGCAGCCTGACAACATGTTGGACCAGAAGGTCAGCCGTTTCACGTGCCGAAGGGAGACCCCGAAGAGGCACAAAATGGGCGGCCTTAGAAAATTGATCCACAATTGTCAGGACCGTGTCATAGGTGTTAGAGACGGGGAGACCGGTGACGAAGTCTAGGGCGATGTGTGACCAGGGCCTGCCCGGGACCGGCAGGGGCTGGAGTAGACCCGCAGGTGGAGAGTTTTGGGACTTGCCGGTAGCGCACTGGGGACAAGCCTGGACATAATTGGTGACGTCCTTCTGGAGACCCGGCCACCAGAACGAGCGTTGCAGCAGACTCACTAGGCGGGTGATGCCAGGGTGGCAGGCGAGCTTGGAGGTATGGGCCCAGTGAATCACCTCTCCTCTAACCGCCGAAGGAACAAAGAGCCTCCCCTCTGGCCGCCCGCCAGGATCCATCTCCGTCTCCTGAGCCCTAAGAACCCTGTCCTTGATGGACCAGGAAACCGCCCCCACGACGCACAAGCTGGGAAGGATGGTGTGTTCAGACTCCTCCGGATCCTCAGGGGCGAACAGCCTGGATAAGGCGTCGGGCAACCCATTCTTTGAGCCTGGATGGTACGTGATGGTAAATTGAAAGTGAGCAAAAAATAGAGACCAGCGCGCCTGGCGGGCATTCAGGCGCCTTGCTGTCCTCAAATACTCGAGGTTCTTGTGGTCCGTCCAGACCACGAAAGGCTGGGCTGCCCCCTCCAACCAGTGACGCCACTCCTGCAGCGCGAGCTTGACAGCGAGGAGCTCCCTGTCGCCGACGTCATAGTTGCGCTCCGCCGCCGATAATCGCCGGGAGAAGAAGGCGCAGGGCCGCTTGACTCCATCCACTGGCGAGCGCTGAGAGAGCACCGCCCCCACCCCCGTGTCAGACGCGTCGACCTCCACTAGACACTGATCGACCTGGGTCAGGACCCGGGAGAACGAGAATTCCGCCTGGAGAGTCTTGAAGGCGGTGGCCGCCTCCTCGGACCACTGGAAGGGCACCTTCGATGACGTGAGGCAGGTCAGGGGGGTGACAATGGCACTGAAGTTGGGGATGAAGCGCCGGTAGAAATTAGCGAATCCAATAAACTGCTGCACCTGCTTCCTGGAGGTAGGCGTGGGCCACTCGACCACCGCTTTGACCTTAGCGGGGTCGGGGAGAACCTGGTTGTGTGAGATAACGAACCCCAGGAAGGAGGTGGTCCGGGCGTAGAACTCGCACTTCTCCGCTTTGATGTACAGATGATTCTCCAGCAGCCGTTGCAGAACCCGCCTCACATGGACCTGGTGCTCCTCCCGTGATTTGGAGAAGATGAGTATGTCGTCCAGATATATAAAGACAAAGACTCCCAGAAAATCCCGTAGTTCGTTGTTTATGAGACGCTGGAAAATGGCAGGTGCGTTGGTGAGTCCGAACGGCATCACAAGATACTCAAAATGACCGCTGGGCGTCCTAAAAGCCGTCTTCCATTCGTCTCCCTCCCGGATCCGAACGAGATGGTAAGCGCTGCGGAGGTCTAGCTTCGTGAACCAGGTCGCCCCCTGGAGGGAGTGGAAGGCGGTGTCCATGAGCGGCAAGGTGTAGCGATCCTTGATGGTGATGTCGTTCAGCGCTCTGAAGTCGATGCAGGGACGCAGGGACCCATCCTTCTTGGCCACGAAGAAGAAACCCGCGCCGAGCGGGGACGAGGAGGGGCGGATGATCCCAGCGCTGAGCGACTCCTTGATATAAGTATCCATCGCCATGCGTTCTGGTGCTGAGAGACTGTACAGGCGGCCAGATGGCAAGGGGGCCCCTGGACGGAGGTTGATCGCGCAGTCATATGGCCGGTGAGGGGGAAGGGACAAGGCTCTGGACTTACTAAACGCTGCTCCCAAGTCGTGGAACTCCTGCGGCACCAGGGTGAGGTCTGGGGGCTCGGAGACCGGCGCCGGCGGAGGGGAGGACGGAGCACAAGCCGTCGACTGAAGGCAGGTGCCCAGGCAGAAGGTGCTCCAAGAAAGGACACTGCTGGTTCTCCAATCCAGGACAGGGTTATGCAAACGCAGCCAAGGGTAACCCAGGATGACACGGTCCAACGAGGAGGGCAGGACATACAGGGTCAGATCCTCCCGGTGGTTGCCAGAGATGATGATGGGGACTGGCTTGGTGCAATGCGTCACTGTTCCCAGGGGCGAGCGAGAGAGAGTGACCAGGTTAAGGGGAGTTGACAGCGGTTGGCAGGGTATGCCCAAACGGGTTGCCAGGCTTTTAGAGATGAAACTCTGCTCTGCCCCAGAATCCATTAGTGCGTGCGTGAAATGCCCGGTGGAGTTGTGGCAGAATCGTATGGGCAGTGTGCATGAGGATAGGGGATTTGGCCGGTTAGAGTCCGCGAGGCCCCCTACAGTGACTCGCTGACCTCCCTGTTTGGCTTAACCGGGCACAGCTCCACGGGATGCTGGTCATCTCCGCAAAACATGCAGAGACCCCGTTCCTGCCGACGTTGTCTCTCCGCAAGAGGGAGCCTAGTGCGCCCGATTGCCATGGCCTCTGGCTCATCGGCGGACTTCGGAGCCGGTAACGCCAGGGGGCGAGACTGAGAAGAGCGGGCGGAAGCTCCGTGCGAGCAGCTGACAGACTTCCGCTCCGCGGCCCGCTCACGCAGCCTATTGTCCAGGCTAATGGTGAGCGAAATCAGCTCGGAAAGCCGCCGTAGGAGATCCCGACTGGCTAGCTCATCCCTCAGACCGGAACTGAGGCTACGGAGGAAGATACTGCAGAGAGATGCCTCTCCCCAGCCCACCTCCTCCGCTGCCACCCGGAAGTCAACAACGTGTTCCGCCGCCGACCGGCTTCCCTGTTGGAGACTAAGAAGCCGATCAGCGAGGACGCTGTCATGACGCGAGTGGTCAAAGACCTCTAAAAAGTCCCGCACGAACCGGTCATAAGAGAGGGTTGCGTAGCTGGGCTTCGTCATTACAGCGTACGCCCAAGCTAACGCTCGCCCCTCTAGGAGATTAGCCATGTACCCGATTCGGCTATGGTCTGAGGGAAAATCCCCGGGAACGCGCAGGAACACCGACTCACACTGCAGGATAAACCCCCTCGCTCCACCGAGTTTCCTGTTGAAGCGAGCGGGGGTTGGAATGGGTGTGAGACGG
Source organism: Pholidichthys leucotaenia (assembly GCA_020510985.1). Taxonomy (NCBI): domain Eukaryota; kingdom Metazoa; phylum Chordata; class Actinopteri; order Cichliformes; family Pholidichthyidae; genus Pholidichthys; species Pholidichthys leucotaenia. Next base: position 255,527,640 of record CM035837.1, on the reverse strand, counting down.
GTTGGCATTCCTGAGCTAGACTGGCCAGCCGTGGGAGCGACCGGAGCCGAGGCGCCTAGAGGACCCGGGGGAAACGCCCGCTGGGGATCCAGGCGGTCTAACCGGTTAGTAATTATGGTTAATTGATTAAAAATTACCTGTTGTTGGTGTGCTAACATATCCACCCGAGCCTCAAGGGTGGAAAAGCGGCGTGCGAGCCCGCTGTCCGCTGGGCCACTTTGCTGGAGCCGTACTGACATATTATTCGGCCCAGGAAACACGCACGCAGGCTCAGGTAGATTTGAAAGCTTTATTTTTAACCAATATAACGTGTATGGATGCATGTGTGAGAGGTAACAATGTATTGTGGGTGGAGGATGCAGGTCGGGACAGAGCAGCATGCCGTGCAGCCAGGCAACCCTATGAGCGAGAAGAGAACAGGGGTTAGCTGGGCAAACCACACAGGAGAGTGACAAAGTAATGTGCTTACTTGCAGTAACTGTGGTGGCTGGCGTTGGCAAGATCCCAAGCCTGGGAGACAGCGTCCTGCTGTGCGTCCGAGGAGGAGCAGCGTGGCAGAGGAGTGGTGAGACGAGGGAGAGAGTGTCCGCTGCCGGGAGATCCACCTGTGCACAGGGGAGAGCTGACAGGAACAGGTGAGACAACAATTGACAGCTTACGTGTCGTGATGAAGGTCAGCAGGCCTGGAGGAAAGGTATCCGCTGAAGGTTAGAGCACGAAGGAAGACAGACGGCTCCAGGCCGAAGCTCAGGGCGAGGTGGAATAAGTAGCTGCGTACTAATGAGATGCAGGTGTGCGCGCAGCTGAGGTGGATGCCCATGAGCGGCGAGTGGTGACAGAGAAGACTAAACTAATAATAGATAAAATTGTCAAATTCCTGGCTAATAACTTGATTGGAAAATAATGTCATTTAACAGCAGTCTTAAAACTTTAAAGATCACCCATGGATTTTACAAGACTAGTGAGGTCATTCCAGGTTACAATGTCAGTATACATGAAAGATGAAACTCCGAAACAACCAGTGTAAGGTATTTGAAGGGAAGTAGTACCAGATCTTGTGCTAACAGAAAGTGACTTTTGATTTAAGCTGGACTTTTCTGAAATGTAATTTAAAGATTTTCCATGTAGAAATCTGAATACTAAATTCAGCTTCAGTAGAGTTTGTTCAACTGGCAACATATTTACCTGTCTGTATTAATCGGCACCCACATGAGTTCTGGAAGGTGCATTCAAAAGAATGTGTATAACTTCTCTCTGGTAGACTTATAAATGTTACTTATACTTTTTTTTTGTGTGTGTGGGGGGGGGGGGGGTCAGTCCAGAGAACAATGCTGAACATGCTTAATCATATACGTTGTGGCATTGAATTAAAGTTGAGACAAGTATTTATTTTTTTTTATCCCCCGCCAGTCGAAGCCGGGGTGAAGACTGAAGGGGGATTGTGTTATGGGTCAGTCCGTCCGTCTGTCCTACTTTTGTGAAATCAACTCCCCCTGCAGTTTTGGTCAGATTATTTTGAAACTTGGTACCATGGTTTGATAGATACTGAGCATGCGCATATTGCAATTTGGTTCTGATTGGATGATTTTTGCAGGAACTGTAGCCCCTGACCTGTGACCTCCTGTTTCACCTCACTTCATAGACAGTAACTGTCTTGTGAAATCAACTCCTCCTACAGTTTTGTTCTGGTTGTTTTGAAACTTGGTACCATAGTTTGATATACTCTGATGATGCACATATTGCAGTTTCACTGTCATTAGATGACCTTGAGGTCAGAAGTCAGATTTTCCACTAAATCTTCTAAATACAATAACTACTGAAAGAAGTGATGTAGGCTTTTCAAATCGATACAGTGGTTTTATCCAATACACAGCTTGGACAACTTACACCCTCACCTACAGTAGCTATGGGTTTGGGGTCAAAGGTCAAAGTTAAAATTGTAATTGCACTATGGTAAATGCTACATTTACTATTACTATACAACAAGTAAAGCTAGGGCCACCAAACCTGGTATACAGTTTCACCTTGGAATCCTGACCTCTGACTATGGGTTTGGGGTCAAAAAGTCAAGGTTAACATTCCCTATGCCATTACTTTACAACAAGTAAAGTTAGGAGTACCAAACTTGGTACACAGGTGAACCTGTGACCCTGAAGTGTGACTATGGTTTTGGGATTGCAAGGTCAAAGGTCAACATCAAAATGGCTTATAAACTACGGTGGGGTAAAAAAGTATTTAGTCAGCCACCAATTGTGCAAGTTCTCCCACTTAAAAGATGAGAGAGGTCTCCAATTTTCATCATAGGTATACCTCAACTATGAGAGACAAAATAAGAAAAAAAAATTCCAGAAAATCACATTGAAGGGTTTTTAATAAATTAATTGGTAAATTTCTCGGTAAAATAAGTATTTGGTCAATAACAAAAGTTCATCTCAGTACTTTGTTATATACCCTTTGTTGGCAGTGACAGAGGTCAAACGTTTTCTGTAAGTTTTCACAAGGTTTTCACACACTGTTGCTGGTATTTTGGCCCATTTCTCCATGCAGATCTCCTCTAGAGCAGTGATGTTTTGGGGCTGTCGCTGGGCAACACAGACTTTCAACTCCCTCCAAAGATTTTCTATGGGGTTGAGATCTGGAGACTGGCTAGGCCACTCCAGGACCTTGAAATGCTTCTTACGAAGCCACTCCTTCGTTGCCCGGGCGGTGTGTTTGGGATCATTGTCATGCTGAAAGACCCAGCCACGTTTCATCTTCAATGCCCTTGCTGGTGGAAGGAGGTTTTCACTCAAAATCTCACGATACATGGCCCCATTCATTCTTTCCTTTACACGGATCAGTCGTCCTGGTCCCTTTGCAGAAAAACAGCCCCAAAGCATGATGTTTCCACCCCCATGCTTCACAGTAGGTATGGTGTTCTTTCTCCTCCAAACACGACAAGTTGAGTTTTTACCAAAAAGTTCTATTTTGGTTTCATCTGACCATATGACATTCTCCCAGTCCTCTTCTGGATCTACTAACTAACTAACTAACCTGCACTTATATAGCTCTTTTCTAGTCACAAAGACCACTCAAAGCGCTTTCACTAATGCTAACCCTCTATTCTAAGGGCCTATAGGAAACAGATATCTAGGGACAATTTAGAACAACCAATTAACCTAACATGCATGTCTTTGGATTGTGGGAGGAAACCGGAGCCCCCGGAGTAAACCCACACAGCACAGGGAGAACATGCAAACTCCATACAGAAAGGTTCCAACCCCTGCCAGCCCGGGGATTCGAACCAGGAACCTTCTAGCTGTAAGGCAACAGTGCTAACCACTGCACCATCCAAATGCTCTCTAGCAAACTTCAGACGGGCCTGGACATGTACTGGCTTAAGCAGGGGGACACGTCTGGCACTGCAGGATTTGAGTCCCTGGCGGCGTAGTGTGTTTCTGATGTAGCCTTTGTTACTTTGGTCCCAGCTCTCTGCGGGTCATTCACTAGGTCCCCCCAGGTGACCAAATACTTATTTTACTGAGGAATTTACCAATTAATTCATTAAAAATCCTTCAATGTAACTTCCGGTTATGGCTGCCACGTAGGACGGACGTGTCTCGCTCTGCTCTGCTCCTGGAAAAAAAAAATCGGCAAATAACTCTCTCATTTGGGACAGAACGTATCCCAGCATTTGGGCGAGGATATGTCGGCGAAGCCTAAGGCTGGAAAACCAGGAAAAGGAAAAAGCGAGCCGCCGAAACAGTCCAAATTAACGGACTTTCAGGTCTGTGACGCAGCGAACAAAACTCCATATATGGCGGAGGAGGCTGGCAACGCTGCGATTTCTGCGGGGAATGGCGCAGATGCGCTGATGGCAGCCATGAGCTCAATGAGAGCGGACTTTTCCTCTAGATTTGATGGGATTATGACAGCGTTGGAAGGAATAAGAAAGGAATTGGGTGACTGTGTAGAACGAACGGCGCAGATGGAGCTCCGTCTCGCTAGTGCTGAAGATGACGTCACCCGTCTTCAATTAAAGGTGCGCACTTTGGAAAAAAAAAAAAAATCTCTGGAAGATAATATTTTGGATTTGGAATCTCGGTCGAGACAGAATAATTTGAGGCTGGTGGGTCTTCCAGAGGAATCAGAAGGTCGGGACGTATGTTCCTTTCTGGAAAAGTGGATTCCGGAGGTGCTGGGCAGCGAGGAGTTGCAATCAGCAGTGGTTCTGGAAAAAGCACATCGTATTGGCCCACGGAGAGATAAGGGACCGCCGAGGACCTTAATTATGAAGTTTCTTAGCAACAGAGACAGGATGAAGATCTTCAACGCTGCACGAGCTAAAAAAGGAGAGATTAAACACCAGGACCAGCAGGTGCGGTTCTACCCAGATTTGGCCACAGGAATCCAGCAATTGAGGAAGCAGTTTGATCCCGTACGTAAGGAGCTGCGCAACCTTGGGATTCGTCATGGTGTAATCTATCCTGCGAGACTGCTGACCACGTATGAGGGCAGAACCCACATCTTCAAGACCCCAGAGGAGGCGCAGGAGTTCATCAAGAAGATCAAAGAAGAAGAAGAGACTGGTGGGAGCTAAGCATGAACAAAATATAAGGTAGAATAATTAAGCATTTGCACAGGCATCTGACTGACTTGAAGTAAATAGTAAGTTTACAAAATATAGATTGTATTATATATTAAAAAAACAAAACAAAAACAAAACAAACAAACAAAAAAAAAAACTATGATGTACAAAGTTGTTAAAAATTTTGGAGTTAAGTTGGAAAACTACAGAGGAGAGTTAATGTTACGTCATTAAAAGCAGTAGAGTTAGGGTGATTGGGAGGATGAAGAAGGAGTGGCTTAGGCTGTTCCCCGTGGGTGTGGAACGGTCGATGGCTATATCGGGAGACAGAATTTTTCTTTTGATTTTGGGGGGTTTGCCACAAGTGTGGGAAGGGGAAATTTGTTTGTGTGTAGTTTGTAGGATGAATGTTCAACCACTCATGTTTTTGCTTCTCTGTATGAGCATGTTTACACTGCAAGGTAATCCCAAACTCTCTATTGATCATGGACCAAAGTGTTAATCTTAATTTAACTTCATGGAATTGCAGAGGTCTACAAAATTTAAAAAAACTTAAACAAGTTATGAATAAAATAAAGGACATGGGTTCAAGAATTGTGTTTTTACAAGAAACTCATCTGATAGAGGAGGATGTTAAAAGAATTAGGAGTAGATGGCAGGGAAGTGTATTCACCTCTTCATTTTCATCCCGAGCCAGGGGAGTTATGACTCTCATACATAAATCAGTTCCTTTTCAAGTGAAAAATGTAATTGGAGACAAATTTGGAAGATATGTAATCATTCAAGGTTCTTTGCTATTAGAAAATATAAATCTTGTGAACTTATATGGTCCCAATATAGATGATCAGAAGTTCTTTGCTAATTTATTTCTCATCTTATCATCACTTACAGGGCAACATATAATAGCAGGGGATTTTAATTGTACATTGAATCCAGGTGTGGATAGATCAACAGGACTGGATTGTACGCACATTGGATGTAGGATGACTATTAATCATTTTATGAAAGAATTGAGATTGTTAGATATATGGAGAGAAATGAAACCACAAGTTAAAGCCTATTCTTGTTATTCCAGTACCTACAAGACATTCTCACGTATTGATTATTTTTTGATTTCCACAGAATTAAGGTCCAAGATTCAGAACTGCTTTTATGATAACATCGTGATCTCTGATCATGCACCCTGTTGTCTAATATATGTAGATAAAAAATTGACAAAGGAATCAGGTAGATGGCAATTTCAGCATAAATGGCTTCAGGATGAGGAATTTGTCAAGTATATAGAAAAACAGATAGACGAGTTCTTTGACATCAATACTACACAAACATCAGCATGTGTAAAGTGGGAGGCTTTCAAAGCTTTTATTAGGGGACATATTATTAGTTATACAGGATCAAAATCTAAGAAGACTCGAGAGGAGAGAGCTAAATTGGAACATAAAATAAAAAATCTTCAGGAAAAAGTGTATGCAGGAAGTGACCCAAGGTTGGAGAATGAATTACTGATTTTGAGAGCTGAATACGACAAAAAATCAGCGAATAGAGCTGCCTCGAGTCTTCTAAGATTGAAACAATCTTTTTATGAACAAGGTGAAAAATCAGGAAAATTATTAGCATGGCAGATTAAACAATTGGAAATTAAAACACCAATTACCAGTATTATAAGTAAAGGACAGGTAGTTATAGATCCTTTAGAAATTAATAGAGCCTTTAGAGATTACTATGAAAAATTATATGATACCAAAAATGAACCTGATTTAACAAAACTAAATGGGTTTTTGAACGAACTATCTATACCGTGTATTCCAAATGAAAACAGGGAGATATTGGAGTCTAAATTTAGTCAAGAAGAAGTTGGGCTAGCCATTGATAATATGAAATCAGGAAAAAGTGCAGGACCAGATGGTCTTCCAGTTGACCTTTATAAAAAATTTAAGAATAAATTAATAAAACCTTTTTTGGAAATGGTTTTAGAAGCATTTCAAAATAATAATTTACCATCATACATAAATAATGCCTTAATTATACTGCTGCCAAAACCAGGTAAGCCCTCTAATAAATGTGAAAATATGAGACCAATAAGCCTATTAAACGCCGACCTTAAGATAATCTGTAAAATTTTAGCAAGACGAATACAAGAAATTTTACCAAATATTATTAATCGAGATCAGAATGGCTTTATAAAGGGTAGACAAGGCTTCCATAATGTAAGAAGACTATTTAATATTATTTATTTTAATAAAGAAGCACCGGATACAGCTCTCCTATCATTGGACGCCGAAAAGGCCTTTGATAGAGTTGAATGGCCCTTTCTTTTTGAAGTCCTACAAAGGTTTGGACTTGGAAATAATTTCATAAAATGGGTTCAAATAATATACAATAATGCTACAGCAGAAATCCTAACAAATAACAATATTTCAAAACCAATAAAAATCAATAGAGGATGTCGACAAGGCTGTCCACTTTCACCTTTACTGTTTACTATGGCAATTGAACCTTTAGCGATAGCGATACGTTTACATTCACAAATATATGGAATTAAAGTTGGACCAACAGAACATAAAATCTCCCTGTACGCCGATGATATAATTTTGTTTATGTCAAATCTAAAAAAATCAATTCCAACCTTGTTGAATTTAATAAAGAATTTTGGGGAAATATCAGGATATAAAATAAATAAAACTAAATCTTCAATATTAATGCTAAATGAGACCCAGAGAAATTACCCAGCCCCTGAGGTAAATCAATTCAATGTTGTAAATCAGTTTAAATATTTAGGAATCCAAATTATGCCTAAGCTAGAATCAGTCGCCAGTGTCAACTATGAAGCCTTAATGTCAGATATCAATGAGTTACTTCAGAGATGGATGTCACTACCAATGTCGATGATCGGGAGAATCAATATACTTAAAAGTAATATTTTACCTAAAATACTTTATTTATTTCAATACATTCCCTTATCACCACCTTTAGATCTATTCTCAAGAATAAAAAAAAAGTTAGTGGAATTTATATGGAACAACAGGAGGGCTAGATTACGTTTGTCTTTATTATATTTACCATTTGATCGTGGAGGTCTGAAATGTCCAAATTTTATGTTGTATTATTGGTCGGCACAACTGAGGTCTATGACATATTATTTTTCATCAAATGATCTCCCTCACTGGACTGAAATGGAATCATACAATTTACCTTTACCTCTTCCCATATTCATATACTCAGATTCGGCAAAAAAATTACAAAAACAAGTTAAAAATCCATTTGTAAAGCATATGATCAAAATATGGTGTGAAGCTAAAAACTATTTAAAAGAACCACAGTTATTGTCACAATTTAGTCCAATATGGGGTAATCAATATTTTAAACCAGGGAGAGCGGACGCTGTATTTAAAGTATGGAATTTAAAAGGGATACAAAAGATTCAGGATTTATATTTGCCATGTGCAGACAACATAATGTCTTTTGAAGAGCTGAGGATCAAATTTAATCTCAATAGAACACATTTTTTTAAATATCTTCAACTTAGAAACTTTATTCGATCAAATCAAAATAAAGCTCTCACTCGACCTATTTATTCATCCTTGGAAAAAATGATGATGAAAGATAGTAAAAGAAAGGGTATTATTTCAGAGTTTTATAACTCATTGACACTATCTTCAAGTGAAAATTCACTGAAAAGATTAAACTACTGGAAAGAAGATCTGCAAATTGAAATTTCAGAGGAACAATGGGAATTGGCTTGTACAGAAGCTCAAACCAAATCAATAAATGCACGCCTTAAATTGATACATTTCAAATGGTTAATGCGGATGTATGTTACACCGGAGGAGTTAAATAGATATAACAAAAATATACCAGATACATGCACAAAATGCATGGAAAGTAAAGGAACCCTATTTCATTGTTTATGGGAATGTAGATTAATAAGAATGTTTTGGGAAGAGGTGAGGGTAACAATTGAAAAAATAATCTCAAAACAAATCATATTGAATCCTAAACTGTTTTTGTTGGGTCTGTACCCAGAAAAGCATAATTTTAATAAAAGTGAAAGAACATTCATAGACCTCAGTTTGCTTAATGCCAAAAAATGTATTGCACTATTATGGAAAAAGACTCATAGACCAGATGTGACTCAGTGGTTAAGACAGATGTTAACAAACCTTCCATTAGAAAGAATAACATATATACTGAAATCAAAGGAAATTGTGTTTGAGAATATATGGAGACCTTTTATTGACTATGTAAAAAATTTAAACATAACTCTTGAAGAAGAAGGTGAATGATGTGTGTGGACCTTGTAAATTCCAAACTGGTGAACATAATATGTATACTTATGTATTGGATTGTCTAGACTAAACAGAGGAGCATTGTTGAAGATTTGATTTTGTTGGTGGTTGTTGGTGTTTTTAGTGCATTTTTTTTTTTTTTTTGTAGTACTTTAGTGTTTGATTGTTTGTATCATGTTTGTTAAAAAAAAAAAAAAAAAAAAAAGGTTCAATAAAGATATTGTGGAAAAAAAAAAATCCTTCAATGTGATTTTCTGGATTTTTTTTTTCTCATTTTGTCTCTCATAGTTGAGGTATACCTATGATGAAAATTGGAGACCTCTCTCATCTTTTAAGTGGGAGAACTTGCACAATTGGTAGCTGACTAAATACTTTTTTGCCCCACTGTATATCTCAACAACGAAGAAAGCTAGGGTCACCAAACTTGGTACACAGGTTCACCTTGGGATCCTGACCTCTGACTATGGGCTTGGGGTCAAAAAGTTAAAGGTCAAGGTTAACATTCCTTATGCCTTATTACTGTGCAATGAGTAAAGCTAGGGCCACCAAACTTGGTACACAGTTTCACCCTGTGACCCTGAAGTGTGACTGTGGTTTTGGAATCGCAGGGTTAAAGGTCAGCATCAAAGGGCCTTATTAAGTATACAGTGGGGAAAATTAGTATTGAAGATGTCAACATTTTTCTCATTAAATATATTTCTGGAGGAGCCATTGACCTGAGATTTCCACCAGATATCAGTAACAACCCAAGTAATCCATCCATACAAAGAAATCAGGACAACTGTGTTCACAAAACAAGTTATATTTCATGAAGTGGAATAACACAGGGAATAAGTATTGAACATGCTTGGTGAAATTCATTTAATATTTAGTAGAAAAGCCTTTGTTGATAATAACAGCTTCCAGATGCCTCCTGTATGGAGAAACTAGGCGTAGGCATTGCTCAGGAGTGGTTTTAGCCCATTCTTCCACACAGTCTTCAAACCTTGAATGTTTCATGGGTGTCTTTTATGAACTCTGATCTTCAGTTCATTCCATAGATTTTTAATTGGATTCAGGTCAGGTGACTGACTGGGCCATTCTAGCAGCTTTATTTTCCTTCTCTGGAGCCAGTTGAGAGTTTCCTTGGCTGTGTGTTTGGAATCATTGTCTTGCTGAAATGTCCACCCTTGTTTCATTCTTCAGCATCTTGGCAGATGGCAACAGGTTCTTATCAAGGATGTCCCTGTACATTTGTCCATTCATCTCTCCTTCAACTTTATGAAGTCTGCCTGTACCATGTGCTGAAAAACACCCCCACACCATGATGGGATGTGCAGTGCCATGTCTCCTCTAAACATGCTGTGTGTTGTGGCATCCACAAAGTTCAATTTTGGTCTCATCTGACCAGACTATATTCTCCCAGTATTTTACTGGCTTGCCAAAATGTTGTGCAGCAAACTTTAAACAAGCACCAACATGCTTTGTTTTTCAGCAGTTGAGTCTTGCGAGATGAGTGGACATAGAGCCCTTGTCGGTTGGGTGCACTACTTATCGTTTTCTTTGAAACAGCAGTACCTGCTGACTCCAGGTCTTTCTGGAGCACTCCACAAGTGGTCTTTGGCTCTTGGATAACTCTTCTGATAATTCTTTTGACTCCTCTGTCAGAAATCTTGCGAGGAGCTCCTGGTCATGGCCAGTTTCTGGTAAAATGATGTTCTTTCCACTTCCGAATAATGGCTCCAACAGTGCTCACTGGAACATTCAGCAGTTTAGAAATGCTTCTGTAACCAGTGCCATCATTATGTTTTGCAACAATAAGGTTGCAAAGGTCTAGAGAGAGCTCTTTGCTTCTACCCATCATGAGTCCTTTGTGGTGTGACAATCTGATATTCATAGATCTTTTTAAAGGCTATCAGTCAGGACTTAACCAGCTGAATTTAATTGACACTGATATGCACTGGTATGGCTTCCTAAATTCTGAGAGATTTAATCTGGTTTCTTGGCTTTCTATGCCTTTTTGCAGCTCTTTTTCTTCATTACTTATTCCCTGTGTCATTCCACTTTATTAAATATAACTTGTTTTGTCAACACAGTTGCCTTAATTTCTTTGTATGTATGGATTACTTTGGTTGTTACTCATATATGGTGAAAATCTCAGGTCAGTGGCTCCATCAGAAATATGTTAAATGAAAAAAATGTTGACGTGTTCAGTACTTATTTTCCCTGTTGTATCTCAACAACAAAGAAAGCTAGGATCACCAAACCTGGAACACAGGTTCATTCTGAGACCATAACCTCGGACTACAGGTTTGGGATCCAAAGGTCAAGGTTGGCACTCCCTATGATCTCTTACTATAGAATGTGTAAAGCTCTCTAGTGTCACCATATTTGCTACACGGGTTCACCTTGGGTTCTTGACCTACAACTATGGGTTGTATAATTTGTTTTATATTTGTGGATGATGGGCTTGTCATAATTTGGTTCTGCCACAGTAATTATATTGAAAATTTAAAAACTGCTCTCCATCGGTAAGTATTGGGATCGTCAAAGAAAATGGAGGCGGGGGATGTTGCACTCTCTTCAGAGTGCTCTTGTTTTTTTTAGTTTTTATGTTAACAGTTTTGGCTTGCCGATAAAGAAACTCCTCCTTTGAGCACATTAGGCATCAAAAGACGTGCGCTGTAGAAAATGGTCTCATTTATCTGACAAGGCATCAGCCAAAGACATTCATCTGTCTATGCACATGTGATCATGTTTGGCGTCTTTCTAAATAAGTATTAAATTATTGCAACACTCCTGCATAAGACAAATCTTGAACAGATAGAGGGTGAGAGCATAAATGCAAAAGTCAAATGTCTGTTACTGTTTAAGTTGGCTACTTTTGATATATTAAATGCATGTATATAATATCTGGACTCAAATATTATTCTCTGGACTTCTGCAACAAAAATCACATTCAAGTCTAAAACTCCCGTGTTGTCACGTTACACAGCTCATAAAACTATCAAGTCCAGGTATTTCTGGACACTTATTTGGATGACAGCAAAAACCTCTTAGCTGCTGAGTGTGAAGTACAATGTTGTGTGGTAAGTTTATGCTGCCAGCTCAAACATCAGAATGAGCTATGTCTCCATGGTAACAGCTCAGTAGTAAGCAGCTGTTGCCATGGACACAAAGACAAATGAAGAGCAGGCGGTATATTTAATTTAATATTTCTCCAAAGTAAGAAATAATACATACCATAAAATAGGAATATATATTTATCACATTTAACTGATCCAGATGTTTATAGCAAATATATTGAACATATAACTGACTGGTTTTATTTGACTAGTGACAAAATGCATCAAGATGAAACACCACTAGAGGGCAGCATTTTTTCTTTAGGTTATTTGCACCCGTTTTAACCTTTTATTGTGTAAATTAATGTGCATTTGAATTCGGGCATGATTATATATAAAAACAAAACAAAAAATCCAGCCATACATAGAAGACACAGCAGAAAATCATAAGCAGCAAACAGCTGATCAGCAACATTTACTTTCATTTGCAATGTTTCGATGTCATATGGCCACATCACTCAGTCAATGTACAACAGTACATTTATTATGCTTATTAAAATAAAAACTATATTTTTAATGTATTAATTGAGTATTTTGGTAACAGTAAAATACCAAATGCTTTAAGAAAACCTTATTTTTTTAAACAGTAAAGCAATCTTTAAACATAAACAGAACTACGACACAATATGCTGTCTGTATACCACAGAATAAAATGTTCAGATACTTTTCAAAGAAAAAGAAACAAAAAATCCAACTGGAATCTGATTTTGTCCAGCAAAATTAAAACCTTATGGTTAATATAAGATAAGATAAGATAAGATAAGCCTTTATTAGTCCCACAACGGGGAAATTCCAGGATTGCAACAGCACAGGGATAGCAACACTCAGAGCAACAATCAGAAGGCAAGAAAAAAAAAACAAAAAAAAAAACAAGCAAGCAAGAGCAGCTAATATACATATGTACATATTACTATAAAATATATATATACACACACACACAGACACACAGTGCAGAGCATTGTAGCTAGATGGAATAAATATGTAAATATATAAACACCCACACTGTACCCCGCCCGGTATGGGGTTACCGGGGCCCCACCCTGGAGCCAGGCCTGGGGGAGGGGCTCGAAGGCTAGCGTCTGGTGGCCGGGTTTCCACCCATGGGACCCGGCCGGGCTCAGCCCGAAGGAGTTACATGGGTCCGCCCTCCAGTAGGTTCACCACCTGCAGGAGGGATCATGGAAGTCCGGTGCTATGTGGATTAGGTGGCAGTCAAAGGCGGAGACCTTGGCGGACTGATCCCAAGCTTTCTAAACTGGCTTTTGGTACGTGGAATGTCACCTCTCTGGTGGGGAAGGAGCCTGAGCTGGTGTACGAGATTGAGCGATACCGGCTAGATATAGTTGGCCTCACCTCAACACACAGCTCCGGTTCCGGAACCAGTCTCCTGGAGAGGGGCTGGAGCTTGGCCTTTTCTGGAGTTGCCCCGGGCGAGAGGCGACGAGCAGGGGTAGGTATTCTTGTATCGCCCCACCTTGCTGCCTCTATATTGGAGTTTTCCCCGGTGGACGAAAGGGTTGCTTCCCTGCGCCTTCGGGTTGGGAAACGGGTCCTGACCATCATTTGTGCCTATGCACCAAATGATGTTTCAGAGTACCCACCCTTTTTGGAGTCTGTGACTGGGGTGCTGGAGGGTGCTCCTCCTGGAGACTCCATTGTCCTACTGGGGGACTTCAATGCGCACGTGGGCAACGACAGTGAAACCTGGAGGGGGGTGATTGGGAGGAACGGCCTGCCCGATCTGAACCCGAGTGGTGTTCAGTTATTGGACTTCTGTGCTAACCACAGTCTGTCTATAACGAACACCATGTTCAAGCATAAGGGTGTCCATATGTGCACCTGGCACCAGGACACCCTAGGCCGCAGGTCGATGATCGATTTTGTTATCGTATCATCAGACCTGCGACCGTATGTCTTGGACACCCGAGTAAAGAGAGGTGCAGAGCTGTCAACTGATCACCACCTGGTGGTGAGTTGGATCCGATGGCAGGGGAGGAAGCCATTCAGACCTGGTAGACCCAAACGTATAGTGAGGGTGTGCTGGGAGCGTCTGGCTGAGGCCCCTGTCCGGGAGGTCTTCAACTCCCACCTCCGGAAGAACTTCAACCACATTCCGAGGGAGTCTGGAGACATGGAGTCTGAATGGGCCATGTTCTCCACCTCTGTTGTTGAAGCGGCAGCCCAGAGCTGCGGCCGCAAGGTGGTCGGTGCATCTCGTGGTGGCAACCCCCGAACCAAGTGGTGGACACCAGTGGTGAGGGGGGCCATTAAGCTGAAGAAGGAGTCCTATCAAGCTTGGTTGGCTTGTGGGACTCCCGAAGCAGCTGAGGTGTACCGGCAGGCCAAGCGGAGTGCAGCTCGGGTGGTTGCTGAAGCAAAAACCCGGGTATGGGAGGAGTTCGGTGAGGCCATGGAACAAGACTTTCGGTCGGCTTCAAAGAGATTCTGGCAAACTGTTCGGCGGCTCAGGAGGGGAAAGCAGCTCCCCGTCCACACTGTGTATGGTGCGGATGGGACACTGTTGACTTCAACTGGGGATATCGTCGGGCGGTGGAAGGAATACTTCGAGGATCTCCTCAATCCCACTGATACGCCTTCCACAGAGGAAGCAGGGTTTGGGGACGAGGGGGATGACTCGCCTATCACAGGGGCTGAGGTCGCCAAGGTGGTTAAAAATCTCCTTGGTGGCCGGGCCCCGGGGGTGGACGAGATTCGCCCCGAGTACCTCAAGGCCCTGGATGTTGTTGGGTTGTCATGGTTGACACGCCTCTGCAACATTGCGTGGAGGTCGGGGGCAGTGCCTTTGGCATGGCAAACCGGGGTGGTGGTTCCTCTCTTCAAAAAAGGGGACCGGAGGGTGTGCTCCAACTTTAGAGGGATCACACTCCTCAGCCTCCCTGGGAAGGTCTATGCCAAGGTATTGGAGAGGAGAGTCCGGCCGTTGGTCGAACCTCGGAATCAGGAGGAGCAATGTGGTTTTCGTCCTGGCCGTGGCACATCGGACCAGCTCTTTACCCTCTCGAGAATTCTTGAGGGTTCGTGGGAGTTTGCCCAACCAGTTTACATGTGTTTTGTGGACTTGGAGAAGGCATTTGACCGCGTCCCTCGTGGATTTTTGTGGGGGGTGCTTCGGGAGTATGGGGTATCGGGCTTGTTGTTACGAGCTATTCGGTCTCTGTACGACCGTTGTGAGAGTTTAGTTCGCATTGCCAACACTCGGTCGGAGTCATTCCCAGTGAGAGTTGGACTCCGCCAGGGCTGCCCTTTGTCACCGGTCCTGTTCATAATTTTTATGGACAGGATTTCTAGGCGCAGCCAGGGAATGGAGGGTGTCATGCTTGGTGACCACAGGATCTCATCTCTGTTGTTTGCAGATGATGTTGTCCTGTTGGCTTCATCCAGCAATGACCTACAGCTCTTGCTGGGACGGTTTGCCGCTGAGTGTGAAGCGGCTGGGATGAGAATCAGCACCTCCAAGTCCGAGTCCATGGTCCTCAGCCGGAAAAAGGTGGATTGTCCTCTCCGGGTTGGGGACAGGCTCCTGCCCCAAGTGGAGGAGTTTAAGTATCTTGGGGTCTTGTTCACGAGTGAGGGGAAAATGGAGCGAGAGATCGACAGACGGATTGGAGCAGCATCTGCAGTGATGCGGACGTTGTACCGGTCTGTTGTGGTGAAGAGGGAGCTTAGTTCTAAGGCAAAGCTGTCGATTTACCAGTCAATCTACGTTCCTACTCTCACCTATGGTCACGAGCTTTGGGTAATGACCGAAAGAACGAGATCGCGGATACAAGCGGCTGAAATGAGCTTTCTCCGTAGGATTGCTGGACTCACCCTCAGAGATAGGGTGAGGAGCTCAGTCATCCGGGAGAGGCTCAGAGTAGAACCGCTGCTCCTCCACATTGAAAGGAGTCAGTTGAGGTGGTATGGGCATCTGATTAGGATGCCTCCTGGACGCCTCCCACTTGAGGTGTTTCAGGCACGTCCCACTGGGAGGAGACCCCGGGGCAGACCCAGGACTCGGTGGAGAGACTATGTCTCCCAGCTAGTCTGGGAACGCCTTGGTATCCCCTCTGAAGAGCTGGAGCAGGTGGCTGGGGAGAGGGAAGTCTGGGCTTCTCTGCTTGAACTGCTGCCTCCGCGACCCGGACCTCCGGAAAAGCGGTAGAAGATGGATGGATGGATGGATAAACACCCACAGTACGGAGCATTGCAGCTAGGTGGATTAAATATGCAAGTATATAAACACACACAGTGCGGAGCAATGTAGCTAGATGGAATAATATGTAGATATATAAAAACACAGTGCGGAGCATTGTAGCTAGATGGAATAAATATATAGATATATAAATATAAACACACCCAGTGCTGAGCATTGTAGCTAGGTGGAATAAATATGTAAATATATAAACACACACAGTGCAGAGCATTGTTGCTAGATGGGATGAAACAGCATAACCGTCTACTTAGTTATCCTACATGGTATGATTATGTGCCCATACATATTCTCACCCTCCATAGCGACCGATATGTTCCTAGTTGTATGCCGGAGAGGACCATTGTGTAAGTCTACTGCATCTTTTGCATTCAAAAAACTATTAGTTTGTTACGTCTTTTTGCTATCTCTGCGAGCAGCCCTGCTTAGGTTGTACAGTCTGACAGCCGTTGGTAGGAAGGACCTACGAAACCTCTCGGTTGTGCACCTGGGATGATGTAGTCTGCTGCTAAATGAGCTCCTCAGTGCATCCAGTATGTCCTGCATAGCGTGGAACTCGGACTCCAGCAGAGATGACAGTTTAGCCACCGTCCTTCTCTCTCCTATCTCCTCCATCGGATCAAGGCGCTGCCCCAGGACAGAGCTAGCTTTCTTAATCAGTTTGTTCAGTCTCTTCCTATCGGCTGCTGTAATGCCACTGCCCCAGCAGACCACTCCAAAAGTGATGGCTGATGCCACCACCGTGTCATAGAATGACTTCAGCAGCGCCCCTTGTACACCAAAAGACCTGAGTCTCCTCAGCAGGAACAGCCTGCGCTGTCCCTTCTTGTAGAGTGCGTCAGTATTGTGTGACCAGTCTAGTTTATTGTTCAGATAAACACCCAGGTACTTATAGGATGTCACCATCTCGATGTCTGTTCCCTGTATATTTACTGGTGCTGTGAGGGGTTGCCCATGCCTGCGGCAGTCCACCACCAGCTCCTTAGTTTTCCTCGCGTTGATCTGGAGGCAGTTCCGATGGCACCAGTCCATGAAGTCCTGGATAAGCCCTCTGTACTCAGCTTCATCTCCGTTGGAGATGAGACCAACGATCGCAGAGTCATCAGAGAACTTCTGTAGATGGCAGTGTGTTGTGTTGTGTGAGAAGTCCGCAGTATAAAGAGTGAACAGGAAGGGAGCCAGCACCGTTCCCTGGGGGGCCCCCGTGCTACTGATGATCGTGTCGGAAACACAGTCCCGGGTTCTCACAAACTGAGACCGGTTCGTGAGGTAGTCCAGGATCCATGATGACAGGTGCTGGTCCACCCCTGCGCGCAGCAGCTTGTCCTTCAGGATCATCGGTTGGATGGTGTTGAAAGCACTGGAGAAGTCAAAGAACATGATCCTCACCATATTCCCGGGCTTCTCCAGGTGGGACAGAGAACGGTGAAGGAGGAAGATCACCGCATCCTCCACCCCAATGCCATGCTGGTAGGCGAACTGGAGTGGATCCATCGCTGGTTCCACCAGGGGGCGGAGATGAGCAAGGAGCAGTCTCTTCAGGGTCTTCATCAAGTGGGACGTCAAGGCCACCGGTCTGTAGCTGTTCAGGTCTTTGGGGTGGGAAGTTTTTGGTACAGGTACCACACAAGATGTTTTCCACAGCTGTGGTACCCTCCCCAGTTTCAGGCTCATGTTGAAGATATACGTCACAATCCCACACAGCTGGTCTGCACAGGACTTGAGGAGCTTTGCGCTGATGCCGTCCGGTCCCGACGCCTTCCTCGCCTTGATCTTCCTCAGCTCCGTCCTCACCTGGGTCTTGGTCAGGGTCAGGATGGGGGGCTGTGTGTTGGGAGTGGGGGAGGTGTCGGTGGAGTGGGGAGTGGGCAGCAGGACTTGATTTCTTAGAGGCAGCAGTGGTTGTTGTGCAGACAGGGGGGAGGGCGGTTGGTCAAAACAGATTCAGGTTGTTCGCCCACTCCCTGCCCCCCGAGGCCTGGGGGGAGGTATTCTGGAGCCCCGAGATGGTTTTGAGGTTTCTCCAGACCCCGCTGATGTCGCTCTGTTGCAGCTTGTCCTCCATCTTCTTCCTGAAGCTGTCCTTGCCTTCTCTGATCTTTCTCCTCAGCTCCCTCTGTACGGACTTCAGCATCTCCCTGTTCCCCGACCTGAAGATCCTCTTCTTCTCTCTCAGAAGTGTTTTTATCTCAGGGTTGATCCAGGGTTTGTTGTTTGAGTGACGCCGTATGGTCTTGGTGGGAACGGATTTGTCCACACAGAAGCTGAGGTAGCCCGTGAAGGTGTGAATGAGGCCATCAATGTCCTCACCATGTGGATCGCAGAGCTGCTTCCAGGCGGTGGCTTCAAAACAGTCCTTTAGAGTGTCCATTGTCTCCTCAGACCATAACTCCACAGTGTGCATGGCCAGAGGTTGTCTGTGCACTAGGGGTTTGTACGCCGGCCGGAGATGAGATAATATATTTATAATTTATATTTTTATAATTTATAAAAATTTATTAATTAATATATTAATTAATATATAATTAATATTAATTTATTATTAATTTATAAAAATTTATTTATATATTTATAATATATTTCTTCATGAAAATTCTGCAAAAAACTAGTTAGAAATATACCCATTAATACTGTAATAACTTGAGATTATGAGATTAACTTGATTTATGACTGTTTATAATTTCACTTCATTGTAATCAGTGACAAGATCCTTGTTCTTTTAGTCTGACTCAAAACATTTTGATGTTTTTTTACTGTTTGTTAGTAATTTATTATTAATATGAAATTTAGATTTGAATAGTTTGTATTTTATTTTTGTATTTCTCCTCAAACTCTTCACCTCAGTCACTGTAGTTTATACATTGTTAAATTGATTAAACTTGATCAAAGTTATTTATAACTCAATTAACTTTTGGTAAATAAGCATTTGTCCCACAACAGGGACTCATAATTTTATTTGAGTAATTATAAGAAAAACGTGTACATTTTCAACAACACATTTGCAAGAACAAAGCAGCAAATGCGTAAGAGAAATGTAAATTTACAATTAAAATATAACACATAAAAGCTGCATATTTATAAGAAAATAGTTGCAAGTGTACGATATATAATTTCAAGACACAACTATGAGTGGTGCCTTTGTGCTGATTTTTATGGCACCCAAAGCTCTGAATACCTCTTGTGTATAGGGGTTGTTAACCTCTGATCTTAGTTCAGACGTCCTTTGAGACACCTACTAAACAGAATATCTCACCTGTCAAAGTGACAAGTCGTGACAGACCTCAGCTGAATTCCACCAGCATTTGGCTGCTGGCAGGTGTTAATGCCAGGCTCTGGAAGTGACCCTTCCACTGTTCTCAGCTGTGGAGTAAACAGTATGTCTTTATCTCTCAAACAGACAGAACACTTGATAATCAAAGGTGGTGGTTATTAAACTGTGGGCCAGCGAATGACTGCAGGTAGATGACAAAAATATTTCAGAGAAACTATATAAAATGTGTTTAATTGTTCATGTCATGAGTCTGGGTTTGGTTGTTCCAAACCCAGTTCTGACTTATTGTTGTTTTCTTGCCCTATTTCCCATCAGGCGCATCGGGGAGCTGTCTGGGTCCTTCGCTCCCTGACAGCTCGGGTGCGCCCCCTCCTCCTGTCAGCTGTGCTTCATTATGGCTGTTCACACGCTCATACACGCTCTCTCACACACCAGGTTCAATTATGTTCAGGCCACGCTTCCTCATACCGGCAATCTCTTTCCTCGTTAGCATCAGGATTATTTATTCGCTGCGTTTGTGGAAAGAGATTGTCGGAGCATTCACCTCCATACGCGGCAGCTAGTTCTCCATGTTTGGGTTCTCACCACCGACATGTTATTCAGCCAGTCACTTTAAGTTCGGTTAATCCCTTGGTGTTACGGCTGACTCTGCCTTTCTTCCTCATCCTCCAGACTGCAGGGGCAGCCCGGATCGCTCCAGTCCTGTAAGTTTCCTGTTTGCCTTTCTCCCTGTGTTGACAGCAGCTCTGCGGCGCTAGGCATTCCCTTTGCCGGGGTGTAGAGCATCTGGTAGACGCCTTGTATATCTGGTGGCCATTATTTCATCATTACAACTCTCTGTATGTTTGTGGTTGACTGGACTTGTTATTTTGTTATAGTTTATGTTAATAAATGACACGTTCTACTCTTGCATTTGGGTTTTTCACTTCTTCCTCCGTGTGCCACGTAATGGCGCATGGGGAAGTATGACAGTTCATTCTTTAACAATGTCAACGTTACCACAAAAATTTATTAATGATTTATTTGTATAGCCATGTCCTATCTAGCATTTATACCTTCTGTATGTTACCGGCCACCAGTCTCGTCCAAGTGCTCGGATGTAAATATGATTATTTCTGATTTGCAAAATTTTTTAAAGTATTTAGATGTACTTTATTGATCCCAAACTGGGAAATTACAAATTTTTTCCATCAATATATTATTTTTGAAGAATATAAGGACTTTAATTCTGTGCCCTTCTAAACATTTTGTTGATGTATTTTTTTTAAATATTTGTTTTTGTGAAAATGCTGACTAGTTCACCTTTAAAAGTGGAACTTGGTATTATGAAGTTTAGGAATGGCTGATCTAAGTAAAAGATTTAAAATAAAGTAACTCCAGCTGGGCAGTGGTTTGTTCACCCCAGTTCACATAGCCCCACGATCCCTCCTGCAGGTGGTGAGCCCACTGGAGGGCGGACCCATGCCCCATGCCTCCTTTGGGTACACTGGGTCCGTGATGTAACGTTTTTCCTGGAGATCGATTGGACCGCTCTTAGTCTGGCCCTTCATCCAGGACCAGTTTGCCTTGGGAGACCCCACCAGGGGCAAGTTGCCCCAGACAACATAGCTGCTGGGATCATTCGAATTGTGAACTGGGTGGAAGTCTGGGCTATTCTGCCTGGACAGGTGCCCCCGTGACCCGGATCCCTGGATAAGTGGTAGAAGATGGATGGATGGATGGGCAGTGGTTTGGTTTGATATTGTATTTGTACTAGTTTTAATAAAAATAAACAAACATCAGTGAAAATTCGGTTGTGGGATGAAAAATTGGGAACAAAATGTGATTCTGGATAGAATTGACTGGAAAATGAGTGAATATAATGGTGCCCGCATCCAAAGGAAGAAACAACATTCACACTAAGCACCTAACATCAAACATAAATACATCATAAAATAATATTTGAAAAAAATGAGAGGAAGTGTTTTATTTCAGCCTGCTCTTGGATCATTTTTCCAGGTGTTACTCAGGTATATCTGACGTCATCCAGGCTGTCCCAGGACATCAACCAACTGCTCTTTCCAAGGAAGTCCCGCCCCCGTAATTTCTGATTGGATGCAAGTCAAGAAAAAACCAGTTTATTCCGGTTTGATTGGTTCAGCAGGTTACCAAAGGGTGTCAGTCAAAGCGCGGTCAGGGTTTGTGGTTTAGTCAGGTGAAACCCGCTCCTGCGAGAATAGGGAAAGGGTTCAACTGAGTTTGAGCGGACTTTCTGTTGTGTTTGTACTATTTATGAGTTTGTTCAGCAGAAGTTTTTGATACGTGGAAGCAACACTTTACAAGATGAAGAGCCTCAAGTATCGATTGAGAAAGCACGAAGTAACCATCACAGTAAGTTCAGGTCTTTTTCTTCTTACTTTCTCCCCTAATATCTCGGTTTCTCTCGGCTGAAAGAGCTAGCCAAGAGTTGCCAAACAGCGCTCGTGTTTCTCCGCGTTTCACCACCTGGAGTGCGGCTACTGCGCGTCTCTGCCTCCCCCCAACAGCACGCTAACCGCGGGTATGTTCCCACGGTGGCTGAGGTCTGCCTGGCGGAGAACCCAGCGGTCCAGGCACCTGCGGATCCACACCAGCGAGTCGGGATGTGACCTGTCCGAGCCTGTCCCGGGGTTCAGGTTTGTCTGCGCTGGCCTACATCTGCCCGCCCTGCTGGTGCTGTTTAACGTGGAAGAAAACTCGCAAACCAGTACGCCGAAGTGTCTGAAAAAGCTGTGTGGCGGGGAGCATTTGGCTGACATTTGTCCCCTCTTGGCCATGACGCCTTTAAAAGAACCCTGCGAGCTTTCTTTTATCGACTTAACACTGAAGAGACGCGAACCCTCCCGTAGGAGAGTTCCATTAATAGGTTGTGGACCCTTTTCCAGAAAAAAATTAGGTTCTAAAACATGAGAAATTGTCACCTTTCTTGTTTGAGCATTATGAGTTAAATCCATCATAGTTTTGTAATGTCTGACAACTGTGTTGCTCAAGTTTAAAACTCATGTTTGATGGGTCATTATTTTATTTAGCTACAGGGACCTTTTATAAAATGTTAGAGACTGAGAACAAGGTGATCTCCTCAGGTGTGCAGACTTGAACAGGTGAGGTAAAACATGCACTGGAGCCCTGAACAGGAGCTGTGCCACCACGAAGCAGAGATGATGGACATGGCAGACATAATCGTGATTAGTCAACTAATCGGGAAAAAAAATAGTTGCTAGTTGCAGCCCTAATCAGATTAATCATGTAATCATGTAAATGGAATAATCAGTTTAACACCATTATCTGGTTATGAGAGATCATGTTAAATCAAGTAGGTTACTGCTCAATAATCTGTTTATTCAGTGCACGCAAACACATTAAATCTGATTATTGTCATTATCAGTTTATTCTCAGTTATTGGGTTATTGTGACCATGTAACTCTAAGGTCACTGGTTTTTGGCTCTGATTTCAGTGAGCTAAAATAAAATGAGTAATTCATTAAAATGTGCAAAGATGCGGTCATTTCTGGTAAGAAGAAGTTAAGAGTATATACAAGAACATTTTTAGCAGGTGCACAAATTTGTGAAACAGGTGAAAAAGTAAGTTGGAGTATGACAAAATGCAATTGAGGAAAAGTACAGAAAATGTACTCAAGAGTAATAAGTTTTGGTTTTTTTTTTTTGGCTGCTCCCTTTCAGGGTCGCCACAGCATATCATGACCTGATAACATAATGGCCCACATATCGATTTGGCAAGGATTTTTATGCCGCAGTGGCTTGTAATATTAAAAAGCATTCATATTAAGATTAGGTTTACTAGTGTAAGAAAGGAATTTCACATGGAAAGGAAAGCAAAGAACATGGGATGTTCAGTATTTGAAAGATGGCTAAGTGATAAGGTGGTCAAAAAGAAACTTCTTTTTTTTTTCTTCCCACTTAACGGGTCAAGCTGATTGATGCCAAAGACAACTCAACTCCTCCTTTCCAGCCAAACTGTACAGAGTTTCATTAAAACCCCAAAAGGCCTGACTTTCTATAGCATAATTGTTGCATTTAGCCATCAGGCCACCATGGTGCCAAGGACACATTGGAAGACGCACAAGAAATGGTTTTCAGCTTGTGCGTTATGTGTTTCATACAAGAAAACTAAATGATTATCACTGTATAATTAGTCCATATTGAATATCTGCCACATCTATGGCTTTCTCTTGAGCTGAAAAACCACATCATAGGCGATAAACTGAATTGATTTTTTTAATAATGCAGCTATTACTTGTGAATGTTGTCTAATAGACAGCCATTACAATTCTGCAGTGTTCAGCATGCAGTGGGTGTTTGGCACCGTGCTTTGTTTTCAGCTCCCTCCAATTACCATGAGAAAAGCACAAAGCTGGAGGAGCTGTGTGTGGTAAACTATCTGGCCCTTTTTTCAGAGAGGAGGGAAAAAGCCTTTCAGGACTGAAATGGTTTTGTACAGCCATTGATAGTTGCCTCACTGCTGAGGCTAAAAGCAGTCAAGTCTGTTTATAATAAGCACTAAAACGATTTGTAGTTGCCGTTTGCCCTGCAGCATTTATTGTACCTGCAGCATTCTGTGTACCATTTTGTTTAAAGGAGAGCTCAAGGTAAAGGGAAGCAGTTTTGAGGGGACATACGTGACATTTAACTTAAGTCTTAACTGTTCACACTGTATTCCTCCACAAAAGGTAGAATAGAGAAACTGAGGGAGATAAGAACAGAGACTGGAGAAGGTTCAACTTCCTCGATTATCCATAAAACATGTTATCGTCAAACCTATTATAAATCATGGGCATCATGCACTGCATATCTGATCATAACCACCTGTTCCAGTTTGATGTTTTTGAAACGTAAATCATAAAGTCAGTCAGACAACAAGAAATTTTCTAAACGGCATCGAATGTTTCAGATACATGATGTGCTCGGTGGTGGACGCAGAGGTGAACTTTCTAATTTTTTTCCTGGTGGAGTGACTAATAATTAAGAAAAACGTCTGCATTTTTTAAGTGGGAGAGGCAAGGTGGAAATACAAAGGGAATGTGCTTTCAGTGTGTAACTGAATTCTGGCCAATGAAAACACTGGAGGAAACACTGTCTTCTCCCACTCTATGCACAGGTTGAGTTTTGATTTGTTATTCAAGCCTCGCTCTTCTAAATTATAGGATTGGTTTGACATTAGAGAAACTTAATATAACTTAATATTTTTAACATAATCTTGTATTTGGTATAGGAATGTTAATGCTGTTACCAAACCATAACTAACAGCTTGCAAGCAAAGCTGAAAACTTGGTAATTAATTTCAACATAGCAGTCTTCTATTAATACCAGCTCTAGATTAGACGGGATGAGGTCTGTTGCTGTGGATCACATTTGCTCTCTACAAAGCTGAAGTTTCTGTTTTTCTTTTGTGTTGTGGCCTATTCTTCTTCCTTAGGAAAAGAGGGATTATAAGGTTTCTTCTGACAAACATTGCCATCAGTTATAACTGCCACCCTCTTCAGTGCAAGAAAACAAGTTTTATTTTGAAGTTTGACATAGTTGGTAAAAGTTTAAATAAGGCTATGACTTTTTCCTTATTATTTTATCCATTGGTTGGCCTGTAACGATAATTGCTAACTTGATTAATCGCACAACAAGAAAACAAGAACTCAGCAAGTTTTATGGCCTTGATGTACATCATCGCCTTTTACGTGTGTGTTTGTTGACAGAATCTGCCAACATTTCAGCTGGTCGTGCTGCTTCTGTCCCTGTCAGCAGCCTCTCTGTGGAGGCAGGGCTGAGTACACACACGGGGGACAGCCAGAGAAAGTGAAACACCCAGTGGAAGATTCTGCTTACACAATAAAGTTTGTCTCAACCGAGCCTAAAACTCTGCTGCTGCTTTTTTAATAGTGTGATCGCCTTGCACTGCCAAGCCCTAAGATTTGGCTCAAATGGACACGTTACTCATGTACGAGGACATGTTTACCTGCCGTGTGCATGATGTGAAAAAAAAAAAAAAAAGCAATTTATCTATTTCACTTTGTCAGCAGGTCCTGTTTAAGTGATTTCTTGATAGAGAACAGGTGTGGCAGTAATCAGGCTTGGGTGTGGCTGGAGAAATTGAACACAGCTTTCCAAAGATGTGATAAATCAGTTTTAATGGGGAGCAATCACTTTTTCACACAGGGCCATGTAGGTTTGGATTATTTTTTTTTACCCTTAGTAATAAACACCTTCATTTAAAAACTACATTTTGTGATTACTTGTGTTATCTTTGTCTAATATTTAAATTTGTTTGATGATCTGAAACATTTAAGTGTGGCAAACATAAAAAAAGAGAAATCAGAAAGTGGGCAAACACTTTTTCGCACCACTGTATGTGAACAGATGAAGACGCAGCCAACTGTGGCGCAGGTGTAGTGTAGCTATCTACTAATCGGAGGGCCAGTGGTTTGATTCCCACTCTGTCTGCAGTCTGCATATTGAAGTGTCCTTGAGGAAGACACTGAACCCCCAGTTGCTCCTGGTGGATCAGGCAGTTACTGTTACAAATAATTCGGTGGCAATGGATGTCCATGTGTCACACGTGATAGCGATCCTACCCACTACCTTCAGTGATTGCATGACTTCAGCTTTGCTCTCGTTGTAGAGAGTGGGGATGGCTGTCAGGAACAGGTCAAGTGGAGCCCTGACCAAGTGAGATGCAATCTGTACATGTACAAGTACATTTCAGTCCAGTGACTTACAAACTGATTTATAATTTTCTAAAGTCTCATTGAGAACATTATAGTCCCTAGGGGTGGAAATCGCAAGGGACCTTCTGATTCGGATTGTGATACTTTGGTCACAGTTCGATCCTATTACGATTAACCGATAATTATGATATCGCGATAGAGTGTCATGATCCCACATATTTCAAATTTTTTTCACCTTATTCAACTTCAAATCGTATCCCAAAGTAAAACTGTTGACATCTCTTTCATATAATAAAGTATTCTCGGGGCTTCATTTTCCACTGAGGTACGTCTGTACCCAGGGAGGGCAGTAGACAGTGTTTGGAATAGATTCAAATTCCAGATATGTTTAGCTGGCTCTGTGGACTCTTGGAAACTCTCTTCAACTGCTTTTTAATGGTAAGTCTGATATTTTAAAATTATTTTAAAGGCCAAATGTCACGTAACAGGGTACTTTAAATATCTTGAAACTAGATATAAAAGGGAACCGATCCGTTCGGGTCTTGGTGCATATGCTTCAGTAACAACGGAATATTCGTTAATTTAAAACTGCCGCGCTTGGCCTGACACGGCCCCTGGAATCGCCTGGGGAAGAAGGCGGAAGTGACGAAATCGATTGTACCCTAGTTTGATGCTTGGGGTATTTCAATTGATTGTTTATATGGAGACTGGAAGGTTGAAGTGAGCAACAAGAAAGAAAAAATTGGATATTTCACCCATACCTTAAAACGGGACTATCAGGGACAGCTGGGTAATAAGGGACACTTCTCTGGGAAATGTTTTCATACCTGTCAAGTGAGACGTTTTCGCCGTACTTCAACACCGTAAAAAGCGGCTATAAGGAACGGCGGAGCAACAAGGGACACCTCTCTGGGATCTCTGTCTGTTCTGCAACCGCTGCACAGCTCAACGTGTTAAACCATTGTCCTAATGACTTCTCATTGTAGTGAGAATAGCTCAAGCTGAGCGATCAGCCCGCCCAGACAATTAAACTAATGAGTGACTCCACACTTCTCATGGTAGTGCGAATAGCTCACGCTGAGCGATCAGCCCGCCCAGACAATTAAACTAATGAGTGACTCCACACTTCTCATGGTAGTGCGAATAGCTGACGCTGAGCGATCTGCCAGCACCAGCTGTGGCTGATCACACACAGGAGTGCTCCGCAAAACACTCAATTTTTTTTCCAGTATATTTTTCCTTTTGGGCGTACAGAAATGGCAATACGCCCGTTTTTGCTAAAATTGCATTTTCCCCGTATTTTCCTTAAAATATTTGACAATAACAACATGAACTACATTTAAAACATTTCCCAGAAAAGTGTCCACCACCACTCCGCCCACCAAAATACGGCGAAAACGTCTCACTTGCCAGGTATGCGCCTCCATTTTCATATTGATCTGGTCAATTTCTTGACAGCAGCGGCTCTCCTCCACTGTAATAATAATGGCTTCCGAAAAATCAATATTTATGGGGCGCCCTCGACAGACCCCCTTCGGCTTCGCAATTCTGTAGGCGATTAATGTCCAGTTCAATGACATTTTCCACTGGTTCTGCTCTCTGGTCATCGGTGGAACTGTTATCAGACAAAGCATCTGATTCCGTCTCGGACGGCTCGAACCTGTAAGGTTCTATGCCTCTGTCACTGTCTGAACCACTGACAAAAAAAAAGACAAAAAAAAAAAGACAAAACTAAACTAATTTGTTCACAATCGCTGTCACTTTCCGTCATGATTGTCCAATGTTGATAAGTGTGAATGTGGATAGGCAGGGCAGCCAGGGTACAACTGGTGATGTCAAAAACATGGGCGTGGTCTGGACTGGCTGTCACAAGCCAGCAAGCAAGGTGGGGCCTTCACCTGGTGTATTTTGTGCAATTGTGTAAATACAGGTGGGTGATATGGTCTCCGGTATGAATATTTGGTTTAAGCTATGTGTATTTTATCTAAATTCGTTGTCATTTAGAAAAAAAAAATTACGTGACATTTGGCCTTTAATCTTGTGTTTTAACTTGTTTTTGTATTTTTAAAATTATTTTTATCCATCAACTTCCTTTTATTCCATTTTATTGTACAGCGCTTTGCAACTATATGTCTCTGAAAAGCACTTCATAAACAAACTTTACTTACTTGGCGATCGGAGAAAAAGCTCCATGCTGGTGTCTCTTTAGCTGAGCCGTTGCTAACGCTGCTCCGAGACGTGTGTGGCCCGCCGTGTTCTGAGTGTTTTTTTTCTTTTTTTTCCGTGCAGCGCTTCTTGCAGGATGTGTCATGTTGAGGTTTTTCCTTCCATCTTTGTTATAAAATCCAAAAAAGGCCCGACATTTGAGCTAACTTTGAACTAACTGTTTCCTAACTTTCAAAGCTGGCTGCAAATCTCGGAGACAAGCTATGACTTCACTTGACTGGGTGCTTGCTTTGTGCCATCTAGTGGACTGAAAACACCATTGATTAACTGACAACCCAAAAGTATACGTGTGCACATTTAAAAAAAAAAAAAATAAATAAAAGCTTGATCCGTGCGTTTATGGATCGATGCATTGTCACCAGTGCCAAGTATTGCAATCCATCACTGAAGTGATCTTTTTTCCCCACCCCTAATAGTCCCACAAACCTATTCTGTGGATTTTCATCTGGGGGCAGCTAGCGGTGACGAGCAGCAGTGGTGAAGAAAAGTCTTTTGATTTGAGTGATTTATTTATTTGAACATCAAGACAAAAAAATTAAAAACAAGGAATCAAACCCAAAAAATTAAACTTAAAAAAAAAATGTCTTTGTTCAAAAGGAGTGGGAAGAAGCCAACGCTTATATAGTCCCACCCCTTCTCCATACCCAATAAATTATGATATATCCTAGTCATTATCCATCCCAGTTATATTATTATACAATACCATAATATATAATGCATCTTATAATTAAATTATGCAATAGAAATAATACAACAATGACAATTTATAATGATGACCATACCAACATTTAATAATAATAATAATAATAATAAGTAAATACTTCTGGTATGTTTAATATAATTATAGACTATATTATCGTCATAATCAATACCTAGGTATAATAAGTAACCATATAGTAATAACCATAATAATAGGTAGCCATATAGTAGTTACAATAACAACAATAATAATGCCACTCGGCCTATATAACAGTTTAAATAATTCCATCCTAAACAACAATCATAATACTATAATAGAGTTGTAATATTCTAGTAATAATAATGATATCAACAATAACAATAATACTTAGCATATATGTTCAACAGTAACAACCTTTCTTCCTTTAAGATACATTGTAATAATACTATCCTTTATTTTTATATTGTTTGAAAATCATTTCTTTATATTGTGGTGGACACAGTACACATGGCACTCCACCCAGGACAACGGGGTTGGTGGGGGAGAAGATGGTTAGAGATGCTAATGGAGAAAGGTGAGAGGAGCTAAACAAACAAAGATGTGCCTTTCGCCCCCTGCCGCTCCAGGTTCACACCTGAGGATGCAGGGGTACGACTGTATGGTAGCAAGACCTGCTCTGTGACGTGTGTATCAATGTCATGTTAATGTGTATACATGTCTTTCATGACTGTATATTAATGTGTTTACCAGAGTTTGCTCAGGCACTCAGAAGAGAGTTTCTGTGTTTTATGTTGGTAGAGGAATAAAGTTTGTGTGTCGTTCAGCTCGCTGCCTCGTCTGCTTTCATCTTCCACATTGGTGACCCTAAGACGTACAATGGAGAACGAGCCGAGCACCGCCCCGGAGACAACCCAGAGGGAGAACAGCAGCGCGGCATGCGCTGTCACAGTCAAGTTCCCAGACCTCTGGCTTCACAATCCGACCACTTGGTTTCTACATGGGGAAGCCCAATTCGCGCTGCGCGGGATCACTACAGACGACACCAAATATTATCATGTGGTTGCTGCGCTGGATGTGCGTGCCACGCGGCAAGTGACGAGCCTGCTCCAGGAACCGCTGGCCCAGGGGAAATGCAACACGCTCAAGCAGATGATAATTCAGTGGTATACCCTGTCGGATAGTGAGACAGCAGAGAGACTCCTAACATGCTCAGAGTTAGGTGACAGATCAGCTGTGGAGCTGATGGAGAGCATGTTAGCATTAATGAGGGAGAACGGTGAATCCTTCCTGTTCGCCCACTCTTCCTCAGGAACCTACCTGCTACAGTGAGGGTGATCCTGGCCAACTCGCCGCTGCTGGTAACCAAGAACTACTGCGCTTTGGCGCAGGAAGCAGACCATATCATCCTAGCGACCAGAACTCTCAGCATGCATGCAGTGACGCCAACACCCAGGAAGGACTCCAGTGAGGTTAAGGAGCAGTTGGTGGTGGCTGGGACCGACGCCAAGAGACGCAGAAGTAAGAGAGAAGACGCAGAAGTAAGAGACGCTCTGTTTCTCTCACCGCCGCTTTGGCTTAAATGCCCAACGCTGTCTGCCACCATGCCAATTCAAGAAGCCAGGGAAACGGCATGGCCAGCAGTCAGTAGCAGCTGCAACTGCTGGTGACAGGAACAAGCTGCTTTTCATCACAGACACACATTCGGGGAGACGTTTCTTAGTGGACTCCGGCTCCTAGAAGAGCCTCATTCTGCCGGTTAGTGCAGACAGATCGGCAGAAGGCAGCGGTCCTGAGCTCACGGCCGCCAACGGATCCAACATCAGGACGTTTGGCGAATGAACGTTGACGGTGTGCTTACACGGACACAATTGCCAATGGGACTTTGTGGTGGCGGCATGTTCTGTCCCCATTTTCGGTGCAGATTTTTTATGTGCTTATGGGCTGTTAGTCGATGTTGCCAACAGACATTTAGTGGATGCTGTCTCTTTTTCCTCCTTACCCTGCACAGCTCGGGGAGTTGGGCCAACAACACAGGCTAATGTTGTAGCTCCAGGGGGTAAGTACTAGCATTTACTTTCACTGTTCCCAGCACTCACGCTTCTGACGTTTTCTACCACAGTAACCAAGCACAGGGTTGAACATTTCATAACCACTAGAGGCCTGCCGGTGTTCACGTGACCTCGACGCCTGGACGCGGTTAAACTAGCCAGCGGGCGCGAGGAGTTTACAAACTTAAGAGCAGCTGGGCATTGCTAGGTGCTCCAACAGCCCGTGGGCATCCCCGCTACACATGGTGCCTAAGGCCGATGGGTCGTGGCAAACCTTCGGTGATTTCCGGCACTTGAACAGCGCCACGGAACACGATCGGTATCCCATCCCACACATCCAGGATTTTTCCGTGCACCTGGCTGGGACGCGCGTTTTTTCGAAAGTGGATCTGGTCCATGGTTACCACCAGGTCCTGGTCCGTGCAGAGGATGTTCCCAAAACAGCAGTAATAACTCCTTTTGGCCTTTTTGAGTTTTTGCACATGCCATTTGGGTTAAAGGGCATGGTGTAAACCTTCCAAAGAATGATGGACGCAATGCTCCTTGACTTGCCTTTTGTTTTTGTTTACTTAGACGACATCCTGGTGGCTACCGCGTCCGAGGAGGAGCACCATGCCCATCTCAAACTAGTTTTCCAGAGGTTGGAAGCGCACGGGCTTATCGTTAACCCAGTGAAGTGCCAGTTTGGTGTGCCAATGATTGATTTTTATTTATTTTGTTTTTTTTGGGTCCCCGCATTTCACTGGATGGCGTGATTCCACTGCCTGATAAGGTGTGTGCTGTGTCGGATTTTCCACGTCCGCAGACTGTGAAGGCCCTGCAGGAATTTTTGGGCATGGTCAACTTATACAACTGTTTCCTCCCCTGAGCAGCCCAGTTGCTGCAGCCGTTGTACACCACGCTAAAAAATAAAAAGAATCCCGCGGAAAACATCGACTGGACCCCCGAGCGAGTCCAGGCTTTCGCAAATGCCAAAACAGCGCTCGCTAACGCCGCTTTGCTCGCCCACCCTGCCCCGTCAGTGGGGATAGCACTCACCACTGACGCCTCTGATGTTGCCATAGGGGCAGTGGTGGAGCAGTACGTTTCCAGTGCATGGCAGCCGCTCTCATTTCTCAGCCGTACTTTGCGCTACAACCAACGCAAATACAGTACGTTTGACAGAGTTGTTGGCCCTCCACCTGGTGGCGTGCCACTTCTAGGTTTGGCTGGAAGAGCGCAAGTTCACCGCATTCGTTGATCATAAGTCACTATCGTACGCAGTGTCCAAAGTCTAGGAACCGTGGTCAGCTTCGCAGCAATGACATATTGGCCGCAATCTCAGAATTTACAACCGACATCCAGCACGTAGCCGGTAAGCTTAATGTTGTGGCTGACTGCCTGCCGCGCGCATTAGTCTCCCCGGTCTACATGGGAATAAATTTCCCCACCATGGCTGTGGAGCAAATGGGGGACGCGGACATTTGCGCACTCCAGTCCGCGCCATCTGGGTTAAAACTGGAGAGCAAGACGGTGCAAGAAGGGTGCCCTCCCCCCCGCTCTGCGACGTCTAACTGGTTGCCCATGCCCAGTGGTTCCAAGCTCTTGGTGCCGCCGCATTTTTGAGTCAGTCCACTCCTTTTCACACCCCGGTGTGCGCGCCTCAGTTAAGCTGGTGGGGGCGAAATTTGTCTGGCCGCAGTTACGCAAGGACGTGAAAGAGTGGGCTGCAGCATGCGTCGTGTGCCAGTGGGCACATATCCATATCTCTAATCATTATTACTTAAGCTTCTTCTGGAGTGACAAGTAGTTTTATCCACACCTTGCAGTTCTTTGTCCATGTCTATTGTATTTTTCCCTGTTTTCTGAGAGCCCTGGCTTGTCTTGCTATTTCAGAGTTCTTTTTTGTTAAATGTTCGTTTACATAGACAGCTGTTCCTCTCATTTTTGTGCATGTCGCAGAAGATCAGTTTTTGCTTTTCTGTTGGCAAATCGGATGGTAATCACTGGTTTTCCTTTCTTTTCTAGGCAACGTGTGGCAAGTCGAAATAGTGTTATTGTCCACAACAATGTTTTTAGAGTTCAAAAATGTTAATACCTGCTGCTCAAGAGTGTGTGATTCTCCCAGTGTCTCGTCCTCCCCATCCTGGTTACCAACTCCAGCTGTCACATGTGCAGAGGAGTGGTGTCTGGTGTTAAGACCACTCACAATGATATCATCCATTCTTGTATATTGTTCTAATTCATCCACACATCTTTCTAAGAAATTTAATTTTCTTGTCTTTTTCCATAATTTCACTCTTTAGTTCATACACTTGTTAATGCGAGGTAATGTTAATGGTGAGGTATTGTTGATTAATTGTTAAGTCAGAATCAGAATCAGATTTATTGCCATTGTTCATGTAGTACACAAACTAGGAATTTGTGACATCTTGGTCTCATGATGTCAAAATGTGAACAGCATGATGAAGAGGACAGTTTAAATCCCAATTCTAATTGAATCAGAAAATTTATTGGTCGATTCATGGATCAAACACCTGTTGTGAATTTTGCCGTTAAGCACCTTGTTAGACAACAGCAAGTTATGCAAAAAGTACTGAAACATTAAACAGTTGGACATGTGCATTCAAAAGGCTGGAGAAGGTGAATTTAAGTTCACCTGTAAAGGTTATAGTGCATTTTAGGTGCATCCTGAAATTTCGCCCAAAAGCCCAATACCCCTAACTATTTATGAGTTTTACACACACACACACACACACACACACACACACACACACACACACACACACACACACAGAGGATATAAAAAAAGTCTACACAGCCCT
Source organism: Pholidichthys leucotaenia (assembly GCA_020510985.1). Lineage (NCBI taxonomy): Eukaryota > Metazoa > Chordata > Actinopteri > Cichliformes > Pholidichthyidae > Pholidichthys > Pholidichthys leucotaenia. Next base: position 255,493,747 of record CM035837.1, on the reverse strand, counting down.
GTTCAAATGCCAGGTTTTTGTGATGTAAAAAAATGAGACCAAGATAAATCATTTCAAAACTTTTTTCACCATTAATGTGACCTATAACCTGTACAACCCAATTGAAAAACAAACTGAAATCTTTTAAGGGGAAAAATAAAAACTTACAATAACCCATTTGCTTAAATATGCACACCCTGTTATAACTGGGGATGTGGCTGTGTTCAGAATTAACCAGTCACATTCAAACTCAAGTTAAATGGGAGTCAGCACACACCTGCCACCTTTTAAAGTGCCTCTGATTAATCCTAAATAAATTTCAGCTGTTTTGATAGGCTTTTCCTGACATTTTTGTAGTCACATCTTACAGCACAAGCCATGGTCCGTAGAGAGCTTACAAAGCATCAGAGGGATTTCATTGTTCAAAGGTATCAGTCAGGAGAAGGGTACAAAAGAATTTCCAAGGCATTAAATATACTATGGAACATAGTGAAGACAGTCATCATCAAGTGGAGAAAATACGGCACAACAGTGACATTACCAAGAACTGGACGTTCCTCCAAAATTGATGAAAAGACTAGAAGAAAACTGGTCCAGGAGGCTGCCAAGAGGCCGACAGCAACATTGAAGGAGCTGCAGGAATTTCTGGCAAGTACTGGCTGTTTAGTACATGTGACAACAATCTCCTGTCAAGGGTGGCAAGACAGAAGCCTTAACTTACAAAGAAAAACTTCCAAGCCCGGCTACATTTTGCAAAAACACATTTGAAATCTCCCAAATGCATGCCAGAAAATGTTATGGGCCGATGAAACCAAGGTTGAACTTGTTGGCCATAATTCCAATAGGTATTTTTTGCACAAACACAACACTGCTTGGCGGACTGATCCCAAGCTTTCTAAACTGGCTTTTGGTACGTGGAATGTCACCTCTCTGGTGGGGAAGGAGCCTGAGCTGGTGTACGAGATTGAGCGATACCGGCTAGATATAGTCGGCCTCACCTCAACACACAGCTCCGGTTCCGGAACCAGTCTCCTGGAGAGGGGCTGGAGCTTGGCCTTTTCTGGAGTTGCCCCGGGCGAGAGGCGACGAGCAGGGGTAGGTATTCTTGTATCGCCCCACCTTGCTGCCTCTATATTGGAGTTTTCCCCGGTGGACGAAAGGGTTGCTTCCCTGTGCCTTCGGGTTGGGAAACGGGTCCTGACCATCATTTGTGCCTATGCACCAAATGATGTTTCAGAGTACCCACCCTTTTTGGAGTCTGTGACTGGGGTGCTGGAGGGTGCTCCTCCTGGAGACTCCATTGTCCTACTGGGGGACTTCAATGCGCACGTGGGCAACGACAGTGAAACCTGGAGGGGGGTGATTGGGAGGAACGGCCTGCCCGATCTGAACCCGAGTGGTGTTCAGTTATTGGACTTCTGTGCTAACCACAGTCTGTCCATAACGAACACCATGTTCAAGCATAAGGGTGTCCATATGTGCACCTGGCACCAGGACACCCTAGGCCGCAGGTCGATGATCGATTTTGTTATCGTATCATCAGACCTGCGACCGTATGTCTTGGACACCCGAGTAAAGAGAGGTGCAGAGCTGTCAACTGATCACCACCTGGTGGTGAGTTGGATCCGATGGCAGGGGAGGAAGCCATTCAGACCTGGTAGACCCAAACGTATAGTGAGGGTGTGCTGGGAGCGTCTGGCTGAGGCCCCTGTCCGGGAGGTCTTCAACTCCCACCTCCGGAAGAACTTCAACCACATTCCGAGGGAGTCTGGAGACATGGAGTCTGAATGGGCCATGTTCTCCACCTCTGTTGTTGAAGCGGCGGCCCAGAGCTGCGGCCGCAAGGTGGTCGGTGCATCTCGTGGTGGCAACCCCCGAACCAAGTGGTGGACACCAGTGGTGAGGGGGGCCATTAAGCTGAAGAAGGAGTCCTATCAAGCTTGGTTGGCTTGTGGGACTCCCGAAGCAGCTGAGGTGTACCGGCAGGCCAAGCGGAGTGCAGCTCGGGTGGTTGCTGAAGCAAAAACCCGGGTATGGGAGGAGTTCGGTGAGGCCATGGAACAAGACTTTCGGTCGGCTTCAAAGAGATTCTGGCAAACTGTCCAGCGGCTCAGGAGGGGAAAGCAGCTCCCCGTCCACACTGTGTATGGTGCGGATGGGACACTGTTGACTTCAACTGGGGATATCGTCGGGCGGTGGAAGGAATACTTCGAGGATCTCCTCAATCCCACTGATACGCCTTCCACAGAGGAAGCAGGGTTTGGGGACAAGGGGGATGACTCGCCTATCACAGGGGCTGAGGTCGCCAAGGTGGTTAAAAATCTCCTTGGTGGCCGGGCCCCGGGGGTGGACGAGATTCGCCCCGAGTACCTCAAGGCCCTGGATGTTGTTGGGTTGTCATGGTTGACACGCCTCTGCAACATTGCGTGGAGGTCGGAGGCAGTGCCTTTGGTATGGCAAACCGGGGTGGTGGTTCCTCTCTTCAAAAAAGGGGACCGGAGGGTGTGCTCCAACTTTAGAGGGATCACACTCCTCAGCCTCCCTGGGAAGGTCTATGCCAAGGTACTGGAGAGGAGAGTCCGGCCGTTGGTCGAACCTCGGATTCAGGAGGAGCAATGTGGTTTTCGTCCTGGCCGTGGCACATCGGACCAGCTCTTTACCCTCTCGAGAATTCTTGAGGGTTCGTGGGAGTTTGCCCAACCAGTTTACATGTGTTTTGTGGACTTGGAGAAGGCATTTGACCGCGTCCCTCGTGGATTTTTGTGGGGGGTGCTTCGGGAGTATGGGGTATCGGGCTTGTTGTTACGAGCTATTCGGTCTCTGTACGACCGTTGTGAGAGTTTAGTTCGTATTGCTAACACTCGGTCGGAGTCATTCCCAGTGAGAGTTGGACTCCGCCAGGGCTGCCCTTTGTCACCGGTCCTGTTCATAATTTTTATGGACAGGATTTCTAGGCGCAGCCAGGGAATGGAGGGTGTCATGCTTGGTGACCACAGGATCTCATCTCTGTTGTTTGCAGATGATGTTGTCCTGTTGGCTTCATCCAGCAATGACCTACAGCTCTTGCTGGGACGGTTTGCCGCTGAGTGTGAAGCGGCTGGGATGAGAATCAGCACCTCCAAGTCCGAGTCCATGGTCCTCAGCCGGAAAAAGGTGGATTGTCCTCTCCGGGTTGGGGACAGGCTCCTGCCCCAAGTGGAGGAGTTTAAGTATCTTGGGGTCTTGTTCACGAGTGAGGGGAAAATGGAGCGAGAGATCGACAGACGGATTGGAGCAGCATCTGCAGTGATGCGGACGTTGTACCGGTCTGTTGTGGTGAAGAGGGAGCTTAGTTCTAAGGCAAAGCTGTCGATTTACCAGTCAATCTACGTTCCTACTCTCACCTATGGTCACGAGCTTTGGGTAATGACCGAAAGAACGAGATCGCGGATACAAGCGGCTGAAATGAGCTTTCTCCGTAGGATTGCTGGACTCACCCTCAGAGATAGGGTGAGGAGCTCAGTCATCCGGGAGAGGCTCAGAGTAGAACCGCTGCTCCTCCACATTGAAAGGAGTCAGTTGAGGTGGTATGGGCATCTGATTAGGATGCCTCCTGGACGTCTCCCACTTGAGGTGTTTCAGGCACGTCCCACTGGGAGGAGACCCCGGGGCAGACCCAGGACTCGGTGGAGAGACTATGTCTCCCAGCTAGTCTGGGAACGCCTTGGTATCCCCTCTGAAGAGCTGGAGCAGGTGGCTGGGGAGAGGGAAGTCTGGGCTTCTCTGCTTGAACTGCTGCCTCCGCGACCCGGACCTCCGGAAAAGCGGTAGAAGATGGATGGATGGATGGACAACACTGCTTATCACCAAACAAACACCATACCTACAGCAAAGCATGGTGGTGACACTGTCGTGCTTTGGGGCTGTTTTTCTTCAGCTGTAACTGGAGCCTTAGTCAAGGTGGAAGGAATTACGAATAGTTCCAAATACGAGTCAGTAGCCACGGTTACATGGGCAAAATTTCTTCAATCTGATTACAATTCAGATTAAAACTTTACTGTTTACATGGATCCTGAAAAAGTTGATCTGATTAGGACGTGCGTTTCCATGTGTCACACGTTTGAACGGACTAAATCATTTTGATATGCGCACAATTATTCAACGTTCCGGAAATAGTAGAAGAAGAAGCAACTTCCAATATAAACAAACCCCGCTTTGTGTGTCTTTCTCTTTTTGAAATGGACCTGTATTGTGTTATTCAGACTGTACTTTTGCTTCTGCTGGTCTCAGTAATGAAGCTACAAGTACATACTTCTGCACATGATGAACAGAGGGAGACAACAGGACTATACAGTCCAGTTCTCTTTTACTTCCGCCATATCTTCCGCTAGTTGCTGTAAAGGCGGAAATACGTCACGTCGACATGTGGCTGACGTACAGACATGCGCAGTAAATCTGTTTTCTGCCCAAGCTTCGGAATAAGTGTTTATATGCGCACCAGTCGGATTAACAATTGGCATAACCCACCCGTCTTAATCGGAAGAAAATTTTGATCAGAATGAGTGTGATCGGGTCAGAATATTCAGTTTGGCATGTTTACATGAAGCATTTTTATTCTGATCAGGCTTTTAATCCGGTTACTTGTGTCCATGTAAACTTGGCTATTGTTGGCACAAAACCTTCAGGCTTCTGCTAGAAAGCTGAAGCTGAAGATGAAGAGGAACTTCATCTTTGAGCATGGCAATGACCCAAAGCACACATCCAAATCAACAAAGAATGGCTTCACCAGAAGAAGATTAAGGTTTTGGAATGGCCTAGCCAGAGTCCAGACCTGAATCTGATTGAACATCTGTGGAGTGATCTAAAGAGGGCTGTGCACAGGACATGCCCTCACAGTCTGACAGATTTGGAGTGTTTTTGCAAAGAAGAGAAGGTAAATATTGCTACATCAAGATGTGCCACACTGATAGACTCCTAATCAAAAAGACTGAGTACTGTAATAAAAGCCAAAGGTTCTGCAACAAAGTGTTAGTTTAAGGGTGTGTATATTTATGGAAACAGATTATTTTAAGTTTTATATTTTTCCCCTTAAAAGATTTCAGTTTGTCTTTCAATTGGGTTGTACAGGTTATAGGTCACATTAATGGTGGAAAAAGTTTTGAAAGGATTGGTCTCATTTTTTTCATCACAAAAACCTGGCATTTGAACAGGGGTGTGTAGACTTTTTATATCCACTGTCTGTCTATCTGTTTTATCATTGGTCTGTTTTCAGTCAAGTACGTTTTACTTGAAGGCAGGATTTGCTGTTTACCTGAATATTTTCTCCCTTTCTTTGTATTCCTGATCACACCCAGTATTTTTCTTCTCCATAAGTGGGACCTTTGTGTTAAGGATGAAATGAAATACCTCCTTTTAAAGCTGTGCTATTTTACAAAATAGAGAGCAGAGTAGGGAGTTGTTGATGACGGCATAATAGTGCAGGATAGGGGAGCCAGATGCAGCTGGAATGTGTTGCTGGGAAGCTGAAACAACTCTGATTTCATTCTTGTTTTAAACAAAAGGAGGGTGAGGATGGGCAAATGATGGCTTCCAGGTTTTTGAAGTGATCGTTATAAGTTTAGATAGTACTGTTTTTGTTTCCAATCACTGGGTGATTTGGAGTATCACTTTACAGTAGTGCTGGTTATTTTTCATGTAGGAAATGCATGAAAATACAGTAAAAAAATGAAAATACAATACAGGAAATACAGAATTTATATTTTCATTTTTTTTATCACTGCTACAGTGCTTGTGTTTCTGTTCATAAGAAAAGAACTAAATTGGAGTTTTAAGAAAACTGGTAATGTAGTGCTTATAGTGTTTAAAATTAAAATAATCTATTTTTACTTGCCAGGGTCCTGATCTTCCCATGATAAAGATGAAATAATTAACAGTCCAAGGCAAGCAGGGCTGTACGTTAACTTTTTTTGCTCATAGCACTGGTGCTACAGAGGTTCATAGTCACGTCGCTCAAGACAAAAACTTGTAGCACAATAAAAAAAAAAAAAAAATATCCGTTACATTTCTAAAATTGACTCCAAGGATAAGGACCTGTACTTGTATAGCACTTTTCTAGTCTCAAAAACCCCTCAAAGCACTTCACTACTACTGACCCTCTACGAGGCGGCTGAAAAGTTCATAGTGGTCAAATTTGACCAATTGTGGTTTGTTTTTCAACCGCAGGGATCCAAGCGCAGCTACACCGATGAAAGGGCATCAAAACCCCCACGGACACCCATATATAATGTCAGATTTCATGGCAGTCTAGCCCGTAGTTTTAGATATTTTTCTCGACTATCAAAAAAAGATATAAAATACTTAATTTGTTGTTCACCTCACCAATGAATAGTATGTTCAGTGAGTTTTACTTCTGTTGACCATAGGAAGCAAATGGCAGACATTATCTGCTGCATGCTGTGTAGGCTGTGTAGTAGGTGGAAGCACAGCAATCTGTGTTTTTAGGATTAGCGTCTGGCTCCAGAAGGGCAGCCATGAGGTCATCTCAGCAGCGTTACCCGTCAGTGTTCCCATGCTGTGCTCCCAACGGCCTGTGTAAAGTGAAGAGCTCAGCGTTTGTGTCATATGGAACTGGGAAAATGGGTTTCCTTCTGGTGGCAAAGTGCCTTTTTGTTTCTTTGTGTTGGGTTTGTCATGTATGAGATTGGGATACCATGTTTTCAACGGTAATGCAATAAGATCTGTTAGGGTGTGTTGGATTATGGATGGAGAGATTATCAATGTTGGGAAGGCTGGCATATGAGAGGAAGCTTTGTTTGTTGACTGACTTTGGGTGGGCTGCAGCTGACATCACCCTGTCCCCACACACATTAAACAGTCATGCTGGGCAACAAGAACACAATGATTTTGCTGAAGCAGAGAAACTGCTGTGCAGATGAAGCTTGGTCGGATTCTACACTGATTATTAGACATGCAGTGTATATTATATTTAAATGAAATAAATACATTTGAAAAATAAATTTGACAGTTTTTTTCCCTAAATTGTTGCTGAAGTCAGAGTACCATGTTTTTGTCATGTACAAACAAGAAATGATGTGAGAATAAATTTCAGTGACATCAATGGCTTCAAACTTCTTGAAGCTTGTCAATAGATGTCTAAATGAATGGTGCTCAACATTTGTCATTAGTTTTAGTACTTAAAATTTTAATGAGTTTTTTTGCTATTCTCTCTCTGGAAATTTAAAGAGGGTATTTAGTGTGTGTGTGTGTGTGTGTGTGTGTGTGTGTGTGTGTGTGTGTGTGTGTGTGTGTGTGTGTGTGTGTGTGTGTGTGTGTGTGTGTGTGTGTGTGTGTGTGTGTGTGTGTGTTGGGAGGGCTTTACTGGATACATGCAGTTAAGAGGGAGACAGGAAATGAGGTAAAGAGCAGAGGAGAGACATACAGGGAATCAAACCAGAGATCACTGCGTTTGATCAATATGCTGTTGTAGGATGCATTATTAACATTACGCCATCAGATGCCCCAGAAAGGTTATTTTTATCCCTCCATAGTTAACTGTGGTGGGGGTTTTGGTGTAATTATATGTCTCATGTAGGGGTGTGCCATATCGTATCGTTCACGATAATACCGCTATAAATTTTGATACCGGTGTAAAAATGAATATCGCGATATTTGGGGTCAGTTATGCTGCCAATGGAAATTACGTGTTACCATAGAAATGGGAAAACGAGCATGGCGGGGGAGGCGGCGCTCCGTGCTTGGAACATCTTTGTCTGGTTGTGAGGAAGTAACTTAGTTTTAAGGCTGTTTCAGACTACTGCCATCTTTTAAAGAAAACGATGCAGCAATGTGGCTAATCTACCCACATTTTTTTCTGCATGTCAACAATGCCGCTTTGGGGAAAAGTTTTACTTTGCAGTTGTGTTGCTGACATCCGAAGTGTCCAGAGGTTTATTTTTCTTCTATTGTGGCTGCTCCAGCGTAATTTATTCAACCAACTGAAAGGGGGGGGAAAAAATCCGTTAACAGCCCCGGGACTTTTCTGTGCAACGGAGATTTCTAACGCGGGTAAACTGAGAGAGAGACGGAAGGTCTGATTCAGCACTCATTTACCTGCAGAAGTGTCTTGGGAAACGGCAGACAGGTAGGCCAGCATATATTCAATATGATAAAAATGATGAAATAATACTTTTGGTTTTAATCTGTTTATTAAAATAGCACATGAAAAATCACATATACATTACAGCTTTTTTTTTTAGAAACACTCAGAACACCCTGCTATGTCCCTGTAGCAGTGTAGTTAAAACAAATCAAAAGCTCACATTACACTTAAAGTTAACTGTATTGAATAATTTGAAAATAAACATCGCAAAGCTGCACTGTTGCACTAATATGACATTAATTAAAAAAAAACCCTGGGGAGGAATTATAAATATATGAAGAGTGAAGATAATTTACAATGTTTCCAAAGAGGTGAAATAGTCAATAAAGTTGTTCCATTTTTGGAAAAAAAAAAGTTCTGAATTCCCTCTAATTGTGGAATTGATCTTTATTTTGATAAATGATACAATGTCTTTGAGCCACATAGAGCTAGATGGAGGTTTAGGAAATTTTCAGAGGAGTAGGATACAGCGCCTCGCTAATAGAGAAGTAAAGGCCAATATTTTATGTTGTGTGGGAGTTACTGGGAGAGGAACACAAGGAATCCCAAAGACAGCAATGTGAGGGTCCATTTGAATCTGGGTTCTCAGAACTGTGGACAAGCTAATGAAGAAGTCCGTCCAAAACTCAGGAATTTCCCCATTGTGGGACTAATAAAGGCTTATCTTATCTTAAAACTTCTGCAGCCGATTACAGGAACAAAATGTATGTCAGGTTACAGGGTGAAGCATGACACCTGTCACACTGGTCCACTATGTTGGGATATATTTTTGACAGTCTAGACTTTGAGAAATAAACTCTGTTGAGAACCTTAAACTTTATTAATTGTAGCCAGACACAAGGTGTACATGATCTAGCAGAGAGAACAGCATTATCCCACCAATTATCGCTTATCTCAATTCCTAGTTCCTGCTCCCAGGCCTGTTTATTTTTCACTACAATACAAGAATCTAGTACCATGAGCGAATTATAAATTTTGGAGATGACAGATTTTTGACCAAGTCCAAATGCTAAAAGGTTGTCCCATGGTTGATCAGAAGGGAGTGAAGGAAAGCAAGGAAAAAAGGACGAGAGAAAGTTTCTAAGCTGAAAGTAAAGAAATAGGTGGGAAGCAGGGAGATTAAAGTCAGTGGCTAGGTCAGAAAAATTTGCAAAGATGCCATCTTTATAAAGATCGCTTACAATTCTAATCCCTCTGTTGTGCCACAGAAGATATGAAGCATTATTAAGAGAAGGAGGAAATAAATGGTTTTTGAATAGTGGCATCTTCACAGACGGAGACAGGAACTTGACATGATGTCTAAATTGTGACCAAATCTTAAGTGTGGACGAAACCACCGGGTTCTTTGTAAACTTAGTTAGGTTAAAAGGTAACGGAGAGGTTAGCAGTGCTGCAGGTGAAGAAGATAGAAAAGACTGAATTTCAAGTCCACACCATAACTGTTCAGGAAAATGAAGCCAATATAGCAATTTTTGAATATGTGAAGACCAATAATACAAAAGAAGATTAGGGAGGGAAAGACCCCCATCAGAAGTAATTTTCTGTAATAAGGATAAACTTAGTCTAGGGGTCCTCCCTCTCCATAAAAATGAGGAAATAATCTGATCTAAAGATTTAAAGAAGTGCTTGGGTAGGAAAAGATTAATACACTGAAATGGGTAGAGACACCGCGGCAAGACATTCATTTTAATGGTATTAATTCAACCTATCAATGATAGAGGAAGAGGGTTCCACCTCAGACAGTCTGCCTTAATCTGAGCAATCAAGGGGGCAAAATTGGCCGAATAAAGTGATGATAAAGATCGGATGATGTTGACTCCCAAATATTTAAATTCCAATGGGCAAATTTTGAAAGGAATGTCAAATTGGGTAAGCTTTAAGGCCAAAGAATTTACAGGAAAGCATACTCTTGCCAAAATTTACCTTATAGCCAGAAAAAGAACCAAACTTCTCTGATAAGGACAAAATTGGTGGCTCACTAATCAATGGCCTGGACACATATAAAAGAAGATCATCTGTGTAAAGAGATAACTTAAGTTCAATGCCAGAGTGAAAAAGACCATGAAATGAAGGAAGAGATTTTAAAGCCACTGAAAGTGGCTCTATGGCTAAAGCAAACAAGAGAGGAGACAAGGGACACCCCTGTCTTGTGCCATGAGATAGGCTAAAATAATCAGAATGTGTGTTTGTAACAATGTTAGCCTGGGGGAGAAGTGTATAAAAGCATAATCCATGACACAGACTTTCTCCCTAAGCTAAACTTGTTCAACACCTCAAAAAGATAATTCCACTCGACACGATCAAACGCTTTCTTTGCATCCAATGAAATAACAACTTCAGGATCTAGAGAAGAGTGCTCAGAAGTGTTAAAAAGTATCCGAACATTAAAAAACAGCTGACACCCCTTAATGAAACCATTCTGGTCCTGAGATATAACTTCAGGAAGGACTTTTTCCAGTCGGGTTGCTAACACTTTGGCGATAATCTTCACATCAGCAATGAGAAGCGAAACAGGTCTGTAGGAAGCACAAGATGTGGGATCATTATTTTTTTTCAAAAGGAGAGATATAGATGCCTGGGTCAGCATAGGTGGCATAACACCTCGCTCTAACGATTCATTATAAATGGCACAAAGAAAAGCAAACAGCGTAGTAATAAACATTTTAAAAACTTCAACAGGAAACCCGTCAGGGCCAGGTGCCTTCTGATTGTGCATGGATTTAATTGCACACGTAATTTCTTCTAGAGTGAGCGGTGGACCAAGCCCATCAGCAATCTGGATCTGTAATGGGAATATCAAGATTCTGAAGGAAAGCAATAATTTCACTTGAATCTGTAGAGGACTGAGATTTATAAAGGTTTGAGCAAAAATCTTTAAATATTTCATTTATTGCTGTTGGGTCTGAGATTATATTTCCAGACGAGTTTTTGGTTTGGGGGATTAATCGAGCAGAAGCTTGGCATTTTAGTTGGTGAGCTAAAAGGTGTCTCTCCATGTTCATAATAATTTGCCTGAGATTGTAATTGTAAGCTGCTGTGCGCAGGGGTGGACCAGCACCTGTCATCATGGATCCTGGACTACCTCACTAACCGGCCACAGTTTGTGAGAACCCGAGATTGTGTGTCTGACACGATCATCGGTAGCACGGGGGGCCCCCCAGGGAACGGTTTTGGCTCCCTTCCTGTTCACCCTTTATACTGTGGACTTCTCACACAACACAACACACTGCCATCTACAGAAGTTCTCTGACGACTGTGTGATTGTCGGCCTCATCTCCAACAGAGATGAAGCTGAGTACAGAGGACTTATCCAGGACTTCATGGACTGGTGCCATCGGAACTGCATCCAGATCAACGCGAGGAAAACTAAGTTGCTGGTGGTGGACTGCCGCAGGCAAGGACAACCCCTCACAGCACAAGTAAACATACAGGGAACAGACATTGAGATGGTGACATCCTACAAGTACCTTGGTGTTCATCTGAACAATAAACTAGACTGGTCACACAATACCGACGCACTCTACAAGAAGGGACAGCGCAGGCTGTTCCTACTGAGGAGGCTCAGGTTTTTTGGTGTACAAGGGGCGCTGCTGAAGACATTCTACAACATGGTGGTGGCATCAGCCATCACTTTTGGAGTGGTCTGCTGGGGCAACGGCATTACAGCAGCCGATAGGAAGAGACTGAACAAACTGATAAGAAAGCTAGCTCTGTCCTGGGACAACGCCTTGACCCAGTGGAGGAGATAGGAGAGAGAAGGATGGTGGCTAAACTGTCATCTCTGCTGGAGTCGGAGTCCCACCCTATGCAGGACACATTGAACGCACTGAGGAGCTCATTTAGCAGTAGAGTACATCATCCTAGGTGTGCAACCGAGAGGTTTCACAGGTCCTTCCTACCTACGGCAGTCGGACTGTAAAACCTAAGCAGGGCTGCTCGCAGAGATAGCAAAAAACGTGACGACCTAGTAGTATTGAATGCAAAAGACGCAACAGACTTACACAAATGGTCCCCTCCAGTATACAACTAGGACAATATCAGTCGCTACAGAGGGTGACAATATGTATGGGTACATATTCATACTATGTAGGATAACTAAGTAGACGGTTATGCTGTTTATTCCATCTTGGTACAATGCTCCGCACTTTGTTTATATATTTATGTGTACATATGTATATCCACTGCTCTTATTTATATTTTTCGTATCTTCTTAATTATTGCTCTCAGTGTTGCTATCCCTGTGCTGTTGCAATCCTGGAATTTCCCCATTGTGGGACTAATAAAGGCTCATCTTATCTTAATATAAGATGTTCAGGCTCATTTGTTGTAAGAAGGTCTAGTTGTAGTTGAAGGTGTTGTCGTTGTTTAAGTAGTCTCTGTGATAGACTAGAAGCATTTTTTCTGTCAATATCCTGAATATTAAATAGCAAGTTGTTCAACTTGTTTTGTTAAGTTCTACTCCGATATGTTGAATAGGGAATGATCTGCCCTCGTAGATGAGCTTTAAGCAATTCCCCCAATAGAGAGGAAGAAATTGAATCGCTACGGTTAGTAAATAAAAAAATCATCAATTGCTGATGCGATGAAAGTGTTAAATTTGTTGTCCAATAATAACAATGAATTAAACCTCCATGGTGAAGAAAAGCGAGGGTAATTTTTAAATGCTGTGCTGAGGCTGAGAGGGGCATGATCAGAAATGACAATTGGATGATACTCGGTGGACGTCACCTGAGATAATGAAGACCCATCAACAAAAAAAATAATCGATTTGGGAATAGGATTGAGGCACCTATGGGGGGGGGGGGGAAGAGAGAGAGAGAATAAGCTCTGACATGTGGATTCAGAAGTCTCCAGGGGTCAGCATACCCATTCTGTAACATAAAATCAGATATTGATTTGGCCATGCGAGATTGTGTAAAGGATCTGAGACTAGAGCAATCCAGAGATGGATTCATTAGGTAAAGCCAACTGTATTGTCATTCAATTCATAGAGCCAATCATGTACAGTAGAACGAAATTGCATTTCTCTTATCTACAATGTTAGTCACATCTAGAATCAGAGGGGTCGCTGCCATGCAAGGCGCCACCACAAATTTCCCTCCTTCGTTCCATTATTGCTAAGCACCAAGCTGGACGGCAGGAAGTTCCGCTTTTATATGGTCTTAGGCATGACCCGGCCGGGATTTGAACCCCGGCCTCCCGGGTATGGAGTGGATGCTTTACCAACAATTAAGATCACTGCCTAGAGTAAGACAATAGCCACAGTTACATGGGCAAAATTTCTTCAATCTGATTTCAATTCCGATTAGAACTTTACTGTTTACATGGATCCTGAAAAAGTTGATCCGAATAGGACGTGCATTTCCATGTGTCATGTTTGAACGGACTAAATCATTTTGACATAAGATAAGATGAGCCTTTATTAGTCCCACAATGGGGAAATTCCAGGATTGCAACAGCACAGGGATAGCAACACTCAGAGCAATAATTAAGAAGATACGGAAGATATAAATAAGAGCAGTGGATATACATACATACACATCAGTATATAAATATGTATACAAAGTGCAGAGCATTGTAGCGAGATGGAATAAACAGCATAACCGTCTACTTAGTTATCCTACATAGTATGAATATGTACCCATACATATTGTCACCCTCCGTAGCGACTGATACTGTCCTAGTTGTATATACTGGAGGGGACCATTGTGTAAGTCTATTGCGTCTTTTGCATTCAGTACTATTAGGTCGTCACGTTTTTTTGCTATCTCTGCGAGCAGCCCTGCTTAGGTTATACAGTCTGACTGCTGTAGGTAGGAAGGACCTGCAAAAACCTCTCGGTTGCGCACCTAGGATGATGTAGTCTACTGCTAAATGAACTCCTCACTGCGTTCAGTATGTCCTGCATAGGGTGGGACTCCGACTCCAGCAGAGATGACAGTTTAGCCACCATCCTTCTCTCTCCTATCTCCTCCACTGGGTCAGGGCACTGCCCCAGGACAGAGCTAGCTTTCTTGATCAGTTTGTTCAGTCTCTTCCTATCGGCTGCTGTAATGCCACTGCCCCAGCAGACCACTCCAAAAGTGATGGCTGATGCCACCACCGTGTCGTAGAATGTCTTCAGCAGCGCCCCTTGTACACCAAAAGACCTGAGTCTCCTCAGTAGGAACAGCCTGCGCTGTCCCTTCTTGTAGAGTGCGTCGGTATTGTGTGACCAGTCTAGTTTATTGTTCAGATGAACACCCAGGTACTTGTAGGATGTCACCATCTCGATGTCTGTTCCCTGTATGTTTACTGGTGCTGTGAGGGGTTGTCCTTGCCTGTGGCAGTCCACCACCAGCTCCTTAGTTTTCCTCGCATTGATCTGGAGGCAGTTCCGATGGCACCAGTCCACGAAGTCCTGGATAAGTCCTCTGTAGTCAGCTTCATCTCCGTTGGAGATGAGGCCGACGATTGCAGAGTCGTCAGAGAACTTCTGTAGATGGCAGTGTGTTGTGTTGTGTGAGAAGTCCGCAGTATAAAGGGTAAACAGGAAGGGAGCCAAAACCGTTCCCTGGGGGGCCCCGGTGTTACCATTGATCGTGTCGGACACACAGTCCCGGGTTCTCACAAACTGTGGCCGGTTAGTGAGGTAGTCCAGGATCCATGATGACAGGTGCTGGTCCACCCCTGCACACAGCAGCTTGTCCTTCAGGATCATCGGTTGGATGGTGTTGAAAGCACTGGAGAAGTCAAAGAACATGATCCTCACCGCATTCCCGGGCTTCTCCAGGTGGGACAGAGAACTGTGAAGGAGGAAGATCTCTGCATCCTCCACCCCAATGCCATGCTGGTAGGCGAACTGGAGTGGATCCATCGCTGGTCCCACCAGGGGGCAGAGGTGAGCAAGGAGCAGTCTCTCCAGGGTCTTCATCATGTGGGACGTCAGGGCCACTGGTCTGTAGCTGTTCAGGTCTTTGGGGCGGGAGGTCTTTGGTACAGGTACCACACAAGATGTTTTCCACAACTGTGGTACCCTCCCCAGCTTCAGGCTCAGGTTGACGATGAGCTCCACAATCCCACACAGCTGATCTGCACAGGACTTAAGGAGCGTTGCGCTGATGCCATCCGGTCCCGACGCCTTCCTCGCCTTGATCTTTCTCAGCTTCGTCCTCACCTGGGTCTTAGTGAGGGTCATGTTGGGGGGTTGTGTGTTGGGAATGGGGGGTTGTTGGTGGAGTGGGGTGTGGACAGCAGGACTCAATGTCATTAGAGGCAGCAGTGGTTGTTGTGCAGTCGGGGGGAGGGCGGTTGGTCAAACCTATTAAAAGAACAGGTTCAGACATGCGCACAATTATCTGACATTCCGGAAATAGTAGAAGAAGAAGCAATTTCCGATGTAAACAAACCCCGCTTCGTGTCTCTCTTTTTGAAATGGACCTGTATTGTGTTATTCAGACTGTACTTTTGCTTCTGCTGGTCTCCATAATGAAGCTACAAGTACATACTTCTGCATATGACGAACAGAGGGAGACAGCAGGACGATGCAGACCAGTTTTGTTTTACTCCCGCCTTGTCTTCTGCTAGCTGCTGTAAAAGTGGAAATAAATCACGTCGATGTGTGGCTGACATACAGACATGCGCAGTAAACATTTTCTATCCAAGCTTTGGACTAAGTGTTTATATGTGCACCATTTGGATTAACAATCAGCATAACCCACCCCTCTCAATCAGAAGGAAATTTTGATCCGAATGAGTGTGATCAGGTTACTTGTGTCCATGTAAACATGGCTAATGGGTGTTAAGAAGAGGAAGAGTATGTAATAATTTGTCTGCAAAATCTGGACTGTCAGAATTTGGAGCATAGATGTTTACTAAAAGAACAGGATTATTAGTGGAGCGGCAGTGGCTCAGGAGGTAGAGCAGGTCATCCAATAACCAGATGGTTGGCGGTAGGGATGGGCATTCGGTGAAATTTTCTTCACTGATCGTCGGGAGAATTAATGATTAATAATCGGTTAATCATTAACATTTTTAGGTACGTAACAAGGCAGGTAGACTACATTAGAACATCAGGAATCAGCACGGAGAGCCCTTGGGAATCTCGCAAGCTGATTGGCCGAGACGTTTCACCCCGCAAGCTGATTGGCCGAGACGTTTTACCCAGCTTCTCTCCCTGCCGAGCGCCCACCCAGCGAAGGAAGACCGCATTCATTGCTCTTTATCGCTCGTGTTACTTAGTCTAGCCGCGCAGAACTTTTTGCTGTTCTCTTGTGCCATTTTGTGCGAAATAGTCTTCCCGTCGAGCCACTACGCCGCCTCCTTCAGCTTCCCTCGACGTGTGTACACCGAATCTTCATGACCTTCTCAATAAAGTTTCTGAAAAAAAAAAAAAAAATCTTCACGACCGCCATTACTCAGCGCGCAACCACTGTTGGCGGTTTCTTCGCGTAATAAGGGTGTTCCATGGACCCTGTCGATGAGGTATATTTGTATGCTGCATTGCAGTGATTGCAGTACACCTGGTCATTTTTTAAATTGAAATGGTCCCACGCAACACTTCGCCGTAACCGCTTCATGATTTGGCGATTGCCCTACGGAAGCCCGCATGTATCAATTGAGGCACGCCAGGGTACGGCGATGGTGTAATGTTGCCCCCTGGTGCCCAAATTTTGCCATTGCATTGTTTGAGGACGGCCGTGCAGTAGGCCTAAATAACCTCGGATTGTTTAAAAAAAAAAACAGTTTGTCGACGAAAATGAACTTCCTCGGTGAAATTCTTAATGATCAATTATCGGTTAATCGGTAAATTATGCCCATCCCTAGTTGGCGGTTCGAATCCTGCCAATATCCCAGATATCCTGCTGTTGTGTCCCTGGGCAAGACACTTTACCCACCTTGCCTCCAGTGTCCATAACACTGGGTATGAATGTGTATAAATGTTCAGTGGTGGCCGGAGAGGCCGTTGGCGCAGATTGGTAGCCAAGTTTCCGTTAACCTGCCCCAGGGCAGCTGTGGCTACAGTAGTAGCTTGCCACTACTATTGTCTGTCTGGAGTGAATGAATAATTTATCTATTTGTAAAGCGTCTTTGAGTGTCTATGATTAAGCGCTATGTAAATCTGATGTATTATTAAGTAACACACCTGCGATTATCAAATATCTGTCATTTTTGTCTGCTGTCATTTCAGAGATGGTTAAAATTGACACATTTACTGATTAAAGTAGCTACTCCTCTGGCTTTTGAATTAAGGGATGAGTGAAATACCTTACCAACCCATGGACATTTAAGTCTAAAATGTTCACCATCTCGTAAATGTGTTTCTTGCAAAAATATTATGTCAGCTTTCATCCGTTTCAGGTGAGCAAACACCTTCGCTCGCTTAACTGGGTTATTCAGACCTTTCACATTCCAACTCAAAAATTTGATAGAACCTTCACCTAAACTCTGTGAGCTACATAAATCGTGGTCAGTCATTCACAAATAGCCATTGAAAGTAGAATCCCCCCCTAAAAAACAAAGCAAAAGACCAATAGGGCCATAGATAAAAGAACACCCCAAACCCACCCCCCAATAAACACCTTCTCTGTATCCGACCCCAAATGTTGGAACAGCAGTGTAGAATCCAATAGGAGTCATTCTCTTAGTAGTACTTAGTTGTTAGAACTACAGCTAAAAATAGCAGATGAAACCTTCAGAGTAGAACTGAACAGCATTCAGTATTTGGCACTTTACCATAGTGTTTAACATAACAAGTTGCAGAAACAATCCAGTTTCTTAATTATCTAAAACAAATAGCACCCTAAAAATAACAAAAAAAAAATGAAAGCTAAGTAAACACTATTAGAAAAATGTGGCTGACAAAGAAAAAAGTTGTTTTCACACACAGAAAACCCTGGGCAGACATAAACAATCTACAATGTACAGAACAATATATTGTACTTATTACTAAATATATTCAAGTCTCTTTTACCTCAATTTAGATAA
Organism: Pholidichthys leucotaenia; assembly: GCA_020510985.1. Taxonomy (NCBI): domain Eukaryota; kingdom Metazoa; phylum Chordata; class Actinopteri; order Cichliformes; family Pholidichthyidae; genus Pholidichthys; species Pholidichthys leucotaenia. Next base: position 255,475,665 of record CM035837.1, on the reverse strand, counting down.
CAAAAACATGTCTGTAGGTGAGGTCACCTCTCTTGGGCATAGACCAAAATAGCTACTGTAAATAGCTAAGAAATTCAAACCTCTGAAGTGTGTGTGGTATTAAACTCACCAGTATCAAGGCATTAAATTTATTTAAAAAAAAAAAAGAAAGAAAAAACGTCAGCCAAAATGATTCCAGTTACCAGATCTATTTGGATATTGATGTAATGAAAGTCTTTGCTTCCTCTGGAGACGTAAAGTTGCGCTGCACCCCCTCGTAGGTGACGTGTAGCCGGGCTGGGTAAAAGAGACCAAACCAGACCCCTTGATATCACGCAACTGGCGGTGAACCTCATTGAAGGTGGAGCGGGCCCGTGCCGTCCTGGCAGTATGGTCCGGGAAGACTGAGATGGCCATGTTTCCATGCTTGATCCACTGAAGCTCCTTTGCCTTCTTCAATATCTGGGCACAGTCAGAGTAATAATGAAGCCTCGCCACTATAGCCCGGGGCCGCTCACCTGCCCTGGGTTTGGCTGCGGGAATCTAATGCGCTCAATTTTTTTTATTTTTTTTTTTTTAAATTTAGACCCTCTTCCTGACCTGGTGAAATGGCATACTAGACTAAATTAATTTAATATGTTAAAAGGAGCAAAACCCCCTCATGCCCCAGAGCACAGAAATGAGATAAAGACAGAAGTAATGTGGTGAAAACATGTCTGTGGTTATATTATCCTGCAGTAGCTGCTTATAGTTTGGGATTTACGTTTTTTAATGGAATAAATAGGTTGCATTAACCTTAGCTAAATTGCTCTTACAGTCATAAGAGATAAGATAAGCTTTTATTAGTCCCACAATGGGGAAATAAGGCAGTGTTTTCAGGACTATTCAGATGTTTTAAGAAAAATCTGCAGAATTTTCAAAACTACAGGCTATATGTTGTCTGCAGTACCAACTTTACTCTCATCTGCTTGTTCTCTCCTAAATTTGTTTTTTCTCATTAAACATGTTTTCATAAAGGTACTTTTTTTTTAAAATTTTGAATGTTTTTGGTGATAAATTTGTGACCTTTTTCATGCAGAATTGTAAGTTTTTACCTAAAGCCTCTTACCTTGTGTTTTTACTCTGAAAAGGTGAAGAAATGAGAAGCAGCACCAGATTTAAATTAAGATTTGTCAATCAGTTGTTTTAATAAATGGATCAGTTGATTATTACAATCCAAATTTATAATTTTTGTCCCACCCGAAGGTTATAATTACATTTATAACTAGTTTGATACCCGTTATTTTAAAATGTTGGCCTGCTAAAAATGTGGTGGGTTCTGGTTTCCAACAACAGGGTGGCCTAGGATGAAGTCAAATTTCCAGCCTGAATTTTTGTCCCAGTCTATCCTTCAGTGCACTTAAGATGTGGTGGATTGTAATATTTTCTCATAATATTTGATACAGAATTAAAAAAAGTTTGAAACACATTTTGAACTGCTCTTTATAAACTGGAGAAATAAGAGTTTTTGTTTTTTTACTGAATATGTTGAACATAATTTATAAATTTAAAAGAAAAAAAACTTGATATCGTGAAGAATATTGTTATCGTGAAAATTCACAGAAATATCGTGATATCATTTTTAGACCATATCGCCCACCCCTAGTCTCATGCTTCTATACAGGTCTCGATATATTAAAAATAGAGATGGGAAATGAGAACCGGTTCCTTTTGAGAACTGTATTCTTGTCTGAAAACAGGGATCCTAATTGGGCTTTACAGGCCCAAATGTAGGCTGTAGGGACTGAATGTCACTGAGCTTTATTTGTGTGAATATTAATTACAGAATTATTGAAATGAATGGGACATCCAATATTAGCGACTGTTTAAGAACCCTTGTTTATTATTTGTGTGATCTTTTATGACTTAGTCATGTGAAAAAATTAGGACACCCTCTATAAGCCTCTGTGTGTGTATGTGCGCGCGTTTAACACATTTGAACATATGGATATTTAATATCAATGTTAAAAAAATACTGGGAGATTCATGTAATACAAATAAACAATGACATAACGCACGGCTCAGGAGACGCACACACAGGCTCAGAGTAGTTCAAATAGCTTTATTAACAACAGGAGTGTATGAATGTGTGTCTGCGGGATGTAGATGTGTTGGTGGCGGCGTCTGCTTCGGGCACAGAGGCAGGAGACCGTACAGCCGGACAACCCTATGGGAAAAGCACAGGGAGAAGGGTGACGGGCACACACCAACACAGGAGATAAATAAGCGAGAGAGGAGCTTACTTGGACAGGACGGATGACTGGCACAGCAAGGGACGAGGTCCGGTAGACAGCCACCTGGGAAGCCCGGTGCAGCAGCGAGGAACAGGCGATGGAGAGGAGAAGTCCGCCGCCGGGAAATCCACCTGTGCACAGGGGAGCAGACTTGGAGGAGAAAAAGGTAAGATCTTCTTACCGGAATGATCAGCTGAGAATGAAAGGGAACTCACAGCGATGCGTAGGGAAGTCTGACGGCTTCAGGCCGAAGCTCAGGGCGAGGCGGCTTAAATCCCTCTCCGCTGATGATGTGCAGGTGTGCGTGCAGGTGGCGCCGCTGATGAGCGGCGCGGCGTGACAGTACTCCCCCCTCTAGTAGCGCCTCCTGGCGATGGCTTCTCTGGGTGCGCTCGGTGGAAATCAGCGATGAGCGACGGGTCCAACACAAACGACGAGGGTACCCACTGCCGATGTTCAGGCCCATAGCCCTCCCAGTCCACCAAGTACTGCAACCCACGACCCCGGCGCCGGGAGTCCAGGATGGGGGAGACGGGCCAGGCCGGATGGCCATCAATCATCCGGGGCGCGGGTTGCGCAGCAGGAGGAGGGCAAAGGGGGTCGGAGACTGCCAGCTTCACCTTGGACACGTGGAAGGTGGGATGGATGCGGAGGGAGGGGGGAATAGCTACACGCACAGCCACCGGGTTGATGATCCTGGTGATGGGGTATGGGCCCATAAAGCGCTGTGCCAGCTTCCTCCTCTCGCCCTTTAAAATCACGTCCTGGGTCGACACGTAGACTTGCTGACCAACTCTGTACGCCGGGGCAGGTCTTCTGTGCCGGTCCGCCACGGCTCTGTTGCGCTCCGTCGTGCGTAAAAGCGCATTGCGCGCTGACGCCCAGATGGAGCGGAACTGCCTGAGATGCGCCCTTACTGAGGGAACAGTTACCTCACTCTCCTGCGCCGGGAACAGCGGGGGGTCGTAACCCAGGGACGCCTTAAAGGGGGACATCCCTGTAGCAGAAGAGTGAGCGGTGTTGTGGGCGTATTTAACCCAGGCGAGGTGGTTACTCCAGGACGTTGGTTTGGACGCCGTTACACAGCGGAGCGCAGCCTCCAGCTCCTGGTTGGTCCGCTCACACTGCCCGTTGGATTGGGGGTGATGGCCGGAGGAGAGGCTCACCTTGGCTCCTAGGGCGTTGCAAAACGACTTCCAAGCTTCTGAAGCAAATTGGGGCCCCCGGTCCGAGACCACGTCCACCGGAATCCCATGCAGCCTGACCACGTGCTGGATAAGGAGGTCCGCCGTCTCCAGGGCAGTTGGGAGACCTCGTAGGGGGACGAAGTGTGCCGCCTTGGAGAAGCGGTCCACGATGGTGAGGACGGTGTCGTAGGTGTTAGAGACTGGGAGTCCGGTGACGAAGTCCAGGGCGATATGCGACCAGGGCCTGCCAGGGACGGGCAGAGGCTGGAGCAAACCCGCTGGAGGGGCATTACCCGATTTGTTGGTGGCACACACTGGACAGGCCCGGGCGTAGCGGGCAGCGTCCCTCCGCAGGCCCGGCCACCAGAAGGACCGCTGGAGGAGGTCAATCATCCGGGAGGAGCCAGGGTGACAGGTGAGCTTGGATGTGTGCAACCAGTGGATGACCTCCCCCCGAACCGTGGATGGCACGAACAGCCTCCCCTCCGGTCTGCCGCCAGGGTCAGGTTCCACTTCCTGCGCCTTCCGGATCTTGCTCTCAATGTCCCAGGTGACGGCTCCCACGACGCACGACCTGGGTAGGATGGTGTGGACCGTGTCCTCCGACTCCTCCGGGGCGAATTGCCTAGAGAGGGCGTCGGGCAGGCCGTTCTTGGAGCCAGGTCTGAAGGTGATGGTAAATTAGAACCTGGCGAAGAACAAGGACCAGCGCGCCTGGCGGGCGTTCAGGCGCTTGGCAGATCTAAGGTACTCCAAGTTCTTGTGGTCCGTCAGGACCACGAATGGCAGGTCCGCCCCCTCTAGCCAGTGACGCCACTCCTGTAGCGCGAGCTTGATGGCGAGGAGCTCTCTGTCACCCACGTCGTAATTCCTCTCCGCCGGGGACAAGCGCCGGGAGAAGAAGGCGCAGGGCCGTTTGATTCCGTCATCTGGCGACCGCTGGGATAGCACCGCCCCCACTCCTGTGTCCGAAGCGTCCACTTCCACGATGCACTGCAGCGCAGGGTTGACTTGGCTAAGGACCCGGGAGGAGGAGAACTCCGCCTTCAGCGCCTGAAAGGCAGCCGCGGCCTCTTCGGTCCACCGGAACGGGACCTTAGGGGACGTGAGGCGGGTCAGCAGGCCGACGATGGTGCCAAAATTTGGGACGAAGCGGCGGTAGAAGTTCGCAAACCCAACGAACTGCTGCACCTGCTTTCTTGACGCAGGTGTGGGCCATTCCACCACCGCCTTCACCTTCTCTGGGTCCGGAAGCACCTGGTCGTGGGAGATGATGAACCCGAGGAAGGATGTTGTCTTCGCGTAAAACTCGCATTTCTCGGCCTTCACGTACAACCGGTTCTCCAGCAGCCTTTGGAGGACCCGCCTCACGTGGACCTGGTGCTCGTCCCTGGACTTGGAGAAGATGAGAATGTCATCCAGGTAGACGAACACAAAAAGGCCGATGAAATCCCGGAGGACGTCATTGATGAGGCGCTGAAAGACGGCTGGAGCATTGGTCAACCCGAACGGCATCACCAGGTATTCGAAGTGGCCGTTCGGGGTACGAAAGGTTGTCTTCCACTCATCTCCCTCCCGGATCTGGACGAGGTGGTATGCGCTGCGTAGATCCAGCTTGGTGAACCAAGTCGCCCCCTGGAGGGAGTGGAAAGTGGTGTCCATGAGGGGCAGGGTGTAGCGATCCTTCTCCGTAATGTCGTTAAGGGCACGATAGTCAATGCAAGGACGGAGGGATCCGTCCTTCTTACCAACGAAGAAGAATCCTGCCCCCACAGGTGATGACGATGGGCGGATTATCCCAGCACTCAGCGACTCCTTGAGGTAAGAGTTCATGGTCTCCTTCTCCGGCGCCGATAGACTGTAGAGTCGTCCAGAGGGTAAGGGTGCCCCCTGGCGGAGGTTGATTGCACAGTCATAGGGCCTATGAGGAGGGAGAGACATCGCCTTGGATTTGCTGAATACCATACCCAGGTCGTGAAATTCCAATGGCACCAGGGACAGGTCCGGGGGCGCAGCATCCGTAGGTGAGGGAGAAGCGGACGGAGAGCAGGCAGCGGACTGTAGACAGGTGCTCATGCAGAACGTGCTCCATGCCGACACCTCGGCGGACTTCCAATCCAAAACGGGGTTGTGGAGGCGTAGCCAGGGATACCCCAGGATGACGGGCGACACAGAGTTGGGCAGGACGTAAAAGGTTATCTCCTCCCGGTGGTTTCCAGAGATAATAACCGGGACGGGGATGGTCTGGTGTGTAACTCTCCCAAGGGAGGCACGAGAGAGGTTGACCAGGGAGATAGGGTTCCTTAGTGCCTGACAGCGGATGCCCAATCGGGTTGCCAGGCTTTGAGAAATAAAGCTGCCCTCTGCGCCCGAATCCACCAGTGCGTGGGTGAGATGCTTAGTGGAGTTGTGACAGAAACGGATGGGCAGTTTCAATTGTGTGAGGGAACTTAACCGATTGACGTCCGCGAGGCCCCCTACAGTGACTCGCGGACCCCGCCGACTGGCTTTCCGTGGGCAAAGCTTCACCGTGTGTTGGTCATCTCCGCAATACATGCAGAGATCCAACTCACGGCGGCGTTGTCTCTCCGCAGGGGAAAGCTTTGTTCAACCCGTCACCATCGGCTCAGACTCCTCGGGGCACGATGGTGGCGGCGTCACCAGGGGGCGAGCTTGGAACAGGCACGGCGAGACTCCATGAGGGCGAGAAGAAGACGACTTCCGTCCCAAGGAGCGCTCGCGCAGCCTGTTGTCCAAACTGATCGCTAGGGATGTTAGCTCCGCTAGCGTCTCAGGGATATCCCGCCCAGCCAGTTCATCCCTCAGATCATCGTTGAGACTGCGGAGGAAAAGGCCACAGAGGGAGCGTTCCTCCCAGCCTAATTCCTCCGCCGCTACCTGGAAGTCGACCGCGTAGTCCGCTGCCAACCGGCTTCCCTGCTGGAGGGCGAGAAGCCGATCGACCTGGACCGTCTCGGTACGAGAATGGTCAAAGACCTCTAGGAAGCGTCTCACGAATTGGTCATACGTGAGGGTGGCATAACTGGGCCTCGCCATTACGGCGTAGGTCCAGGTTAATGCTCGCCCCTCAAGGAGATTCCCGATATAACCAATTCGGCTATGATCTGAGGGAAAGTCTCCGGGCACACGGTGAAACACGGACTCACATTGCATTATGAACCCCCGCGCTCCGCCGAGCTTTCCGCTAAAGCGAGCGGGGGTTGGAATGGGCGTGAGCCGAGTCGGTGCCGCCGGAGCCTGCTGGATGGCCGCTGGAGCAGCAGGAGCCGCGCCACCCTGACGAGCCGGGGGGAACGGCTGTTGGGGGTCCAAGCGGCCCAATCGGTTAGTTATATTTAACAACTGATTGAAAATCACCTGTTGCTGATAAGCTATCAGATCCACTCGAGCCTCGAGAGTGGTAAGCCGGTGTGCGAGCCCGCCGTCTGCCGAGCCGCTCTGCTGAAGCCGTACTGACATAACGCACGGCTCAGGAGACGCACACACACAGGCTCAGAGTAGTTCAAATAGCTTTATTAACAACAGGAGTGTATGAATGTGTGTCTGCGGGATGTAGATGTGTTGGTGGCGGCGTCTGCTTCGGGCACAGAGGCAGGAGACCGTACAGCCGGACAACCCTATGGGAAAAGCACAGGGAGAAGAGTGACGGGCACACACCAACACAGGAGATAAATAAGCGAGAGAGGAGCTTACTTGGACAGGATGGATGACTGGCACAGCAAGGGACGAGGTCCGGTAGGCAGCCACCTGGGAAGCCCGGTGCAGCAGCGAGGAACAGGCAATGGAGAGGAGAAGTCCGCCGCCGGGAAATCCACCTGTGCACAGGGGAGCAGACTTGGAGGAGAAAAAGGTAAGATCTTCTTACCGGAATGATCAGCTGAGAATGAAAGGGAACTCACAGCGATGCGTAGGGAAGTCTGACGGCTTCAGGCCGAAGCTCAGGGCGAGGCGGCTTAAATCCCTCGCCGCTGATGATGTGCAGGTGTGTGTGCAGGTGGCGCCGCTGATGAGCGGCGCGGCGTGACAAACAATTAAAAATGAATGACTTTTTTCAAATTTTCTGTAAAATTTAATTCTAAACAAATGGTAAGGAATAAATTAGGACACCCCTCATCTTTTTTAGGACACCTCACGTTCATTCCCACTTACAAGGGCTAAAATAAATGTTAAAAATGCAAATAAAAACAAAAACAAGGTTATAGGGACTTCCGGTTATGGCGGCCATGTAGGAAGACGTGTTTCACACTGCTCTGCTTGTAAAACTAAAAATTCTACTAAAATTCTCTCAGTTGGAACAAAAACCCATCCCAGCGTTTTGGCGTGGATATGGTAAAGACCAAGGTTGGAAAATTAGGTGGAGGAAAAGGCAACTCGACAAAACAATCTAAGCTAACGGACTTTCACGCTTAAGGCGAGGCAGGGAAAACTCCAGAGGCAATGGCGGAGGATGGAGCCAGCGGCGGAGCGGGAACTGCTGGGGAGGGGACAAGCGTAGTGCTCGCTGCCATCACCTCCATGAGAACAGCGTTTTCGTCTAAATTTGATGGGATTATAGCAGCGATAGAAGGTATGAGGAAAGAAATAAACGACTGTTTGGAGCGAGTGTCACAGGCGGAGCTCCGAATATCAAGCGCTGAGGATGACGTCACCAGCCTGCAAATTAAACTGCAAACAATGGAATTAAAATGGAAACGTCTGGAAGATAAGGTCCTGGACTTGGAATCCCGCTCGCGACGGAATAATTTGAGGCTGGTGGGCCTCCCGGAGGGACGGGACTCATGTTCCTTTTTGGAAAAGTGGATTCCAGAAGCGCTGAACAACGCGGACCTGCAGTCATCAGTCGTTTTAGAGAGCGCTCACCGAATCGGCCCACCGAGAGATAATAAGACACCACCGAGGACGCTGATTATGAAGTTCCTCAAGTACAGAGACAAGATGATGGTCACCAATGCTGTGCGAGCTAAAGGGGAAATCAAATACCAGGATCAACAGGTGCAGTTCAACCCAGACTTCGCCACAGGAATACAACAATTAAGGAGGCAGTTCGACCCCGCCCGCAAAGAGCTGCACAACCTCGGGATTCGTCACGGAGTGATTCATCCGGCAAGACTGCTGGTCACATATAAGGGGAGAACCCACACCTTCAAGACCCCTCAAGAGGCGCTGGAGCTCATCAAGCAGATTCAAAAGGAAACTGGTGGGAGCTAAGCATGAACATGACAAAGGTAGAACATTTAAGCATATGTACAGACATCTGATTGATCTGAAACATATAATAAGTCTACAAAATACAGACTGTATTTAAAAAAAAACAAAAAAAACAACAAAAAACTATGATGTACAACGTTGCTATAAAACTTTGAAGTTATGCTGAAAAAACTACAAAAGAGAGTTAATGTTATAAGAATAGTAGTAGTGCCAGGGTGATTGAGAGGAGAAAGAGAGAGTGGTTTGACTGATCCTCGCAGGTGTGGAACAGTCACTAGCTATAACGGGAGACGGAATTTTTTTGATTTTGGGGGGATTACCACGAATGTGGGGAAAGGGAATTTGTTTTTGTTTAGTTTGTAGGATGAATGTTCTATCATCCATGTTTTTGCTTCTCTGTAAGAGTATGTTCATATTGCAAGGTAATCTCAAACTCCTTATTGATCGTAGATCAAAGCGTTAATCTTAATTTAACTTCTTGGAATTGCAGAGGTCTACAAAATCTTAAAAAACTTAAACAAGTTATGAATAAAATAAAAGACAGATTCAAAAATTGTATTTTTACAAGAAACTCATCTAATAGAGGAGGATGTAAAAAGAATTAGGAGAAGATGGCAAGGTAACGTGTTCACCTCATCATTTTCATCCCAAGCCAGGGGATTTATGACTCTCATACACAAAACAGTCCCATTTCAAGTGAAAAATGTAATTGGAGACAAATTTGGAAGATATCTAATCATCCAAGGATCTTTGTTATTAGAAAATATAAATCTGGTGAACTTATACGGCCCCAATATTGATGATCAAACTTCTTTGTTAATTTATTCCTCACTTTATCATCACTTACAGGGCAACATGTAATAGCAGGGGATTTTAATTGTACATTGAATCCCAGTATAGATAGATCAACAGGACTGGACTGTACGCATAATGGATGCAGGATGACCATTAATCATTTTATGAAAGAATTGAGATTGCTAGGTATATGGAGAGAAATGAAACCACAAGTCAAAGCCTATTCTTGTTATTCTAATACCTATAAGACATTCTCACGTATTGACTACTTTTTGATCTCTACAGAATTAAGGTCCAAGATTCAAAACTGTTTCTATGATAACATTGTGATCTCTGATCATGCACCCTGCTGTCTAATATATGTAGATAAGAAATTGACAAAGGAACCAGGTAGGTGGCATTTTCAGCATAAATGGCTTCAGGATGAGGAATTTGTTAAGTACATAGAAAAACAGATGAGTTCTTTGATATTAATACTACACAAACAACGGCATGTATAAAGTGGGAGGCTTTCAAAGCTTTTATTAGGGGGACATATTATTAGTTATACAGGTTCAAAATCTAAGAAGACCCGAGAGGAGAGAGTCCAATTGGAACGTAAAATAAAAATTCTTAAAGAAAAAGTGTATGCAGGAAGTAACCCACAGCTAGAGAACGAATTACTGATTCTGAGAGCTGAATATGACAAAAAATCAGCGAATAGAGCTGCTTCGAGTCTTCTAAGATTGAAGCAAACTTTTTATGAACAAGGTGAAAAATCAGGAAAATTATTGGCATGGCAGATTAAACAATTAGAATTTAAAACACCAATTACCAGTATTATAAGTAATGAACAGGTAGTTATAGATCCTTTAGAAATTAATAGTGCCTTTAGAGATTATTATGAAAAACTGTATGATCCAAAAAATGAAACTGACTTAACAAAACTAAATGGGTATTTGGGCAGATTATCTATACCGTGTATTCCAAATGAAAACAGGGAGATATTGGAGTCTAAAATTAGTCAAGAGGAAGTTGGGCAAGCCATTGATAATATGAAATCGGGAAAAAGAGCAGGACCAGATGGTCTTCCAGTTGACCTCTACAAAAAATTTAAGAATAAATTAATAAAACCACTTTTGGAAATGGTTTTAGAAGCATTTCAAAATGGTACTTTACCACCATACATCCGGCGAGCAGCATTAACTCAAAGGATGCTCCAAAAAGTTAAAGATTTTCCTCACTTACCAATCCATGCAGATATCTACACCCCACCCACTGCCCGACTTTCATCCAGACGGCCGATTTGGAAAAACCCTCCCCCAGCTGACTTTACCATCCAGACAGCTTGGCAAGAGGAATGGGAGACCAAGGAGGTCCCAAACAAACAGCTGGTGATAAACCCCAACCAACAGGTCCCGGGCACCAACCTCCCAAGGAGACAGTGGTCTACACTCAATCGCTTCAGGACTGGACATGGCCCCTGCTTGGCCAGCCTTCACAGATGGGGCAGTAGCCCTAGCCCACTGTGCGCATGTGGAGAGGAGCAAACAATGGAACACATCATAGAGGCTTGCCCGCTCCAAAGACTGGAAGGAGGATTACACACCCTCCATACAGCAAACCAGGAGGCAACTGCTTGGCTTAAGGACTTTGCATTCGCTAAATAAATAAACCACCATACATGAATAATGCCTTAATTATACTGTTGCCAAAACCAGGTAAACCCCCTAATAAATGTGAAAACATGAGACCAATAAGCCTATTAAATGCTGATCTTAAAATAATCTGTAAAATTTTAGCAAAACGACTACAAGAAATATTACCAAATATTATTCACCGAGATCAGAATGGCTTTATAATGGGAAGACAAGGCTTCCATAATGTAAGAAGACTATTTAATATTATTTATTCCAATAAAGAAGCACCGGATACAGCTGTCCTATCATTGGATGCCAAAAAGGCCTTTGATAGGGTCGAATGGCCCCATCTTTTTGAAGTCCTACAAAGGTTTGGACTTGGAAGTAATTCATAAAATGGGTCCAGATAATATACAATAATGCTACAGCAGAAATCCTAACAAACAGCAATATCTCAAAATCAATAAAAATCAATAGAGGATGTCGACAAGGCTGTCCACTTTCACCTTTACTGTTTACTATGGCAATTGAACCTTTAGCGATGGCAGTACGTTTACATCCACAAATATATGGAATTAAAGTAGGACCAACAGAACATAAAATCTCCCTGTATGCCGATGACATAATTTTATGTCGAATTTTAAAAAATCAATTCCGACCTTGTTAAATTTAATAAAGAACTTTGGGGATATATCAGGATATAAAATAAATAAAACAAAATCTTCAATATTAATGCTAAATGAGACCCAGAGAAATCATCCAGCTCCTGAGGTGAATCAATTCAATGTTGTAAATCAGTTTAAATATTTAGGAATTCAAATTTTGCCTAAGCTAGAATCAATCTCCAATGCCAACTATGAAGCCTTAATGACAGATATTAATGAGTTACTTCAGAGATGGATGTCACTACCAATGTCGATGATCGGGAGAATTAATATACTTAGAAGTAATATCTTACCAAAAATACTTTATTTTTGGTAAGATACTACCAAAAAACTGGTCCGGCCACCGGTCCGGTTCCGTCGGACCGGTGGCGCCACACGAGTAGGCTGCCCGTTGCAACAGCCTTTTTTTTATCTTCCTTCTTCTTTCTACACCTTTCACTCTGTATATATATCACGGACGCACGGATCGCCCCGGGGGTCTCCCGGGTCGGCGGACAGAGCCACGGTTTGCAGCGGGAGACGCTACAGCGGGGAGGAGCTAGTGCTAGCTAGCACTTGGCCGCCGCCCGGTGCTAATGGGAAACTCGACATACCGGGAGCTGTAGCGAAAACGACGCGGGTGCCGGGCTGGAGTTTAGGCGGCGTGCAAGAAATATAAGACAGAATAATAAAGAGCGATGGCAAGAACCAAGCAGACCGCCCGTAAAATCTACTGGAGGAAGAAGCCCCCCAGGAGACAGCTAGCCACCAGGGCTGCTCGGAGAGGCGCTCCGGCCACCGGCAGAGTGAAGAGGCCTCGCCGTCACAGGCCCGTGGCTCTGAGAGAGATCCGTCGCTGCCAGAAATCCACGGAGCTGCTCATCCGTAAGCTGCCCGTCCAGCGCCTGGTGAGGGAGATTGCTCAGGACTTCAAGACCGTCCTGCGTTTCCTGAGCTTCGCCGTCATGGCTCTGCAGGAGACCAGCGAGGCCCACCTGGTGGTCTCTTCTTCGCTAAGGGGGTCACCATCATGCCCAAAGACTTCCAGCTGGCCCGCCGCATCCGCGGAGAGAGAGCTTAGACTTTCTGCTGCACATTCACCAACCAACCATAATGCTCTGCACTGTGTGTCTATATATATACATTTATAGTAATATGGACATATGTTTACTAGATGTTGTTTTTTCTTGCCTTCTGATTGTTGCTCTGAGTGTTGCTATCCCTGTGCTGTTGCAATCTTGGAATTTCCCCATTGTGGGACTAATAAAGGCTTATCTTATCTTATTTATTTCAAAACATTCCTTTACCACCACCTTTAGATCTATTCTCAAGAATTTAAAAAAAAGGTAGTGGAATTTATATGGAACAATAGGAAGGCTAGATTACGTTTGTCCTTACAAGAGACTGAAATGGCATCATACAATTTACCTTTACCTCTTCCCTTATTCATATACTCAGACTCGGCTAAAAAATTACAGAAACGAGTTAAAAATCCAATTGTAAAGCACATGATCAAAATATGGTGTGAAACCAAAAAATATTTAAAAGAACCACACTTACTGTCACAATTTAGCCCAATATGGGGTAATCAATATTTTACACCAGGGAGAGCGGATGCTGTATTTAAAGTATGGAATTTAAAAGGGATTCAAAAGATTCAAGACTTATATTTGTCACGCTCAGATAACAGTCTTTTGAAGAACTGAGGATTAAATTCAGTCTTAATAGAACACATTTTTTTAAATATCTTCAGCTTTGAAATTTTATTCTCTCTCAACACTGCTTTGTCATTGTGTGATCTATTGTCTGCTAATTGTGCATTTGAGAGTTTTTTTTCTTGTAATCAAAATTTTGGTCACAAATGAGCTCTATTTTGATCAACAATGCGTATTTTTTCTCTCTCCTATTGTGTTTTTCCCTATCCTTTCCCCCTCCCCCCCTCTTCACCCCCCCCCCCCATTCGACTGGCGCCTTCGGGCTGCCCCGGCTATGGGATGCGCGCGCCCAATGTCAAGTCAAATTTCAATTCTCCTGTATGTATTACGTATGATAGTATTGACAATAAACCTTATTCATTATTCGATCAAATCAAAATAATGCTCTCATTCGACCTACTTATTCATCTTTGGAAAAAATTTTGATGAAAGATAGTAAGAGAAAGGGTATTATTTCAGAGTTTTATAACTCATTGACACTATTCTCAAGTGAAAACTCACAGAAAAGACGGAATTATTGGAAAGAAGACCTGCAAATTGAAATTTCAGAGGAACAATGGGAAATGGCTTGTGCAGGAGCTCAAACCAAATCAATAAATGTACGTCTTAAACTGATACATTTTAAATGGTTAATGCGGATGTATGTTACACCAGTGGAATTAAATAGATATAACAAAAACATACCAGATACATGCACAAAATGTATGGAAAGTAAAGGAACCCTATTTCACTGTTTATGGGAATGTAGAAAAATCAGAATGTTTTGGGAAGAGGTGAGGGTAACAATTGAAAAAAATAATTTCATAACAATTCACATTGAACCCTAAACTGTTTTTGTTGGGTCTGTATCCAGAAAAACATAACTTTAATAAGAGTGAAAGAGCATTCATAGACCTCGGTTTGCTTAATGCCAAAAAATGTATTGCACTACTGTGGAAAAAGACTCATAGACCAGATGTGACTCAGTGGTTAAGACAGATGTTAACAAACCTTCCACTAGAAAGAATAACATATATACTGAAATTAAAGGAAAAAGTGTTTGAGAATATATGGAGACCTTTCATTGATTATGTAAAGAAATTAAACATAACTTCTGAAGAAGAAGGTGAATAATATGTGTGGACCTTGCAAATTCCAAACTGGTGAATGTATATTATGTATTCTTATGTAATAGATTACCTAGACTAAACAGAGGAGCATTGTTGTTGACTTGCTTTTGTTAATGGTTGTTGTTGTTGTTTTTAGTACATTTTTGTTGTTGTTAGTGTTTTTTTTAATTTTTAAATTACTTTAGTGTTAGTGTCTGACTGTGCCATGTTTGTAAAAAAAAAAAAAAAAAAAAAAAAAAAAACAAATGTTCAATAAAAAATATTGTGGAAAAAAAAACAAGGTTATACATAGATACGTGAACATTTCTTAATAAAGAACTAAATATTTAATGAGGTATCCTAATTTTTTCACATGACGGTATATTCATAGGTGTTGTATCTTGTACTTTGGGGAATGGGAGTTGTTCAATCATCATTATAATTGTTTTAGTTTATATGTGTAGTTTATAGTCTATCATCAGTAAACTCATGCAGTACTATAACAGGACACGTTTACAAATATTTGAGATCCATTCTAGTGCATCCTTTTATATTTTAGGAATATTATACTGTAAGTACAAAACACCAATATTATGCACAGCAGAAAGACCTGTTTGGCTGCAACTGTTGCATCAGTGTTGCCCATTTGTCAGTAAATATTTATTTTGTTATTTGACCGTTTTTGTGTCCAGTTTGGTGACGGTCGTCATTTAGTCAAACCGTTCATATGGTCACATATGGTATGCAGTTGTTCTGGGCATTCTGCTCCACAATCATGGTGGTATTATTATGAACTTTTAATTTTTAGATAGCTTACCGAGAGGAGTGCCATCGGCGACGGTGAGTCGCGGTCCTGCAAAGGGACTTCCGTCTACCACTGACCGGGTGGGCTGGGCTTACTTCCCTGCAAAGGACCGTGTTCCGCCTGCTGCATCTCCAACACCGATGTTCTTTAAGCATACCCTGGGTCCCCACTGGCATTCCCCGAATTATCCTTTAGACGTACACAATCGCAGCAACATTATAGTATAATTTTTTTTAAGTATTACATCTTCACTATTCTCTCTTTCTTGTCAGATTTGTTGCTTTTCACTTCCTTTTTTTGTTTGCGAAGCATTGACTCTTTCCCTTAAATGGGATTTGAAATTGTACTCTTAAATTGTTTTTATGTGTGCTGTTTCTCTTCTCTTTTTACCTTTTAAACTTACTGCATGCTTGTTTCAGGGTCAACAGTTTCTGAAACCCAACCTGAATTGCTTTCTATTTGTGATGGTTTTCTTTTAATATATTCCTGCCTGCTTCAGGGACTACAGATAGAAATTAGTGAGAATGCTATAACCTGGTACAGAGCATCTTTACCCTGTGTTTAATGTTTTTTTTCTGTACAATTTCCCTGACAAATAAACCTATAAACTAAACTCAACTAAGCGCTGTGGTGACTGACTAGTTGTGATGCCGCATATTATCCAATCAGCACGGTTGTAACACCGTGTATCATCCAGTCAGCATGGTTGTGTTGCTGCGTATTATCCAGTCAGCATGGAGTCAATTCGAAACCCCGCACACACTGAAGGGCATGCAGAGACCGAGTGATAGCTAAACTTTAATTGATAAAACTTCCATATTTTGACTGAGCAACTCCATACTCAGGGATGCACACCCTCGTAACCTCAGCAAAGCACATATAAAATCTGAGGCCAGTCTGACAAACGGTTCAAGAGATAATGCATGGAACAGACAGACAGAGATTTTGTGCGTTTATAGATAATGTTCATAATGGCCCTCAACTGTCTCATCATATGAGCATGGAGCTTCTTCATCTGATTTCGGTAGATAGTCCAGGTTTCAGCACAATGCTTTGTATCCACCCAATTGTTATCTTCCACTAGAACATTATTTTATTGGAGCTTGTTCAGTTTGCTGTCATGTACATGTACTGTATAGCGTTTGTTGTCATTTACATACTGTCATGATTAGCCACAAACATGTTTGAGGATTTTATTAAATATCAAGCACAGCTAATGGAAAACGTTGCTCACCAGAGGAAGCAGCCTGTGGAGAGAGAACGAGAGTAGTGAGAGGAGTAGTGGAGACAGGGAAAATGGGCGAGCCAAATTGCCACTTACGTGGGATAATAGGGAGAACTAGCAGGACCCCGAACGGGGAAGAAACGAACCAGCAGAGTGAAGTTGGTGGAGTCGGTGGTGCCTGACCGGGTGGAGATTGGTTGCAGATGAGCAGAGATGATGGGGCCAGTGAGCGCACGCAGTCCTCGGAGACGCACCCGCACGGAGGCAGCAATCTGGAGAAGGGAAAAGAGACAGGTGAGTATGGAAACAACACCTTAGAGAGAAACACTTGCTTCTTTTGGATTCTGCTACGGCAGTATACCCAGATGAGCCAGCGTCAGTGCACTGAAGTGACGATCCGTTTAAACGCTGGCTGATGAAAGGCAGCAGGTGCGCCTCCTCACCCAGGTGTGTTGATGACCTGAGGAAGGAAACGATAGGAAGGAGGGGCGCACGCTCACGACCATGACACATACCTATTGTAACCTTACCTTGATTTTGGGATTTAAATAGAAGATTTTACAGATAATTTAATGCGAGTTTATATAACAGTTTAGTTATATTTTAACACAGTAGCTGTAATTTGATGTTTTTATAAACTTAGTCTCGTGGCCCTGTCCTGTCACATTCCTCACCCTACCTGTGTGTATTGTGTTGTGACTTGTTAACGCAAGCCACATAAGAAAACACTGTATTTGAGTTGAAGATGTACTTGCTTTAACAAAGTACTGGATAAAGACAAAAGACTGCAGTGTTTTGTTTTTGACTATTATTTTGCCCTGTTATTTTCTTCGGTAATGCACAGACTTCATAATAGCAGTGTTACCCAAAAACTACTGAAGTACACTCATGAATAATTACATAATGCAATGTGATTATTATTATTAAAAACGTTTGGCTTGGTGAAAGTCAGGTGTGCATTTTATTCCCATGAGGGAATCATGTTTGTTTAGGGGAGAAAAACTCAACTAATTCATTGTCTTCAACCAAGAACACTGTTTAAAATAAAAAAAAAAAAAAAAAAAAATGTTACATGAAAAAAAAATCAGGGATTTTATTTTTAGGCTATATTGCCGAGCCCTACTTCATGGTCATAAGTCATCTGAAATAGTGTGACCTATCAGCTGTTCAATTTTAAATCAGAGTTAAGTCAACCTGCCAAAGTGTACTCTCGAGTTTCTGGTTCCGCAACTCTGGTTATGAATCTGTTTGAACTCTGAGTTGACTGACCTAGAGACGTGCACTATCACGGCAAACCTATCAAGACCACACGTGCTAAACATGGAAACCACGAGCAGTGGGAGAAAAGAGAATTATTTCTCTGAGGGGGAGTTCATTTTTTTACACTCCTCATACGCCTGGAGGCGTATGAGGAGTGTAAAAAAATCATAATGAAGAAGAAAAAAACTGACACCAACCAGAGATACAGGGAGCTGACCTGCAAAGAACTGCCGACTGCATAAAGTGAGTTTATGGATTTTTCAGTGGTGGACAGTATAAAAAAAAAAAAAAGTATTCAGAATAATGTGATGTTATAAATCAAGTGCAGTGCAAGGCAGCATTTTAAACATTTATCATTACATTCAGATGTAATGGCTTTTCTTATAAAGATGAATTTTTTTCATGTAAACTTGTACCTTTTTTCATACATTTGCAGCTTTTCATGTAAATTTGAGAGCTTTTTTCTTCTAATTTTGCTTTTTTCTTATAAATAAGAAAATTTTCCATGTAATTGGGGAAAAAGATTTCCAAAAGATTTCTTTGTAAATGTAAGATTTTTGTTCATAATTTTGCATTTTTTTGTCACATGAATTTGAATTTTTGTCTTTATACATTTCCAAATTTATTCATGTAATTTTGTGACCTTTCCCAGAAATTTATTAAGTCAGAATTTGTAATTTAGCTTTATTAAAATTGAGGAGTTTGAGCTAAGGAGCAAATATCCAAATACCAAGTTTAAAAAATGAATATCACTATCATGAACAGATATCCAGATAAGCGAATATTTGGGTAATGCAGTGGTAAAATGTAAGAAAGTCTGATTCCATCCTTCATTGTTTATTTAAATTTTTATATTTTTTTTATTTAGCTCTGTTAAGGCTTTTTACCTTTCCCCACCTACCTAATCAGATTATATAGATTTTTCTTTTTTTTCCCCCAAATAATCATATGCAAGCTTATTGTAATGTTAATTTATACAACCCTTAAGTTTTTTGTTGTTGTTGTTCAACCCATTTCCCTTACACTTTTACAATTTTCAGGGGTGACAGAAGTGGACATGGAGCGTCCAGAGTAGGGCTGGGAATCTTTAATCATTTCCAGATTCGATTCCGATTCTTGAGGGTCTGATTCGATTCAATCTGATCCCGATTCATTCAGGAAATTACCATTTTAATAGCTTTTTTACTTGCCAGAAAAAAATTCTTAGAGACCTAATAATGTAAATTGTACCAGGAATATTCTACTTTGTGATACATAAATTATCACATAAAGAACTGACCCAAAATCAGTTACAATAATGCATTTGTCATTGTTTAACTTATGATTTCACAAAGTTCTAAAAAGTGCTTTCTTTAGTGTAAAGGGTGTGTAGTGTCAAGTTAACAACCCAGAGTAAGTAAACAAACTCAGCGCATGAAGCGCGTATGCATAATCTCACTGTATTTGCCAGCAAGTTTAGATTTCAAATGTATCAGTCATTCAGTGCAACTAGAACATACTTTTTGTAAACAGTAATACCTAAGAAAATGCTACACTTATGAAGCTAAATTGAGTGCATGTGCAAAACAGCCAACGTACCATATTTGTAGCATTAAAGCAAAGAATATATGTAAACTAGTGGAAAACGCATACATCCACATCTGAGGGATCATGCTAACAAGGGTTAGCAAGTAATCAACCTTGAGATTCTGCCATCACCGGAATAAAATTATCAACACTGGAGAGTAAACTAGTTTGAAAATGAGACTGCTGCTCACCTGCATTCCACCATTCATCCCATGTATGCCTGCCATAGACATGCCAATGACAGCTAGCAGGCTAGCAACTTAAACAACCGTCATCCAGGTATAGTTCTGGAGGAGGCTGTGACAAATTTCCAGGTAAGAGCTCCGCCCAATAACGTTATAAACTTATACATGATGGCTTTGGTTTTATCGAGCCCTTCGCTACCTTCACAGTTCTTGAATCCAGTCCGTCAGCTGCGTGCCACCATGCTAATCCACTTGGACCCGCAGCTTAACTCTTGCACAATTGTTCAATTACGCGAGAGTTTTGCCAGCTCAAGGACAGCTAGCATTTTGTTCCATCGACGTAAAAGCATTATATTAAAAGATCAATTCATGGATTTTGTGAAGCGATAATTGGCTCAGTCAAACATGAATCGATTCGAATTGGCGAATCAATCTTTTGAACCCACCCCTAGTCCAGAGGGTCCACTAAGTTTTGTGGACAATATGTACCAAGCATACAATAGAAGAAGAAATCTCTATTGTCATTCAGTCCATACAGCCAATCATGTACAGTAGAATGAAATTACGTTTCTCCTATCTAGTGTTAATCACATGTACAGTGGGGCAAAAAAGTATTTAGTCAGCCACCAATTGTGCAAGTTCTCCCACTTAAAAGATGAGAGGTCTCCAATTTTCATCATAGGTATACCTCAACTATGAGAGACAAAATGAGAAAAAAAAAATCCAGAAAATCACACTGAAGGATTTTTAATGAATTAATTGGTAAATTCCTTGGTAAAACAAGTATTTGGTCACCTACAAACAAGCAAGATTTCTGGCTCTCACAGACATGTAACTTCTTCTTTAAGAGGCTCCTCTGTCCTCCACTCGTTACCTGTATTAATGGCACCTGTTTGAACTCGTTATCAGTATAAAAGACACCTGTCCACAACCTCAAACAGTCAGACTCCAAACTCCACTATGGCCAAGACCAAAGAGCTGTCAAAGGACACCAGAAACAAAATTGTAGACCTGCACCAGGCTGGGAAGACTGAATCTGCAATAGGTAAGCAGCTTGGTGTGAAGAAATTAACTGTGGGAGCAATTATGAGAAAATGGAAGACATACAAGACCACTGATAAGCTCCCTCGATCTGGGGCTTCACGCAAGATCTCACCCCGTGGGGTCAAAATTATCACGAGAACGGTGAGCAAAAATCCCAGAACCACACGGGGGGACCTAGTGAATGACCTGCAGAGAGCTGGGACCAAAGTAACAAAGGCTACATCAGAAACACACTACACCGCCAGGGACTCAAATCCTGCAGTGCCAGACGTGTCCCCCTGCTTAAGCCAGTACATGTCCAGGCCCGTCTGAAGTTTGCTGGAGAGCATTTGGATGATCCAGAAGAGGACTGGGAGAATGTCATATGGTCAGATGAAACCAAAATAGAACTTTTTGGTAAAAAAACTCAACTTGTCGTGTTTGGAGTTGAAAGAACACCATACCTACTGTGAAGCATGGGGGTGGAAACATCATACTTTGGGGCTGTTTTTCTGCAAAGGGACCAGGACGACTGATCCGTGTAAAGGAAAGAATGAATGGGGCCATGTATCGTGAGATTTTGAGTGAAAACCTCCTTCCATCAGCAAGGGCATTGATGAAACGTGGCTGGGTCTTTCAGCATGACAATGATCCCAAACACACCGCCCAGGCAACGAAGGAGTGGCTTCGTAAGAAGCATTTCAAGGTCCTGGAGTGGCCTAGCCAGTCTCCAGATCTCAACCCCATAGAAAATCTTTGGAGGGAGTTGAAAGTCCGTGTTGCCCAGCGACAGCCCCAAAACATCACTGCTCTAGAGGAGATCTGCATGGAGGAATGGGCCAAAATACCAGCAACAGTGTGTGAAAACCTTGTGAAAACTTACAGAAAACGTTTGACCTCTGTCATTACCAACAAAGGGTATATAACAAAGTATTGAGATGAACTTTTGTTATTGACCAAATACTTATTTTACCGAGGAATTTACCAATTAATTCATTAAAAATCCTTCAATGTGATTTTCTGGGTTTTTTTTTTTTTCTTATTTTGTCTCTCATAGTTGAGGTATACCTATGATGAAAATTGGAGACCTCTCTCATCTTTTAAATGGGAGAACTTGCACAATTGGTGGCTGACTAAATACTTTTTTACCCCACTGTAGAATCAGAGGGGTTGCTGCCATGCAAGGGGCCGCCACAAACATCTTCTCCTTCCCCCATTCTATTACACTGAACACCAAGCTAGAAGGTGGGAAGTACCACCTTCTCATATTTTTATCTAGCATTTTTATATGGTCTTTGGTATGACCCGGCTGGGACTTGAACCCCCAACCTCCCAGCTGTGGGGCAGATGCTCTGTCAACTAGGCCACCACCGTATGTGACTATGGTGTTTGAAGACTGGCGGTTTTGCAGCAGAACTTATTGTTCCATAAGAGACTGAACACCCCTCCCTGGATCACCACCTTATCGTGGTGGAGGGGTTTGAGTGGCCGAATGATCCCAGGAGCTATGTTGTTGGGGGCACTTGCCCCTTGTAGGGTCTCCCCAGGCAAACTGGTCCTGGGTGAAGAGCCAGACCAAGAGCAGTCCAACGGATCTCCATGAAAAACGTTACATCAAGGACCCAATGTACTCAAAGGAGGCACCACCTGCAGGAGGGATCATGGTGATTATTACCTCCGCCAAGGAGGTTATGTTTTCATCGGCGTTGGTTTGTCTGTCTGTTTGTCTGTCTGTTTGTTTGTTAGCAAGATAACTCAAAAAGTTATGGACGGATTTTCATGAAATTTTCACAGATTGTCAGAAATGGGGTATCTTACAGATGATTAGATTTTGGTGGTGATCCGGATCACCGTCCAGAAGAAAACCGCCATTACAGAAAATGCGATTTTCGTGAATAACTACTGAACCACTAATCCTATCATTGTCAATCCAATTGCTAGTCATATGTTTTCATGGTCAAGGAATCTGAAAACGTACACACAAACACTGTATGGGGGGAACTGTGGCGCTTGGCGGAGGTCTGCGCTCTCCGAGTGCTTTTCTAGTGGTGCTATGTGAACTGGGCAGAAGTCTGGACTACTCTGCCTGGACTAATGCCCCCGTGACCCAGATTCCTGGATAAGTGGTAGAAGATAGATGGATGGAAGAGACTGAACAGTGCAGTGTAGTGGATCCTCCTCCAACCTCTATGTAGCAATTTGACAATGTAAAAAACTATTTTTTTTTAAGTTAATGTGAGACATGTTACTGCTAAACAGAACTCAATATTGCACCTCTTAAGATCACTAAATTTAAGAATTTCATCATAGTTGCCAGCAATGGATCTGTACAAAAATGTATCTCATTAGAAAAAAAAATAATCAGAAAATAGATTTGGAGATAAAATATCTGATGTAAAGATGGAGGGGAAAATGTTCAGGAAATAAAGAAGGCACATTAAAAACAAATTAGCGGTGGTGTGTTTTATTAAAAGTGATTTTCAGTGATTAGTTTTCTCATTCTCTGCCATCACACTTCTATTTGTGGATGTGGTTCCTCTTCAGATACTTTCAACATACCCACGACATAACATAGTCAAGATCAAGTTTAGTTCACAGCCTTTGTAACCATGGTTACAAAGCTACTCTTGAGTTTTTGGAACTGAAAATTCAGAGATTCAAAAATTCAAAGATTTTATTTGTCAATATTACTATACGTACAGGACATACAGGAGAATTGAAATGGTGTTTCTGTCTCTCTTCAGTGGTGTGCACAAAATAAAAAAAGGAGTAAGGCTCAAAAAACAGCAGTCTAGGTACAGTAATGCTACCTGTAGTGCAAATGGCGACAAAAGATAGACCCAGACCTCCCATTGTGCATCTAAAGATAAACGATGAAAACCAGCAATCCTATATACAGAAAAGTAGAGCAGTAACACTTATAGTAGCAAGTTCAATGCGGTAGTAGTGATGGGACTGCACATGATCAGTATTGCAATGGCAGACGGAGAATAAATGTAGCGTTGAGTCCTACAATTTGTAAATATGATTATTAATAATTATTAAACTAAGTTAATAATTATTAATAGTACTTGTAATACCCCGTTTGTAACACTAGGTGGGGCACCACTCATGGTTTTTTTTTAAGAGTTGTGAGAACTCTGTTAAGAACCAACTTAGGAATTTGGCAATTAATAAGTTAAGCATTACTTAGTAATATAATTAGCAATGTTTGATCAATCTCATAGTCTGGAGGCAGAATTCTTGACACAGAGTTGTTAGAATAATGAACAAAGAGAAATACCTTCTAGCTTTAGTAACCCCTCTTTATTAAACTCACTGGAGTGGCACAAACAAAAGGCATTTAAGATCAGCAGAATAAAACATGGCAATAATTGGGGTTATTTGATTGCATAAAATATGAACATACCATACACCTAAGATCACCATATTATCATCATGATTAAGCTGTGGTACTTAAAGGCCTGATCTGTGCAGTCATCCTGAGGCTAAAGAAAATTTATGCAGTTCTAATGAAAAATAGTTGCAAAAATTTAGTGTAGAATTTGGATTCTAAGGGATTTAATGTAAGGGAGAGAGGGGATGTGCAGAATCAGGAATGTATCTGAGACCAAGCACCATTGGGGTCTAACCGACGGGCTTGCAGCTGATTTTCTGATGGAGCAAATTTAAACCAGCATAACCACCACAACAAATGGGGTGAAAAAGGTGAGTACCTACTGTGGATATGAAAACCTGGCGAGGGTTGTTCCAGGCCAAGGGAAGGGAACCCTCCTCGCCACCTCGTTGGGGATTTTGGCCCACCAAATCTGTATGACTTCACTCCTAGGTCACTGAAGGCAGGCTTGCTCCAGGGAAAGGGGGGAGACCCGGTCGTGGGTCTCAACCCACCGATGTGCTAGATAAGGGCAGCTGGTCTGGATACAAGGCTGGTATGCGTAATCCCCTGCTGAGTTGGTGGCTAAACTAGGTAAGTTATAAAAAAGGCAAAAACTACTCAGTCTTTAATCCCTTGGTCCAACAAAGGTGAACTCTACAGAAAAACGTAAACTACAAAAATCTGCAAAACAGTAACTAGAAAAAGCAGGCAATTGCCTGGGCAGTAAAGCTTAAGAGAAGAGGGATGCAAAAAGAGTGTGGCAAAAGAGAGAGAACACATAGACACCTGGAAAGTCAGAAAAAGAAGAGATACCGCAAACTGAGTTAACTTGCACAGGTAACCCACTTAACCTCCTTTCTGAAACAGGGCCCAGGAAATTCACAGGTGGACAGTCTTGTGGCGAGAATTGTTTTTGTATTCATCTTTGTTTAGCATCAACAAACTTGACTGATTCTTATTAAACTACAAAGAACAATTGCCCTGACTTTTGGGATTATAGTTGTGTTGTAGTGCAAAGCCAAAATGAATACTTTTTTAAAGGGCTTTACATACTCTGCAAGAAAAGAGATTTTTTTTTCTTTTCGTTGAGGTGGCAAGAACAAGAACAAAGTTCTTTCTGGTCAGGACATTTCATACTTCGCAAAAAATTAAAGTGCAGACCTCTGACCAATCACACAATAGTTCTTGGACACCACGCAAGAAAAAAGTTCTGCCACAATGATATGTCAAGAACAAGCTGCAAGAACAAAATGATGTCATTTTATTCTTTCAGCCCTGGGAGAGATAACAAATTTCTCTGTTCTTGCAGAGTATGTATAGTATAGGCCTTAAGGTTAGTACTTTGTTGATTAGTCTGTATCGGAGGCCTAATTAATAATCTTTAATTACTGTATTTTTTCTTTTTTTTGGCATTAACACAAGAAAATTGTCTAACTTTGGAAGATCACTTAGTATTAATTGAAGTTTACATTAATTATATAAACGTTATTTAGAATTTTGTAATGCTATTTAAAAAAGTAAATCATGCTTCAGTCAGTCTTCCACATTCATGGTCTTATACATCCCATATTTAGAAAAAAAAATTAATTGGAGTTTGGCATTAATATATTTTACTCAATGTGTAAGATGTTGAGATACATTTGCTTTAGATCCTCTAGTCTATATATACTCTAGTTTGACAACTGAGGTATTAATGATGCAGCAACAACAGATTCACCACCAGAGGGAGTTATCTGTTCTTCTGCAGCAA
This sequence comes from Pholidichthys leucotaenia, assembly GCA_020510985.1. NCBI lineage: Eukaryota > Metazoa > Chordata > Actinopteri > Cichliformes > Pholidichthyidae > Pholidichthys > Pholidichthys leucotaenia. The sequence goes on along the minus strand of CM035837.1, from coordinate 255,449,943 downwards.
GCTTAGGAAAATGGTCCACTCTATAGCAGCTACCCAGATATGTGGCAGCCACCTCATGTGCATACCACAAAACTGAGTGCGTCTTTCAGACACCTGGCTTGAACAGTCAGCAGGCACTTGACGTAATCTGAGAGAGACTTTGTGTCTGAGACATTGGTTTTCCTTTTCCATATTGCAAGAATGATTGTAAACATGCTCTATCTTGTCACTTTTCATGCCTTCACTCTTTTACGTACTCGATCTTTCTCTCCTCAACCCTTTTATTCCATCCCCTAAGCGGTTTGAATTACACTCTACATGCCCAGACAGTTGCACAGTTCACCACGTCATGCTCATTGCTTTGGTCACAGATTAGATGTACGTGCATACTATGGGGGACTGTAAAACTGTCTCTGCAAATAACAGCCCCAGCAGTGCTGTGAGTATGAAGAGGTAATGGTAGGATGGTGAAGACTGAATGTATTTTTTTGATGACAGATGACATTTTGCAATTTATAAAAAAGTCCCCCGAGTTTGATGGTTGTCATCTCTTCTCAGCTTTTCATTTTGAAAATTGCTGTCTCAAAAATGTACATATATGAATCTACTTATTAATAGATATCTGCTCATGACAGCATTGTGTTCCTACATTTAGAGTTTTTGAGACAATTTAGGGTATTGGTATGAGTTTTCTCTTAATGTTCCCTGAGAAATTATGTTGTAAGATATTACACTAGTAAATTAAATTGTCACTTGGGATTAGCACAGCATGCAGTGCTATGTTGATGTCACAAAATGGGTATAACTAGGAATAAATGACAAATATAGAACCAATGGATTTGTGTTCCCTCATCAAATGCAGACTCAAACAGTTGGCCATATTACAATGGTCTAGTCAACAGTCTGTTGTAGGGCTGGGTAATTAACTGAAATAAGACCAAAACCAATGTAATCTTGCTCATGTTGACTTTTGTTTTTTCCCCTCTCCCTGTTGTGTGCATGTGTACAGTAGATATAAAAACTTTACCCACCCCTGTTCAAATGCCAGGTTTTTGTGATGTAAAAAAAAATGAGGCCAAGATGAATCATTTCCAAACTTTTTCCACCATTAATGTGACCTATAACTTGTATAACCCATCTGAAAACAAACTGAAATCTTTTAAGGGGAAAATTAAAAAATAAAAAAACTTACAATAACCTGGTTGCATAAATATGCACACCCTTAAATTAATACTTTGTTGCAGCACCTTTGGCTTTTATTACAGCACTCAGTCTTTTTGGGTAGGAGTCTATCAGCGTGGCACATCTTGATGTGGCAATATTTGCCCATTCTTCTTTGTAAAAACACTCCAAATTTCAGATTGTGAGGGCATCTCCTGTGCACAGCCCTCTTCAGATCACCCCACAGATGTTCGATTGGATTCAGGTCTAGACTGTGGCTGGGCCATTCCAAAACCTTAATCTTCTTATGGTGGAGCCATTCTTTTGTTGATTTAGATGTGTGCTTTGGGTCATTATTGTGCTGAAAGATGAAGTTCCTCTCCATCTTCAGCTTTCTAGCAGAAGCCTGAAGGTTTTGTGCCAACACTGACTGGTATTTGGAACTGTTCATAATTCCCTCCACCTTGACTAAAGCCCCAATTCCAACTGAAGGAAAAACAGCCCCAAAGCATGATGCTGCCACCACCGTGTTTCACTGTAGGTATGATGTTCTTTTGGTGATGAACAGTGTTGTTTGTGCCAAACATACCTTTTGGAATTATGGCCAAAAAAATTCAACCTTGGTTTCATCAAACCATAACACATTTTCCCACATGTGTTTGGGAGATTTCAAATGTGTTTTTGCAAAATGTAGCCGGGGTTGGATGTTTTTTTTTTTCATAAGTTAAGGCTTCTGTTTTGCCACCCTAGACGGGAGATGGTTGTCACAATGTACAGTGGGGAAAAAAAAGTACTTAGTCAGCTACCAATTGGGCAAGTTCTCCCACTTAGAAGATGAGAGATGTCTCCAATTTTCATCATAGGTATACCTCAACTATGAGAGACAAAATGAGGGGGAAAAAAAAATCCAGAAAATCACATTGAAGGATCTTTAATGAATTAATTGGTAAATTCCTCGGTAAAATAAGTATTTGGTCACCTACAAACAAGCAAGATTTCTGGCTCTCACAGACATGTAACTTCTTCTTTAAGAGGCTCCTCTGTCCTCCACTCGTTACCTGTATTGACGGCACCTGTTTGAACTCTTTATCAGTATAAAAGACACCTGTCCACAACCTCAAACAGTCAGACTCCAAACTCCACTATGGCCAAGATCAAAGAGCTGTCAAAGGACACCAGAAACAAAATTGTAGACCTGCACCAGGCTGGTAAACAGCTTGGTGTGAAGAAATCAACTGTGGGAGCAATTATTAGAAAATGGAAGACATACAAGACCACTGATAATCTCCCTCGAGCTGGGGCTCCACGCAAGATCTCACCCCGTGGGGTCAAAATGATCACGAGAACGGTGAGCAAAAATCCCAGAACCACACGGGGGGACCTAGTGAATGACCTGCAGAGAGCTGGGACCAAAGTAACAAAGGCTACCATCAGTAACGCACTACGCTGCCAGGGACTCAAATCCTGCAGCGCCAGACGTGTCCCCCTGCTTAAGCCAGTACATGTCCAGGCCCGTCTGAAGTTTGCTAGAGACCATTTGGATGATCCAGAAGAGGATTGGGAGAATGTCATATGGTCAGATGAAACCAAAATAGAACTTTATTGTAAAAACTCAACTTGTCGTGTTTGGAGGAGAAAGAACACCATACCTACTGTGAAGCATGGGGGTGGAAACATCATACTTTGGGGCTGTTTTTCTGCACAGGGACCAGGACGACTCATCCGTGTAAAGGAAAGAATGAATGGGGCCATGTATCGTGAAATTTTGAGTGAAAACCTTCTTCCATCAGCAAGGGCATTGAAGATGAAACGTGGCTGGGTCTTTCAGCATGACAATGATCCCAAACACACCGCCTGGGCAACAAAGGAGTGGCTTCGTAAGAAGCATTTCAAGGTCCTGGAGTGGCCTAGCCAGTCTCCAGATCTCAACCCCATAGAAAATCTTTGGAGGGAGTTGAAAGTCCGTGTTGCCCAGCAACAGCCCCAAAACATCACTGCTCTAGAGGAGATCTGCATGGAGGAATGGGCCAAAATACCAGCAACAGTGTGTGAAAACCTTGTGAAGACTTACAGAAAACGTTTGACCTCTGTCATTGCCAACAAAGGGTATATAACAAAGTATTGAGATGAACGTTTGTTATTGACCAAATCTTATTTTACTGAGGAATTTACCAATTAATTCATTAAAAATCCTTCAATGTGGTTTTCTGGATTTTTTTTTTTCTCATTTTGTCTCTCATAGTTGAGGTATACCTATGATGAAAATTGGAGACCTCTCTCATCTTTTAAGTGGGAGAACTTGCACAATTGGTGGCTGACTAAATACTTTTTTGCCCCACTGTACTGAACAGCCAGTACTTGCCAGAAATTCCTGCAGCTCCTTCGATGTTGCTGTTAGCCTCTTGGCAGCCTCCCTGATCAGTTTTCTTCTTGTCTTTTCATCAATTTTGGAGGGACATCCAGTTTTTGGTAATGTCACTGTTGTGCCATATTTTCTCCACTTGATGATGGTTGTCTTCACTGTGTTCCATGGTATATTTAATGCCTTGGAAATTCTTTTGTACCCTTCTCCTGACTGGTACCTTTGAACTTTGAGATCCCTCTGATCCTTTGAAAGCTCTCTGCAGACCATGGCTTGTGCTGTAAGATGTGACTACAAAAAAATGTCAGGAAAAGCCTACTAGAACAGCTGAATTTTATTTGGGATTAATCAGAGGCACTTTAAATGGTGGCAGGTGTGTGCTGACTCCCATTTAACATGAGTTTGAATGTGACTGGTTAATTCTGAACACAGCCACATCTCCAGTTATACAAATAGTGAAAAATAAATTAGGACACCCCACATCTTTTTTTAGGACCCCCCCCCCCCACATTCATTCCCACTTAAAATGGCTAAAATAAATGTTAAAAAGTGCAAATAAAAACAAAAACAAGGTTAGACATAGATATGTGAACATTTCTTAATAAAGAACTAAATATTTAACCTGTTGCACTTCGGTGTACCGTGGGCGGGCATGTCTCTGCGTCCTAGGATGCACGAGGGCGTCCTAGTACGCACACTGTGCGTCCTAGGAGGCACTGAAAAAAAAACAAAACACCTGCATTTCCGTTCTTCCACTACAGACACAGCCGCGAACAGAAAGCCAAAGGAGTGCTTTGATTGGTTTAGATGTGATTGACCTGTCATTCGACTAATAAGAGCCTTGAATTGGGTTTCTGAAACCTTGAAGAACCAATGACTGAAAACCTAGCAAGAAGGACCCGCCTACCAACGGCTGCGAATACAGCCAGCCAATTGAAGCACAGAAGTTCGAAAGCTGTTTTGTGTAAGGCTGGGTGACACACAGGCGTTCGTCAGTCTTTTTTTCTTATTACTGTTCTTATTTGTTTTGAAAAATCGTTCGCCAAAACCGCAATCATGGAAGCGCAAAACCGCAATAATGGAATTATGTTTTGACTGGGTCGCGTGACCAGAACCACGAGTCCGTAACAAGCGGACCAGCTTCATGTTCGTCTGACAATGAGGAAGAGAAGTTCGCCAGCTACGCTGCTGTTGTGAACAGGTAAGTGTTATAAGCTAAATTATTCTTTATTCCTGAAAATTGTAATCAAAAATGACTTTTGACCGATCGGTAAATTACAACTGTGCGTAGTAGACCGCGGCGCACCGGGCGATGTCCATCCTCTGTAGCGGGGGGGGGGGGGGGTTGCCCCCCCCCCACACACACACACAGAGCCCTGAGTGTCACCTTTCATTAGAGCCCAAGATGAAGCTTCTATATTGAATCATTCAAAAGTTACAGACATTTTTCCAAACTGTGCCATTTGGCACAATTTGGCACAGTTCAAAAACGCCTGGGAACAACCTGAGAAAAAAGCTGTGTCATATATTCATTTTTTGTGGTATTGTTACAAAATTTTGACCTCAGCTGGATAACACTTGGTTCTACATTTCTGTTGCATTTTCCAGCCCGGATCTGAAGCTGTGTGTTATTTGCAAGCATTTGTATCCAAAAAAACACCCAGGCGAAATTTATTTGCTTCAAGTTCAGTATGTTTAGATGACTGTTACTCAGTGGCTGGAGCACTTAGAGAGATTATGACTGTTTTGCCAAAAAATTCAAAGTGTTTTCTTTTAAATGAGACCAACCCCATGAAGATGCTGCAAAGGGTTGAAGAACAGCTTTTGATTTACTTTGGGTACGTTATTTTTTGGCGTTTTTAGGGAAATTGACCAGAGTGCAAGGGGTTAAAGGAGTGTCCAAATTTTTTCACATGACTGTATGTACACTGTGCATATATACTATATACATTAAAAACATGCAAAAATTACACCCAAGTACAGAATGTTTATTTGTGTCACTTCAGTATTCCATTTTTACTGCTTTTATTACCTCTACCAAGGGAGGACAGAGCTAATGTTTTTAGTGGCATTGGTTGGTTTGTCTGTTGGTTTGTCTGTTAGCAACATAACTCAAAGATATGAACAGATTTTGATGAAAAGGTGTGTAATGGCATGGGGAACAGATGATTAGATTTTGGTGGTGATTCGGATCACGATGTAGATGCAGAAATTTTTTGAATATTATTTTATATATTAATCTGGCGCTTTTCATGTACTGCCCCTGTAAGACATGTCCACTCAGTTATGTGTGTGGTCACACCATAGGGCCATACACCTCGGCAACCCAGAAGCCAGACACTGCAGAAAAAGTATTAGGAGGTGTGTCCATCAAACTAATTTTTTCTGCTGTGGGTGACTATTTTCTATTCATTCTCTGTGTAGTCCAGCATTTACAGCGCTGAGCGCCGTTGGCGGTGAAACACTTTGAGCGGTGGCCGCTTTTTGTCGCAGTGCTCAGGGCTGAAAAAAGTTCAACTTGTCAAGCTACTGTACAGCTGTGCTCGTCAGTGTTGGAACTTTCTAAGCAGCCAATCAGAATTAAGGAAGGGCGGGGCATAGGACGCCGGTACAGGAAGACGAGAACGGGAGGCGACGGTGGAGGAGGTGGAGGCTGAACTAATTCACATCAATGTGAATTTGTAGTTGATAAGTGCAAAAAATGGTATGATACCGCACTTATCGCACTGTTGTGTAATATTGCTTAATTATGAACCTTGTCAGTAAACTGTAATAAAGAACAGAGGACGCCCCCTCCCCGAAAACCGACTTGAAAGATTCAATAAACCATGATGTTGATTTTAAGGTGGAATTGCCAAGCCCCAGTGTATGGTCAATACAATTATGATAGTCTTGTGATTATTATTATTATTATTAGGATGGCCTCTGTTGGTCAATGTTGACCATAGATGATGTGCTCTCTTGGTTTGCCGTTGTGGAGCTGTCTCAGCTAGTAAGTATAGTGTCGGCTGTGGCTGATCAGTCCAGTATGGGAATGGCAGTCTCTACCGCATCTGGTTCAGGTGTGGGTGGTCGCAGTATTTACTTCGCAGGCACGCTCCTTTTTTCTTCGGCCAAGGTGTGGAGTTTTTCCCTCTCCTGCCTTGAGTTGTTTCTGGAGAGTATTGCGCTATCTACTGTGGTCACCTGCTACATCCTCCGAACTCTCAGTGCTGATGCCCAAGGCTTTCATGTCACGCTTGCAGACATCCTTGTAGCGCAGCTGGGGATGGCCAACAGATCTCTAGCCAGAGGCAAGCTCGCCATACAGAACGTCCTTAGGTATACGTCTGTCTTCCATACAGCGTACATGGCCGAGCCAGCGCACCCTACATTGCCTGAGCAGCGTATACACTCTGGGGCACAGTTGTCAAACTCATTCCACGGAGGGCCAAGACCCTGCAGGTTTTACCTCCACCCAGTGTCTTCAACAGGTGATTTCTCCAAATTTCGTCCTACTGATTGCTGATCAGTGAAAACACCTGCTGAAGAGACTGGGTGGAAGTAAAACCTGCAGGGTCTTGGCCCTCCATGGAATGAGTTTGACACCCCTGCTCTGGGGAGACCAGTGCGTGCGAGGACCTGGGCATTTTGCACTTTGTCGCTCCATGTGATGCCAAGGATGCGACATAGGCAGCGCAGGTGGAAGCTGTTCAGCTTCTTCTCTTGCTTGGCTTATGTTGTCCATGCCTCGCTGCTGTACAGCAGTGTGCTGATGATACAGGCATTGTACACTTCCATTTGGGTTGGCACTGTCAATCTGGGATTCTTCCACATGCGGGTTGTAAGTTGACCTATAGTTGTGGCGGCCTTTCCGATGCGCTGGTTGATTTCCACATCAAGGGACAAGTTGTCACTGATGGTAGACCCGAGATATGTGAACTGGTGCACAACAACTAGTTCATAGCTGTCAATGGTGATGACAGATGGTGTTTCCACATCTTGGCCCAACACGTTGGTCTTTTTCAGGCTGATGGTGAGCCCGATTTTTTTTATTATGATGTCATCATATAATGTAGTCATAGTTTTTCCTGTCATTTCTCTGTCTAATAATAATAACTAGAAAAGCACTCAGAGAGCGCAGACCTCCGCCAAGTACCTCAGTTCCCCCTAATATTGGGATTTTCCCCAAATATAATAGTCCTACATTTATTTTATCTATATTTTCAGATTCCTTGACCATCAAAACATACCTTTAGTAACTGGATTCACATTGATATCTTTTAGTTCAGTAGTTATTGACAAAAATCACTTTTTCGGTAATGGCGGTTTTCTTCTGGATATAGCTCCATAGCTTTTGAAGATACAACAAATCCATTGGCACACTACTGATTCCTCAGTGTCTTGGCTATATTTTGGTGTTTGTTGTATGTTTATATCTTAATTTGTTACCTTACAGTGATGAAAATTCCAAAGATCCCCTATTATTTCCTGTTCTGGATCACAGTATCCAGATTTTTTGCAGGATTGGGATCAGTCTTTGATATTTCCTAGAACCTATTGGGATCTTATCCTGTATATTTTTTGGCAAGCGTCCTGACCATTTATTGTGGCGTTATATACACATATGCTAAAAATGGCCCTATCTCGCAATGATAAAGAATCCTTTTAAAAATTCCTGGATCCAGACGGTGATCCGGATGACTCCCAAAATCTAATCATTTCTTCCTTGTCCCATTTCGGACTTTTCCTGAAAATTTTGTGAAAATCCGTTCATAACTTTTTGAGTTATGTTGGTAACAGTCAAACAGACAAACCCCGGTAAAAACATAACCTCCTTGGCGGAGGTGATAATAATAATGGATTGCATTTATATAGCACCTTTCATTCAAATTTTCAGGAAAGGTGTGTAATGGCACACTGAACACATGATTAGATTTTGGTGATGATTTGAAAATACACACCTCTGCCAAGGCTCTTATTTTCTCACAGAGTGTTGGCAACAATACTCCAAAACTAGTGGATGGATTTGGATGAAATTTTCACCAGAGGTGGTTCTTGGCCCAAAGATGAACTCATTAGATGTTGGAGGTGATCTGTGAGTGCATACCTCCGCCAAGGCCCTATCTCGCAATGTACAGATGGATGGTGATATGGACGGACAAAGGGACTGAGGGAGGGAAGGAGTCTTGGCGGAGGTATGCGTTCTCTGAATGCCCTCTAGTTTATATTGCTTTTTGACATTTAAACATAACAAATGTTACAATGCATAAATGCCCATTTTTACATGTTTACAGTCTTTTGATTTTATTATATCTTTTTAAAAGAAGAAGCATTGTTTAAAGTCAGAAAAATAACAAAACTTCTGCACTGATGCTGAAATCCTGTGAAGGCCTGCTTTTTTCCCCACATGGAAAACTGATAAAGGATTGATAAGGGAATCGATAAAGAATCGGATTGACAAGCAAAATTGACAATACCATTGATATTGATAAAATCCTATCAATTCCCATCCCTATTAATTAGAGCCTCCAACTGCAAAATACTGTCCATTGCGGTCACCGAGCACACACCAGTCATAGGTTCAGTGTAGAGCATTATATATACAGTGGAGAACAAAATTAGAGAATGGTGTATTGTTTTGTTTTTTTTTCCACAATATCTTTATTGAACTTTTTTTTTTTTAACAAACATGACACAAACAATCAAACACTAACACTAAAGTACTACAAAAAAAATGCACTAAAAACACCAACCACCAACAAAATTAAGTCTTCAACAATGCTCCTCTGTTTAGTCTAGACAATCCATTACATAAGTATACATATTATGTTCACCAGTTTGGAATTTACAAGGTCCACACACATCATTCACCTTCTTCTTCAAGAGTTATGTTTAAATTTTTTACATAATCAATAAAAGGTCTCCATATATTCTCAAACACAATTTCCTTTGATTTCAGTATGTATATTATTCTTTCTAATGGAAGGTTTGTTAACATCTGTCTTAACCACTGAGTCACATCTGGTCTATGAGTCTTTTTCCACAGTAGTGCAATACATTTTTTGGCATTAAGCAAACTGAGGTCTATGAATGTTCTTTCACTTTTACTAAAGTTATGCTTTTCTGGGTACAGACCCAACAAAAACAGTTTAGGATTCAATATGATTTGTTTTGAAATTATTTTTTCAATTGTTACCCTCACCTCCTCCCAAAACATTCTAATTATTCTACATTCCCATACACAATGAAATAGGGTTCCTTTACTTTCCATGCATTTTGTGCACGTATCTGGTATGTTTTTGTTATGTCTATTTAACTCCTCCGGTGTAACATACATCCGCATTAACCATTTAAAATGTATCAATTTAAGACGTACATTTATTGATTTGGTTTGAACTTCTGTACAAGCCAATTCCCATTGTTCCTCTGAAATTTCAGTTTGCAGATCTTCTTTCCAGTAGTTTAATCTTTTCTGTGAGTTTTCACTTGAGGATAGTGTCAATGAGTTATAAAACTCTGAAATAATACCCTTTCATCAACATTTTTTCCAAGGATGAGTAAATAGGTCGAGTGAGAGCTCCATTTTGATTTGATCGAATAAAGTTCCTAAGTTGAAGATATTTTAAAAAAAAAAATGTGTTCTATTAAGATTAAATTTGATCCTCAGCTCTTCAAAAGACATGATGTTATCTGCACATGGCAGATATAAATCTTGACTCTTTTGAATCCCTTTTAAATTCCATACTTTAAATACAGCATCCGCTCTCCCTGGTATAAAATATTGATTACCCCATATTGGGCTAAATTGTGACAATAAGTGTGGTTCTTTTAAATAGTTTTTAGTTTCACACCATATTTTGATCATATGCTTTACAAATGGATTTTTAACTTGTTTTTGTAATTTTTTTGCCGAATCTGAGTATATGAATATGGGAAGAGGTAAAGGTAAATTGTATGATTCCATTTCAGTCCAGTGAGGGAGATCATTTGATGAAAAATAATATGTCATAGACCTCAGTTGTGCCGACCAATAATACAACATAAAATTTGGACATTTCAGACCTCCACGATCAAATGGTAAATATAATAAAGACAGACGTAATCTAGCCCTCCTGTTGTTGCATATAAATTCCACTAACTTTTTTTAATTCTCGAGAATAAATCTAAAGGTGGTGGTAAGGGAATGTATTGAAATAAATAAAGTATTTTAGGTAAGATATTACTTTTAAGTATATTGATTCTCCCGATCATCGACATTGGTAGTGACATCCATCTCTGAAGTAACTCATTAATATCTGTCATTAAGGCTTCATAGTTGACACTGGCGACTGATTCTAGCTTAGGCACAATTTGGATTCCTAAATATTTAAACTGATTTACAACATTGAATTGATTTACCTCAGGGGCTGGGTAATTTCTCTGGGTCTCATTTAGCATTAATATTGAAGATTTAGTTTTATTTATTTTATATCCTGATATTTCCCCAAAATTCTTTATTAAATTCAACAAGGTTGGAATTGATTTTTTAAGATTCGACATAAACAAAATTATGTCATCGGCATACAGGGAGATTTTATGTTCTGTTGGTCCAACTTTAATTCCATATATTTGTGAATGTAAACGTATCGCCATCGCTAAAGGTTCAATTGCCATAGTAAACAGTAAAGGTGAAAGTGGACAGCCTTGTCGACATCCTCTATTGATTTTTATTGATTTTGAAATATTGCTATTTGTTAGGATTTCTGCTGTAGCATTATTGTATATTATCTGAACCCATTTTATGAAATTATTTCCAAGTCCAAACCTTTGTAAGACTTCAAAAAGAAAGGGCCATTCGACTCTATCAAAGGCCTTTTCGGCGTCCAGTGATGAGAGCTGTATCCGGTGCTTCTTTATTAGAATAAATAATATTAAATAGTCTTCTTACATTATGGAAACCTTGTCTTCCCTTTATAAAGCCATTCTGATCTCGATTAATATTTGGTAAAATTTCTTGTATTCGTCTTGCTAAAATTTTACAGATCAGAATCAGAATCAGAATCAGGTTTATTGCCATTGTTCATGTAGTACACAAACTAGGAATTTGTCTCGGTGCAATGCTGCAACATTAAACATGATAAAATAAAAGAAATAAACTATGCATGCAATAAAGTGTATACTGGTCAGCAGTTAAAATATATTAGCGAGCAGCAGATACTGTGGAGAACCATATAGTGCAGTCGGTAATGCAGGAAGAAAACAGTGATGATTGACATGAGTCTGGTTGAGCTGCTGTACATAGTGCACGAGAGTCAATAAGTCACTTAGTGTTCAGCAGTCTGATGGCAGAGGGGAAGAAGCTGTTCATGTGACGGGAGGTTTTAGTCTGGATGGACCGAAGTCTTCTACCTGAGGGGAGGGGGGCAAACAGTACGTGACCAGGGTGTGAGGGATCGGCTATGATCCGGCCAGCACGCCTCCGGGTCCTGGAGATGTACAGATCCTGGAGAGATGGGAGCTTGCAGCCGATCACCTTCTCAGCAGTGCGCACGACGCGCTGCAGCCTTAATCTGTCCCTGGCAGTGGCTCCTGCGTACCACACGGTTATGGAGGTGGTGAGGATGGACTCGATGATGGCTGTGTAGAACTGCACTAACATCTTGGTGGGTAGCTTGAGCTTCCTCAGCTGCCGCAGGAAGAACATCCTCTGCTGGGCTTTTTTGATGAGTGAGCTGATGGTCGGCTCCCACTTGAGGTCCCTGGTGATGGTAGTGCCTAGGAAGCGGAAGGAATCAGCAGTGGTGATGGGAGAGCCTGTGAGGGTGAGGGGGGGCAGAGGGGTTGTGACTTTCCTGAAGTCCACAATCATCTCCACTGTCTTCAGAGCGTTCAGCTGCAGGTTGTTATTGCTGCACCAGGACGCCAGCTGGGCCACCTCTCTCCTGTAGGCGGACTCGTCGCCGTTGGAGATGAGCCCGATGAGGGTGGTGTTGTCCGCAAACTTGATCAACTTGACAGACTGGTGGCTGGAGGTGCAGGAGTTGGTATAAAGGGAGAAGAGTAGGGGGGAAAGTACACAGCCCTGGGGTGATCCGGTGCTGATGCTAGTAGAGTCTGAGACAGTCTTTCCCAGCCGCACATGCTGCCTCCGGTCCGTCAGGAAGTCGGTGATCCACCTGCAGAGGGAGTCAGGCACGTTGAGCAGGGACAGCTTGTCCCGGAGCAGAGCGGGGCGGATGGTGTTGAATGCGGAGCTGAAGTCCACAAACAGGATCCTGGCGTAGGTTCCCGGGGAGTCCAGGTGCTGCAGGATGGAGTGGAGGGCCAGGTTGACTGCGTCGTCTACAGACCTGTTGGCTCGGTAGGCAAACTGCAGCGGGTCCAGGAGAGGGGTGGTGATGGACTTGAGGTGGGGCAGGACCAGGCGCTCAAAGGACTTCATGACTACAGAGGTGAGCGCTACAGGTCTGTAATCATTAAGTCCAGTGATCCGTGGCTTCTTGGGGACAGGGATGATGGTGGAGGATTTGAGGCAGGTCGGCACGTGGCATAGCTTAAGGGAGGAGTTAAAAATGTCTGTGAAGACAGGAGCCAGCTGTTTCGCACAGTGTCTCAAGGTGGAGGGAGACACGCCGTCCGGACCGGGGGCCTTGTGCGGGTTCAGTCTGGAGAACTGTTTGAGCACGTCCTGCTCACTGATGATAAGGGCAGGGGGGGAGGAGGGGGGGGGTGCCTTTGATGAAGTAGGGCAGGGGTGTCCAACCATGTGCCATGGAGAGCCAAGACCCTGCAGGTTTTCTCTTCTACCCAGTCTCTTCAGCAGGTGTTTTCACTTATCAGCAATCAGTGGGAAGAAGTTCACAGAAATCTGCTGTTGAAGACACTGGTTGGAGGTAAAACCTGCAGGGTCTTGGCTCTCCATGGCACATGGTTGGACACCCCTGAAGTAGGGATTGTGGAGGCTGTGGAGCTGAAGAGAGGGGGGGAGTTGGACACAGATGACGAGGTGTCAAAACGGGCATAGTGTTGGGACAGTCTTTGACAAAGGGCTTTGTCATCCTGACCTTTAGGAGCCTGAGGCCGATAGTTGGTGATTTGCCTCAGTCCTCTCCACACAGAAGCCGAATCATTAGCAGTGAACTGTTGCTGGAGTCTCTCAGAATACACAGATTTAGCTCTCTTCAGCTCTCTATTAAACCGATATTTAACCTCCCTGTAGCAGTCCCTGTCTCCACTTTTCAGCGCTGCTTCCTTCTCCTTCCTGATCTGTCTGAGCTTAGCAGTGAACCAGGGTTTGTCATTAGAGTAACTCACCCTGGTGCGTGATGGAAGAATGTCCTCTTCACAAAAGTGGATATATGAGTTCACAGTGTCCGTGTATTCATCCAGATCATGCGTGGCTCCTTTAAACATGCCCCAGTCAGTTATTTCCATGCACGTTTCCAGCTTCTCCTCAGCTTCACTGGTCCGTTTCTTCGTAGTGCTCACGACAGGTTTAGTGAGCTTCAATCTCTGTCTTTATGTGGGAATGAGGTGGACCATCACGTGATCAGATAATCCCAGCGCAGCGCGGGGAACAGCGCGATATGCGTCTTTCACTGTGGTGTAACAGTGATCCAGTGTGTTTAATCCTCTGGTGGGGCATTTAATAAACTGTTTGTAGCGGGGGAGATCGTGGCTCAGATTGCTCTGATTAAAGTCGCCAGCCACAATAACCAGAGAGTCTGGGAAAATCCGCTCCGTGTGTTGGATGTGGTCCGCGAGCACGCGCTGAGCTTCGCGCGTGTCCGCGTCGGGAGGGACGTACACAGCGACGAGGACGAATGAAGCGAACTCCCGCGGGGAATAAAATGGCTTGCAGTTAATAAAAAGAAATTCCAGGGCGGGAGAACAGTGTTTGGAAATCACTGTTACATCAGAGCACCAGCTGCTGTTGATGTAAAAGCAGACTCCACCTCCTGTGGTCTTGCCGGAAAGCTCTGTGTCACGATCAGCACAAAACAGCTGAAATCCCTCGAGGCGCAGCGCGCTGTCCGGTGTGTTTTCCCTGAGCCAAGTCTCAGTAAAGCAGAGGGCAGCCGAGGAGGAGAGGTCCTTAAAACGCATCAGCAGTCTCAGTTCATCTACCTTGTTAGAGAGAGAGTTGGTATTGGACAGAAATATGCCAGGCAACGCCGTGCGCGTGCCTCTCCTGCGAAGGTCGATTATCTTAAGGTCGCATTTAATAGGCTTATTGGTCTCATATTTTCACATTTATTAGAGGGTTTACCTGGTTTTGGCAACAGTATAATTAAGGCATTATTCATGTATGATGGTAAATTACTATTTCGAAATGCTTCTAAAACCATTTCCAAAAAAGGTTTTATTAATTTATTCTTAAATTTTTTATAAAGGTCAACTGGAAGACCATCTGGTCCTGCACTTTTTCCTGATTTTATATTATCAATGGCTAGCCCAACTTCTTCTTGACTAATTTTAGACTCCAGTATCTCCCTGTTTTCATTTGGAATACACGGTATAGATAGTTCGTTCAAAAACCCATTTAGTTTTGTTAAGTCAGATTCATTTTTGGTATCATGTAATTTTTCATAGTAATCTCTAAAGGCTCTATTAATTTCTAAAGGATCTATAACTACCTGTCCGTTACTTATAATACTGGTAATTGGTGTTTTAAATTCTAATTGTTTAATCTGCCATGCCAATAATTTCCCTGATTTTTCACCTTGTTCATAAAAAGATTGAAACAATCTTAGAAGACTCGAGGCAGCTCTATTCGCTGATTTTTTGTCATATTCAGCTCTCAAAATCAGTAATTCGTTCTCCAACCTTGGATCACTTCCTGCATACACTTTTTCTTGAAGAATTTTTATTTTATGTTCCAATTGGACTCTCTCCTCTCGAGTCTTCTTAGATTTTGAACCTGTATAACTAATAATATGTCCCCTAATAAAAGCTTTGAAAGCCTCCCACTTTACACATGCTGATGTTTGTGTAGTATTGATGTCAAAGAACTCCCCTATCTGTTTTTCTATATACTAAACAAATTCCTCATCCTGAAGCCATTTATGCTGAAATTGCCATCTACCTGATTCCTTTGTCAATTTCTTATCTACATATATTAGACAGCAGGGTGCATGATCAGAGATCACGATGTTATCATAAAAGCAGTTTTGAATCTTGGACCTTAATTCTGTGGAGATCAAAAAATAATCAATACGTGAGAATGTCTTGTAGGTATTGGAATAACAAGAGTAGGCTTTAACTTGTGGATTCATTTCTCTCTATATATCTAGCAATCTCAATTCTTTCATAAAATGATTAATGGTCATCCTACATCCATTGTGCGTACAGTCCAGTCCTGTTGATCTATCTATACCGGGATTCAATGTACAATTAAAATCCCCTGCTATTATATGTTGCCCTGTAAGTGATGATAAGATAAGAAATAAATTAGCAAAGAACTTTTGATCATCTATATTGGGACCATATAAGTTCACCAAATTTATATTTTCTAATAGCAAAGATCCTTGAATGATTAAATATCTTCCAAATTTGTCTCCAATTACATTTTTCACTTGAAATGGGACTGATTTATGTATGAGAGTCATAACTCCCCTGGCTCGGGATGAAAATGATGAGGTGAAAACACTGCCTTGCCATCTACTCCTAATTCTTTTTACGTCCTCCTCTATTAGATGAGTTTCTTGTAAAAACACAATTTTTGAACCCATGTCTTTTATTTTATTCATAACTTGTTTAAGTTTTTTAAAATTTTGTAGACCTCTGCAATTCCATGAAGTTAAATTAAGATTAACGCTTTGGTTTATGATCAATAGGGAGTTTGGGATTACCTTGCAGTGTAAACATGCTCATACAGAGAAGCAAAAACATGAGTGGTTGAACATTCATCCTACAAACTACACACAAACAAATTCCCCCTTTCCACATTTGTGGTAATCCCCCCAAAATCAAAAAAAAAATTCTGTCTCCCGATATAGCCATCGACCGCTCCACACCCACGAGGATCAGCCAAAGCCACTCCTTCTTCATCCTCCCAATCACCCTAACTCTACTGCTTTTAATGACGTAACATTAACTCTCTTCTGTAGTTTTCCAACTTAACTCCAAAATTTTTAGCAACTTTGTACATCATAGTTTTTTGTTTTTTTTTTATATATAATACAATCTATATTTTGTAAACTTGCTATTTGCTTCAAATCAGTCAGATGCCTGTGCAAATGCTTAAATATTCTACCTTATATTTTGTTCATGCTTAGCTCCCACCAGTCTCTTCTTGGATCTTCTTGATGAATTCCTGCGCTTCCTCTGGGGTCTTGAAGATGTGGGTTCTGCCCCCATACGTGGTCAACAGTCTCGCAGGATAAATTACACCATGACAAATCCCAAGGTTGCGCAGCTCTTTACGTACGGGATCAAACTGCTTCCTCAATTGTTGGATTCCTGTGGCCAAATCTGGGTAGAACCGCACCTGCTGGTCCTGGTGTTTAATTTCTCCTTTAGCTCGCGCAGCGTTGAAGATCTTCATCCTGTCTCTGTAGCTGAGGAACTTCATAATAAGCGTCCTCGGTGGTCCCTTATCTCTCCGTGGGCCGATACGGTGTGCGCTTTCCAGAACGACTGCTGATTGCAGCTCCGCGCTGCCCAGCGCCTCCGGGATCCACTTTTCCAAAAAGGAACATGGGTCCCGACCTTCGGATTCCTCCGGTAGACCCACCAGCCTCAAGTTGTTCCGTCTCGACCGGGACTCCAAATCCAGGACATTATCTTCCAGACATTTATTTTTTTTTTTCCAAAGTGCGCACCTTTAATTGAAGACCGGTGACGTCATCCTCAGCACTAGAGACACGAAGCTCCACCTGCGCCATTCATTCTACACAGTCACCCAATTCCTTTCTCATTCCTTCCAACGCTGCCATAATCCCATCAAATTTAGCAGAAAAGTCTGCTCTCATTGAACTAATGGCAGCTAGCACTGCACCTGTGCCGTTGCCCGCAGATACCGCACCGCTGCTAGCTTCCTCCGCCATATATGGAGCCTTATCTGCTGCGTCACAGACATGAAAGTCCGTTAATTTGGACTGTTTCGGCGGCTTGCTTTTTCCTCTACCTGGTTTTCCAGCCTTAGTCTTCACCGACATATCCTCGCCCAAACGCTGGGATACGTTCTGTCCCAAATGAGAGAGTTATTTGCCGATTTTTTATTTTTTTTTTCTCCAGGAGCAGAGCAGAGTGATACGTGTCCCTCTCACATGGCCGCCAAAACCGGAAGTTCCAGAATGGTGTATTGTTACTTGATTTATTCTAAAATATGTTATTCTTCATTGTTCAGAGTTTGACAGAACATCAGCTGTGGTTATAACACTGCTGTACTAGCATGTTCTTATTTTTAAATAACCAAGGCACTTAAACACAAACATTGATTTTGGAAGAAGACTGAGCAAAATTAGAGAACAGTGACCATTTTGTCAAAAGAGAAGATTTAAATGATGTTTCTTTAGGGGTATAGGATTCAAAAATTCATCGGAAGTGTAGAGGCCCTTGCTTTGAATGACTTCAGCACATCTGCACCTACAGAAAATAACGAGTTTGTCACACTGCTCTGGTTTGAGTTTGGTCCATTCTTCTTGCAGTCTCTTTCACAGTTCAGCCATTACTTTGTTGTCAACAATTTTGGTTCTCTATGGGGTTTTATATCTGCACTCTGGGCTGGCCATGTCACCATTTCAGTATTGTTAGATTCAAGGAACTGTTTAACCCGTTTTGCAGTGTGATGGGGGCATTGTCTTGCATGAAAATTGTGGGCTGATTGGGAGACGATTGCAGTGAAGGAATTGCATGTTGCCGAAGCAGGTTCACATAAACATTTGCATTCATCCTGCCATGTAGCTGTACGAGAAGTCCAACTCCTGCTGCAGAAAATATCCCCCAAACTATGACACTTTTTCCAAATTTAACTGACTTCTTTAGACACTTTGGGTTCAGTCTTTCCCCAGTTTGATGCCGAACATATTGTTTCCTTCTTCTCCTTGTTCTTCTTGTTCTTGTGCTTGTTCTTCGCATTATTCTTCTTTCTTTTGCTGCTCCCTTTAGGGGTCACCACAGCGGATTATCTGCCTCCATCTCACCCTATCCCTTGCATCTTCCTCTGTAACACCAATCCTCTCCATTTCGTCCTTGACTACATTCTTGAATCTTCTCAGTGGTCTTCCTCTTTTCCTTCTGCCTGGCAGCTCCATCTTCAACAGCTTTTGTCCAATATATCCACTATCCCTCCTCTGTACATGCCCAAACCATCTCAGCCTTGCCTCTTACTTTTTTAACAAACTGCTCAACCTGAGCTGTCCCTCTGATATACTCATTCCTAATCCTGTCCCTCCTAGTTACTCCCAATGAAAATCTTAGCATCTTCAACTCTGCCACCTCCAGCTCCATCTCCCGTCTTTTTTTTAGCTCCATCGTCTCAAAATCATACATCATAGCAGGTCTCACTACGTCTTGTAAATCTTCCCTTTCACTCTAGCTGCTACCCTTCTGTCACAAATCACCCCTGACACTCGTCTCCATCCACTACACCCTGCCTGCACTCTCTTCTTGACCTCTCTTGTGCATTTTCCATTGGTTTGGATGGTTGACCCCAGGTATTTAAACTCATCTACTTTCACTGCCTCTACTCCTTCCATCTTCTCCGGTACACCTGCCTCCCTCTCATTCACACTCATTGTGTTCAATCTTGTTTCTACTGACTTTCATTTCTCTTCTCTCCAGAGCATACCGCTACCTCTCCAGGTTCACTTCCACCTGCTCCCTACTCTCTTTACAGATCACAATGTCATCTGCAAACATCATGGCCCACGGGGACTCCTGCCTGACCTCATCTGTCAGCCTGTCCATCACCATGGCAAACAAGAAGGGGCGCAAGAGCTGATCCCTGATGTAACCCCACCCTCACCTTGAACCCATCTGTCACTCCTACAGCACACCTCACCACCGACTCGCTATCCTCATACATGTCCTGCACCACCCTCATATACCTCTGTGCCATGCTTGACTTTCTCATACAGTACCACACTTCTCTTTTGGCACCCTATCATATGCTTTCTCTCAATCAACAAAGACACAGTTCAACTCCTTCTGCCCTTCTCTATACTTCTCCACCAACACTCTTGGAGCAAACATTGCATCTGTAGTACTCTTTCTTGGCAGGAAGCCATACTGTTGCTCACTGATTGTCACCTCTCCTCTTTACCTGGCTTCAACAACTCTTTCCTATATCTTCATAGTGTGGCTGATCAACTTTATGCCTCTGTAGTTACTACAGCTCTGAGCATCACCTTTGTTCTTGAAAATTGGTACCAAAACACTTTGTCTCCATTCCTCAGGCATCCGCTCACTCTTCAAGATTGTTTTCAACATTCTGGTTAAAAAGTCCACTGCCATCTCTCCTAAACATCTCCATACCTCCACAGGTATGCCATCTGGACCAACCGCCTTTCCATTGTTCATCCTCTTCAAAGCTGCCCTCATTTCCGCCTTGCTAATCCTCGGGGCTTCCTTGTTCATAATTTTTCCTTCATTCATCCTCCTCTCTCTCTCATTTTCTTTATTCATCAGCTCTTCAAAGTAATGCTTCCACGTTCTCAACACACTCTCATCATTTGTCAGTACATTACCATTTCTGTCCTTAATCAGCCTAACCTGCTGCGCATCCTTTCCAGCTTGATCTGTCTAGCCAATTGATACAAGTCCTTTTCTCCTTCCTTGGTGTTTAGCCTCTCATACAACTCACTATATGCCTTTTCCTTTACCACCTCGCTCTTTGCCATATGCCTAGATTTCAAATACACCTGTCTACTTTCTTCATCTCCCTGACTGTCCCACTTTTTCTTTGCTAACCTCTTCCTTTGAATACTTTCCTGTACCTCCTCATTCCATCACCAAGTCTCCTTGTCTTCCTTCCTCTGTCCACTGGATACACCACATATCTTTCTACCCGTTTCCCTCAATACTTTTGCTGTACTTTCCCAGTCATCTGGTATTTCTTCCCTACCACCCAGAGCCTGTATCAACTCCTTCCTGAACTCTGCGACCTACTTCCTTCTGTAACTTCCCCCACTTAATCTTTGGCTCTGCCTTAACTGTTTTCCTCTTCTTGCTCTCCAAAGTCATCCTACAAGCTACCATCCGATGCTGTCTAGCTACATTCTCCATTAGCTGTACTTTCACAGACATCTGGTAATTCTTACCTACCACCCAGAGCCTGTGCCAACTTCTGTGGCAACATTCTTTGTTTACTTCCTTGGCTCTGCCTTCATTCGCTTCCTCTTCTTGGTTTACAAAGTCATCCTACAGACTACATATCTGATGTTGCCTAGCTACATTATCCCCTGACACCACCTTGCAGTCTCCTATCTCTTTCAGAGTTTTCCTTCTGCATAAGGTGTGGAGTCGTGTGAAAAAATTTGGACACCCCTTTAAATGTTCAGTTCTTTATTAAGAAATGTTCACATATCTATTTCTAACCTTGTTTTTGTTTTTATTTGCATTTTAAAAAAAATATTTTAGCCTTTTTAAGTGGGAATGAATGTGGGGGTGTCCTAATTTATTTTTCACTATTTGTTTAGGATTACATTTTGAAGAAAATTTGACAAAAGACTTTAATTCCTTTTTAATTCTTTAGTTGCATTATGTGAATCTCCCAGTATTTTTAACACTGATATTAAATATGTTTCATAGTGTGGTATGGTATTAAATATGTAAAAAATAAAACAAAAAAAACAAAAGCGCACACACAGCCTTATACAGGGTGTCCTAATTTTTTCACATGACTAGGGTTTCCTCTGGTAACATTTCTGGGTGGTGGCCCACCACACCAGAAAATTTCCACCACACTTATGAGGATATATAAATTTAAGAAAAATACATGAAGCAATGACTTGCCGCATGTGCGCACACGAACAACATGCATGACTGTCATCAGCGCAGAGTTGAGAAGCGCCCCACCCACACGAGCTTTCCAGTCACCAGGCAGAGTGTCTTGCAAGCGTGACTGTCCGAGAGAAACATGAGCTTTTTAAAGTACTTTAAAGGCAGAAAAAAATCAGAAGAGGTATGTAAGCACTGGCGTTTATCATGGTTTTAACCCGCTGGAAACGGGAGCAATAATGGAAGAGTCGCTTAGCTAAGAGATGTGGTTAGAAGTCAAATGCAGCCGGCTTCATATGAAGGGAAAGGCAAGGGGGACTGCTGAATTGCTGAGGATATATTTTACCAGCCACTACAATATTAAGTTATGTTCCCTATTATGTACCTGGCAAGTTAATGTGACCGAAATTCACCAAGTCAATGACTTTAATCTGTCAGCAGCCTTCAGATGAACTAAACGTGCCAACATTTGGATTTCAAAATAAGGGAGGTTTTTCCTGCTGTCTGGGTGGTGAGGAGATTTCTAAAAAAAAAAAAAAAAAAAAAAAAAAAAAAAAAAAAAAAACAACAAACCTATAAATATAAAGAAACGTAACAGAAATAACGACATCCTTGGTCATTTAAGTTAATTTATTTCATTAAATACAATTTTATTAATATTTTTTCTTTGTAATCAGAGTTAAATTATTGTTCTGTTCTGACTGCAAAGTTATGGTCAAAAATGTAAATTGTTAGAAGGAAAAAGTAAAAAAAAAAAAAAAAAAAAAAAAAAAAAAAAAAAAAAAAGATTACCACAGTCCGTTTCAAATTGATTTAAAAAAAAAAACCCAGTAATCTTATTTTAAAGAGACAAAAATAAGCCATAAAATCATCCACAAATTTATAATAAAGTTTCAAATGTACAAGAAAAAGTCAATTTTACAAGAGGAAATTACAGAGTTGAGGAAAATGGTTTCAAATTTAGATAAATTTACAGAGAAAAGTAGAAAACTATAAGAAAATTGTTATAAATTTTTGAGATAAACCTCAAACCTTCAAGACTGAAGTCATTACTCAAGTTTTTAAGTGGGTGTTTTTTGTACCATTAATTCAACTAGAAATTTTTGGTTGTCTACTTTTAATTATTAATTTTAAAGCACTGCTTTTACATGAGAAGAATTTCTAGTTACTATACCCACCTCTGATCATATAATTTAAGTATGCGTGAATACATTACTATTATGAATGTTTTTTTCCCCTTCCCTACTCTCTCAAAGAAAAAAAAGAAACACTGGAATAAAAATACCAAAAAAATACACATATTTTTATCATTTATGTAAACCATAACAAAAAAATCCTGCAGGACAAATCATGACACTTGATATTTTCTAACCTGTTTGTTTACCACCATAGACAGAGAGAGAACCTGAATTAAACAGAGCTCAGAGAGGGCAAGATGAGACAGAAGAGAGGAGCCAAGGAGAGGGAAGTGTTCAGGCAGAGGGTCCAGGAGGGGTGAGAGCAGAGGAGGGAGAGAAGGATAACATCACTAAAAAGTGTTAACACAGGACATCTGGCTGGGACCCCAAGTGGCCCAGTATTCCAATATTCAAGCCTCGGTTGTACAGTACTTCAAATGGTAAGTTCCATATGCAGAGTTACTGTGTAAAATTTAAAAAAGAAATAAATAGTATAAAATTAACATATTCCGGTAACAATCGTGTCATATGTTTACCCCCCCCCTCCTTCCGGAAAAATATGTTGCCGCCGCGCCAAGGTCTTTCAGCCAGAGGAAACACTACATGACTGTAGTCCACCTGTGTGCACCTTCCTCCACTCTTGTAAGTCACCCAATGTTCCTTTCGCTTCTTGGAAGTATGTGTTCACTGCAGCCATTTCCATCCTTTTAGCAAAATCCACAACCATCTGTCCTTCCACATTTCTCTCCTTAAGACCATACCTACCCAGGACCTCCTCATCACCTCCCTTCACCTACATAGCCATTAAAGTGCTGATGACACATTTCTGACTTCCTCTAATTTTTCAACACATAATACAATATGACAAAATAGGTTGGTCTGTGCAGTTCTAAGTCAAACAGGCTTTTTTCATGCGAATATCTGACGTTTTCATGAGTGCCACGTCACCAATTACGTCAGTGGCTGGAAAACCCCGCTGCCATGTAGTCACATCATCGGGAGAACACAGCGCTTGGCTGCTCATTGTACACACAGGATGGAAGCGGCTGAAAACATCGACGATGGTTCCAGCACATGTAGTCTGGAATTGGGTTGTGTTGTCCAATCTTCAGACAATTATAGTTCTGAAGAATGGGATGATAATGAAGAATCTGGGGGCATCAAACCGTATAGGTTTGAGCCATGCCAAGCGGGCATTGTGCCAAGCCAGTCACACTCGGAGTGACTGTGGAGAGGCACACATGGCTGCCGCAGCAGCAGCGACAAATACACGGCAGGGAAACACCCGTGTTATTCTTTTGTTGCAGATATTGCAACAAATTATTCTCTGTGGCTCAGGCATCGGGTTTATTATGTATTATATTTTGAGTTCTTGTTGTTTTTGTTTTGTACATGTGTTTTATGTACAAAACACATGTACAAAACATGTACAAACACACGCGCCCTCTCTCTTTGACAGTCAGCTGTTCATGGTTTGTATGCATCATCTGCCGTGTTGTCAGCCAGCCAATGTTGCCAGTGCCATCACGACGTGTTGGCTGCTTCTCACAGCCGTGGTTCTGTTGCGCCCCTTGAAGCGATGTCGGCCCTGGGGCGCAACTGTGGTTAACGCATCTCCTCTCCATGTTCGTTGGGCGATGTCGGCCCCGAACGCCAACTGTGGGTGTTTGTTTATTTTTGTGGGTCTTCACCTTTTTGGGAACTGTTGTCATCATTCTTATGTTCAATACATGAGCTGTGGTGAATTCTGTGCGTAAATCCATTCTTCATGACCCTCTGTGCGCTCTTACGCAGGGCACGGAGAGCAAGGATGAAATAACGAGGATTTATGTGTAGGGTTCACCACAGCACATTTAATACAGAAAGACAGACAGTTCCCTGAAAGGTGAAGACGGACAAGAAACACAGACACACTTGCTGATGGCGTTCGGGGGCCGGCATTGCCCAGCGAACGAATGAGAGGAGATGTTAGCCACAGGTGTGCCCCAGAGCTGACATTGCTTCAAGGATGCATGAGAGCCACGGCGAACATGGAGTGACTAGCGCGTCGTGAGAGTGCTGAAAATACTGGCAGACAAACAGCACAGATGACAATACTATGGACCATCAGTGCATCACTGGCAAACGGCCGCGAAGTACACGCACTGCTGCTGGTGATGGTGTGATGAGAAGCACCTGGGCGAGGACCAGAAAACATGATCAGCGGGAGTTTGAATCAGCTGGTGATAATGAGAGGGGGCATGGCCAGACCAGCGAGATGTCAGCATGGGATCACAGAAAGTTGGTCAAAGCTGCGCGTAAATCCATTAATCCTTCCCCTTCTCCGCTCCTCCTGCATAAAAGCACACAAGGAGTGCACAAGGAGGCTTATGACAGTTGGAGCTTAAGCGTGTGATGTGGTCTTTCACGGTTTGCTGTTTATCTAAGCCTGCGACACAACGCGAAGGCACAGCCGTAAAATTAAAACAAGAAACCAGAGAAACTGTGAGCTACAAAGCTGCTGTCATTCCAGTCAACAACACCGGAGTCCGTTCTCCCGCTTACGTCATGGGGGTGCCGCCCTTAATTCGGTGGGCGGCACCACAGTCCAGTCAGTGGCTGCTGTTTTTTGATGATAACTAGTTTATGCAGGTGCGGTTCTAAATGTTATATTGATCATCGACAATGACTTTTGGGTTTACACAACATCCTAAAAAATGTCAAAATCGTGTCATCAGCCCTTTAAAGTCCGCTCCAATCACCACTCTGCCCCCCCTGAGAGCACTCTCTACCACTTCATCCAACTTACTCCAGAATTCCTCTGTCTTCAACCTGACATCCAACTTGTGGGGCATACGCTCTGACAACATTCAACATCACACCTTTGACTACTAGCTTCAAGCTCATTATTCTGTCTGACTCCCTCTTTACCTCCTGAACACTCTTCACATAGTCTTCCTTCAAGATGACTTACTCCATTTCTATTCCTATCTACACCATGGTAGAACAATTTAAATCCCCCACCAGTGCTCCTAGCCTTGCTTCCCTTCCATCTGGTTTCTTGAACACACAGTATATCTACCTTTCTTGTCTCCGTCATATCAGCCAACTCTCTGCCTTTAGCAGTCATAGGCCCTATATTTAACATCCCTACTCTCACCTCCACACTTATGCCTTTCCTTTTCTCTCTCTCCCTCCTAACACGCCTTTCCCCTCTCCTCCTCCTCAATCTTTGACCAACAGTAGCCCAATTTCCACTGGCACCTTGTCGGTTAACGGCACTGGTGGCGCTCGTTGTTAACCCGGGCCTTGACCGATCCGGTATGAAAGTCTCATTCTTGATGATCTGCATGTTTGATTTGGCAAAGGTTTTACATCGCATGCCCTTCCTGACACAACCCTCCCCATTTACCCGGGCTTGGGACCGGCACTAGGAGTACACTGGCTTGTGCACCCCCTGTGGCTGGGTTGAACATATTGTTTCCAATCAAACTCGAATAAACTGAACTTGCTGTCATCGCTGAAGTACACTCTGGCCCAGTTCTCCTCTGTCCACACAACATGCTCTTCAGCAAAGGCAAATCTAGCCTTTTTATTCTTTCTGTTGAGAGGTTTGGTCACTGCAGAGTGAGCTTTGAGTCCCAATTGTCTTAAACGATGAGACAGTGTGTGCCGAGACAGATCTTTGCCCTTATCAGCAAAAAGGGCTGAAAAGATTAGTCGACATTGTCTAGTCCCTCCAGGATTTCGCAATGTTGTGATCGCACCAATTCACGCGAAATCAGCCAATCAGCGCAACTATTGCGCAACCTTGCAACTTTGTCCAATCACCGCAACCTTCCCGCAATTTTGGCCAATCCTCGTCATCTTCCGCCAATTTCACCAATCAAATTTGTCTCCCATGCGCTGAAACGCTCAGTCTAACCAATCAAATGCATTGCTGCACCGTGTTCACTTCCATGTTTACAGTGAGTAGTGAGGTTATAGTTTATGATGAGTAGCAAAACACATCAGCAAACAGAGTGTGTGATTTAAGAAAAACACTCACCCACGAGGTTTTCAACACCGTCCCTTCCTCTGTCTCCCCCAGCCTGCCCGTGGACGCCTCGCCACCTCTCCGTCCTAACCGTGTGTACAAAGTGCTGGGTTTGTGTTGGAAAAAAAAAAAAAAAAAATGCGCCTGTCCAAAAGCACCCCATCGCGGGAGCGCGCAAGGAGAGGACACTACAATACATTGAGTGTTTGAACATTTTATACATATTTAGAGGTAAAATCATTTCTGCATCTGGTCAGTGAGCTTTAAAACTGTTAATCTCTGGTGTAGACGGACAAACGCAGCCATCCATCTCCCCCCCCCCCCCCGCCGTCGCGCTGTAAATGAAAGGTGTGTGTGTGTGTGTGTGTGTGTGTGTGTGTGTGTGTGTGTGTGTGTGTGTGTGTGTGTGTGTGGACCGATGTGAAGCAGACAGACAGGTAGGCATGGACACAGAGAGAATATTCTCTGTATTTTTTTTTCCAGAAACACACAGACTCCAATAGCCAATACAGTGCAACAGAATAAATTATTTATTTCTTTCTCTCCACTCAGTACCGGGTGGTTGGGAACCTTAGGGAGTTTTCAAATGAAGGTGCTGCCAATAATTTCCAAATCTCTACTCTTTAACATGCATTCAGTGCAATTTAGCTGTTGTAATGGATATTGTGTTAATGTTTGTAGTTGCTGTTGCACAAGAGATTTTCTGTGTAGGAGAAGTTTCTGCTTAATTTACTAATCACTATAATAGAAAATGTTTGACAATCCTGAGCTTTTCTTGTATTGTTATATACAGGTACATCTCAAAAAATTAGAATATGAAGAAGTTCAATATTTTTTGTCACTCATTTCAGAAAGTGATACCCATATATTATATAGAGCCATTACACTGAGGGTGATATATTTCAATTGTTTATTTTAATTCTGATGATTATGGCTTACAGCCCATGAAAAGCCCAAATTCAGTTTCTCAAAAAATTAGAATATTACATAAAATTCATTCATTCATCATTCATCTTCTTCCGCTTAATCCTTCTCGGCGGGGGGGGGGGGGGGGGTGCTGGAGCCTATCCCAGCATCTTTGGGCGAGAGGCAGGGTACATCCTGGACAGATCGCCAGTTCATCACAGGGCCAACACAGAAAGACAGACAACCATTCACTCTCACAGTCATACCTAAGGACAATTTAGAATCCCCAGTTTTGATGCCAATTAACCTAACTTGCATGTTTTTGGCATGTGGGAGAAAACCGGAGAAATCCCGGAGTAAACCCATGCAGACACGGGGAGAACATGCAAACTCCACACAGATCACTGTTGGTTGGGGGCTGGGATCGAACCCAGGATCCCCCGGCCAAGGGTGAGCTGCTGTGCTGCCACAGTGCTAACCACTCCGCCACCGCGCTGCCCACATTACATACTTTTTTTTTTTTTTTTTTAAATTAATTTTATGTAAAAAAAGAAAAAAAAATTACATAAAATTAATTTTGAAAAATAGTTTTTTAATAGAAATGTTGGCCGACTGAAAAGTATGTCCATGTACACACTCAATACTTGGTCGGGGCTCCTTTTGGATGAATTACTGTATCAATGTGGCGTGGAGGTGATCAGCCTGTGGCACTGCTGAGGTGTTTTGAAGGTCCAGGCTGCTTTGATAGTGACCTTCAGCTCATCTGCATTGTTGGGTCTGGTGTCTCATCTTCCTCTTGACAATACTCCATCCATCCATCCATCTTCTTCCGCTTAATCCTTTTTGGGTCGCGGGGGGGCTGGAGCCTGTCCCATCATCTTTGGGCGAGAGGCAGGGTACACCCTGGACAGATCACCAGTTCATCACAGGGCCAACACAGAAAGACAGACAACCATTCACTCTCACATTCATACCCAAGGACAATTTAGAATCCCCAGTTTTGATGCCAATTAACCTAACTTGCATGTTTTTGGCATGTGGGAGGAAACCGGAGAAATCCTGGAGTAAACCCACGCAGACACGGGGAGAACATGCAAAACTCCTCACAGATCACTGTTGGTCGGGGGCTGGGATCGAACCCAGGATCCCCCGGCCAAGGGTGAGTTGCTGTGCTGCATAGATTCTCTATGGGGTTTAGGTCAGGAGAGTTTTCTGGCCAGTCAAACACAGTGATGCCATGGTCATTGAACCAGGCTTTGATACTTTTGGCGGGGGGGGGGGAGGAGTTGCCAAGTCCTGCTGGAAAATGAAATCTGCTTCTCCATAAAGCTTGTCAGCAGAGGGAAGCATGAAGTGCTCTAAAATTTCCTGGTAGATGACTGCGCTGAGTTTGGTCTTGGTAAAGCACATTGGACCAACACCAGCAGATGACCTCTGTTCAGATAAAAGTAAATTTTGCATTTCATTTGGAAATCAAAGTCCCAGAGTCTGGAGAAAGAGTGGAGAGGCACAGAATCAAAGTTGTTTGAGGTTTAGTGTGAAGTTTCCACAGTCAGTGATGATTTGAGGAACGAGGTCATCTGCTGGTGTTTGTCCACTGTGTTTTATCAAGACCAAAGTCAGCACAGTCATCTACCAGGAAATTTTAGAGCACTTCATGCTTCCCTCTGCTGATGAGCTTTATGGAGAAGCTGATTTCATTTTCCAGCAGGACTTGGCACCCCCCCAACACTGCCAAAGGTGTCAAAACCTGGTTTAATGACCATGGCATCACTGTGTTTGACTGGCCAGCAAACTCTCCTGACCTAAACCCCATAGACAATCTATGGAGTATTGTCAAGAGGAAGATGAGAGGCACCAGACCCAACAATGCAGACGAGCTGAAGGTCACGATCAAAGCAACCTGGACCTTCATAACACCTCAGCAGTAACACAGGCTGATCACCTCCACGCCACATTGATACAGTAGTTAATCCAAAATTTGCTCCGACCAAGTATTGTGTACATGGACATACTTTTCAGTCGGCCAACATTTCTATTAAACTATTTTTTTTAAATTAATTTTATGTAATATTCTAATTTTTTGAGAAACTGAATTTGGGGTTTTCATGGGCTGTAAGCCATAATCCTCAAAATTAAAATAAATAAACACTTTGAATATATCACTGTCTGTGTAATGAATCTATATAATATATGGGTTTCACTTTCTGAAATGAGTGACAAAAAATTTTCATGATATTCTAATTTTTTGAGATGTACCTGTAGAATATCACTGCAGCAAACTGGATAAAAGAATCTGCTTTAAAATTTGGAATTTTTCCCACAACTTTTAGTGCAAAAACACTCTAAAAATACCGCAACTTTTATTGCAACTTTTTAAAAAAGCTCCCGCATATTCAGGCTTTTTGGCCCTCAACAATCATAAAAACATCCCGCAACATCCCGGAGGGACTGATTGTCGATAATGTCGATCATAAAAATTTGTTGACACAGGTTTTTATTGTTGACAAATCGTTTCATTTTAAAGTTTATATGCATGCCGCGGGAATGTTCAGTTTAACTGTTCCAGCGAAGAAGAAGAGGAACGCATCATGGCGACATGGAGAGAAAATCACGGAGAAGATTAAAAGTTTCCATAGTATGGGAGGATTTTGCTGAAAATTAATAAATGAAACAAGTTAAATGTAGACTGTAAAGAAGTGTTGTCATCACAGCTGCACTGCAGCGATGCATCTATTCCTTCCTCTTCTCCGTTCCTTCGTCTCCAGCTACATGTCAGTGGACTGCACCGGTAAGGCTAGCAAGTAATGTTAGCGCTTTATATTTTCAATGAACGACTCTCAGCTTTAGAAAACAGACCACACTATTAGTGTGTGCCGTTTAAACAGTTTACTTGTTGTTGGACAATAATCTTACAATATTTACTGACAGCTGAGCTGCTTCTGTTACGCTAGCTATATGTTAACTGCAGTAAATGGGTGAATTACATGAGCAACTTACTCTTTTTCATATTCTCTATTATTGTCACCATAATATCAGCCTTCATTCTGAATAGTAGTGCATCTCAGTAAATTAGAATATTATGATTTGTAATTTAATTTAAAAAAAAGATAATCATCACAAATAAATTTAAAACTGCTTAAATATTTCACTGTATGTGTGGTGAAGGCTCACATTCCCACACTGTTAAAGTTTGTTTTGTTTTTTTTAAATTTTGGACTGGAAGAAGTTGTTTTAATTTTCATCTGAAGCCTAATTAAACTTTTAAACTTCGAGACCCAGCAAGGTTTCAAACAGGATGGACTAGCTTCTTTTCTTTGAATATTACTCTAGTTTGTTTTTAACACGCAGTTACAACAGCCTTTATGGAGCAGCAGAGCTGCTATTTGAGTTTTTACACTTTAACATCTATTATTTATTTGTGTTGCTACAAACACTTCTGATTAAGCTGTAAAGTTCAAGATTCCAACTCATGTTTGATGGGCCATTATTTTATTTAGCTATGGGAGCTTTTTATAATGGCCTACATTATATTAAGGCAGAGACTGAGGACAAAGTGATTTTCACAGGTGTACGGGCTTAAACAGGTGAGGTAAAACATGACCTAGAGCCCCAAACAGGAGCTGTGCCAGCAGGAAGCTAAGCTGGCAGACATGACAGAAACAATCGCGATTAGTCAACTAATCGAAAAAATAGTCGTTAGATTAGTCAACTACCAAAATAATCGTTAGTTGCAGCCCTACTCAGCAGTGAACTGGCGAGCAGTGTTGGACCAATTCCTCATTGAGAGTCTTTGCATAATCCTGTTCCTCAAACCAGAGCAGTGTGAGAAACTAGTGATGTCCTGTGGGTGCAGATGTGCTGAAGTCATTCAAAGCAAGGGCTTCTACACTTCCTATTAATTTTTGAATCCTATAACCCTAAAAAAACATTGTTTAAATCTTCTCTTCTGACACAGTGGTCACTGTTCTTAAATTTTGCTCACATTTTTTTTTCTCCCCCAAAATAAATGTTTGTGTTGAAGTTCCTTAATTATTAAAAAAAAAAAAAACATGCTAGTACAGCAGTGGTATTGCCACAGCTGATATTCTGTCAAATTCTGAACAGTGAAGAATAATATATTTTAGAATAAATCAAGTGTTAATACATTGTTTTCTAACTTTGATATGTCTGTCTGTTTTTCCTTCCAGTGGGAATATGGCATTTACACTCACCGGCCACTTTATTAGGTACACCATGCTAGTAACGGGTTGGACCCCCTTTTGCCTTCAGAACTGCCTCAATTCTTCGTGGCATAGATTCAACAAGGTGCTGGAAGCATTCCTCAGAGAGTTTGGTCCATATTGACATGATGGCATCACACAGTTGGCGCAGATTTGTCGGCTGCACATCCATGATGCGAATCTCCCGTTCCACCACATCCCAAAGATGCTCTATTGGATTGAGATCTGGTGACTGTGGAGGCCATTTGAGTACAGTGAACTCATTGTCATGTTCAAGAAACCAGTCTGAGATGATTCCAGCTTTATGACATGGCGCATTATCCTGCTGAAAGTAGCCATCAGAAGTTGGGTACATTGTGGTCATAAAGGGATGGACATGGTCAGCAACAATACTCAGGTAGGCTGTAGCGTTGCAACGATGCTCAATTGGTACCAAGGGGCCCAAAGAGTGCCAAGAAAATATTCCCCACACCATTACACCACCACCACCAGCCTGAACCATTGATACAAGGCAGGATGGATCCATGCTTTCATGTTGTTGACGCCAAATTCTGACCCTACCATCCGAATGTCACAGCAGAAATCGAGACTCATCAGACCAGGCAACGTTTTTCCAATCTTCTATTGTCCAATTTCGATGAGCTTGTGCAAATTGTAGCCTCAGTTTCCTGTTCTTAGCTGAAAGGAGTGGCACCCGGCGTGGTCTTCTGCTGCTGTAGCCCATCTGCCTCAAAGTTCGATGTACTGTGCGTTCAGAGATGCTCTTCTGCCTACCTTGGTTGTAACGGGTGGTTATTTGAGTCACTGTTGCCTTTCTATCAGCTCGAACCAGTCTGGCCATTCTCCTCTGACCTCTGGCATCAACAAGGCATTTCCGCCCACAGAACTGCCGCTCACTGGATATTTTTTCTTTTTCGGACCATTCTCTGTAAACCCTAGAGATGGTTGTGCGTGAAAATCCCAGTAGATCAGCAGTTTCTGAAATACTCAGACCAGCCCTTCTGGCACCAACAACCATGCCACGTTCAAAGTCACTCAAATCACCTTTCTTCCCCATACTGATGCTCGGTTTGAACTGCAGGAGATTGTCTTGACCATGTCTACATGCCTAAATGCACTGAGTTGCCGCCATGTGATTGGCTGATTAGAAATTAAGTGTTAACGAGCAGTTGGACAGGTGTACCTAATAAAGTGGCCGGTGAGTGTATATAGTGTTACAAAAAAAAGTTTTTACAAAAAAAAAAAAAGCTCTAAACTGGTATCTAGTTTTATATATAAAGAAGTCAACATCAAATTTATTACTGAGGTGGCTTTACAGACTGAAATATATCCCTAAAATGATCCTTACCTTTTCTGATTGATGGGAAATAATTGCTGTTGAACAGCTAATACAGTTTTAAATCCAATTTTGCACAGCCCCTCAACAGGCCAACATCACATCACATTTTTTTTCTGACTTGTAATGCTTTTGTAAGTTGACTGAAGATTCCTTATCAAATATTCAAACCAGCTGTCAGTAAGCCAGGGTTTTTAATTGTCCACAGTTACACAGGTTATTTATTTATGACTCACTCATTGTTTCAACTTAAAAAATGAATATATATATACTTCTTGCAGGAGGAATCTGGCATTTATAGTTGTAGTTTTATAATCCACAGTTCCTCTGAGTAAAACTTGTACTTGTCATCTGTTAGTTACAACAGCAGTTTTCACACTTTCAGTGGATCTGTGACACACATGGCTGCTTCTGTGATGTGTCCCCCCCCCCCCCCCATGTACTAAACGAAAATGTTGTCGTGTGCACCAGGCCATAGAAACAAAAAACAGATGCAGGCTGCGGATTGTGGTCAGTCTGCCAGACAGCTGCATTTCATGCACATGCATTAAATGTAGTCTATGGTCCATATGTCCAAATGGTAGATGACAGGGATACTCCAGCAAACTGATTTGAACACCCAGAATGAAAGAAAATGAGAAAATGCAAAAGGTGCTCATTTCATTGTGCAAACAGGAATGGAAGGATGGGGTGGATCATTTGCATACTGTGCGCACGTTCACAAATTTCGGACTGCACACACTTGGTCTGCGGTCACCCTTTACGGAATGGAAGATGAAGAAATTTATGTCGCGTGCACTGTGTGCTTGCTCATGCACTGATACATTTATGTGATTAGCATTGCTACCGCACAGCAAGATTGTCTGTAGGTTTGAATTCAAGTCGAGTCCATCTCTGTTGCTTTTTCTTGTTCTCCTTGTGGCTACGTGGTTTGCTTCAAGGTTTCTTTCCACAATCCAAAGACATGCTTACATGGCAGCACTTTGCATTGGCAGCATTTCCTCCAGTTCAGGATGTTAAAACACCGGTCTGGAGAAACTAGGTTTTGTTCTACTCTCCATACCTTGCTGTTTATCATCCCATTGACAAAAAACTTAACCCTATTGCCCTTTTTAGCCACACTTTATCATTTAATTCTGTATTTGAAATACTAGAAGAAAAAATTACTGCATAGGTCTGCATTCTCAAATACCTGCCCACTTTTTTCATAAAATGCCAAAGGTTTACATTTCATGATTTACTGTCTGTGCTCTTCACAGTTGTATCTTATGATCATGAATGATGACGATCATCTCCATAGCATCATCTGAGACCACATCGGTATCTGATTTTTGGCATTGGGTGTGACTATCGCTTAACATATTGGCATATAGCTTTATGTTTTGCTCTCTGCTTCAGTCTGTTATCAAATGACCACTAAGATATTTTTTGCTGATGATTTCATCGGCCTAGACATAAGAGACACATTAGTCTGGCCAAGGTCTGACAGAGGCAGGAAACTGAGGTGTTGGAACAGAGTTACTGAGGTGATGGAAAAGACAAGCGTCTCCAAGTGAAGTATTACCAGACACCCAAAATAATCTGTGTAGATAGGTAGAGGATTAACCTGCCTCATTCATTGTCAGTCCTCATGTCCTCAAGGCCAGTGTGTTAAAATAGGAAACACCAAGCGTGTTTGCTCAAGTTGCACACAAGAGTATAATAATGTTGCAACCTCAGCAACAGAGATATTTAGAGTAGCCAAAAATTATCCACAAGTAAAAGTTGCTTTACTTTTGAGAATGATTACTCGAGTATATGTATGATAAGGGACCCCAAAAAACTGAAGTGAGGAGAAGAACAATGATTTCAATGATAATTTCAATGAAATATAAAATGATAAGTTCACCAAATGATCAAACATTCATATCTGGTATGCACAAATTACCACAGTATAATTAAGCACTTTTCTTTTTTTGAATTAGTTTTTATCCCCCACCGGTCAAAGCCCAAAGGGGTCGAAGAGCTATCATCATTTAAAAAGAATAAGCGCATATTTAAATGTCATACGTTTTCGTTGGGTTTTGTCAGTTAAAAAACAGATTAAATTTAGCCTGTAAGGCTGCTAGCATTATGCTACTAATAATAGGCTAATATTGCCATCACTAACCGAGGTGCTGCTGTTTGGGAGTCAAGTGCAGGTGCACTTCGTAGACTGTGGAATACATTGCATTCTTTCATTGTATCCTATGCTGCCGCATCAAGATGTTTCAGCTTGTGTTTAATATACGCCATGCTGCTCGTGTTTATATACGCTTCCACTTTATCTCCCAGTAGCGACAGTGTCATGGCATTGCTTGGCAACAGCAGTGTGTGATGTCATGATGCATGCCATTTTTAGAAAAAACACGTATGTGTTGAAACCCGCAGCATCGAAAAGAGTAAACACAAGATGAAACCTCTCTTGATGTGGAAGAATGGGATAAAATGAAAGACTGTAGTGTGTTTGACGGTCTACAAAGCATACCAGCACCTGATTCCCAAACAGCAGCACCTCTGTTAGTGACTGTAATATTAGCTTATTATTGTTAGTGGAATATTAGCGCAATGCTAGCAGCCTTGCAGGCTGAATTTAATCCATTTTTTTTAACTGACAAAACCCAGCTAAAAAGTCTGATATTTAAATATGAGCTCATTCTTTTTAGACGATGATAGCAACAGGTAGCTCTGAGGTTTTACCAACCTGCTCGCTCTCTGCTCCTTGCCAGGAAAACCCACTGCACACGGAGCTGGAATGAAGTTTGTATTTAAAGGCTTGCATCCATTCATGACCGTAAAGCAGCTGGAGTTTGGGTAGGTGGTACGTGTGATGTAGGTTACAGATTAATACTGAACTAGACTCCTTGCACTGTCTTGAGGTTATACCAA
Organism: Pholidichthys leucotaenia; assembly: GCA_020510985.1. Classification (NCBI taxonomy): domain Eukaryota; kingdom Metazoa; phylum Chordata; class Actinopteri; order Cichliformes; family Pholidichthyidae; genus Pholidichthys; species Pholidichthys leucotaenia. Next base: position 255,413,972 of record CM035837.1, on the reverse strand, counting down.
TATGTTGACATCAAACTGAGTATTTTATGCGTGTGTGTGTGTGTATATACAGTATACTGTGCATATATACTGTATATATTTAAACAAAATACAAATAAGTATGGCATGTGTATTTGTGATTGCTCAAATAACACAATTGTGCAGTTGTTTCTAATCACTTCAATATTACATTTATACTGGTTTTATTTAGGTTGCTTTTCAGCATTTAAACATAAACATTCAAGGCATAAATGCCCATTTTTCTAAGGAAAGTATGTTTACAGTCTTTATATTTCATTTTATTATATCTTTTAAAGAGAAGAAGCATTGTTTGAATTCAGAAAAATAACAACTCTTGCATTGATGCAGAAATCCTGTGACGGTCTACTTTTTTCCACACGAAAAACTGATCAAGAATTAAGGGAATCGATAAAGAATCAGATTGATAAGCAAAATCGACAATGCCATTGATGTTGATAAAATCTTATCAATTCCCATCCCGAACTATTACTATAGAATGATTAAAGCTAGGGTCACCAAACTTGATACGCAAGTTCAACCTGAGACCCAGACCTCTACTTATGGGTTTGGGGTCAAAAGGTCAAGGTTAGCATTCCCTATGTCCTATTTCTATTGAATGAGTAAAGGTAGGGTGACCAAATTATACACACAAGTTCACTTGGTAGGGGTGTGCGATATGATAATATATATCTGTGACATGATTAAAAAAAAAGTCTACCATTTCATATAAAATGGTATCATTTATTTATATTGGGAAACATACCCCACCATGCTGCGTTAGAGAGGATAGTCCTGTAATCTTGTTTTAATTGGAGGTAAGTAATATGAACACCATCTTTACCTCCGCCAAGGAGGTTATGTTTTCATCAGTATTGGTTTGTCTGTCTGTCTGTCTGTTTGTTAGCAAGATAACTCAAAAAGTTATGGACGGATTTTCATGAAATTTTCACAGATCGTCAGAAATGGGGTATCCTACAGATGATTAGATTTTGGTGGTGATCCGGATCACCGTCTGGATCCAGGAATTTTTCAAAGGATTCTTGAGGAACTGTGGCGCTTGGCGGAGGTCTGCGCTCTCCGAGTGCTTTTCTAGTTCTAATTATAAAATGGCAAATGCTAAATGACGATGCTAACTTGTCACTAATAGGAAACATTATAGTATGTCAGACCATCGTTCTGGTTTAAATCACTGCCAAGTTTCTTAATTTTGTCTGAAAAAAATTACTAAAGCTGCAAAAGTGCATGACAGTGGCTGCAAACACACTAAATAAATTAAAACAGGTTGGAGGAACAAATTGGCTCTGAGTGTAACTTGATTTCTAGTAGTTAGTCAAGTAGCGATAACGAATAAAGTTGAAGTCATCTCAAATGCACATTAAAAAACGGTTTTATAACAACACTGCAAAATTAAGAGGGGGGGAAGTGCGTAAAATTAAGGACAGATGAATTTGTACAATCGATTTTTTTTTTTTCAGTATGTAATTTAAAATGTAGAAAAAAAGATGGTCCTCTTTATTGGTTATCATAAATTATAGAATTTTCAGAAAATGTATATCGTGATATGTATTGTTATCGTCAAATAAGATTACTTGTATCGTGATATGAAATTTTGGTAATATCGCACAGCCCTAAGGTTCACCCTGTGACCCTGAACCATCACTATGGTTTTTGGTTCGCAACGTCAAAGGTCAAGGTAGAAATGCTGTGTAAACGTCATCTTAACAACAAAGACGCTGAGGGGTACCGCTGGCAGCTTCCAGTATCTTTATTTTTGTCAATAGTTCTGTTTTTTATGTCTGTGCATTAGGGCTGCAACTAATGATTATTTTGGTAGTCGACTAATCTGACTATTTTTTTCGATTAGTCGACTAATCGTGATTATTTCTCTCATGTCCATCTCGGCTTCCTGTTGGCATGGCTCCTGTTTGGGGCTCTAGGTCATGTTTTACCTTGCCTGTTTAAGCCTGCACTCCTGTGAAAATCACTTTGTCGGTCTGACTTAAAATAATGTAACCTATAATAAAAAGTTCCCATAGCTAAATAAAATAATAACCGATTAAACATTTTTGCATGTTTAGTAAAAATAAAAAAGTAAGAAATCACATGTACATAAGTATTCACAGCCTTTGCCATGAAGCTCAAAATTGAGCTCAGGTGCATCCCGTTTCCACTGATCATCCTTGATGTTTCTACAGCTTAATTGGAGTTCACTTGTGGTAAATTCAGTTGATTGGACATGATTTGGAAAGGTACACACCTGTCTATATAAGGTCCTACAGTTGACAGTGCATGTCAGAGCACAAACCAAGCAAGAAGTCAAAGGAATTGTCTGTAGAGCTCTGAGACAAGATTGTCTCGAGGCACAAATCTGGGGAAGGGTATAGAAAAATTTCTGCTGCTTTGAAGGTCCCAATGAGCACAGTGGCCTCCATCATCCATAAATGGAAGAAGTTCGGAACAACCAGGACTCTTCCTTGAGCTGGTTGGCTGTCTAAACTGAGTGACCTGGAGAGAACGGCCTGAGTCAGGGAGGTGACCAAGAACCCGATGGTCACTGTCAGAGCTCCAGTGTTCCTCTGTGGAGAGAGGAGAACCTTCCAGAAGGACAACCATCTCTGCAGCAATCCACCAATTAGGCCTATATGGAAGAGTGGCCAGACGGAAGCCACTCCTTAGTAAAAGGCACATGGCAGCCCGCCTGGTGTTTGCTTAAAGGCACCTGAAGGACTCTCAGACTGTGAGAAACAAAATTGTCTGGTCTGATGAGACAAAGATTGAACTGTTTGGTGTGAATGCCAATGCCAGGCATCATATTTAGAGGAAACCAGGCACTGCTCATCACCATGCATCACCATGCAAATACCATCCCTACAGTGAATCATGGTGGTGGCAGCATCATGCTGTGGGGATGTTTTTCAGTGGCAGCAACTGGATGACTAGTCAGGATAGAGGGAAAGATGAATGCAGCAATGTACAGAGACATTCTGGATGAAAACCTGCTCCAGAGCACTCTTGACCTCAGACAGAGGCGATGGTTCATCTTTCAGCAGGACAACAACCCTCAGCACACAGCCAAGATATCAAAGGAGTGGCTTCAGGACAACTCTGTGAATGTCCTTGAGTGGCCCAGCCAGAGCCCAGACTTGAATCCAATTGAACATCTCTGGAGAGATCTGAAAATGGCTGTGCACGACGCTTCCCATCCAACCTGATGGAGCTTGAGAGGTGCTGCAAAGAGAAATGGACGAAACTGTCCGAAGATAGGTGTGCCAAGCTTGTGGCATCATATTCAAAAAGACTTGAGAATGTAATTGCTGCCAAAGATGACTCAATAAAGTATTGAGCAAAGGCTGTGAATACTTATGTACATGTGATTTCTTAGTTTTTTATTTTTAATAAATTTGCAAAATTCTCAGAAAAACTTATTTCATGTTGTCATTATAGGGCGTTGTGTGTAGAATTTGGAGGAAAAAATGAATTTAATCCATTTTGGAGTAAGGTTGTCAGATAACAAAATGTGGAAAAAGTGAAGCGCTTTCAATACTTTCCGGATGCACTAGAAAGGGCTGTTGTAATGCTACATGTTCAAAACAAACTCGAGTAATATTCAATTCCATTAAAGTAAAAAAAGAAAATAACAAACTAGTCCATCCTGTCTGAAACCTTGCTGGGTCCAGAAGTTTAAAAGTTTAATTAGGCTTCAGATGAAAATTAAAAGAAGTTCTTACAGTCCAAAATAAACTTAGAAACACTTTAAATATCAGTACAGGAATGTGAGCCTTCACTACACATACAGCATACCTGCCAACTACTCCGGTTTTGCCGTAATGGTTACGGTTTTCAAGACCCCATTCCGGGTTACGGCTTTATTAATCAAAATTACGGTTTTTCACTAAAAATTCAGTCAAAAATTTTAAAGCGTACAAAAAACACGAAAGCAATTCCAAACACGAGATCGCTAGGAATCGTATCTAAATTTAGAACATAGCAACACGTGATGGCGGCCGGGATGGTCACTTTTTTAGTGCTGAGACAAAGTTGCTGATTTTGCCACTAAAATAACTAACCAACAGCGAATATCGGATCAACATTTGTGACGCACACGCACAGGCTGAATTTCCACCTTGGTTGAACCAGCTTTTTTTTTTTTTTTTTTTTTTTTTTGTTACTTATTTGTACCCGTAGGTAGATTTGGTTTGCAGTCTGGTGACAAGCCACCGGCTGCTGGTCGCTGCGTGCGCGAGCGCCCTAAACCTACATGTTTTTGGTATGTGGGAGGAAACCGGAGAAATCCCGGAGTAAACCCACGCAACACGGGGAGAACATGCAAACTCCACACAGCTCACTGTTGGTCGGGGGCTGGGATCGAACCCACGATCTCATGATCCCTGCGATCCCCCGGCCGAGGGTAAAACTGTGCTGCCACAGTGCTAAACCACTGCATTTCTACTTCTTTTGAAGTAGAAATACCCCTTTATTCGCCTTTCACCGAGCTCTGTGAGTAAACTGTGTAGCGTTTCTTTTCGTGGTTCGCTGCTACGCTTTGCCTGAAGTGTTTGCTAAGCTATCGCTATTGAGGGTATTGAGGTTTCTATTCTCGCGCGAAATCCCGGAGAGGCGTGCGTACATGGCGAGATGTAAACACGATGTAAACTGCTGCAGATGTTCGCACGACTGCACTTCAACCCTGGCAAATGGACCATGGATTCGACATCCAAAGGGAGAATACATTTTATATAATGCCTAAGATTCTGAAGAACATGTGCTGTGTAATTGCAAGCCTTGTCATGCTTGGTGTATCATGTAAACACATAAAATATCAGAGCGATTTTGCCGCCTTTTATGCACGTGTCTGTTAAACAGTGCTAGTATACCCTGCTGATATTTCTAGTCTTCTAGTTACCTCCGCCAAGGAGGTTATGTGATCATCAGCGTTGGTTTGTCTGTTTGTTTGTTAGCAAGATAACTCAAAAAGTTATGGACGGATTTTCATGAAATTTTCACAGATTGTCAGAAATGGGGTATCCTACAGATGATTAGATTTTGGTGGTGATCCGGATCACCGTCTGGATCCATGAAATTTTTAAAGGATTCTTTTTTTTTTTTTTTTTTTTTTTTTTTATTTAACATTGCGAGAGAGGGCCATTTTCAAAATATTATTTATGATGTTAAACACTGTATGGGGGGAACTGTGGCGCTTGGCGGAGGTCTGCGCTCTCAGAGTGCTTTTCTAGTATTCATAATACATCACATCTGGCCTATTTGAAGTTCTATGCAGTGTTAAGATGGCCTTTTGAATGCAAATTTAATGAATGAATGACTCTTTATTTCGGATAGATTAAAAGTAAAGATTAAAAAGAAACAGACTAATATAACAAAGGCGAAAAAATCCAACAAGGTCAAATTAAACAATAACTCCTCTGATTATACAGTTCAACATAAGTTATCTGAAATGGGTGATGGCTGAAGCCGCAGCTTATATTGCCCACCCATATTCCATCCAAGAATTCAAAAGAAAAACAAAACAAGAGCTGATTACAATTCAGAACAAAGCTAAGACAAAATGTGACAAAAAAAAGCTAAATAACAACACAACACAGACTGGATATGACAATCCTTATGTGATTTTACATGTCATCTTGTATATATGTTTGGAGTATTTCTTCCTTTAGTTTTTGTTTAAATTGTCCAAGCATTGTACATGATTTTAATTCAGGTCCAAAATCGTTCCATAATCTGACTCCTTGCACTGAAACACAGTGTTGCTTGGTGGTAGTTCTCACTGAAGGTTTTTGAAATATACATGTTCCTCTGAAATGATATTGTTTCTCCCTTATTTGGAACATCCATCCATCCATCCGTCCATCTTCTACCGCTTTTCCGGAGGTCCGGGTCGCGGAGGCAGCAGTTCAAGCAGAGAAGCCCAGACTTCCCTCTCCCCAGCCACCTGCTCCAGCTCTTCAGAGGGGATACCAAGGCGTTCCCAGACCAGCTGGGAGACATAGTCTCTCCACCGAGTCCTGGGTCTGCCCCGGGGTCTCCTTCCAGTGGGACGTGCCTGAAACACCTCAAGTGGGAGGCGTCCAGGAGGCATCCTAATCAGATGCCCATACCACCTCAACTGACTCCTTTCAATGTGGAGGAGCAGCGGTTCTACTCTGAGCCTCTCCCGGATGACTGAGCTCCTCACCCTATCTCTGAGGGTGAGTCCAGCAATCCTACGGAGAAAGCTCATTTCAGCCGCTTGTATCCGCGATCTCGTTCTTTCGGTCATTACCCAAAGCTCGTGACCATAGGTGAGAGTAGGAACGTAGATTGACTGATAAATCGACAGCTTTGCCTTAGAACTAAGCTCCCTCTTCACCACAACAGACCGGTACAATGTCCGCATCACTGCAGATGCTGCTCCAATCCGTCTGTCGATCTCTCGCTCCATTCTCCCCTCACTCGTGAACAAGACCCCAAGATACTTAAACTCCTCCACTTGGGGCAGGAGCCTGTCCCCAACCCGGAGAGGACAATCCACCTTTTTCCGGCTAAGGACCATGGACTCGGACTTGGAGGTGCTGATTCTCATCCCAGCCGCTTCACACTTAGCGGCAAACCGTCCCAGCAAGAGCTGTAGGTCATTGCTGGATGAAGCCAACAGGACAACATCATCTGCAAACAACAGAGATGAGATCCTGTGGTCACCAAGCATGACACCCTCCATTCCCTGGCTGCGCCTAGAAATCCTGTCCATAAAAATTCTGAACAGGATCGTTGACAAAGGGCAGCCCTGGCGGAGTCCAACTCTCACTGGGAATGACTCCGACCGAGTGTTGGCAATACGAACCAAACTCTCACAACAGTCGTACAGAGACCGAAAAGCTCGTAACAACAAGCCCGATACCCCATACTCCCGAAGCACCCCCCACAAAAATCCATGAGGGACGCGGTCAAATGCCTTCTCCAAGTCCACAAAACGCATGTAAACTGGTTGGACAAACTCCCACGAACCCTCGAGAATTCTCGAGAGGGTAAAGAGCTGGTCCAATGTGCCACGGCCAGGACGAAAACCACATTGCTCCTCCTGAATCCGAGGTTCGACCAACGGCCGGACTCTCCTCTCCAGTACCTTGGCATAGACCTTCCCAGGGAGGCTGAGGAGTGTGATCCCTCTAAAGTTGGAGCACACCCTCCGGTCCCCTTTTTTAAAGAGAGGAACCACCACCCCGGTTTGCCATGCCAAAGGCACTGCCCCGACCTCCACGCAATGTTGCAGAGGCGTGTCAACCATGACAACCCAACAACATCCAGGGCCTTGAGGTACTCGGGGCGAATCTCGTCCACCCCTGGGGCCCGGCCACCAAGGAGATTTTTAACCACCTTGGCGACCTCAGCCCCTGTGATAGGCGAGTCATCCCCCTCGTCCCCAAACCCTGCTTCCTCTGTGGAAGGCGTATCAGTGGGATTGAGGAGATCCTCGAAGTATTCCTTCCACCGCCCGACGATGTCCCCAGTCGAAGTCAACAGTGTCCCATCCGCACCATACACAGTGTGGACGGGGAGCTGCTTTCCCCTCCTGAGCCGCCGGACAGTTTGCCAGAATCTCTTTGAGGCCGACCGAAAGTCTTGTTCCATGGCCTCACCGAACTCCTCCCATACCCGGGTTTTTGCTTCAGCAACCACCCGAACTGCACTCCGCTTGGCCTGCCGGTACACCTCAGCTGCTTCGGGAGTCCCACAAGCCAACCAAGCTTGATAGGACTCCTTCTTCAGCTTAATGGCCCCCCTCACCACTGGTGTCCACCACTTGGTTCCGGGGTTGCCACCACGAGATGCACCGACCACCTTGCGGCGGCAGCTCTGGGCCGCCGCTTCAACAACAGAGGTGGAGAACATGGCCCATTCAGACTCCATGTCTCCAGACTCCCTCGGAATGTGGTTGAAGTTCTTCCGGAGGTGGGAGTTGAAGACCTCCCGGACAGGGGCCTCAGCCAGACGCTCCCAGCACACCCTCACTATACGTTTGGGTCTACCAGGTCTGAATGGCTTCCTCCCCTGCCATCGGATCCAACTCACCACCAGGTGGTGATCAGTTGACAGCTCTGCACCTCTCTTTACTCGGGTGTCCAAGACATACGGTCGCAGGTCTGATGACACGATAACAAAATCGATCATCGACCTGCGACCTAGGGTGTCCTGGTGCCAGGTGCACATATGGACACCCTTATGCTTGAACATGGTGTTCGTTATGGACAGACTGTGGTTAGCACAGAAGTCCAATAACTGAACACCACTCGGGTTCAGATCGGGCAGGCCGTTCCTCCCACTCACCCCCCTCCAGGTTTCACTGTCGTTGCCCACGTGCGCATTGAAGTCCCCCAGTAGGACAATGGAGTCTCCAAGAGGAGCACCCTCCAACACCCCAGTCACAGACTCCAAAAAGGGTGGGTACTCTGAAACATCATTTGGTGCATAGGCACAAATGATGGTCAGGACCCATTTCCCAACCTGAAGGCGCAGGGAAGCAACCCTTTCGTCCACCGGAGAAAACTCCAATATAGAGGCAGCAAGGTGGGGCGATACAAGAATACCCACCCCTGCTCGTCGCCTCTCGCCCGGGGCAGCTCCAGAAAAGGCCAAGCTCCAGCCCCTCTCCAGGAGACTGGTTCCGGAACCGGAGCTGTGTGTTGAGGTGAGGCCGACTATATCTAGCTGGTATCTCTCAACCTCGTACACCAGCTCAGGCTCCTTCCCCACCAGAGAGGTGACATTCCACGTACCAAAAGCCAGTTTAGAAAGCTTGGGATCAGTCCGCCAAGGTCTCCGCCTTTGACCGCCACCTGATCCACATAGCACCGGACCCCCATGATCCCTCCTGAAGGTGGTGAGCCCACTGGAGGGCGGACTCATGTAACTCCTTCGGGCTGAGCCCGGCCGGGTCCCATGGGTGGAAACCCGGCCACCAGACGCTAGCCTTTGAGCCTCTCCCCCAGGCCTGGCTCCAGGGTGGGGCCTCGGTAACCCCATACCGGGCGGGGTACACTGGCGGGGTACACTGAATCCTTGATATACAATTCATGAGAGTCTATTGGATCGTTCTTAGTCTGGCCCTTCACCCAGGACCCGTTTGTCCCTATTTGGAACAGCTTTTGGATATTTGCGGGCAGTGATAGATTCTTAGCTTTAAACATTATTACTGCAGTTTTAAAGTCAACCAGATCTTTCAACTTGAGAGCTTTTAATTTAAGAAAAAGTGGGTTTGTTGATTCCCTGTAAGCAGCTTTGTTTATTATTCTAATAGCTCTATTCTGAAGCATAAAGACTGGATATATGTTTGTTTTATATGTATTTCCCCATACTTCAGTACAATATGTCATGTATGGGAGTATTAATGAATGATACAAAGTATATAATGTGGGTTGATTCAGCAAATATTTCGCTCTGTGTAGTATTGCAATTGATTTAGATATTTTACCTTTAATATAATTAATATGTGACTTCTGTGTCAAATGCTAATATTTGTTTGACACTGCGCCCCCTGGACCCCGGCTAGCTACTAGGCTTTTCAGGTTTGAAAGTTGAAGAAATATGAGGTTGTTAGCTACATTCTAACTTGATTTAATGCTAATATTTGTTTGGCAAATATTAGCATTATTATTATTAGCATTAGCATTATTAGCATTAGCATCGGCCCCTGGACCCCAGCTAGCTACTAGGCTTTTCAGGTTTGAAAAGTTGGCAGGTATGCATACAGTGAAATATTTAAGCCATATTAATTTATTTGTGATGATTGTAGCAATCTTTATTTAATTAAATTACAAATCATCGTATTTTAAACAGAGGGTGTCATGCTTGGTGACCACAGGATCTCATCTCAGTTGTTTGCAGATGATGTTGTCCTGCTGGCTTCATCCAGCAATGACCTACAGTTCTTAGTGGGAAGGTTTGCCGCTGAGTGTGAACCGGCTGGGATGAGAATCAGTACCTCCAAGTTCGAGTCCATGGTCCTCAGCCGGAAAAAGGTAAATTGTCCTCTCTGGGTTGGGGACAGGCTCCTGCCCCAAGTGGAGGAGTTTAAGTATCTCAGGGTCTCATTCACGAGTGAGGGGAGAATGGAATGAGAGATTGAGAGACGGATCGGAGCAGCATCTGCAGTGATGTGGATGTTGTACCAGTCTGTTGTGGTGAAGAGGGAGCTAAGTTCTAAGGCAGAGCTGTCGATTTACCAGTCAATCTACGTTCCTACCCTCACCTATGGTCACGAGCTTTGGGTAATGACCGAAAGAATGAGATCGCAGATACAAACGGCTGAAATCTTTCTTCGTAGGATTGCTGGACTCACCCTCAGAGATGGGGTGAGGAGCTCAGTCATTCGGGAGAGGCTCAGAGTAGAACCGCTGCTCCTCCACATTAAAAGGAGCCAGTTGAGGTGGTATGGGCATCTGAACAGGATGCCTCCTGGACGCCTCCCACTTGAGGTGTTTCAGTCACGTCCCACTGGGAGGAGACCCCGGGGCAGACCCAGGACTCGCCGAGAGACCATATCTCCCAGCTGGTCTGGGAACGCCTTGGTTTCATCTCTGAAGAGCTGGAACAGGTGGCTGGGGAGAGGAAAGTCTGGGCTTCTCTGCTTGAGTTGCTGCCTCCATGACCTGGACGTCCGGAAAAGTGGTAGAAGATGGATGAATGGATCGATCATTTTATTCTAATTTACTGAGATGCACTAATATTCAGAATGAGGGCTGATATTACTGCGACAATAATACAGAATATGAAAAAGAGTAAGTTGTTCCTGTAATTCACTCATTTACTTCGGTTAACATGTTGCCAGCATAACTGAAGCAGCTCAGCTAGCAGCAAATATCGTCAAAGACAGATTATTGTCCAACAACAGGTAAACTATTTAAACAGCATGTACTGATAGTGTGGTCAGTTATGTAAAGCTGAGAGAGTCACTTGTTGAAAATAAGAACTGCTAACTTTACTCGCTAACCTTACCGGCGAAGTATTTAGAAGTGGCCCGACTTCATTCATTCATCACCGGGGCGGAGCAGTATAGAGTTCCGCTGATTTTTGGCTTGAGACGGGGGAATGGAGTGGAGGAGGGTTGGAGGCACGGATGCATCCCTGTAATGCAACTGTGTTATGACATCTCTGCTTTACAGTCTACATTTAACTTCATTCATTCATCTTCTTCCGCTTAATCCTTTTCGGGTCGCGGGGGGGCTGGAGCCTATCCCAGCATCTTTGGGCGAGGGGCAGGGTACACCCTGGACAGATCGCCAGTCCATCGCAGGGCCAACACAGAGAGACAGACAACCATTCACTCTCACAGTCATACCTAAGGACAATTTAGAATCCCCAGTTTAATGCCAATTAGCCCAACTTGCATTTATTTTTGGTAAAATCCTCCCATACTTTGGAAACTTTTGTCCTTCTCCATGACTTTTTTCTCTCTGTGTCACCATGATGCATTCCTCTTCTTCTTCGCTGGAACAGTTAAACTGAACATTTCCGCAGCATGCATATAAACTTCAAAATTAAATGACACGTCGACAATAGAAATCTGTCAACAAATTTTTATAATCAACATTATCAACAACATCGACTAATCTTCACAGCCCTACTGTGCATGCAGTAACAACAAAAATGTCAGCAGTCATCCAAATCAAACATCTGTATGCGATTAAAAATGGTCTAGGGGAAGGAAACAACAGCTTATTGAGAAGAGCTACTATTCATTGTGACACCCCTTGTTCCACTTATTAGATATTGGCCTCCCCGGCTGGAAATAAAATTCAATTCAACTTTATTTATATAGCGCCATTTCTCAACAACAGTCATCTCATAGCACTTTCAACTGTAGGAGAAACCCCCACAATTGCAGAAAGACCCCAGCAATCAGGCGATCCCCTGTGAGCAAGCACTTGGCGACAGTGGAGAGGAAAAACTCCCTTTTAACAGGAAGAAACCTCCAGCAGAACCAGGCTCAGGGAGGGGCAGTCATCTGCTGTGACTGGCTGGGGGGTGAGGGGATAGAGAAGAAGAAAAGAACAGACATGTAGAGAGCAAGCAGCACGATGAGGACTCAGTCTATGGGAGAGAACAAACAGATGTTAATGACCAGGAAAAAAAAAAAAAAAATTTCATTGAGAGTAAAGAAAGGAGTGAAGCCCAGTGCATTATTGGAGGTCCCCTGGCTGTCTAAACCTATTAGCAACATAACTAATGGAGGGTTCAGAGACACATGATCCCTCCCTAATTATAGGCTATATCAAAAAGGAAGGTTTTATCCCTATTCTTTAAAACAGAGATCGAGTCTGACTCCCGAATCCAGATTGGCAGCTGGCTCCACAGGAAAGGAGCTTGATAACTGAAGGCTCTGCCTCCCATTGTACTTCTGGAGATTCTAGGTATTACAAGTAATCCAGCATTTTTTGATAAAACTGAAACAGAGGAAATCCTTGGATCAGGTAGTTAGATGGTCCAGTCGTTTGCTTGGTGAACCACAGCTGAGCCTGACATACCTGTACACCAGACAAGTACAGAGGATGGCTACCTCCATTTTAAATGATGACTCCCACCCTTTGCACTGCCACTTTCAGCTTCTTCCCTCAAGACGGAGGTTTGCTGTCCCAAAAAGTAGAACCCAGCGCTACAAAAACAGCTTTGTCCCTGCTGCTGTCAAAGAGTTGAACAAGCTGTAAAAATATATTGTACATAATTTAGGTACCTATTTATTAACTTCATTTTATATTTACTTATTTTTGTAGGATGTCACTTGGGTTCTAAATATTTTATTGGGTTTTAGACCTTTGAGTTTTTTAACCTCTTTGACTAGTTTTTAACTTTTAATATGACCCTTCTCTCTTACCTCTGGTTTTTCCCTCATCTCTTTGTCTTTTTATACCCTGATTGATGGAGCCTTGAGTATTTTTATCATGTTTATAGTCAGCTTCATGTGGGCCTGTGTTTGTGTCTATGTTGAATGTAATTAGTGGCTTGTAAATATGGATGTCACCAGACTGCAAAACAAATCTACCTACGGGTACAAATAAAGTAACCTGAACCTGATTTTAGGAGCGTAGTGCTCTGTTAGGATAATAGGATAGTATCAGATCTTTTAAATAAAAAGGGGCCTGATTGTTTAGAGCTTTGTAAGTGAGAAGAAGGATTTTAAACTTAATTCTAAATTCTATGGGAAGCCAATGATGGGAGGCCAGAACCGGAGAGATATGATCTCTTTCTAGTACCTGTTAAAACTCTTGGTACAGCATTTTGGATCAACTGAAGACTTTTTAAAGATGTTTTAGGACAACCTGATAATAAAGAGTTACAGTAATCTAATCTAGAGCTAACAAAAGCGTGGATCAGTTTCTCAGCATCACTCTGAGACAAGATGCTCCTAATCTTGGCAATATTACGCAAATGATAGAAGGCAGTCTGAGAAACAAATTTAATATGTGAATTGAAAAACAGATCTTGATCAAAAATAACTCCAAGGTTCCTCACAGAACTGTTAAAAGAAAGAGTAACCACATCCAAACTGAGAGTTTGATTTGGAAAGGTATTTCTAAGGTTTTTTGGACCAACAAGAATGACTTCAGTCTTATCTGAGTTTAATAGCAGGAAATTACAAGTCATCCAAGCTTTGATTTCCTTACTACAGGCTTCTAACTTGGCTAATTGATTACTATCACCTGGCTTCATTGACGGGTATAATTGTGTCATCTGCATAACAATGAAAATGTATACAGTGCTTTCTAATAATGTTGCCTCTGGAAGCATATATAAACTAAGAAGAGTAGGGCCTAGCACAGATCCCTGTGGAACTCCATGACTGAGCTTTGAGTTGAAAGAAAACTCACTATTGACATGAACAAACTGGAACCTATCAAATAAATAAGATCTAAACCACTGCAACGAAGTTCCATTAAGTCCAACATAGTGTTCTAATCTGTCAAGTAGAATATTATGATCGATAGTATCAAAAGCTGCACTAAGGTCTAAAAGGACAAGTACAGAAACAAGTCCATTATCAGATGCATAACTGAGAGGTCATTAGTGACCTTCACTAAGGCTGTGTCAGTACTATGATGGAGTCTAAATCCAGATTGAAACTCTTCAAATAAACCATTTCCCTGCAAGTGGTCAAATAATTGCGTAGCAACAACTCTTTCAAAGATTTTTGAAATGAAAGGCAGATTAAAGATTGGTCTACAGTATAGTTGGCTAAAACTCCTGGATCCAGCGTTGGCTTTTTGAGTAAGGGTTTAATTACAGCAGTTTTAAAAGCCTGCGGTACATGGCCTAATTAATTTAGTTAATGAAAAATTGATTATTTGAAGAATAGAGCTACCAATAAATGGGAAGACTTCTTTTAAATAACCTGGTAGGAATAGGGTCTAAAAGACAAGTTGAAGGCTTGCATGAGGAAATTATTTTATCTAACTCTAAAAGGTCAATTGGAGTAAATGCATCCAGACAGAGATCAGTTGAAGGAGTTGTAGTAGTTACTGTATTAAGTTAACGGTGGGAAGAATCTGACTGATTTTATCTCTGATAGATGAAATTTTATTGAAAAAGTTCATAAAGTCCTGACTAGTAAGCTCTAAGGGAATGCTAGGATTGACAGAGTCCTGACTGTTTGTCAGCCTGGCTACAGTGCTGAAAAGAAACCTGGGATTGTTCTTGTTCTCTTCTATTAATGCAGAATAATAACTTGTTGTAGCTTTTGAGAGATTTTTTTATAAATTAAAAGATGATTTCTCCAAGCTAAATAGATTTCATCTAAATTAGTGGAGCGCCATTTTCTTTCTAATTAATGAGTCTTTTGTTTTAAACTACGAGTTTCTGTGTTGAATCAAGGAGTTAGAAAACTCTGAGTAGACTTTTTCTTTTTTAAAGGGGTCACCATGTCTAGAGTCTGATGCAGAGAAGCTGTAACACTATCTACCATGCTATCAATTACAGAAGGAGCAAGCTGTCTATAGCTTATTTCCATTGTGTTGACACATGGCGTAGAGGAAACAATCTGTATAAATTTGGTAACAACATCATCTGAGAGGCATCTGCTGTAGTAATATTTTTCTTTAGGAGCCAAATAGTCAGAAATAGTAAAATCAAAGGTTAACAGACAATGGTCTGACAGTACAGGGTTATGAGGAGACACTACCAGATTTTCTATTTCTAAGCCATATGTCAGAACAAGGTCCAATGTGTGGTGGAGATAATGGGTAGAATTTCCTACTTTCTGAGAAAACCCCATCGAGTCTAATATTGAATTAAATGCCATATTAAGACAATCACTATTTACATCTACATGTATATTAAAGTCCCCTACTGTAATTATTCTATCTGATTTCAGCACTAAATCAGCTAAGAATTCGGCAAATTCGGATAAAAACTCTGAGTTCGCTGAGGGAGGATGATAAACTATGGCAAATAAAATTGGGTTTAACCTAAAATTGCTAAAATGCCCAATACTGAGGACCAGGCCCTCAAAGGAATTAAAACGTGGTTTTTTTGCTTTACATTAACTAGTAATTTGGAATGGTAAATTGTTGCTACTCCTCCTCCACGACCAGAACTTCTGGGATTTTGACAGTTTAAATAACCAGAGGGAGTTGATTCATTTAAACCAACATAATCCTCTGGCCCTAACCAAGTCTCTGTAAGGGATATTAATTCAATCTGATGATCAATTAACAGATCATGGACTAGCAGAGACTTGGGAGTTAGAGACCTGATATTTAACAAACTGCATGCAATTTTTAAATTATGAGGAGGAAGAGAGGCCAAATCATTAAATTTAGAGACTTCATGTTTAATTTGAGTTTTACCAACTTTTTGTTTAATCACTTTGGGATGCTTATATATTATATTTTTATTTACTTTGGAGGGAGCAGACAATGATTCTCTGATGGGGAAGACGGGGGCTAAGTTGAGGGGTGGTGGATGAAGAGGAGCTGCAGAGAGGCGTGTAAGACTGCAACTCTGCTTCTTGGTCTCAACTAAAAGGCCTCGTCCCGAGGGTTAGTTCATTGTGTTTTCACTTATATAATGAATTCAGTTGAACTTATTTTCTGGCATGATTCCACGCATGATTTTATTACTTTATCACTTGCTTCCAAGAGAGAAGCAGTCAAAAAATGTCCAAAGCAAAGCAGTGTCTGACATGTTGACATCATAGTAAGTAACTAGATATTATCATCTGTTATTGCCATCTTATTTCCTGGTCCTAAACAAGGAAGTAGAGTAGGATTATTAACACTAAAATAATTTGCTCTGTTTGGTTTCACAGAAATCTAGAAATGTAGTTAAAGTCAAATATCTCATGATTTTGCGCTGTCCCATATCCATTAGCTCTTAGAATATGGTCAGTGGGCTAGTTGCTTGTTAACAGCCCTATTATTAACTAGAACATAAACAGATTTTTAAGCAAATGCCCACCCATATGAGATATTTACGTGACTGATGTATGTAATGGCAAGGTGCCCTTTTGGCTGCTTTGTCTCCATGCTGGGGTGAGCAGCTTTCGTAAGTTGACACCTACTTCTTATGACATGACATGTCATGTGGAAGAGGTCTTTTTGCATGTTTGTGGATATCGGATTTGCTCTCTTAACGCCAGTCTGGCCACAGGCAGTAACACAAGCCCAGTGGGAGCTGATGCAGAGTGTAATTTAAACAGCTCTCCTCCTATCTCCCTTTTTTTTTTTTTTTTTTTTTTTTTTTGACTAATTGATTTCTGATGCTTTAACTGAAAAGTTGCGCCTTTCACGTTTAGCTTTTGGTTCAGCAACCAAGTGTCTGCAGTTTGAGACGGTTGTAAAAAGACTGTCATCAAGCTTTGCTACCATATATCAGTGGATCAGAGAGCTTTAGGGCCTCTCCACCGCCCTCTTTAGATGAACGGGTTTACAGCGGCTTTTGGCCCAGTAGTGCCCTTCAAGAGCCAGTGCCAAGACCACTTCAAATGTGCAAACCATAATCCCCTCCTGACATTAATATTTTCAGATGGAGGCAATGAGGGAGCATGGTGGGGGGGCGGCAATGTAAGCATGGCCTTTTTGGCTGGCCTTGTTGCATGCTGGCATTGGTGATGGATATTAAAGCTATTACTCATGGTACTGGCATGTCCAGAATGTATTCTTGGCCCCTGTCTTCCTATCAGTCGCTACAGAAAGGTTGGAGGGTCAAAAAATAAAGAGGTAACCAGTCTACAGGGCTGTCTGTACCACTGCTGTTTACCAGGGAGGGGGTGATATTTTAAACCTTGGAGAGTTCACATATTTACCCCACTGAGTCTGACTGACCTTGCCATTTGGAGGGGTGAAGAAGCAGAGACCACAGAGAGGAGAGAGACAGGGAGAGAAGCACTTCAGTGTTTTTACTTCATAAGCAAGTAACTGGAGGCTTTTTGCAGATAAAAACGATACAGAAAGCAAGAAGGAAGAGTATCAAGCAGAAGTTTGAGTTTTGCTGAAGGTGTTTGGACAGGGAAGAACAGAAGGAACACTTGTGGGAGGAGAAAGGTAGCCAGGCTGAGCTGACTTTTCGCCTGAGGAGGAGTTGCAGTTGCTGGCCAGGGCAGGTCCCAGGGCTGGCTGGGGCTGGCCCTACTGCTTCTCCCCCTCTATTTCTTTTTCCTCCCTTACTCCTCCTTCTCCTTCCTTTAACTATCAACCAAGCTGCTGTGCAGCGATGAACTCACAGGCAGAGCTCATAGGTAACGGAGGAATACTTAGAAAATCCTGCCAAATGAACCTTTCTGCATCAAGCGAGGGAGCCTCCTGAGGGTTAACCATCCGTAAGGGGAGCTTCACTGCATAGTAGATTATTTTTTCTTATCCATTTTTGTTGTGCTCACTGGCTGAGTGCACTGAGAGACTGAGGTGGATTTTTATACCCTTTTGTTTTTCTCCAGTTTTAATTTTGTAAACTGCAACAGTGGCAACTTTTTCAGTTGCACGGTGCAAGGACCAGCTCCACTCACCCAAGATGAGTCGCTGGCTGAAATGCACATCCATGCACTTTGTAGGTATTTCATTGTCAATAATTTTACTAAAACATTCGATGTACTTTTCCTCTGTGTCTATGATTTATTTGCCAGTTGAAAACTACTAAAAACTATTTATCAAAGTATTAAATCATTGAAGGAATTATCCCTAGAAATTAGGCACAATATTAATTAGTGACTCTGTTGCTTCACTGTGTCATTGTACTTTTTGGTGTGTAGTATTGTTTTCTTATTGTTAAGATTATATAAATTCCTTGTTTGAATCAGAGCAATTACTGTAAATGGTGGTTACTTGTATTTATGCTGATAATTTTGACCTTATTGTGCCTCATGCGGTTCAGAAGCCTAAAAAGCTCTGTTCTCAAGGTTTATACTCATAACTTAGGGTGAAACTAACTGCTGTGTATTCTTAGCATGTTCTAATTTAACTTCTATTCTAGTTTATGATTATTGTCAAAGAAAAAGGACACTGTCATTATGTTTATCATTTCTGGGTCTAAAATAAATTTGTTTCACATACATGTTTTATTTATGTGAGCTTGAAGAACTAGTACCCAATTTAAAGAAATTACTCTGAATTTAAATTTAAGAGTTAAAAAAAAATTAAAAAACCTTTGTACTGTTTTTTTTAACTCTTTTTTTAAACTCTGTGCTGTTAAACTAAATACATTCTTCACTTTATGAACCTTTGCCAAGTAAACATGTCTGATAGTAGTCTGTCATCTTTGTCAGAACACAGATTGGAACAAGTATGACGATCGGCTGATGAAGGCTGTGGAGCGTAATGAGGTGGAAAAGGTGTCTGCTGTCCTCAACAAGAAGGGCATCATCCCCATGAAGCTGGATGTGGAAGGTCGCTCAGCGTGAGTAAACACAACTGTTACACGTCAACACTGAGACACGTGGAACCTTTCCTAGTACGTTTTTCACATTGTCTAAACGATCTGAATATGAAAAGCACATTTTGAACAGACAGATGTACAACTAGTTATATACTAGTTAGTTGATTGTTGTATAATAACATTTTAACTTTAACCAAACCAAACCTTTTTTTAATAATAAATTATTGATCAAGCAAAATTGAATCCACATATTTCTGATTAATAAAGTACCAACCTAAAGGTGAGCAGGACAGTATTTTCATGAAAACAGATTTTTTTATATACTGTATATATATAATGATACATCAAATTATTTAGAAAGGTGCAGAATTAAAGTCTTAATAGTCTTCAAAAAATAATATATTGATGAAAAAATATTTTTAAACAATTTTTGTGGGTCTGAATAATCATAGTATTTACATCTGAACAGTTGGATGATGAAACTGTGGTGGTTGGTAACATGGATATGAACACTTAGGGCATGGCTAATGTTTTCATGGCAGAGGTGCCATGTTCTGTAGGTAACTGTAATGGATGACAGCACCTGTAGCCTTGAGATAAGATGCACAAACAATGGTTTGTTATATTTTTTTTGTAATCATACAAGTATGATATGTATATGGAGCATGACTAGTGTTGCGGCTAGCCATGTTCTATCTAATTTAAAATATGTATATATTTAATTAATTAATTGATGTCATGTGTTGCTACCAAGCAGTTGATTTAAGTGTGACATCTGCTGGCCAGGAGGTCAGAATGTTGCCTCTTATCGCCTTTAACTTTTATAAGATGAACTTTCAAGTGTGTGGAAGGGGGTTAGAGCTGGAGGCAGACAACCATATTTACTCTTGTTAATGGGAAAAATTGATTTTCACAATATTTTTTTTCTTTTTTGCCAAACCAAATCTGCTTTTTTTTTTTTTTTTTTTTTTTTCTTTTGGTTTTAACAGCAGCTTGCATCCTAGGTGTTACATTACTGGCACGTCCAAACCAAATAATTCAAATTTTGATTAATTGTCCAGGCTGAGTAATTTAAAATGGTTTATTTTTTGTGATTGTACAGTCCTCTGCATCATCAGACACCTACAGTATACAACATCGATGGCTCTCTCACTCATACACACAGTACTGCCTGCATATAATAGCTTTAAAAAAGAAACAAAATATTTGATCTCTTGAAAACCATTTTCACCATGAGAACTGACATACGACGCTCCACTAAGCTGCTTTCGTGCTAACATTTGTGTGGGGTTTTTAAACTGTTAAACCTACTATCAACCTTCCATTCACCCCTTTCCTACTGTGGGCAGACTGTGATCCAGACCCTGACAGACAAGCTTGTATTTTTGTATCTGATATAGTCACGTTTGTCATCATAATGTTTCAACCCAAGATGCCAGGCAGTAGTGACTGCAGTCACTGGCATGTTTTTTTGTCATACTTTTGTCCCTCTGTCAAACTCAACACAGACTGAGCCTACAAATAATAAAAATGATTTTTCCTGTGTCCTGGCAGTTATCGGCGGGATGCCTACATTACCATGCAGTTTAGCACATTTACCCAGATGTGCTGTTCACACCGCTGCCAATCAAAAATGTGTCATTCCAGAGTCATCTCACCCAAGACTAAAAATAATATCCAGTGACTGCATTTGCAGACAAAAACTGGGTCTTGGAGGGCTAACCTGGGTTTTTTTTTTCCTGTGGAAAAGGGGCTTAAGTGGGCCAGATCTCAGTATTACTATATCAAAATCCTCATTTGACTAAAGCTCCAGAGACAGAGGGCAAAGACTGCTGTGATTATTGCATAGGATGCATGTTATTTCTTTCTCAATTCAGTACATAAACAATAGTAATAGAAGGGACATCTTCACCGGAGGGGTGGCCTTGAGGTAGAGCATCCGCCCCACAACCGGGAGGTCATGGGTTGAAGTACTGGCCGTGTCATACCAAAGGCCATATAAAAGTGGTACTTCCTGCCTTCTAGCTTGCTGCTCAGCAAAAATAGAATGGAGGAAAGAAAGTTGGTTACCCAGCCACAGGGGGTGCACAAGCCAGTGTATGCCCTGTGCCGGTCTCAAGCCCAGACAAATGGGTAGGAGTGTGTCAGGAAGGGCGTCCGGTGTAAAAATCCTTGCCAAATCGACATGCGAATCATCGTGATATAAGGTACGCTATCGTATATAAGATACGCTGTCGTGACCGCGAAAGGGAGCAGCCGAAAGACAAAAAAATTAAGTAAAGTTGCGTCTTCAGAATCACATTGTCGCATAACTCTTCTTCATTAAACACTTCATTCATATTTGCAAAGTAATTACATCTGCTGTGTCAGTGTTTTATTTTTCTTATGCTGTTCTGATGTGGGCAGCACGGTGGAGGAGTGGTTAGCACTGCGGCAGCACAGCAACTCACCTTTGGCCGGGGGATCCTGGGTTCGATCCCAGCCCCCGACCAACAGTGATCTGTGTGGAGTTTGCATGTTCTCCCCGTGTCTGCGTGGGTTTACTCCGGGATTTCTCCGGTTTCCTCTCACATGCCAAAAACATGCAAGTTAGGTTAATTGGCATCAAAACTGGGGATTCTAAATTGTCCTTAGGTATGACTGTGAGAGTGAATGGTTGTCTGTCTCTCTGTGTTGGCCCTGCGATGGACTGGCGATCTGTCTAGGGTGTACCCTGCCTCTCGCCCAAAAGATGCTGGGATAGGCTCCAGCCCCCCCCTGCGACCCGAAAAGGATTAAGCAGAAGAAGATGGATGGATGGATGGATGTTCTGATGTGTTCATTGTCAATTTAAGACTGATGTCAGAATTAAATTTGTTTCCCAGAAAGTTTTTTTTTCTTTATAGGTTATCTAATGACTTTTGTCATTAGATAACCCACAAATTGACTTCTAGATTATGGAAAATGTTTAAGACTCGGCTTTTATTATGCTTTTGTTAGAGAAGCATGTTTCTTCATTAAGACGAACTGTGAAAGTCAACATTAGTCTAGAATTTAATGTCGCTTTAGTTTACATGAGGGCAATTCTAATAGCAGGACTGCTAACGCTAATGCTATCTTGGCTTGAATTTGTCAGGGTGATAAAGTGCATGATTTTGACTTTTTTGTTGAGCTAGAGAAGAGGTTCCCAAAAAAGTAATGAGTGTGTTGTTGCAACTTCAGTTTGTAGAATTTAGATGTTTGTAACTACCCCACCGACAGCTTCTGTAGGTGGTGTGACATTCATACGCACACAAAATGCCAATTTTCAAGATTTTTTTTAATAGCATTTACTATCAGATTTAGGGTTGCCTGTGGGCTGGTATGTCTGATTTGCTGTTGTTATTATTATTCTGTGATGGACTGGTGATCTGTCCAGAGTGTACCCTGCCTCTCGCCCAAAGATGCTGGGATAGGCTCCAGCCCCCCTGCGACCCGAAAATGATTAAGCGGTAGAAGATGGCTGGCTGGCTGGCTGTTATTATTTACAGTATTTAATTGATCAGATGTCATTGTGTGCGGGCAGAGCAGCATCCCTTTGTAGTGTGAGCACATTTGATTTTCAGCCTAAACCATTATTATTTGGCGGTCCCGTCACATGGATTCATTAAAGGTTTAGATTGTGAAACATTAAGGGTTATATTTTGTATTATTTTTTTTTTGTATACTTTATTAATCCCAGAGGGAAATTCAGGGCATCCACCTGGATGGATGAGGCAGCCAGGGTGCAGCGCCAATCCCTTCACCATTCACGCAGACGTTCACACCTAGGGCCACTTTAGAGTCTCTAGTTAACCTAACCTGCATGTTTTTGGCCTGTGGGAGGAAACTGGAGTACCCGGAGAAAGCCCACGCAGACATGGCTAGAACATGCAAACTCCACACAGAAGGGTCACTGATGATCAGGGGTGGAACTGATCCTGTGACCTTCTTACTGTGCTGCCACAGTGTTAGCCACTGTGCCACTGAGCTGCCCCTTTTATTCTAAGGGGCTTCTTTTTGACAAAGCAGTCAAAATAACCTTTCCGGTATGTTATCTGATCTGTATGGGGATTGTAACCTGGGACCCCAGGTTTAGAAGAGTCATTTTACATTTCTGTCCCCTTAGCCAGATAAAGCCTCTTTAGATGGGATTTTCTATGGCTCAGTCTTACTCTAAATAGCTACCAGATATCTAATGCAGTAATGGTGATGCCAAGGTTCACTGCATGAACTTCAAAAATATATACACTGTAGATTTTTTTTTTTTATCCAGCTGTCTTGCCAATAAAAAGGCGTTGTGGCTGCACATTATGATGTCTCCATTTTTATAGCCAGAACTTTCCCATCTAGTGTCCATTTCAGTGGAGGTCAGTGTGGGAATTGGTATAAAGAATGCTTGTGGACACTAGCAGCCTGCCCACACTGGCTTGAAGCTGTTTATATAGTCCATACAGGAAATGACTCCCTGTAAATTCAGATGAGATCCACTGTGGTGCTTGCAACATCAAGTAGGCCCAGCTGCAGGCTGTTATCAGAACCAGTTGACATCTTGAGAAGCTGTGCTTTATGTTGTTTTTTGTTTCAAACAGCTGGATTTGAACCCTTCACTAGGTTTAATTTGAACAAAAGGTTAAATCAAAGAAGAGGATGGGAAGATATTTAGGGGAGAATGACAGTTTAGCTAAAATAAGTAAATTTGTTTTATCATGACAAAATTCACATATTTCAGGTATTTCTTAGAGGCCTTCGTTGTGATATTAATATGTTAATAACAGCCAAACCTTGAAAAACAATGTAGTGACTGGTTAAAATAAGTAGTTAGTTTATTTTTCTTCCTAAATTTATACAGATTCCAACACCAATGTTTTGGGAGGCCAGGCACCCTGTTTAATTCCAGATATATGAAGAAGCCATTTGTCTGGCTTGTGCTTCACATTTATTTTGACAAAGGCTTTGTTGAACCATAAAACTGTGGAGTGCCAGATCCCAGAAGAGAAGGTGCAGAGTATTTTCAGCTGTGTGTGAAATTCTCTTGAGGCACCAGTTCATAGACCAATTGTGTATATGCATGTGAATAAAGAGGATTATATACCCAAACTGATAAATGCCTGGTTTCATAATAAGGTGCTAGAATTTGTCAGAACTAAATTCAGAACTGTTGCTGCCTGTTTTACTATGACAGACTGTGATAAAATTGGCAGTAACCCAATTAGTTAACGTTAAAATTAACTGAATATTTATAAAAGGAGGCCATGCCTTTGTCACATCTACCCAAAACAAAATGAGACCACAACAGCAACTCAGCAAGTCTACTTATAGTTCACTGGGCCACACGCACACTCACACAAAGACAACATGTGTCTATGGCATTCTGGCCTTTGCAAAAGCCCAGGACAGGAATGTTGACTGGTGATTCCTTATAATCATAAACCTCTGTGGGGAAACTAATTACAAGCTGTTACCTCCAATATATCATTTGGTGTGCCCCGGATTAGCCTCAACTGTGTTCATCTAATGGATTCAGCTCTTACTGTTCTATCATGGCCTCCAGCTGAGTAAACACTTTACATCTCTGCCATGGTATTAGCTGGATCCCAGTGAGGTAAGCCCACTCATCACTCCTGCTCATTCGGTGCACTTGTGATTGCTAGATGACAAAGTCTTAGCAGCAATAAGAGTCCATATTGAGGCAGCTCCCTTGGCCCTGCAGCATAAACAGGCTTTGAGTAAAGATACTGCTGCATGTTCTTTCTTTGTTCAGGATTAGCAATGATGAGTTATGTTCTCAACTGCCCTTTAAAAAAATCAATGATGCAAAGCTTTTACTTCCTTAATTTGATCTATTTGATTGTAAAAGTAATCTAATGGTACATGTAGAGTAGATTGAAGATATACTGTTACAGTTAAAATCATTCAACCCCCACTGCAAATTAGGTTTACTGGCAAAATGTACAAACTAGCAGCTGTTTGCAATAAACAAATCAAACAAGAACAGTTTAAATAGCTCAACACAACTACTGTTACAGGTGGTTTCTCCAAATTCAACACAAAATGCCACTTTTTATGGCTACTGCATTCTCAAAATTATTCAACCCCTTCATGACGAGCATCTTTAGTACTTAGAAGAGTACCTTTTTGCTGTTATGACCTGCAGCAAACATGATGCATAGCCCGACACCAGCTTGTGGCAGTATTCCCAAGGAATCTTAGCCCATTCTTCATGGGAAAAGGCCTCCAGTTCGCTAATATTCTTGGGTTTGTGTGCTGCAGCCGCCTTTTTCAAATCCCATCAGGCAACTGTGGTGACCACTCTAGCATCTTCCAGGAGTTACTCTGAATCCAAGCCTTGGTGGTCTTTGAGGTATGCTTGGGATCATTGTCCTGTTGGAAGGGCCAATGACGTCCAAGCTTCAGGTTCCTCACATACGGCATGACATTTTCTCCAAGGATTTCCTGATACTTGATTGAATCCACCTTGCCCTCCATGCTGCAGGTTTCCAATATCGGAGGAAGTGAAGCAGCCCCAGAGCATAACTGAACAACCGCCATGCTTCACTGTAGGCAGGGTGTTCTATTCAGCGTATGGTTTATTCTTCCTCCTCCAGACATACTGCTAAGCCATAGGCCTGAAAAGTTCCAGTTTTGTTTTATCACTCCACAGAACAAAATCCCAAAACCTCTTTCGCTTATTTATTTATATAGTTTTAAGCAAATTGGAGCTGACTTTTCTTGTGATTTTGGGTCAGTAGTGTTATGTCTTGGAATTCAGGCATGGAGCCCTTCAGCACTGAGTATGCACCTTACTGTGGAAAATGAAACCTCAGTGTCTGCTGACACCAAGTCTTGCTGCAGGTCGTTTGCAGTCACTCGAAGCTTGTTGACCACTTACGTTCTCAAGACTCCGGAGGCAGCTGTTGATAGCTTTGTCTTTCTACCATGTGCAGCTATCGTAGCCACTGTTCTTTAACTTTAAACTTGGGAACTATGCTTCCAACTGTATCTCTAGGAACATTCAGTGCCTTTGCTATCTTTTCATATCATTTTCCTTGTTTATGCAAAAAAATGATCTCTTCTCTGAACTTTTTGGACAGTTCTCTTAGCCATATTTCTGGGGGGGGCATCTTCTGTGCACAGCCCTCTTCAGATCACCCCACAGATGTTCGATTGGATTCAGGTCTGGACTGTGGCTGGGCCATTTCAAAACCTTAATCTTCTTCTGGTGAAGCCTTTTGTTTTGTTGATTTGAATATGTGCTTTGGGTCATTGTCGTGCTAAAAGATGAAGTTAGCTTTCTAGCAGAAGCCTGAAGGTTTTGTGCCAACACTGACTGGTATTTGGAACTGTTCATAATTCCCTCCACCTTGACTAAAGCCCCAGTTCCAGCTGAAGAAAAACAGCCCCAAAGCATGATGCTGCCACCACCATGCTTCACTGTAGGTATGATGTTCTTTTGGTGATGAGCAGTGTTGTTTGTGCCAAATATACCTTTTGGAATTATGGGCAAAAAGTTCAACCTTGGTTTCATCGGACCATAGCACATTTTCCCACATGTTTGGGAGATTTCAAATGTGTTTTTGCAAAATGTAGCCAGGCTTGGATGTTTTTCTTTGTAAAATAAGGCTTCCGTTTTGCCACCGTAGACGGGAGATTGTTGTCACATGTACTAAACAGCCAGTACTTGCCAGAAATTCCTGCAGCTCCTTCAATGTTGCTGTCGGCCTCTTGGCAGCCTCCCTGACCAGTTTTCTTCTCGTCTTTTCATCAGTTTTGGAGGGACATCCAGTTCTTAGTAATGTCACTGTTGTGCCATATTTTCTCCAGTTGATGACTGTCTTCACTATGTTCCATGGTACATTTAATGCCTTGGAAATTCTTTTATACCCTTCTCCTGACTGATACCTTTGGAACAGTGAGATCTCTGATGCTTTGGAAGCTCTCTGCAGACCATGGCTTGTGCTGTAAGATGTGACTACACAAAATGTCAGGAAAAGCCTACTAGAACAGCTGAACTTTATTTGGGGTTAATCAGAGGCACTGTAAATGGTGGCAGATATATACTGACTCCCATTTAACATGCGTTGGAATGTGATTGTTTAATTCTGAACACAGCCACATCTCCAGTAGTTTGTATTTCAGTTGGGTTGTACAAGTTATAGGTCACATTAATGGTGGAAAAACGTTTTGAAATGATTTATCTTGATCTCATTTTTTTAACATTACAAAAACCTGGCATTTGAACAAGGGTGTGTAGACTTTTTATATCCACTGTACAATAGTGGTTGGCCAAGTTTAAGGAATGATGTCTGCCAGATGCCTGACATTTTGCAGTTCTCGAGTTGTATGTGGATTGGGCAAGTATTGAGTTTGTCAGGGTGTACAAAACACTTTGGTACTGTGCTCTAATATTTAAAGCATTGGAGCCACTGTGTTTTGACTGCTGAACCTCGGAGACACTAAGTACTGTCGTTTCTGGTTTACTCTTTCAACTGTCTTTAAAATAGCAACCATATCTTGTCGTCTGACGACCTGAAATTTCCCCAAGGGGCAGGCGTGAAGATGAAATGCCATTGCTGAATGTGTTCTCTTTAAGCCCGACCTGTTACACTCCTTAAATCCATCTTATGTTGTTTTTCTGAGTTGTTTCCGAAGGTTTTGCCTATATTTATGGGATCTCTTTTTCAACCAATTACATAAAGTTAATGTGACAAATCTCCATAGCTGTTTGTTCCTCATTACTTTCAAGATTTTCTGATCATTTATTGAGTTACCCAGATGGTAAATTGTTCCATTTTTATTTCTTATATCTCTCAAACTTGGATAACCATGATCTGCTTCCTATGTGGTGTTTGCCCCCCGAGAGGTCAGGACCCTCCACTTTGCCCAAGGACCACCGTCTTCTGGCCATCAACACAGCTTTTAATACCCCACCAGTGTAGAGGTGACAGCCTTGCTGTCTCCTTGGCAGATACCAGAGGGTTAGAGTATAAATGGGCTCATATGTCTTGATGGGTGACAGACTGAGATTAGTTTTCACACAAGTGCTTTGCAGACCTTCAAGCTGACTAGCAGCAGTGCTGCTGTCTGGTAAATCGGAGAAGTGGAAGAGGAATGTGTCCAGTCAAAAGTGATGATTAAAGACATGTTGGCAAACACGTGCTGTGGGAAATGGCTTAACTAAGTAGGTAATTAACAAGGGCATATGCAGTATGTGGGAATATTTTACAACATATCAAGTTTCAACCTTCCCTTTGTATCCGTTCCTGCACTTTCAGTTAAGTCATATGATTGCTACTATGTGACAGCTTCCTAACAAACAGTTCAGTTCATTTTCACCCATGTAAATTTGAAGGGGCATATCAGGTTTGAGCTGCTGTTTTACAGATCTAAAATTAACTTTATGGACAGAAAATATTCTCCTCAATGACATTCCTAGTAATATACAGTGTGTCATTACTTAGGAGGCAGACCATTTAATATTGTAACTACAATATTAACCAAATTTAATATTGGGCAAGATGTGGGACTTTCAAAGACAAAAAAATAATTAAAATATTGCTCATGGAGAGCAAAAGCAATCTTTGCGCATTTCATATCAGTTTTTCAACTTTATACTCTTTTCTGCCTTTAGTTTGTGGAAAAAAAATGTTTTTGAAGTTCTAGGTTCCATTGAGTCTTTACATACCCTGACATGCCTTATTTGTTTAAAGAATGCAGATCTCACGGATGGCAAATAACAAGGCATCTGTTTTCAGTCCCTTTCTTGTCCTCAAGTTTCCCCTCCCAGCACAAAATGGTTGAAAAGACAGCTTTGCCAACTGTCTAAAAGACTTAAGGATTTAGTTGAAAAGTGAAAGATGAAAAGTCGTCTTTTTAAGGTAGTTGAAAAGGCGTCTTCATATAGACCTCTCTGTATGGTCTAAATTTGATTGAAAAATGAAGATGAAAAGGCACCTTTTTCAGCTTGTTTTTTTTTTGTAAAAAAACAAAACAAAAAAACCAACAACATCCTGATCCTTTTTGAGTTGTGTGTGACAGGCCACCTACACGAGCATCTTTGGGCAAGAGACGGAGTACATTCTGGATAGATCACCAGTCAGTTACCTGGTACAGGCAAATCCCCATCCAAGTCCATAGCCTCTGCTCAACAGACCAATCACTGACCTTAGTTGAGGAGGTAGTCCTGCTCAACAGACTAATCATTCATCAACGCTGAGGAAACTGGCTCCTCAACAGACCAATCACTGAGCGTCGTTCAGGGAAGCTCGTCTCCTTTAAGCCGTTATATTTAACTTTAAGCTATGTTTACATATAAGCGATGCACCCTTGCACTTGTCAATGGGCACAGCGCATCGTCGTCAGATTTGATAGTTCATGCTCGTCTTTTTCGTGAAAATACAGACTGAAAAGTGTCATATTGACCGGACAGTCAGCCTGAGTGCAAAGTGCAATCACCAAAAGAACACACACAAAGAACGTTTGACCCTTTATTGAATTTTCAAAACCGCGAACTTGGGAGAAAAATCAGTCACTCGCCAGAGGAGCCGCAAACCTGCAGAGGATGAGATGAGGCTGATTAATGAGGAATAGAGGGGAAAAATGGAAACCTAATTTATACCACTTACATGGGAGGAGAGGAGAGACCTGCTCAGAACCCAGCAAAGAAGAGTAACCAGCAGGACAGAACTGCTAGTAGGGGAATGAGGCGTGGAGTCTGACTGGGTGGAGTAGATGATCTGCATCGTGGAAGAGCAACAGGCTGGCGAGCGCACCAAACCCCTGAAGACGCACTGCGACGTTGGCAGCAACCTGGAAGAGCAGAAAAGGGGAACGTGTATAAGGTAAGGTCACACACAACACAACCGCTTACTTGATGAGCTAGTCTGCTTGATGCAGTATACCCAAATGAGCCAGCGTTGAATCACCGAAAAGCACTTCCTTATAAACGCTGGCTCAGCAGGAAACAGCAGGTGCGTCTGATGAGGAGAGAGGTGAAACGGGAAGGAGGGGGCGAGCGCTCGCCAGAATATGACAGAAAAGTGCGCGGTTGTTCCCCCAACAAGTCATGTTTGATATCTACAGTGAAAAAGAATCCTATTTATATACTTGATTACAACTTTTCATTACAAAATATGAAAATTTGCCTTGCCAACTGAAGACGGTCCATCACCATCGTGTACTGATGGCTCATTACTTTGTCATGAATATTCATTCATTAGTTTCAAACAGTTCAAGGAAGTGGTAGATGCGAAATTAAAAGAAAGTAAGAACGCAGCTGGACATTAAATTCTAATGTACATTTAATGCACTGTACTAACTGTGATTGGATTTTTTTTTTTTTCATATTTTGTGTCCTCACATTGCAGGAAAAGGTGCCTTAATAGATTGCTTGTATATTTTACACATTTACTTTTGATATGTAGTCATTACTCCCACTGTGGAGACACACCCAGGCTGGATCAGACACCAGGATATGTACCTGCAGGGGTCATAAGCAGTCTCCCATCCAAGTACTAACCAAGGTAGAGACAGGGCAAGGTGTCCAGGGGTGTCTGGGGACACCCAGAGCCTGAGGTATGGCCGTCAGTAAAAAGACACAACATAGTAGAGAAATTTGTATAACGTACGTGTATTCAAATAGTGCTTTTTAAGTGTACAGCGCAATAGCACTGGCACTGGTTTCAGATTGTTCCAGATATGTAGCAAGCATTATGCCAAATGTCAAACTTTAAAAAAAAAAAAAAAAAAGCTGTTAAAAAATATGCATTTTTATACAGCGCTTTTAACAGAGTCCCAGTGGTTGTAAAAGTATATTTGACTTTTGAGAAACAGACGACCATCACCAAACGGCAAAAACTATTTTAAAGATAAATTTGGGCCAAATCCTGTGGACTTAATGGCACAATTATTGGACTATTTTTTGCCCAATTTTCAACAACTTTTTTTTCTACTTAAATATGAAAAAATGGTCTGTGGTAGATGGTCTTAACACAGCCCTATTTTCAACATCTATTTTTGGGTTAAATGTGGTCCATATTACATGGACAAAACACAACCCAATATTCAGCGTCTTATTGGTGGGCTAAATTAAGGCTTGGACCAATGGACCTGATTTTAGCCCAAAATACGTCTAAATTATGGCTTGTACTTGGGGGGGGGGGGGTGTCTCTCTCTTTTCTTTAGACTATAGTTGTTGTTTCATTTACATTTCTTAACTTTTGTCTCCACTGGGGTGTGTGGTACGCCGGCTCCACGGCCAAAAACAGGAAGGCTGTGCAGAGAGTCATCAACACCGCCCAAAAAATTATCGGTGGCGCTCAGCCCTCCCTGGAAGACATCTCCAGATCCTCCTGTCTCAGAAAGATCAAGGCCATCACAGGAGATCCCTCACATCTCGCCCACCACCTGTTTGACCTGCTTCCCTCCGGAAGACGGTTCAGATCAATCAGGTCCTACACCTTCAGACTGACAGTTTCTTCCCCTGGGCCATCCCAACTGCAAACAGTCAGAGGCCCCACCCCCTCCTTCCGGACGCTCACATGCACAGAACTGAGGACCTCTTCCAATTATCACAATAACTCACCTATCTTTGCACTCCACACTTTCATATACATTGACCCATCCGTGAAACCACTACTATGTACAGGTATATTTTCCATGATCCTTGGGCCATTTCACACAGTTGTGTGTTCTGCACTCTTATGTACAGCTACATGGTTCCACCTGCTTAGCCACCACCATACTTGTGTATATTTTCTGTAATCCTGGGCCATTTTTTTTATATTTTCACTTTTATTTCATTCGTGTGTTTAATTGTGTATTTTGCAACCGTGTTTTATCTAATCGTTTTCTCTTACTTTATTGCACAGTAGCCTGGTGGTGCACCCACAATTTCTTTGTACTGTACAATGACAATAAATCCTATTTTATTCTATTCTATCTGTTGCATATCATTTTGCTTTCCTTTTATTTACTTGTAGTTTATATTTCTTTTACCACAGATTTCATTTATCTGCAACAAGAGGACACCTAGACTGCCTCAATCTCATCCTGGAACACAATGTTGATGTCACTGCGAGTGATGCCACGGGTGAGTTTTGGTTGAATGAAAGTAGTATTCTGGATCTGTCTGTGTCCCCCTTTTTGCTCATTTAGAGGTTACATGGTCCAGCATATTTCCTGAAAAGCTGGAGCATGCAAAGTCACACTCTTCCCTCTGCTGGACACTGGTTTAAGTTAAACTAGAGGGCACTCAGAGAATGCATATCACCACCAAGGCCCTATTTGGCAATGTTAAAAAAAAGAGGGAAAAGTGATCTAGAATCCCCATCCTGACCTACATCGCATCCAAAGTCTAATGGGTTCCACCTCTGGTGAAAATTTCATCAAAATTTATCTGGTAGCTTTTGTGTAATCGTGCTAACAAATAGACAAACACACCACCATGAAAACATTACCTCCTTGGTGGAGGTAAAAGGGATCGTAAGTCACCCATTTGTGATTATTTTGGTTTTAGACTGAACAAATCTGGTGAGACAAATGAGTTGAATAAACATTAAGTTGTAGGATCCCTTCACACTCTAAATGAGCAAAAGGGGAAACATAGGGTATTAAATGATTGTGTGCAAAATGTAACACACCGTGGTGGTGGATTTGCCAGCATCTGGTGTTGCTTACCAAACTTGTTGGCTCAGAATGTCATTGGACTCGAGGGGGGTCAAAAAAGGTTTCCACAGATCAGGCCTGTGATTATCTCTTTTAGGTAATCAGCTATGTCTCTACTTTGCAAACACAAGTCATCATGATAATATGGCTCCTAGTATCACTGCTAATGACTTTGCCTATTCCATTTCTGAAGGGGCTGTTTCAGTATTAAAAGTTAAATCGTTGTTTTTTTTTCCTGAATTAACTACCTGGTACTGCACTACATTTTTAGACCCGGTCAACTGTAAATTATCTGTAACAATTGCAAGCATAAAAATGTGATATTTAGCATATTAAATATGCTAAACTCATTATTATGCTTGAATAACTTGGCTCAGTCAAGGAGCCAATCACCATGCATTTGTCCATGCATGTATGGATTTTTTAGAATTTACCTTTTTATTAATTTTAAGAAAAAATATTTTTTGAAGTATGCCAAAAGAGCTAATCATTCCCTGAAAAATAAATTCCATGTTTCCATTATGCTTATAATACATTTCAATGAGAAACCTGGTACAGTGCTGGACTGACACGCTAACCACAAAACTTATTAGAATTGTACCATTTACAGGTTATTTTTTCTACCATTTTCCCCTTTCTCCAAATTAAAACTGCAGTAAACTAGAGGGCACTCATTGGAGATGCAGACCCATGCCCTGAATGCTTAAGCACCATGGGCAGCACGGGGGCGTAGTGGTTAGCACTGTGGCAGCACAGCAACGCACCCTTAGCCATGGGATCTCGAGTTCAGTCCCACCCCCTGACCAACTGTGATCTTTCTGTGTGGAGTTTGCATGTTGTCTGCGTGGGTTTACTCCAGGACTTCTCCGGTTTTCTCTCACAGGCCAAAAACATGCAGGTTACAATGCATCCAGAAAGTATTCACAGCACTTCATTTTTCCCACATTTTATGTTACAGCCTTATTCCAAAATGGATTAATTTCATTTTTTCCCCCTCAAATGTCTACACACAATACCCCATAATGACAATGTGAAAAAAGTTTTTTGGGGATTTTTGCAAATTTATTAAAAATAAAAAACTAAGAACTCACATGTACGTAAGTATTCACAGCCTTTGCTCAATACTTTGTTGATGCCCCGTTGGCAGCAATTACAGCCTCAAGTCATTTTGAATATGATGCCACAAGCTTGGCACACCTATCTTTGGGCAGTTTGGCCCATTCCTCTTTGCAGCACCTCTCAAGCTCCATCAGGTTGGATGGGAAGCGTCGATGCACAGCCATTTTCAGATCTCTCCAGAGATGTTCAATTGGATTCAAGTCTGGGCTCTGGCTGGGCCACTCAAGGACATTGACAAAGTTTTCCTGAAGCCATTCCTTTGATATCTTGGCTGTGTGCTTAGGGTTGTTGTCCTGCTGAAAGATGAACTGTCACCCCAGTCTGAGGTCAAGAGTGCTCTGGAGCAGGTTTTCCTCCAGAATGTCTCTGTACATTGCTCTATCCTGACTAGTCTCTCAGTTCCTGCCGCTGAAAAACATCCCCACAGCATGATGCTGCCATCACCATTGGTATGGTTATGAGCGGTGCCTGGTTTCCTCCAAACATGACGCCTGGCATTCATGCCAAACAGTTCAATCTTTGTCTGATCAGATTAGAGAATTTTGTTTCTCGTGGTCTGAGAGTCCTTCGGGTGCCTTTTGACAAACTCCAGGCAGGCTGCCATATGCCTTTTACTAAGGAGTGGCTTCTGTCTGGCCAGTCTGCCATACAGATCTGATTGGTGGAGTGCTGCAGAGATGGTTGTCCTTTCTGGAAGATTCTCCTCTCCCCACAGAGGAACGCTGGAGCTCTGACAGAGTGACCATCGGGTTCTTGGTCACCTCCCTAAGGCCCTTCTCCCCCGATCGCTCAGTTTAGACGGCCGGCCAACTCTGGGAAGAGTCCTGGTGGTTCCGAACTTCTTCCATTTACAGATGATGGAGGCCAGTGTGCTCAATGGGACCTTCAAAGCAGCAGAAATTTTTCTGTACCCTTCCCCAGATTTGTGCCTCGACACAATCCTGTCTGAGGTCTACAGATAATTCCTTTGACTTGATGCTTGGTTTGTGCTCTGACATGCACTGTCAACTGTATGACCTTATATAAACAGGTGTGTGCCTTTCTAAATCATGTCCAATCAACTGAATTTACCACAACTGGACTCCAGTTAAGCTGCAGAAACATCTCAAGGATGATCAGTGGAAACAGGATGCACCTGAGCTCAATTTTGAGCTTCATGTGCATGTGATTTCTTAGTTGTTGTTTTTTGATTTTTAATAAATTTGCAAAAATCTCAGACTTTTTTTCACATTATCATTATGGGGTATTATGTGTAGAATTTTGAGGAAAAAAATGAATTTAATCCCTTTTGAAATAGCATAACAAAACGTGGAAAAAGTGAAGCGCTGTAGGTTAACTGGCATCAACTGGGGAGGTATGAATGCGAGTTGTCCCTTGCCCTTTCCCCCCCAGGCCACAGTTATAAATAAGAATGTGTTCTTAATCTGTCCTACGTGGTTAAATAAAAAATAAAAATCACTTTTTGAGAAATAGGTTAGCAGTGTGAAAACTTAAATCAATCCATAATTTTGAAGGCATAAGAATCATTGCGACTAATCCCGAAGGTGGTAAAAGTTCTTACTGAAATTATTGGCTGCATCTCTCTCAGGTAAAAACGCTCTTCATCTGGCTTCAAGAAATGGACATTCTCAGTGTGTGCAAAAACTCCTGCAGGTAAAGTTTACTATTTTCCCCCCTAATCTCTACTGATGTTTTCTTTGACTCATGCCACCTCATGTATGTAGATATTTCACATTAGGCTGTTATTTGTGTCTTGGGGATTTTTTTTGCTGATGTTGGTCACCTGTATTTTTGTTAAGGAGCTCCCCAGTTACTAGCCACTCAGAGCAGTTTCCCTTTCAGCCTTTTAAATAATTATTGCCAAACAGCTGTAGCTGCTGAGCCCACTCCATATCAGTCATCAGTAGGCCCTGTTGAGTCACCATGGGCCACTGGAGGATTTATGTGTTTACGCTGGGGGGTGGGGGTGGGGGTGGGGTGGGGGAGGGGGGATGTCTGCAACTTCATCCTGTCATAGTGTTGGAGCTCCTTCCCCACATAACCATCCCTCGCATGGTGATGATCTAATGGAGGTCGTGGCTGTTGGCAGGGGGTTGTCAGCAGTGTTGACAAGCCTGCCCCCCTGCAACCCCCCGTCCATTCTCAGTGCCGTCATCACACCAGACATAGCAGCTGGACGGCAGTAGCCACCACCTCCACTATCTCCCTCCATCAGCTCAGACTCTCAAAGTATAGGATACCCCACCTCCATGCTTACCATCAGCTCTGCCCCCCTCTCTCTGTCATTTGAGTATGCTGCTAATTTTTGGTCCTTGTTGCTAGAGAGAGTTGAGGTTTTTTTTAGTGAGGGTGCAGACCTTGCTGGCAAGCTTACCTAGCAACATCAGGCCCCTGTTAGTACCGAGTTCTAAATTCTTTGATGGTAGGACTCTCATCACCACCGTGGCATACTGAAGTTGTTAGTGTAAAATCAGCTGACGGGTACAACCACATGTCCTCAGGAGCCTTTAACGTAATCAGGTTACTGTTTCTTCTCAGTTTCTGATGCCCACCTCTGTTAATATGCTCCAAAATTGCAATACTAAAGCACAAGACACTACGGAGTGTCTGGAAAAATTGTCAACTTGATACAAATCTTCTACGAAGGATGCCAAGCACAAGTTGTACATGACGGACATCTTACTGAACCCTTCTCCATGACCACGGGCGTAATGCAAGGGTGCCTCCTCAGCCCTATGCTCTTTCTAGTTGTGCTGGATTGGGTGATAAGAGTGACCACAGAAGGACAGGCATCAGGAATCCAGTGGACACTTGCAGAGAAGCTTGAAGATCTAGATTGAAGCTCTAGATTTTGCAGACAATATCATCTTGTTGAGCCAAAGCATTCGGCATATGAGGGAGAAGAGCAAACACCTCGAGGCCACGCCAAGCGCATAGGATTGAAGATTAACACCGAAAAACCAAAGAAATGAGGATATGCCCATCTGGAAGAGCTCACCCTATCAAGTGCTCTGGAGATTTTTTCGAGCAAGTGGAAGAGTTCACATATCTGGGAAGTATAGTAAATATAGAAGGAGGCACAACAAACGACGTCAGCGCCTGCATCAGCAAGGCTCAGACTGCATTCTTAATACTCTGGCCAGTCTGGAAGCTGAAGAGTCTATCCATGAGAAGCAAGCTGTGAGTCTTTAACTCAAATGTTAAATCAACCCTCCTTTATGGGTGTGAAACATGGAGCCTGACAAAAGAACACCCGAGGAAGCTGCAGACCTTCATCAACAAGTATCTCCATCACCTTCTGAGGATATGGTGGCCTAACAAAATCACAAATGAAGAGCTGCTTCAGTGTGCACAGCAAGAACCAGTAGAAATCTCCATCTGTAGAAGATGATGGCGCTGGCTGGGCCATACTCTCCGGAAACCGCAAAACTCCATCACTAGACTAGCAGTGCAATGGAACCCACAAGGGAAGCGCAAAAGAGGCAGACCAAGACTTTCGTGGAGAAGAGCTGTGGAAAAGGACGTGAAGTCGATGAATGTGACCTGGACAGAAGTTAAGACCAGGGCAACTGGAAAAGACCACTGGCGTGCGTTCGTTGAAGCCTTATGCTCCGAATGTGTGGACAAAGAGGACTGATGATGATGATGAAAGCACAAAACCCACACAATTAAAATATTTAGCAACTTTTAAGGTTGGATTTAATCTTTCTAAGCTTTGAGTAATGTAACTTTGCTTTAATACTCAACCAAATAAAGGTAGTTTCTGCTTAATTGCCCTCTAATACTAAATGTTACTGTTAAAAGAAATCTTTTGTGCATTGCTTTTATTAATCAACACTTCATTACACTGACAGGAATTTCATTAATATCTGGTAGTGCATCCGCCCCACAGAAAGGAGGTCGAGCTCCAGCCATGTCATACCAGAGACCACAAAAATGGTGCTTTCCACCTTCTAGCTTGGTGCTCACTGTAAATAAAATAAGGAAAAGAAAGTTGGTTACTCAGGCACAGGGAAAAGCGCAAAACCAGAGTATTCCTTGTGCCGGTCCCAAGCCTGGGTAAATGGGGAGGGCCGCGTCAGGAGGGGCATCCTGCATAAAATCCTTGCCAAATCAAGTATGCAGACACGTGATCCGCTGTGGAGACCCCAAATAGAGAGCAGCCGAAAGACAGAACTGATCATCAACAAAATGTTTTTACTGACGTACTGTATTCTACACTATGCTTTATTATTTTCACAATGCAGATGTCTAATTTCCAATGTTCCAAACTGTGTTCGTTCCTTGTCAGCACAACTGTCCAGTTGGAAATGTGGACTTGCAAGGAAAAACTGCTCTCCATGATGCTGGTAAGACGACTCAAAGCTTGGCCAAGCAAAGCAGATTTGTTTTGTAGACTATTATTACATTTTTTTTGTGCTTTAGTAGTGACAAGAAGGTAGTAACATACTGTAAGTGCATTAAGTAGTAAAAAAAACTAAAAAAAAAAGGAAAACATTTATAATTAAAGTCTGAACAGACCAGTCCCTGAGGATCTGTTCAACCTGACTTCTATTCAGCAAGCATATGTGACTGACAGTATTTTGCTCTGAGACCACTGAGAAATGTCAGTTTAATTCTCCATTTTAAGGACTGAAAACTTGTACCAGCCTTCTGTTACTTATTGTTATTCTTCTTAGATTTTGATTTGGCTGTACTGTAATGACGTGCTTAGTATACCCTCATGGCCCTCTACTATTATAGTCTAGCTTTAAGTCTATTGTTGACACGTTTTTCCAGCCACGCTGAACCTATTCATTGACGCTATTCTACTCCCACACTAATTGTCTCGACTGTGTTATAATGCTGACTCATTTCTTCTGTAGTTCTGACTCTACTGTGATTTGACTGCAACTTACTAGTCATGTATCTGTTAGTAAAGACTGGTTCTACTGTGCTCTCTGATTTTGGGGAAAAACCCAGATAACCCAAAGTTATGATTTTGTTGTCATAATCATCCACATGCTCACATCATGTAATATTTGCCATATTAGACAAAATCAAAACACTATACTGAACTGGTCTTTAGATGTACTTTATTTTTCTGTATCTTCGACATCTAAATTGAGCTCTAAGCTACTCCCTGACTTTCATGGAAATTTGGTTGTGGCTCAGAGATGGATAACGTGGTTGATGATTGTCTCAACTTTTTATGTCCACAGTCATGGCAGGCTGTGCTTCTAGTGTCAAACTCCTCTGTGACAGCGGGGCGTCTGTGAATGCCTGTGATTTTGTAAGAACTGATTTCTTTCCTACATTTTTATGGACAAGAGTGTTAAATATCACTTAACTTATCACTTATCACTTAATCTTATCCTACACTTTATTACATGTATAGTTTATTTCTCTTATCTTATCATGTTTAATGTTGCAGCATTGTACCGAGACAAATTCCTAGTTTGTGTACTACATGAACAATGGCAATAAACCTGATTCTGATTCTGATTCTGATTCTGAAATAGCCTAAGGCTGCATTCAGACCAGGATAGTCCGGGGGTCTCGGTTCGACTGGGCGGGGAATGCCGAGGATTTTCACACCTTCCTTTGGTTTGGTTTGCATTCACACTGCAGCGGTCCAAACTGCCTGGACAACGTCATGCAGTTATAACAACTGCTCATTTGGGGCACTGTAGCCAAAACCACCACTGACCAGGAAGAAAAAATCTTGGCGAAGAAGAAAATCAGGCTCATCAATTGGCCAGGACGGAAAACTGAAATCTGTTCCCTTCAGCCGGGTTGTTTGTCTGCCACAAACGAGACATTTTTTAACTTTTCTCCTTGGCTTTCCCCGGTAAAAGGATTTCTCGGATTGATGCGGTTGTCTTTTTTTTGTTATTTTCTACCCAAAATGTATTACGGTACACATCACTTCCTCTTCTCAGACTACATGTTGCTATGGTTACACAAATGCCAAGGCGCACTTCCGCCCTTTGGTCCGCTGGATACTCCATTTGGATTCACACTGCAAGCAGAGCGCACCAGACTTCATTTGCAAGAGAAGAGAGACCCCCGTTTGTAGGGGTCTAGATTTCGTTTGTTTGATGTGTACCAGAGTTCCAGCGCACGTTCAGACGGCACCAAACAAACCGAACTATCCGCGGAATCCACTGTTTGGTCCTTTGGTCTGGACCAAACAGTGGCCGTCTGAATGCACTTTTGGCCTTTTCTCCCCCCCTTGTGTTCAAATGTCATTGTAGATAATGGAGGTCAGCTTGACCAGCATTAAAGGATGATCATCATGAAATTATTCTAATTAAAGGAGTACCATCTGCATAGGAATATTTCACAATTGTGCATGTCTTTTTTAATCCACAGGATGGCAGGACACCTCTGATACTGGCAACTCAGATGTGTCATCCACGTATTTGTCAGCTGCTGCTGGA
Source organism: Pholidichthys leucotaenia (assembly GCA_020510985.1). Taxonomy (NCBI): domain Eukaryota; kingdom Metazoa; phylum Chordata; class Actinopteri; order Cichliformes; family Pholidichthyidae; genus Pholidichthys; species Pholidichthys leucotaenia. Next base: position 255,373,917 of record CM035837.1, on the reverse strand, counting down.
GCGAGGGGCGGACATCACTGTTCGAGACAAACAAAACAAGTAGGAGACCACAGCGCTGCTCATACTGTTGAATTATTGTCGATTGTTTGCAAAATGGTGCATTTGAAAGATTACACAGATAGGTAGTTTCAAAAAGTTTGAACTATGCTGTCAGGTCTTAAAATCAAATCTTTTGTTATTTCACAGTTTTATATAATGAAACTGTGCTTCTACACTCAGTCCACACATAAAATAAACCCTTTAAACAGTAAAAGTTTTCATAGACAAGAAACCATAAATAGTCTTAATATAAAACTGAAACAGATCTATAATGTACAACAGTAGAAACCAAGTTTCAGCAGTTACCAAATATTTGTCTTTGTGACATAACAGTGCAGGTTTTAGTGAGGTTTAAAAATTTACCCAAGGCGAAACTGGTGCTTTAAAATATTAAACAATTTACTCTGGTAACGCTTGGACAAATGAGCAATGAAATCTTCAGAAATGGTATTGTTAGGGTAAATCTTTAATATTTGATGAAAATCTAATTAGTCCAACCATCTTTTTTCACTCCTTTAGGACAACGCTGATTCTTGGCTGTGAGTACAACTGTAAGGACGCAGTGGAGGTGCTGCTGAAGAGTGGTGCGGATGTGAAGGCTGTCGACAGCTTGGGTCATGATGCCTGTTACTATGCTCGCTACAGCAAGAATCCAGAACTTGTCACGATGGTCAAAAGTTACCTCGACAAAGCCAACAGAGGTCAGCAAAGTGATCAAAGACGGAACATAAAACAATTCTGCACTGAATTAAAGAATCAGGACTTTTTTAGGCCTATGAAACGGTGAAAGTCTACAGTTTCTTCAGTGCCATTTTGTGTTCAATGTTTGTGCTATTGAACAGTTTTTGAAATTATGATTGTTTTTAACCCACAATTCAGATAAGTCTTTGACATTGCTGCGATGTGAAAAAGCAGTGCACCAATGCAGAAAATCTGCCTGCATATTGTTCCACCCACCAAGTATTCAGACCGTTCTAGTTCAGAACTTTTGGTTTCCATGTTTACCCCTCAGCCTCTAAACATAGAAGGGTATTGTTGTCACCCCGCCAGGCGCATGGGCGGCAGTGTCAGTAGCATCAACTCCTACCTTGTGAACGCAATAACTAGAGAAAGAAATGATGTGGGCTTTTCAAATTCATACCATGGGTGCATCTATGACAGAGGTCAGTTTTTTCAAAGTCTTGTGAGCATGATGACTACAGAAAGAAATGGCATGGGCTTTTCAAACTGATATCAGTTGTATCTATGAAAAATCTCCAAGTTTGAATTTGGATGACTTATGACCTTTGGGTGACCTCTGACTTCAGGTCAGTTTTCCTGAAACTAACCACACAAAGAAATGATGTAGCCTTTTCAAATCGATTTTGTCATAAGACAAGTCTTGGACAGCTTAGACCCTGCCCTCTGACTTGGGGTTTGGGATTGCAAGGTCAGAGGTCAAGGTCAAATTGCCATTTAAACACATCTCAACAACAGCGAAAGCTAGGGTCACCAGACTTGGTACACAGGTTCACCTTGGGACCCTAACCTACATCTATGGGTTTGAGGGACAAAAGGTCAAGGTCAAAATGCCCCATAAGCTACATCTCTGCAACAATGAAACCTGGAGTCACCAACCTATGTACACATGTTCACCCTGAGACCCTGTCCTCTGACTATGGGTTTGGGGTCAAAAGGTCAAAGGTCACGGTTAACTTCCCCTATGCCCTATATTAGAGCGTCAAACTCATTCCATTCCAGGCCAAGACCCTGCAGGTTTTACCTCCAACCAGTGTCTTCCACAGGTGATTTAACTGGCAGCTGCCAGTATTTTTGTTTTCTACTGCTTGAAGCTTCTTTTTTTTCTTTTGCTGGCAGTGGAGCACTTTGGGCAAACTAGCCCCAGTTTACAGCTATGTCGGTTTTCTGAATGAGGCTCATAACATTACAAAATGATTTATGTTCACTATGAACATCAGTTTGCAAGCACTGTTTTCATTGGCTCTTGTGGCTAACATTACCTCCTTTCTGTACCAGCATATATTTGAAGGTGATCATTGGCCACATACCATCATCATAGTGCAGCTTCTTTATGATCTCAAACCACATACTGTCCTTGACCCAATAATTCATGTGCTTGTTCTGGCAATTATCATTTAAAAAAAAAATGACGGTTTCATTTTTCTGCCCTCACTTTAAATGAATTCAACTGAAGCAAAAGATCACTTTGGTCAGAATTTATTTTTACAAGGGAGGTGTGCTGGCCATATGGCTACGACCCTTCTGTTTAGGGAAAGAGGGGCGTAACAACCAGATGGATTTGGGTCAAGGCAAAATTATAATCTTTTAATGAGTTAAATAAAGTAGGTAACAGTCGCAAGTTTACACATAAAATTGCTTGAGAGTAAAGGCCCTCGTGGTACTAGTCAAAATAAAGCAATAAACAAGAGCTATTTAAGCTTGATAATGACAGCTTCCTGTCTAGGCCAGGTAAGGGCAAAATAAAACTGACCTATTCTGGCTTTCTGAACTGAAATACAATGGGGAGTAGTACTGCTAATCTTAAATGTTAGTTACCTGCATGGTGTTTGTGGAAATGGAAAACTGAAACCTGGAAGAAATAAGGCAATATTTTCGTGACAGGATATGAGTGTACGTAAACAAAAAAGTAATGGATAGCAAAAGATAAGTCCCTAATTGCTTAAGTGTGCTTGTTTAAAAACAACCAAAAAACACGAGTGTCACTTGATCTATTTAACAAGATAGCAGTTAAAAAGTCGGTATCAAAACTAAGTAAAGCAAGACACTCATACAAGTGAGCATTTGAAAAAAAATACCCACAAGCAATTTAACACGGTGGCAGACTGCTGACATTAAAGCACAGTGCCCCACCTAATCGCTCAGCTGTGATTTATAGCAGCTGAGTGATTGGATGCAGAGCTTGGTTGGAGGAGAGTGGAGAGCACCATCCAATCAGGCACAGGAATCAGAGGCTGGACGTAGGAGGAGACGGGCAAACCAAGAGAGACGCCAAACTGCTGAGTGACATTAGGAGGGAAACGAAGAAAGATCTTTTATTTGATTAAAAGAAGAGACAGGAAAGGCCATGGGCCGTAACGCAGTGGAATCTGTTCAGATGGCTTTAATAATAATCCACGCTTGGTGTGGACTGTTTTTACATTGATTCTGTCTCTTTTCATCTTGTCTCTTGAATATTCTGAGCATGACAGTTGATAAATGTGTTTTCTCATTTTGTTTCAGATAAAGAAATTGCAAAGATAGAACAGTGGAAGCGACAGGTAATGAATCAGTATTAATTTTACTGGCTCAGAACAGCTGTTAAAACCACATCTGGAATGAAAAGCATTTGCTATTTTTCACTGTACATCACATATTTTAGAGCTTATATTTTTGCAGAATGGAAGCCAAATTGTCTTTAAATTAGGACATTGGAGGTCAGAATCCTCATGTTTTATAGAATTTCTTTTATTTTTTTCTACTTCCCCTCATCTTGCTGATGTGCAGTCCTGGGATTGCTTTGGAAAGATGACTCTATTTAATTGTACAAGTCTGCCATCTAGTGATTACAACATTGAAACAGTCCATCTGGCTTCATTTCCTATGGCATTTTTTTTTTTAAAAGATACTGTAAGTAAATCTGTCCTGTTCTTTCCACAGCATTCAGTGGAGAGGGCCGATGTGGCTGAAGCTAACAGGAGGGACCATGTCATACATGTAAATACAGTTTAACCTTGATCTCCCTCCTCCATGTGCTGCATGTTCCCTTTCCTTCACTGGTATGTAAGGGAAGCCTTGATAACAGTATTCAAACGGTAATGTTTTATATGTGACTGATTGATTGTTAGGATCTGGAAAGGCAGAATGAGACCCTGCAGGAAGGCCTAAGGAAGTATCACCAGGAGCAGAAAGCTCTGCTGGATAAGGTCAACATGCTGCAGCAGCAACTCGCACAGGTTGGTTCGTTGTCATACCAACATCTGCCACACTAGGCAGATAACTGATATGAAACCCTCACAGCGTAGAGGTGTGTCATTATTCAGGCCTCATCATGGTTGATCAGCCTGAGGATCCTTGTGTGGGTTTAGGTGATGAATATAAGCAGTTATAGAACTAGCAGTGTAACTGTCTTGCTGCTTTGGTATGACATCACCGTTTCAGGTTTTACTTTTATAATAGCAGTAATATGGGATTTTTGTAGTGATTTTTCACCCAGTATATATAAATAATAACTTCAGAGAGTAAAATAAATTCATCAGGCTTAGATGTCAGAACAGATTTGTTTTATAGGAAATTTATTCAACTTATGACATTGTGCCAACAACTAATCCCTTTTTTCAATGAACATACATTGCTTTTTCTTCTCCAGGAAAAAATGGCTGTGGAGGACTCTCAGAAGGAGGTATGACTCAAAATTTACCATTTTCTCAGTCCTTTTTTATTTACCTTTGAATGCAACAGTCCTAAACATGGATATGTGCACAGCTGAGTACATAACATTAGCACGCCTCAAAAAACTGAACCACAGTGGACATGAGTGCAGTACTGGCAAAAGCCTGAAGTTATAATCTAAGAATTGGGGAAAGGTCTGAGATAATGCTGCCGTTGCCTCAGTCAGAACTGAAAACCCTCATTTAGGTAAAGGTGAGATGCATTAAAAAAAAAAAGTTTGTGTATTCACCGATTCTGGTCCTGCAAACACTGTTGTAACTTTTGTAGAAAAGGTGATAATAAAAATCCAAAGAAAGCAAAAGTTATGGCTGTTGCCTGATTTCCTTTGCTTCTTTTTGATAACTCAGAAGGAGAAGCTGAAGGTATTGCTTGGTGCCCGAGACAAAGAAGGGGCTCGAAGCCCAGAGACGGTCAGAGTCCAACTACGGAGTACTTTGGTCAGTGCTTTAAGATCTTATTTATCCATTAGTTTTTTCTGTTCATCTTCAAAGTATCATTACGGATGGCTACTTTTCACAGTTTGTCTTTAAGAAGATAATATTTCTGTTATCATAAAATTCCATGTAAATATTGTTTACAACCCATTTTACATGTGTGTGAAATTTTGTTTATCTGTGTGTTCACAGGGAGAGTACTCTAGACAGTCGGTCATCAAAGGTCCATTTTGATGTTTTTGGTCATAAAGAAATTATAATCTTTTTTTTTTAACAGTAATATTTTATTGATTATTGTTTTTGCGTGCTGCTATCTTGTAGGTAAAGAACACATTTTGGTAAAACAAGCTCACAGCCTGGATTATGATCAGGTATTTGTTTTTTCTAATTAATGGTTTAATGTGATTTGCAAATATGAACAGTGCATATTCTGTCTGTATATTATTCTCATCATGGCTAGGCTAAATAAGCACAAACACCTTATGCTCAGATGTGTTGCTCTTTCTGGTCATTTTTCTCACTGTCCAAGTTTATTTTCTGGGTGGGACTTAGACCCATCCTCACTTACTCAAAGCTAAGTTATTGTCGAGAAAACTACATGAAGAATAAGTCTGCGTGAACTTGATTTTGCACTGTTTACTGTTAAGGAATGACTCAGTTTTTATACTTCTTGTGTTGTTTAAAATTTTATTGAACTGCAACCTTTGCAAATCAAACCAGAAGTCCTGTGTGGATTTACGTATAAATATACCTCACTTTTATGTCAGAATATTCCTATGATTAAAAACATAATTGTACACTTCCATTATTACATTTGTAAACATTAAAATAAGCATAATCATAAAGTTCATAATTTTTAGAGCAATATATTCTCACATTAAATATGGTTAGGGTTACCAGATACCAAAACAGCCCAAAAGGTTGTTGAAGGACTTGTATACACATCAAGGATGCAAGTTATCAATTAATTCATTAATTGATAATTCATTCACCTTATCGATTGATTAATTGATAAGCGGCATTTTTCTTGAGAATCTGAATTTCCCTAGGTACAATACGGTCTATCTTTAACATAAAAAGTTGCTGTGTTTTCATTTACTGACTATAACATGAGCATCATATTCCTCAATGATTTATTGTACCAGTTGCATTTTTTTTTTTTTTTACTACAGACAATGGCATTTTTTGGGGTTTAAAAGGAACTCCGATTATATTGGCATGTTAGCTCTATATGCTTTATTTTTATGTTAGTAACATAACTATAATATAATTTTTTTTGAAAATAATTCCCAGTTTTATATATTTTTAAAAAACTTTATTACGATGTAAATCGCCATTTTTGTTTACGTCGCAATGCATTCTGGGTAGTGACGTAGAATGGTTGCAGCCGTTTTTTCTGTCTTATACAAGTCAAGAAGCGAAGCTACTAACTACTGCCATTTGTCAGTGAAAATGCCACATTGCGCGGCTTTTGGATGTAATTTCCAATCAAAGGGAAATAAAGAGAGCGGGGTGAGCCTCCATAGCTTTCCTAAAGAGGGAAAGTTGAGGAAAAAGTGGGGCGGCAGCGGCTCAGGAGGTAGAGCAGGTCGTCTAATAACCCGATGGTTGGCGGTTTGCATCACGCTCTCCCCAGATATCCTGCCGTTGTGTCCCTGGGCAAAACACTTCACCCGCATTGCCTCCAGTGCCCATAACACTGGGTATGAATGTGTAAAAATGCTCGGTGGTGGCCGGAGAGGCCATTGGCACGGATTGGCAGCCACATTTCCCTCACTCTGAGTGTCTGTGATCACGCGCTATAGCGCACCCTTGATAAAGCTGACATATATATTAATCACGCTATGATAATAGCACTATATCGCTGCCCCACTTTTTCCTCAACTTTCCCTCTTTAGGAAAGCTATGGAGGCTCACCCCGCTCTCTTTATTTCCCTTTGATTAGAAATTACATCCAAAAGCCGCGCAATGAGGCATTTTCACTGACAAATGGCAGTAGTTTGTAGCTTCGCTTCTTGGCTTGTATAAGACAGAAAAAACGGCTGCAACCATTCTACGTCATTACCCAGAATGCATTGCGACATAAACAAAAATGGTGATTTACATCGTAATAAAGTTTTTTAAAAATATATAAAACTGGGAATTATTTTCAAAAAAATTATATTATAGTTATGTTACTAACATAAAAATAAAGCATATAGAGCTAACATGCCAATATAATCGGAGTTCCTTTTAACAAATTTCGCACTGTATAGTGTGTACTGTGTGCTGGTACATCTCAGTAAATTACAAATGTCATGATTTTTTTATTTTAAAAACTACTATCAATATCATAAAATTTGTCTTTTTTAGTTATATATAAAAAAAAGTTCACATTCTAATTTACTGAGATGCACTGGTAGACTGTTTGAACACGAAAATAAGTTGAGCTGCTTCATCTGTTGCATGTTAAACATTATCACAGTACCCTTGCAATCCAGACAAACCCAGAATGATCTGGGCTCCCTCTGTTGTCTGTTACCTCAGTGGTGACTTGAGTCCAGTCTGCTTTCCCGTCTAGCAGCAGGTTGAAGGGAGGAGAAGGAGCAAGCTCCATTTGTGGCTGTGAGTTTTAATGGATGGAGCCACAGCCTCCATGAGTGCCGCCACGAGTTTTATGGCAGCGGGGACAGGTTTTTGCGCTCGTTTAGCCTGCTGCAGTCCTTTCTCCACCCTATTGATTTGACGGGTGGACATTGGAACATGCCGTTGGAACTTACTGTGGCTCTCCAACGTAACCGGGAAGGGCGGGTTTTTTTGCTCTGCACAGCACACATGCACTCTGGGGGCTTAGCATCTTCTTCTGCATTTTCAGTTGAAATGCAGCAGTGGATGACCACATGCGCCCTCACCTGGGCGGCGAAGCCACTACATTTCATAGAATAAGCTCCCATTGAAAAGGACTGCTGCGCTATTAATCATTAACATCCCTAATACACGTTGAACTGGCTTGCTAATTAATGATGATGATCATGATATTTTGCCGTATTTGGGTGAATCACATAATTATATGATTTGTATATGTTCCTACTTTCTTCTCTTCAGAAGCTCCAGAATGGTGCCACATCACGTTCAGTGTCCAGACCTCTAGAGAAGAGTCCACCTGCTGTCGGCTGGGACACCTCTGAACTGGAGTGTCTCCGGAGTGAACTTGAGGCAGTCAGGAGAAGGCAACGATCAGCAGAGGAAGAGATGGCCCGACTTCAATCTGCACTGAACCATAAAACCAGAGAGTGCCAAGAATTGCTTCAGAGCAGAGACGCCATCCAGAAACAGGCTGACCAGCAGGTGCTAGAGCTCGAGGATGCCTTGGGGGATGTTCAGAAGAGGATGCTAGATTCTGAGTGTAAGGTCAAACAGCTGCAGGCCCATGTAGTTGCTGTCAAGGAACACTTGGGAAGCCAGGCGGCGGAAGAGCTGCGTGCCCAGCTCCAAGATGTCAAGGCAAAATATGAAGGTGCTTCAGCCGAAGTGGGGCGTGTTCGTAACCGCCTCAAACAAAGTGAGAAGGCCTTGGAAGAATACAAGAGCAGCGAAAGCCAGTTAGCAGCTGAGACAGACAGGTTGAACCATGAGCTGGGAGTCCTTACTGCAGAGCGAGATGAACTTGCAGAAACTCTTCTAGAAATGAAAACTCAGTTGAAAGAGGCCCAGACTAAACATGCCAACACTGTACCAGCAGAGAAGTTTGACAACATGAAAAACCTGCTGACCAATGCAGTCGATGAGAAAGAGCGACAGCTCGCTGAGCTGAGAGAAGACTATGATCGTGTGCTGGAGGAGGTGGCAGAGCTCCATCGAAAGCTGGACAGTCCATCATCCCAGGGAGGAGCAGGGGCGATGTCTGTTGAAGAGCAGCAGAGGATACAAGCAGCTCTGGAAGAACAGAACGCTTCTCTGAAACGGAAGCTCATGGATGTGACTGCCAAAAGCCAGGCTCTGATTCATGAGGTCGAGGACAGTGAGGAGGAGAGGGACATACTGCGAGAGCAACTAGATAATCTTAACAGCAGAATTGAGAATGACTTTGTACCCATAAAGGATCATGAGGAGGTTCGGATCAGCATGGTCAGCGCTCTGGAGGAGCTCGAAGACAAATTGGTGGAAGCCAGCGAGCACTGTGGAAAAGCAGAAGCACAAGTGCAGCAGCTTCAAACAGAGAAGATCAAACTGCAGGAGAACATCAGCAGCATCCAAAGTGCCAGTGAGAAACAGCAGAATGAAATGGATGCTCTGAAATCTCAAAATGCTGAGCTGGTGAAGAAACTTGTGCTTTTGGAGAAGAAATGTGAAGACCGAGATAAAGAATACATACAGCTGACTGTGCAGAGCCAGAGTCTGAAACAGAGCTTGGAGGGAGAATATGTTCCGAAAGAGCAGCATGAGCAAGTGAAGATGGAGTTAAGTTCCACCTTGGAGAGCGTTAAAGCCGAGTTGCTGAAGTTGGAGATCAGGGAAAAAGAAAGTGGGGAAGAGTTAAAGAATGTGAAAGATGGAAATGAAAAGTTGAAAGAACAACTGGAGAAGGTTCTGTTGGAGACAAAGAAAGACTACATCAGTGTAAAGGAGCACAGATCTATCACAGACAAGATGAATGTTGCTGTGGCCGAGGCAGAGAATAAAGCAAAGGAAGCATCAGCAATGTATGCATCAGCTCAGGAGGAAACGGAGAGACTTACTCAGGAACTGGAAGCACAGAAGCAAGAACTTGACACCATCCAAGAGGCTATTCAGTCCAAGTTTGTCCCACTGACAGCAGCAGAGGAGAAAGAAACATCTTACAGCACCCAGGTGAAAGAGTTGACAGATAAAGTGTTAGAAATGGAAGATAAATATAAAGCTGAAAAGTCGGCTAGAGAGAAAATCACACAAGAGAATGAAAAGCTAAAGTCTGACATGGAATCCCTTCAGCAGAGACTGGACTCTGTTATGGTTACTAATGAAAAGCACATAGAAGTGGAGGAGGAGTTCAAGGGTAAATGTGAGGAACTGACTCAGAAATGTTTGACTTTGGAGCAGCATCACAAAGAGGTTATACTTGAGAAAGTTGAGCTTCAAGACCAGAACGTGCTGTACAACACACAAATCCAGGGTCTGCAGGAGCGTCTTAAATCTGAGTTGACTCGAATAGCAACATATGACACAGAGCTCAAAGCCCTCCATGACATCATGCGGCAAACCCAGGTTGACTGCAAGAAAGCAAGAGAGGCCCAGCAGGAGGAAGCCCAGAAGGTCTCCACCTTACAGAAAGAACTTGGGGAACTTCGCAAAGATCAGGCTTCTCTGATGAAAGAACACACCGAGGCCAAGGGAGCACTGGAAGCAGAAGTTGGTAAACTTCAAAAAGCTCTCCGTGAGGAGGAGGAGAACAGTGCCCAGAGGGCTGAAGATGTGTCCGCCCTGCAGTCTGAGCTCCTTCAAGCCACACAGGCTCTTGAAGAGATTCGCCATAAGGAAGAACAAATGAACCAGCTGAACAAAGAGAAACAGCAGCTGGAGGAGGATGCTTCCAACCTGAGCAACAAGTTAAAGAGCTTAATGGAGGAATGTAAAAAGGCCCACGAGGAGACTACTCGAGCAAGAGAGGGTGAGAGCAGGGCCAGAGCAGAGATGGAGACAGTCCAGGAGAAGGGCCACTCCATTGAAAAGGAAATTAGGGAGCTGAAGAAGAGATACGATGAGTCCCTCAGTACCATCTGTGACCTACAGAAGAGGATTCAGACTTCAGCTGAGCAGACGGAAGCCAAAGACAAGAAGGTAATTGCGTTGTTATTTTGAATTGCAAGCAGATGTGTTTCTGTTCAGATTTTTTTAAATTATTTTGTACAGGCAGTTATTAAATAACTTTGTGATATTTGTAAAGCAAAAAAGATGACTGTGAGCCAATAAAGTGATTAAAATGTTTAAATATTGTGGACTTCCTGTCTGGACACTATGGTGATAGCAGCTTAACACTGAAGCTCCCAGACCCCATCCGTGAAAATATCTTGGAAAATCAGATTTAACGGATTTTTGGAAGAGTGAAAATCAAAAGACAAAGTCATTATGCCTAAAGGAAAACAGAAGAGATCGACATTTACCAGGCCAAGACGCGCATCGGCCGGAGAATCTGACCTGGAGGACAACAACCACCCGGAAACAGAGGAGCAGAATGAGGCTAGCAACACGGTTAGCTTAAAAACGATATTTCAAGAATTAAGAGAATTTCGCCGAGAGTGTTGGGCCAAATTTCGTGAAATTAACGACGAAATAAAAAGGACAAACAACAGAGTGGACCAGGCTGAGGACCGAATCATGGAAGCAGAGGAAAGAATAAAAGGGCTGGAAGAAACCGTGCTGGAATTACTCAAACGACAGACAAGACTGGAGGCTAAGCTAACCGACCAGGAAGGAAGACTAAGAAGGGGCAACATAAGAATTCATGGTCTGAAAGAAGGAGTCAAGGACGATTTCACCACAATGGCTGCATGCGTGGAAACCATACTGAGAGAGAAGTTGGAAATTCCCCAATCCACCGACTTGAAGATAGAAAGGGCGCACCGTTCATTAGCCCCAAGGCCGTCGGCGGAAGCGCCCCCACGATCGGTGGTGGTGAAGTTTTCCAACTTCAGAACAAAAGAAGAGGTTTTGAGACTGGCTTGGCAGAAAAAGGGATTTATGCACCAAGAAAGAAAAGTTTTTGTGGAGCACGACTACGCCCCGGAGGTCCTTAAAAAGCGTTGGGAATACAACAACGCTAAAAAGGTACTAAGAGAGAAGAAACTGCGCTTTCAAACTCCATTTCCGGCGAAGCTGCGGGTTTTTTACGGGGAAGAGACGTGTCTCTACAACTCGGCGGAAGAAGCAACCAGGGATATGGCGAGAAGAGGGCTCCCAGTAATAAGAGTATAAACCCGCAGCAGACCCGATCGAAAGAATCAAGGCTCAAACATGGTGCACACAGAGACCCTCAACATCCACAGGCCAGCAGCGGGAAACCCAGCGCCAGGGCTATAAGGAAAAACTGAGCGTTTTCAGGAGGGAATAAGATATTTTTAATCAATCTGCGCATCAAACCCTGCTCCTACAAGGTAACAAACATTAAAGGAGATGCAGAATCAGCAAGTATGAAGTGGTAAAACATTTCATGGAACAGTCATAATATTAGAAACAAATAAGTCTTTAAAAAAAAAACTTGTTAAAATAGAAATGTGACAATGAACCACATGAACTCTCCACACTAACAAATACTGTATTAACGTGATTGTTTGCTGTGACGGTGGTGGGAGGTTGCGCACAATTTCATAGGGTATAGGCATTAAAAAAAAAAAAAATCATTACAAGTTTGGATTGGGATCTGAAATTCACATTAAAAGCATGGGACAACTTACAGGGGTAAGAGAGGGCCCTCAACACGTAACAGAGTTTGAGGAATTTCCCTCAGAGCCAACGCACCATCAAGGCTCTTCTAAGGTTGCTAAAAAGACCTCAACTCAGGAAGATCTTTTGACAGTTTTTTGTTTTAAAGTTTTATATACTATGTTCTTAATGTTTTTTATGTTCTTAATGTTCTTTCAGTTTCTGAGTAGCATAAAAGAGGGCCACTACACTGTTATACTAAATAAGACAACACAATGGAGAAACAGGGTGTAACCAAAATAATCTGATATAATGTAAAAGAGATCCTGAATCCAGTTAAAAGATCCAAGATTCTAGGCAAAATGAAAAAAGACAAAGCAGGAATAATATTTTTACAGGAAACCCACCTAACAGACTTGGAGCACACTAAACTTAATAGACAAGGGTTTAAACTGATCTCTTCATCTTCATATAAGTCAGGGAGGAGGAGGGGGGTAGCGACATTGATCTCAACCAAAATTATGTTTGAAAAAAATTCAGAACACAAAGATAAAGAAGGGAGATTTAGCATGGTACTTGGTCAGCTAGAGGGAGAAGATATCACTCTGCTGAATGTATATGCACCTCCAGGGGCTAACTGGAAATTTTATAAAAATGTATTTGACCTAATGATAACTAAAGCCCAAGGTTTAATGATATGTGGTGGAGACTTCAATCTAAGACTGAATCCATACTGGGATGCATAAGGTAATTCTCCACATCAAAATAACACTTAAAGTAGAAAAACTCGGATGCTACTAAAAGAAATGGGAATCTGTGACGTGTGGAGGGAATTCAACCCCAGTGTAAAAGATTATACATTTTGCTCAGCACCACATTCATCATACTCAAGGATTGACTATTTTTTTTTTATGTTTAATAGAGACATTGGAAGAGTAAAAACATGTAAAATAGGACTGATGGATCTCTCTGACCACAGTCCGATCTATATGAACTTAAGTATCCAAAAATACACAAATAATACATTTTCTTGGAGGTTAAATTCAAATGTGCTGAAAGGACCACTGAAAGATGAATTGGAATCAGATATTCTCAGATATTTGGAAGAAAATGATAATGGAGAAGTATCCTCTTTAATACTGTGGGACGCATGCAAAGCTGTAATAAGGGGAAAGATTATCACAAAACTGGCAATCCAAAAGAAACTGAGACAAGAAAAACTAATCACATTAGAGTCAGAACTTAAGAAACTAGAAAGAGCACAAAGACAACACTCATTCTAATGACTTGCTCAAAATTAAGGAAATTAAAAAACAAATAAACGAGATCTACACAATAGAAATCCAGAAGAAACTTACATTTCTGAAACAAAAATACTATGAAACAGCAAATCGGCAAAATTACTAGCCTATAAATTGAGGAAACAACAAATGGAGAGAGCAATCTACAAAATCAGAGACCTAGTATCAAAGGAAATAAAATTTAGAATTCAGGAAACTCTTAAAAGCTTCGAGAATTACTACAAGAACTTGTACTCCCTCAAAAAACACAAAAATGCATCCGAAGCATTCCTAAAGACATTAAATCTTCCCCAACTTACTGAGTCACAAAATAAAACACTGCTGTCAGAAATACAACCTAAAGAATTAGAAAAAGCAATTATGAAACTTAAAGCTAACAAATCCCCAGGAGCAGATGGCTATACAGCAGAGTGGTACAAAACCTTTAAACAGCAACTATCTTCTCTCCTCCTGAAAACATTTAACTATATCCTCCACACAGGGGAAATCCCCCCCCTCCTGGAGAGAAGGGGTCATTGCAGTCATACCTAAACCTGACAAGGATAAACTAGACTGCTCCAACTACAGACCAATCAGTGTGTTAAATCAGGACTATAAACTTTTTACCGCTATCCTTGCCAAAAGGTTAGAAAATATACTGACAGGGCTGCACGGTGGCGCAGTGGTTAGCACTGCGGCAGCACAGTTTACCCTTGGCCGGGGGATTGTGGGGATCGTGGGTTCGATCCCAGCCCCCGACCAACAGTGATCTGTGTGGAGTTTGCATGTTCTCCCCGTGTTGCGTGGGTTTACTCCGGGATTTCTCCGGTTTCCTCCCACATGCCAAAAACATGCATGTTAGGTTAATTGGCTGTTCTAAATTGTCCCTAGATATCTGTTTCCTATAGGCCCTTAGAATAGAGGGTTAGTATTAATGAAAGCGCTTTGAGTGGTCTTTGTGACTAGAAAAGCGCTATATAAGTGCAGGTTAGTTAGTTAGTTAGTTAGACTTGATTCATTTAGACCAAACAGGTTTTATAAGACAAAGACAGACACAAGATAACTTTAGACGCACTTTACACATAATTCATCATATAAAAAAATATAATTTAAATGCAGCCATATTGGGATTAGATGCTGAAAAAGCATTTGATTCGGTTGACTGGTCTTTCCTATATAGAATCTATAGAATTTCAATTTTCATAATAACTTCATTAGAACTATCCAGGCATTATATAAAAAACCAACAGCTAAAATAAGGATTAATGGTAAATTATCATCTTTTGAACTGGAAAGAGGATGTCGTCAGGGCTGCCTCTTGTCTCCACTGCTCTTTGCAATCTTCATAGAACCTCTGAGCCAATGGATAAGACAGAATCAAAAAATTCAAGGTATTACACTTGGTCAGAAGGAACATAAAATAGCACTCTTTGCCGATGACATTTTAATTTACCTGGGGCAGCCGGACACCTCTTTTCCATAACTAATCTCAGTTTTTTCAGAGTATGGAGAGTTAACGGGGAACGAATTAAAAATGCATAAAACCCAAATTTTTTACATTCAACTATGACCCAAATCAATATTTACTAAGCAAACTCAAAACTAACTGGGAGATGGAATCTATGAAATATCTGGGGGTCAATATCCTGAAACAACTCAACAAAATTATAACACTAAACTATGATCCACTGATGGCAAAAATAAAATCTGATCTAGCAAGATGGAATATGATACCATTCTTGGGTACTGCACAAAGAATTGAAGCAGTCAAAATGAATATACTTCCACGTCTTCTATACCTTTTCCAAACAATACCGGTAGAACCTCCCAAAAAAACATGGCAAGAACTGGACAGAAGGATCTCAAGATTCATATGGCAGGGCAAGAGACCTAGAATCAGATATAGAACCCTACAGCTAAACAAAGACAAAAGTGGGCTCGCGCTGCCAAATATCAGGGACTGTTTTAAAGCCGCACAAATTAAAACTTTAGTAGAGATATGTAACCCAGTCTACACTGCACAATGGAAGGAGATGGAATGCCAAATAACAAGTGACATTCCACTACAGGCGATAATAGGGAACAATGCCTTACCTAAACTTTTGAATAACACTAACCCGTGGATAGAGACCCCGCTAAAAATTTGGTTTAAGATGGTCAGAGAGAATCAAACTAAAGAACTCTATCGATTATTGCAATGGATTTCCTATGATCAGGACTTTACTCCTAATAAAACGGACACTAGATTTAAAAAGTGGAAAGAGAATGGACTGATAAAATATTACGATTTTTTTAAAGGGCAAACTTTAAGAAGTTTTGAAGATTTGAAAAAACAAGGTCTAGTAAATCAAGACCTTTACAGGTTCTTTCAGCTTAGACACCACATAAACAAAATACTTAAAAAGGAGGTTTTGGAAAGGGCCCAGTCAGGTGTTCTGAAGGTCTTCTTAATGGCATATAAAGGGATCCCAGGGATCAGATACATCTCTAAAATATACCGTGGTCTTCAAGACTTAAAAGGAGACAACACATCATATATAAAAGAGAGATGGGGAAAAAGAGGGGAATTTCACTTTACAACTGGAAATATGGGAAAAGTTAAATAAACAACAATGGGAAAAGTACTTCATCCCTGCTGTGGAGGGAATTTGGATGGAAAAATTTGGTAAGATTTTTCAAAACACCTGCACAAAACAAATTTACTCGTAAAGGGTTGAATTGTTGGCGCTTGTGTGGTGAAGAGACTGCAAATCATTTTCATGTGTTGTGGTCATGCCCAGTTATCCACCAATATTGGACCAATGTACAGATAATATTGGGGAAAATATTCAAAGTAACAGTTCCCTTTTCTTTTGTAACTTTGTATTTGGGTTTACTACCGGATTCACTGGAAAGACGAGGAGAAAATACTTTTTCACTGTTTTAATATTGGCAAGTAAAAAAGCTCTAACTAAAAAATGGATGTTGAAAGATTGTCCTACACCTGAAGATTGGATTAACGTGATTCAGGACATTTATTCAATGGAAAAGTTGACATTCACACTGAGACAGGACATGGATGGGTTCTTGAACTTTTGGCAACCCTGGAACGCATATGTGTCTTCCATCAGATCTAATCGTTGACAAATACCATTTCAATAATGGCACCTCTCTTTGTTCCAACGCTACTCAGATGCTCTTTTATTTCTCTGCTCTTTTGCTTTTTTTTGTTTTGTTTTTTTTGTTCTTTTTTTAATTTCTCTTTTTCTTTCACTTAAAAAAAAGGGTGTTGTAATAATTTTTTTCCAATGTTGTCAAAAAACAAAAAAAAGGAATATGTGATGAAAATGTAAACAATGCAATGCTATAATGACATGTATACCCTTTACAAAAACTTAAATAAAAAAAAAATGTTTAAATATTTATGTGTTAGATCACTGAGTTGCTGACAGATGTGGAGCGATTGAAGCAGGCACTGAACGGTCTGTCCCAGCTGGCTTACACAAGCAACGCACCCAATAAGAGACAGACGCAGCACACTGATGCACTCCAGGCCCAGATCAAGAGCCTGCAGCAGCAGCTGGCTGTAAGTGGACCACACTAACAAGTCTTTTTAACCAGTGAATTTATGTCTACATGCCCTTTATCAAGTCTAGATTTAGCATGTAACAACAGCTTTTCTTCTACTGACTGAAAACTCTCAGCCCCATTATCATCTCAGTTTGTGGGGTTTACAAGCTTTTCTTTTTTTGTGGCAGATGATGTAGCACACTTGGCTCTTGGTTAAAAAAGGCTCTCCATGAAGCCAAAAGCCAACAAGCTCTCCATGAGCTCCACTGCTGATCTGTCCCCTAACTCCGAATGTGTTAGGAGTCTCTCTGCCCTCTCACTGTCAGAAAGGGTATAGTGCTGGAGAAGCATCCTCTTGAGCGCTTCATATTTTCCTTGAGCCGGTGGCTCCTGGAGCAGGCTCGTCACCTGTTGTGTGGCGCGCGCATCCAGCGCAGTGACCACGTAGTAATACTTGGTATCGTTCGTTGTTATCCCGTGGAGTGCGAACTGAGCTTCTATGTGTAAGAACCACGTGGTCGGGTTGTGAAGCCAGAAGTCTGGGAGCTTGACTGAGACCATGCACGCGGCTCTGGTGCTCTCCCTTCAGGCAGTCTCTGGGGCGGTGCTCGGCTCGCTTTCCATGGCATGTCTTAGGGTCACCAATGTGGAGAAAGGAGGCAGGCGAGACAACAAGCTGGACGACACAGAAACTTTATTCCATCTCCAACATACAGTACAATAAAAGAACTCCCAGGTCTCTGTGCATTCCTCTTTTATATCTTTAATTCCATGCATTGAGACCCAGAACTTCCGACCATCATACTTTGTATTTAGAACAAAGCCTGTGTGGCACATTAACATGACATAATGCCGACGCTGCTCTCACACCCTTCTTCTTTCAGCGGCTCCGGCATTTATTCCTCCCCCGGGGGGGGGGGGGGGCGCATAATCCTTACTGTCCCGTCTGATACCCCCCCCCCCCGTGACACCTCCTCTTTCGGTCCATTGTCCCCCCCCCCTCCCCCAGTTTCCTTCTTCTCTGGGTGGAGAAGTCCCACACCATGCCCCCACAATAACATATTTACTGACTGACTCATACTAGTAGTAGTATTAGTAGTATACAGTTGTATTCAAAGTTAATCAACCCCCACTGCAAATCAGGTTTATTGGAAAAATGTACAAACCAGAAGCTGTTTACAATAAACAGGTCAAACAACAATTTAAATAGATCAACACAACTAATATTACAAGTGGTTTCTCCAAATTCAACACAAAATGCTACTTTTAATGACTACTGCAGTCTCAGAATTATTCAACCCCTCCATGACAAGCATCTTTAGTACTTAATAGAGCACCCCTTTGCTGTTATGACCTGCTGCAAATGTGATGCATAGCCAGACACCAGCTTCTGGCAGCGTTCCTGAGGAATCTTAGCCCATTCCTCATGGGAAAAGGCCTCCAGTTCACTAATATTCTTGGGTTTGTGTGCTCCAGCCACCTTTTTCAAATCCCACCAGAGATTTTTAATGAAGTTCAAGTCAGGCGACTGTGATGGCCACTCTAGTATCTTCCAGGACTTCTTCTGAAACCAGGCCTTGGTGGACTTTGAAGTATGCTTGGGATCATTGTCCTGTTGGAAGGTCCAGTGATGTCCAAGCTTCAGCTTCTTCAGACGTCATGACATTTTCTCCCAGGATTTCCTGATACTTAATTGAATCCACCTTGTTCTCCACATGCTGCAGGTTTCCAATATCAGAGGAAGCGAAGCAGCCCCAGAGCATCACTGAGCCACCGCCATGCTTCACTGTAGGGAAGGTGTTTTTTTCAGCGTATGCTTTATTCTTCCTCCTCCAGACATACCGTTGATCCATAGGCCCGAAAGGTTCCAGTTTTGTTTCATCGCTCCACAGAACAGAATCCCAAAACCTCTTTGGCTTATTTATTTATATAGTTTTAAGCAAATTGGAGCCAACTTTTCTTGTGATTTTAGGTGAGTAGTGGCGTACGTCTTGGAGTTCAAGCATGGAGCCCTTCAGTGTTTAGTATGCACCTTACTGTGAAAACTGAAACCTCAGTGCCTGCTGACACCAAGTTTTGCTGCAAATCTTTTGCAGCCAGTCCAGGGTTTTTGACCACCTTCCTCCTCAGAACTCCGGTGGCAGCTGTTGATAGCTTCATCTTTCTACCACATCCAGGCATTGTAGCCATTTCTCCTTTAACTTAAAACTGTATCTCTAGGAACATTCAGTGCCTTTGCCATCTTTTTATGGTAAATGGTAAATTGCATTCACTTATATAGCGCTTTTATTCTCATCTCTTGATGACCAAAGCGCTTTACAGATCCTGCTATCCACCCATTCACACACACATTCACACACTGATGGTGGCATATATCTTATATCTTTTATCTTTTTGTATCATTTTTCTTGTTTGTGCAAGGAAATGATCTCTTCTCTGAACCTTTTGGACAATTCTCTTGACTTAGCCATATTTCTAACATGCAATCAAACGTCACCGTGGAACAGTCCAGGTGTCTGAAGTGTTTGATCTCAAGTACACCTGGTGCAGCGAATGAAGCCCTTGATTGGTTGCATTAGGTGTGTGTGAGACTACACCTGATTTCGAAATATGTGCTCTTTTGAGGAATTCTATTCAAGGGGTTGAATAATTTTGAAACTGCAGTCGTCATTGAAAATAGGATTTAGTGTGGAGTTGGGATAAAATCCCTTTAATATTGGTTTTATTTAACTAATTAAACTGTTCTTGTGTAATTTGTTTATTGTAAGCACCTGAAATTTTTAATTTTGCCAATAAATCTAAAATGCAATGGGTGTTGAATAATTTTGATTGTAACTGTACACTGAGTTAAGGTTTAAAAAATGTAAACTATACTGCAAGTCAAAGAAAATCTGTGCTTGTATTCTAGCATGGTAATGTGACTGTGTGATGTAGCTGAGATTATAATCTCTTTAACGTGCCATTTTTAAAATTTTTTGTATCCCAGTAAATATTTAAAACCATTAATGATCCATTTTAATTTGATCCTAGAATTTAGTAATTCTCTGCACCACATCAGTGTTGATATTGCTGGCAAAATGTAAAAAAAAAAAAAAAAATTGATTATCCTGTCCTTCTGTTGGTGCAGGATGCTGAGAGGCAACACAGAGAGGTGGTTTCAATTTATCGTACTCATCTACTCAGTGCAGCTCAGGTACATTCCTCTATCATTTCTTTTTTTTTTCTCTCTGTAATATTGGTTTTGTTGTCTAGTCTGCTTAAGATAAGATAATCCTTTATTGATCCCCATTCAGGTGTTACAGCAGCCGGAAGTCAGGAACAGCAACTATAGCAGAAAAAACAAATAGGCATGTTAAATATAGGTAAAGGTAAAAGAAACAAGATCACAGATACAGTCATAATAATATTATGATGGTGCTTGTTGTCAATACAGGACACTCAGCACTTGATGTTTGTTATGGGATCAACACCAGTAAGAAGGTTGGAGTATGGTAGTAGCTTTCATATTGAATACTAACAAAAACTGACTCAAGTTAAAAAGTCATATGATCGGAAGAAGTTGAGTCTGGAACTGCAAACACTTAACAGCTCGTTAAGAAAATCATGTTTCTAAAAATCTCTGCTACACTGACTGTAGTCATAAACGTGTCCTTTGGCAAGATGTGATTGGGTGACATCGGTTATGAAGTTGTGGATTTAGTCGGAGCTGCGTTTGCAGACAGACTAATCTAGTGGAATGTTTATTGTTTGAAAGTGTGTGGAAGCAGGCTTGAAATCCCTGAATCAGCAGAAATTGATCTATTGTCTGTAGTTGTACAGTAAAGATGGGTTTATGCTCCACTTCCGCTCTGCGTGTCGGCTTGAGTGCGAGGCTTGTGTGACGTAAATTACGTCATTGTCTCCACTTCGCTAGGCTCTACGGAGCCTCTCTGCAGCTGAGCGCGTGAAGCCAAAATTTTCCTGACCAACTTGCATGGCCATGTTAACTACACATGCGCAAGATGCAACCTCCCATTCAGAGGTAAAAGTAGTAAACACAGGAGTTTTTCTCTCCTTTGTGCAGTCATTGTTGTAGCTAAAATGTACGTGACTTGTTTTTCTAATCTTTCATATAGCCGGTGAACAAATTGGTGTGTCATCGTATTTGCACTACCTGTAGGGCTGGGGTGAAACTACAAATGATGGTTATGCACATGTGTCAAACGTTTGGCCTAGTAGATGCAAAAAAAAAAAAAAATGAAGCATAGTATGTACAGCTGCATGAGCACTGGCCTTGTTCTAAGAGTACACATGAAGAGCGGAGGTGGAGCATAAACAAGGCTGAAGTGTCCAGTCACTGCACCTGAAGAGCCGTCAGGTGTCAGTCACTGACATGGGTGAGAAACGTTGAATAAATAAAATGACTCCAAGCCTCTCCTGACTCGTTTCCTCACAGGGTCACATGGATGAAGACGTCCAGGCCGCCTTGCTGCAGATCATCCGCATGAGACAGGAGTTTGTGTGTTAAGACCGCCAAACATGATGCAACCTACTGACACAGATTTGTCATTTTCTCCTTCCCTGCTGTGGCCCCCATGGGTGCCCAGCATGTGCTTCCTGACAAGTCTTCTAAAAGGCAGTTAGAAAATCAGTTTTAACAGTATGGATACAATTCAGTTTTCAGACTTTTGAAGTCTATGTTGTAGGTAGAGCTGTATAATTATTACCTTCTTTGGTACGGTTGCATTTTATTTAGTAGAAAACGAGAATTCAAATTCAGCTTCACCAAATACACAAACACTGATATCAATCCAAACCAGTGGCTGTTATCAAACTGACAAATGAAAACCTCATCTCAAAGGTCTTTGAATTTTGATCAAAACATTTTAATGTTGCTGATACAATACTGTAAAATACTTTTCATACAACTGTATGATTAATGGTGATGCCGTTCTGTGCATTTAATGCAGCTTTAACTCTTTATACTCAATATTGTGGAAGTTATTTGAAGTGTGTCCCTTTCATTTATAAAATAAAACACTCCTGAAGTGCTCAGCTGGACTGTTAACTGGACATAAAGACCACTTTTTCACATTCCCACCTGACGTCACTGCTTATGTAGCGTCTGCACATATTTAACTGTAATGTTTGCTAGAAGTTAAAGGACAGGTTCACTGTTCCAACTCTGGTCTCCACATGTACGATGAACAAGTTAATGGATGCTGTGACATGAGCTAGAGGAACAATTTCCCCCAGGGACATGCTTAAATTGACAAATGGGGTAGGCATCTGTGCAAAGTTGTTAATTTACCCGCATGAAATTAACAGGAAATTTAAAAAAAAAAAATCCAAATATTACACTGTGGCCAGGTGTGTTAACATTTTGTACAAACTATTTTTAGTACTTCATACAATTTTACTGTTGGTTCTTACCTGCACTGAAGTCAAACAAATACACACAAACACATTCAGTCAGCCTTTTTTCACAGTCCACATTTTGACTTATCACCTAAGGAACATCTAGTTGTTCCTGAAGAAGGACATCAGTTCGTTTAATGATTTTCAATTTCTTTCCATGACCTGTCAAAATATATGGTATGGATGAGATTTCATTGTTTTATTTACTCCAAATTGGGGTAGTTTAGTAACTTAGGGGCCTATCACAGCAATCTAAAGTGTGCATTTGTGCCACGCATTCTGTTTTGTGCTGGTGGATTTGTGACTTTTTGTCAGCACAGTTTGTTTTGCCACACTTGGCATCATGCCATCTAATTACCTTTGTACTGTGTGCCCGCTGTATGCTGCAAGGAGAAGACTCATTTAACCTGTCTGAGAGGTGTTGCACTGGCGCAGTCTTGGTGCAGTGGTATTTTGATGCATTTGACGGTGCGCTTTTGATCTACAAAAGGCAGATCTATAGTTAGCAGCGCATTATCAACCGCTATTTCAGCAGCACATTTAAAAGGTATGAATGCACACGTATGCCTGTTCCAACACCCGGGCTAGAAGGCATTTATTTTGATGGACGGATTTTGTAATAATCTGTCATAATCGGTTACCTGATCTTTCGTTGTTTGGCAGTCTGTCCAGGGTGTACCCTGCTTCACTTTCATACACGCTGAGATAGGTTCTAGCCCCACTGTGTTAAGAGGATGAATGAATGAAATGTAAGTATACAGACAAGTACACACATTAAGCATTTATTTATTTATTCAACATCTCTTGAAGTGAACAAAATGTGGGTCTTTTTTTTTTTTTTAACCACTGGACTTTAACACGCTGTTGCACAGCGGATGTGTCCTACCCTGGGAAAAGAACTATCACCCCTGGCTGGAGGCGAGCCAGCCAGCTGACCAGGATTCTATCCACTGGAACGTCAAAGTGCTCAATGCCGACATCCATCATTATCTAATTTATGACAGTTTTTTTAAATTGTTTTTTCCCTCCTCATTCACTGACATTCTTTTAACAGAATGATTCAAAAGTGTCCTGACAGTTTTTCTTTTTCAAAAAATATACAACCGTTTTGTATTCAGCAGAGGAGGGGACATTAACAGACATCGGGCTGAGATCTGCTGGAGGAACATCTCACTCTTCTGCGATTTCATGGAGGAATTCGGATGACAGAACCATGGGTGTACAGGGTCTCCCGTGTTCCATGATAATATAACTGAAGGAATTTTTAGAGCTCTGTGTGTAACAGTCAAGGTCAAAGAGAGAGACTGACCTAATCTCTGAATCGTACCAGCTCTCATCTGTGCGTAGTTATGATTACGTCTCCCCAGTGCAAGCAGGGCTGTGGACAAGAAGGTTAAAAAGCTCCTTTTAAGTTCCTTGCTGTGGACGATCCTTAAACGCATTTTCACTCTGTGAAGGAGCCTGTGTTTTGCCGAGCAAAAACAGGTTTGTCCTCCCATTTACATGCTATCATATTAGTATTACGGCTTGGATCTCGCACCCTTCTTTATAAAAGGAAATGAGAGCAAAGACAGTGATTGATTTATTTCACGTTACACCCAAAACACACCTGAATAATTAAGGGCATTAGGACATCCTCTTTGCATATCTCACCAGGTGCAAAATTTGTTTTTGTGCTACTGTAGTCACAAAATGAACTTGGTCACACCCATAAATGTGCACTGCACCTTAGACAAGTGACTGTTGACTAGATTGTCATAATGTGGCCCATTAATCTTTTTCATTCTGATAGTTTTATCTCCGCGATCAGTGTTTCACTCCTGAGAAGCAGAAAATGTAAAACAGATTACTTTTTGTATTGAAAATGTATATGCAGTTATTAGTATTAAACCAGAGTTGAAAGTGTGAACCTCTTCTTTAACCCCAGCTACTTCCTTTTAGTCAGACTCACATTGTGGCACAGTCCTCTTCTAAAGGTCCAAACTAGTCAGATACCAAAGACCTGAAATGGATCCATAAACGAAAACTAATCCCCATGTTGGAGGTATATTTGAGAGCGCTCAGCTGTGTGTCCTATACAGTCCAGTTACACGAGTCTGCACTGGCCATGCTGGATGTGAGTCATGGGGGTGTGGAGTGGCGATCTCTTGCTGTGTCCTACAGTTTGCAGTGGCACGTCTTGTTTTTTTTTGTTGAAACCAGAGTGTCCTCTAGTGGTGAGACTTGGCAGGCCAAGTTGATAGAAATTGTAATAATGGCCGAAGCTCAGGGGTAAAGCAGTTGTTGTTTTTGGAAGCCGTCAAAGATGCATGCCTGGACTCCAAAGCTTATAGAAAAATGATAGCATATGAAATTTTAATATAAAGCTGAATTTACAACACTTTTAGCAATTAATATCTGCAGTTTTCAGCACTATGTTTAAACCAACAAAACTTTTAAACAGCTCAGCTCTATATAAACCTGTGTATGTTTTGCAGCAGCAATCTTTACAGCTCTCCCAGACCAATGGTTGCTTACTCGTGAGCTGGCGCTTAGTGACTCCTGTTTGTGTAGTGTTGTTGTGATTGTTGAGCGAGTCTCCCGTGCCTTTACACTGATATATTTTTCATAGCTTTGTACTACTTTACTACAGTGTGACAGTTCAGATATTCAGCAGGTCTGGAAGTAGAAAGGCACGAGATAAGAGTATCATTTCTTCTAGGATATTCTGTAGAATTGTCCTTTATTAGAATGAATTACCCCCTGTAACATTAGTTCTTAGACACACTCCTCTTAGATAACACACTTCACTATGTTTTAACACCAGCAGATAGTTTAATAAACACTCTTTGTATTTTTCCCCACAAACTTTTGAGTATTTTCCCTTTGCCATTAACAGAGTTTAAACTGATCCAGTAAATATTACAATAAATGTATTCTTTAACCATTCAGGTTTTCTTGTCAGTTATACAAGATTAATAAAAGTGCCTAACATAGAAAACTACATTGTTTTCTGTATCTTTTCTCCTGTATACCATGGTGCTCTTTTCAGCTCTACAAATCCGTCTGTCTGTAATATTAGGTTGTGAACTACGGTGGTGTGAAAAAGTGTTTGCCCCCTTCCTGATTTCTCTTTTTTTTTTTGTTTGTCACACATAGATGTTTCAGATCATCAAACAAATTTAAATATTAGACAATGAATGAATGAATGAATCTTTATTTCGGATAGATTAAAAGTACAGGTTAAAAGAAACTGAATAATATAACAAAGGGGGAAAGAAAATCCAACAAGGTCATATTAGACAATAAGTCCTCTGATTATACAGTTCAACATAAGTTATCTGAAATGGGTGATGGCTGAAGCCGCAGCTTATATTGCCCACCTATATTCCATCCAAGAATTCAAAAGAAAAACAAAACAAGAGCGATTACAATTCAGAACAAAGCTAAGACAAAATGTGACAAAAAAACTAAGCTACAACACAACGCAGACTGGATATGACAATCCTTATGTGATTTTACATGTCATCTTGTATATATGTTTGGAGTATTTCTTCCTTTAGTTTTTGTTTAAATTGTCCAAGCGTTGTACATGATTTTAATTCAGGTCCAAAATCGTTCCATAATCTGACTCCTTGCACTGAAACAGTGTTGCTTGGTGGTAGTTCTCACTGAAGGTTTTTGAAATATACATGTTCCTCTGAAACGATATTGTTTCTCCCTTATTTGGAATAACTTTTGGATATTTGCGGGCAGTGATAGATTCTTCACTTTAAACATTATTACTGCAGTTTTAAAGTCAACCAGATCTTTCAACTTGAGAGCTTTTAATTTAAGAAAAAGTGGGTTTGTTGGTTCCCTGTAAGCAGCTTTGTTTATTATTCTAATAGCTCTCTTCTGAAGCATAAAGACTGGATATATTATTTTATATGTATTTCCCCATACTTCAGTACAATATGTCATGTATGGGAGTATTAATGAATGATACATGGTATATAGTGTGGGTTGATTCAGCAAATATTTCCCTCTGTGTAGTATTGCAATTGATTTGGATATTTTACCTTTAATATAATTAATATGTGACTTCCAACACAGTTTATTATCAATTATTACTCCAAGAAATTTAGTTTCGGATACCCTTTCAATCTCTACACCATTTACACTGAGTTTAGATACTAAGTTGTTGTGATGGTTGTTAAAGACTATAAATTTTGTCTTACTTAAATTGAGCGTTAATTTGTTTGAATCAAACCACAGTTTAAGCTTTCCTAATTCCTTTCCGAGTGTATCCAAAAGTTGTTCCAAATTGCTTCCACTGCATAATAGATTAGTGTCATCGGCAAACAATATTAAGTCCATTTTTTTCTGAAACTTTACATATATCATTTATATACATATTGAATAACAATGGCCCCAAAACTGAACCCTGTGGGACTCCACAAGTAACCTTCAGTAACTGTGAGTTTTTGTTACCAACACATACATACTGATATCTATTCTTTAAGTAACTACATAACCAGGACAATGCTACCCCTCTAATACCACAATTTTGTAGTTTCTTTAATAATAAATTATGATCCACTGTATCAAATGCTTTTTTTAAGATCCAGGAATACCCCAACTGAATACTCTCTCAAAGATAACACAAGTAAACACAAAATGCAGTTTTTAAATGAAGGTGTTTATTATAAAGAGTAAAAAAAAATCCAAACCTAAAAATCCAAACCCTGTGTGAAAAAGTGATTGTCCCCCCTGTTAAAACATAAATTAACTGTGGTTTATCACATCTTTGGAAAGCTGAGTTCAATTTCTTTAGCCACACCCAGGCCTGATTACTGCTACACCGGTTCTCAATCAAGAAATTACTTAAATAGGACCTGCCTGACAAAGTGAAGTAGACCAAAAAAATTCTCAAAAGCTAGACGTCATGCTGTAATCCAAAGAAATTCAGAAACAAATGAGAAACAAAGTAATTGAGATCTATCAGTCTAGAAAAGGTTATAAAGCCATTTGTAAAGCTTTGGGACTCAAGCAAACCATAGTGAGAGCCATTATCCACAAATGGCGAAAACATGGTACAGTGGTGAGCCTTCCCAGGAGTGGCAGGCCAACCAAAATTACCCCAAGAGCTCAGCAACGACTCATCCAAGAGGTCACAAAAGACCCTACAACATCCAAAGAACTGCAGGCCTCAGTTAAAGCCAGTGTTCGTGACTCCACCATAAAAAAGAGACTGGGCAAAAATGGCCTGTATGGCAGAGTTCTAAGACGAAAACCACTGCTAAGCAAAAAGAATATAAAGGCTCGTCTCAGCTTTGTCAGAAAACATCTTGATGATCCTCAAGACTTTTGGGAAAAATAATCTGGACTGATGAGACAAAAGTTGAACTTTTTGGAAGGTGTGTGTCCCATTTTATCTGGCATAAAAGTAACACAGCAGGGACTTCCGGTTATGGCTGCCACGTAGGACGGACGTGTCTCGCTCTGCTCTGCTCCTGGAGAAAAAAATCGGCAAATAACTCTCTCATTTGGGACAGAACGTATCCCAGCATTTGGGCGAGGATATGTCGGCGAAGCCTAAGGCTGGAAAACCAGGAAAAGGAAAAAGCGAGCCGCCGAAACAGTCCAAATTAACGGACTTTCAGGTCTGTGACGCAGTAAACAAAACTCCATATATGGCGGAGGAGGCTGGCAACGCTGCGATTTCTGCGGGGAATGGCGCAGATGCGCTGATGGCTGCCATGAGTTCAATGAGAGCGGACTTTTCCTCTAGATTTGATGGGATTATGACAGCGCTGGAAGGAATAAGAAAGGAATTGGGTGACTGTGTAGAACGAACGGCGCAGATGGAGCTCCGTCTCGCTAGTGCTGAAGATGACGTCACCCGTCTTCAATTAAAGGTGCGCACTTTGGAAAAAAAAAATAAATCTCTGGAAGATAATATTTTGGATTTGGAATCTCGGTCGAGACAGAATAATTTGAGGCTGGTGGGTCTTCCAGAGGAATCAGAAGGTCGGGACGTATGTTCCTTTCTGGAAAAGTGGATTCCGGAGGTGCTGGGCAGCGAGGAGTTGCAATCAGCAGTGGTTCTGGAAAAAGCGCATCGTATTGGCCCACGGAGAGATAAGGGACCGCCGAGGACCTTAATTATGAAGTTTCTTAGCAACAGAGACAGGATGAAGATCTTCAACGCTGCACGTGCTAAAGGAGAGATTAAACACCAGGACCAGCAGGTGCGGTTCTACCCAGATTTGGCCACAGGAATCCAGCAATTGAGGAAGCAGTTTGATCCCGTACGTAAGGAGCTGCGCAACCTTGGGATTCGTCATGGTGTAATCTATCCTGCGAGACTGCTGACCACGTATGAGGGCAGAACCCACATCTTCAAGACCCCAGAGGAGGCGCAGGAGTTCATCAAGAAGATCAAAGAAGAAGAAGAGACTGGTGGGAGCTAAGCATGAACAAAATATAAGGTAGAATAATTAAGCATTTGCACAGGCATCTGACTGACTTGAAGTAAATAGTAAGTTTACAAAATATAGATTGTATTATATATTAAAAAAACAAAACAAAAACAAAACAAAAAACAACAAAAAAAAAACTATGATGTACAAAGTTGTTAAAAATTTTGGAGTTAAGTTGGAAAACTACAGAGGAGAGTTAATGTTACGTCATTAAAAGCAGTAGAGTTAGGGTGATTGGGAGGATGAAGAAGGAGTGGCTTAGGCTGTTCCCCGTGGGTGTGGAACGGTCGATGGCTATATCGGGAGACAGAATTTTTCTTTTGATTTTGGGGGGTTTGCCACAAGTGTGGGAAGGGGAAATTTGTTTGGGTGTAGTTTGTAGGATGAATGTTCAACCACTCATGTTTTTGCTTCTCTGTATGAGCATGTTTACACTGCAAGGTAATCCCAAACTCTCTATTGATCATGGACCAAAGTGTTAATCTTAATTTAACTTCATGGAATTGCAGAGGTCTACAAAATTTAAAAAAACTTAAACAAGTTATGAATAAAATAAAGGACATGGGTTCAAGAATTGTGTTTTTACAAGAAACTCATCTGATAGAGGAGGATGTTAAAAGAATTAGGAGCAGATGGCAGGGAAGTGTATTCACCTCTTCATTTTCATCCCGAGCCAGGGGAGTTATGACTCTCATACATAAATCAGTTCCTTTTCAAGTGAAAAATGTAATTGGAGACAAATTTGGAAGATATGTAATCATTCAAGGCTCTTTGCTATTAGAAAATATAAATCTTGTGAACTTATATGGTCCCAATATAGATGATCAGAAGTTCTTTGCTAATTTATTTCTCATCTTATCATCACTTACAGGGCAACATATAATAGCAGGGGATTTTAATTGTACATTGAATCCAGGTGTGGATAGATCAACAGGACTGGATTGTACGCACATTGGATGTAGGATGACTATTAATCATTTTATGAAAGAATTGAGATTGTTAGATATATGGAGAGAAATGAAACCACAAGTTAAAGCCTATTCTTGTTATTCCAGTACCTACAAGACATTCTCACGTATTGATTATTTTTTGATTTCCACAGAATTAAGGTCCAAGATTCAAAACTGCTTTTATGATAACATCGTGATCTCTGATCATGCACCCTGTTGTCTAATATATGTAGATAAAAAATTGACAAAGGAATCAGGTAGATGGCAATTTCAGCATAAATGGCTTCAGGATGAGGAATTTGTCAAGTATATAGAAAAACAGATAGACGAGTTCTTTGACATCAATACTACACAAACATCAGCATGTGTAAAGTGGGAGGCTTTCAAAGCTTTTATTAGGGGACATATTATTAGTTATACAGGATCAAAATCTAAGAAGACTCGAGAGGAGAGAGCTAAATTGGAACATAAAATAAAAAATCTTCAGGAAAAAGTGTATGCAGGGAGTGACCCAAGGTTGGAGAATGAATTACTGATTTTGAGAGCTGAATACGACAAAAAATCAGCGAATAGAGCTGCCTCGAGTCTTCTAAGATTGAAACAATCTTTTTATGAACAAGGTGAAAAATCAGGAAAATTATTAGCATGGCAGATTAAACAATTGGAAATTAAAACACCAATTACCAGTATTATAAGTAATGGACAGGTAGTTATAGATCCTTTAGAAATTAATAGAGCCTTTAGAGATTACTATGAAAAATTATATGATACCAAAAATGAACCTGATTTAACAAAACTAAATGGGTTTTTGAACGAACTATCTATACCGTGTATTCCAAATGAAAACAGGGAGATATTGGAGTCTAAAATTAGTCAAGAAGAAGTTGGGCTAGCCATTGATAATATGAAATCAGGAAAAAGTGCAGGACCAGATGGTCTTCCAGTTGACCTTTATAAAAAATTTAAGAATAAATTAATAAAACCTTTTTTGGAAATGGTTTTAGAAGCATTTCAAAATAATAATTTACCATCATACATAAATAATGCCTTAATTATACTGCTGCCAAAACCAGGTAAGCCCTCTAATAAATGTGAAAATATGAGACCAATAAGCCTATTAAACGCCGACCTTAAGATAATCTGTAAAATTTTAGCAAGACGAATACAAGAAATTTTACCAAATATTATTAATCGAGATCAGAATGGCTTTATAAAGGGTAGACAAGGCTTCCATAATGTAAGAAGACTATTTAATATTATTTATTTTAATAAAGAAGCACCGGATACAGCTCTCCTATCATTGGACGCCGAAAAGGCCTTTGATAGAGTTGAATGGCCCTTTCTTTTTGAAGTCCTACAAAGGTTTGGACTTGGAAATAATTTCATAAAATGGGTTCAAATAATATACAATAATGCTACAGCAGAAATCCTAACAAATAACAATATTTCAAAACCAATAAAAATCAATAGAGGATGTCGACAAGACTGTCCACTTTCACCTTTACTGTTTACTATGGCAATTGAACCTTTAGCGATAGCGATACGTTTACATTCACAAATATATGGAATTAAAGTTGGACCAACAGAACATAAAATCTCCCTGTACGCCGATGATATAATTTTGTTTATGTCGAATCTAAAAAAATCAATTCCAACCTTGTTGAATTTAATAAAGAATTTTGGGGAAATATCAGGATATAAAATAAATAAAACTAAATCTTCAATATTAATGCTAAATGAGACCCAGAGAAATTACCCAGCCCCTGAGGTAAATCAATTCAATGTTGTAAATCAGTTTAAATATTTAGGAATCCAAATTATGCCTAAGCTAGAATCAGTCGCCAGTGTCAACTATGAAGCCTTAATGTCAGATATCAATGAGTTAACTCAGAGATGGATGTCACTACCAATGTCGATGATCGGGAGAATCAATATACTTAAAAGTAATATTTTACCTAAAATACTTTATTTATTTCAATACATTCCCTTATCACCACCTTTAGATCTATTCTCAAGAATAAAAAAAAAGTTAGTGGAATTTATATGGAACAACAGGAGGGCTAGATTACGTTTGTCTTTATTATATTTACCATTTGATCGTGGAGGTCTGAAATGTCCAAATTTTATGTTGTATTATTGGTCGGCACAACTGAGGTCTATGACATATTATTTTTCATCAAATGATCTCCCTCACTGGACTGAAATGGAATCATACAATTTACCTTTACCTCTTCCCATATTCATATACTCAGATTCGGCAAAAAAAATTACAAAAACAAGTTAAAAATCCATTTGTAAAGCATATGATCAAAATATGGTGTGAAGCTAAAAACTATTTAAAAGAACCACAGTTATTGTCACAATTTAGTCCAATATGGGGTAATCAATATTTTAAACCAGGGAGAGCGGACGCTGTATTTAAAGTATGGAATTTAAAAGGGATACAAAAGATTCAGGATTTATATTTGCCATGTGCAGACAACATAATGTCTTTTGAAGAGCTGAGGATCAAATTTAATCTCAATAGAACACATTTTTTTAAATATCTTCAACTTAGAAACTTTATTCGATCAAATCAAAATAAAGCTCTCACTCGACCTATTTATTCATCCATCCATCCATCCATCGTCTACCGCTTTTCCGGAGGTCCGGGTCGCGGAGGCAGCAGTTCAAGCAGAGAAGCCCAGACTTCCCTCTCCCCAGCCACCTGCTCCAGCTCTTCAGAGGGGATACCAAAGCGTTCCCAGACTAGCTGGGAGACATAGTCTCTCCACCGAGTCCTGGGTCTGCCCCGGGGTCTCCTCCCAGTGGGACGTGCCTGAAACACCTCAAGTGGGAGGCGTCCAGGAGGCATCCTAATCAGATGCCCATACCACCTCAACTGACTCCTTTCAATGTGGAGGAGCAGCGGTTCTACTCTGAGCCTCTCCCGGATGACTGAGCTCCTCACCCTATCTCTGAGGGTGAGTCCAGCAATCCTACGGAGAAAGCTCATTTCAGCCGCTTGTATCCGCGATCTCGTTCTTTCGGTCATTACCCAAAGCTCGTGACCATAGGTGAGAGTAGGAACGTAGATTGACTGGTAAATCGACAGCTTTGCCTTAGAACTAAGCTCCCTCTTCACCACAACAGACCGGTACAACGTCCGCATCACTGCAGATGCTGCTCCAATCCGTCTGTCGATCTCTCGCTCCATTTTCCCCTCACTCGTGAACAAGACCCCAAGATACTTAAACTCCTCCACTTGGGGCAGGAGCCTGTCCCCAACCCGGAGAGGACAATCCACCTTTTTCCGGCTGAGGACCATGGACTCGGACTTGGAGGTGCTGATTCTCATCCCAGCCGCTTCACACTCAGCGGCAAACCGTCCCAGCAAGAGCTGTAGGTCATTGCTGGATGAAGCCAACAGGACAACATCATCTGCAAACAACAGAGATGAGATCCTGTGGTCACCAAGCATGACACCCTCCATTCCCTGGCTGCGCCTAGAAATCCTGTCCATAAAAATTATGAACAGGACCGGTGACAAAGGGCAGCCCTGGCGGAGTCCAACTCTCACTGGGAATGACTCCGACCGAGTGTTGGCAATGCGAACTAAACTCTCACAACGGTCGTACAGAGACCGAATAGCTCGTAACAACAAGCCCGATACCCCATACTCCCGAAGCACCCCCCACAAAAATCCACGAGGGACGCGGTCAAATGCCTTCTCCAAGTCCACAAAACACATGTAAACTGGTTGGGCAAACTCCCACGAACCCTCAAGAATTCTCGAGAGGGTAAAGAGCTGGTCCGATGTGCCACGGCCAGGACGAAAACCACATTGCTCCTCCTGAATCCGAGGTTCGACCAACGGCCGGACTCTCCTCTCCAATACCTTGGCATAGACCTTCCCAGGGAGGCTGAGGAGTGTGATCCCTCTAAAGTTGGAGCACACCCTCCGGTCCCCTTTTTTGAAGAGAGGAACCACCACCCCGGTTTGCCATGCCAAAGGCACTGCCCCCGACCTCCACGCAATGTTGCAGAGGCGTGTCAACCATGACAACCCAACAACATCCAGGGCCTTGAGGTACTCGGGGCGAATCTCGTCCACCCCCGGGGCCCGGCCACCAAGGAGATTTTTAACCACCTTGGCGACCTCAGCCCCTGTGATAGGCGAGTCATCCCCCTCGTCCCCAAACCCTGCTTCCTCTGTGGAAGGCGTATCAGTGGGATTGAGGAGATCCTCGAAGTATTCCTTCCACCGCCCGACGATATCCCCAGTTGAAGTCAACAGTGTCCCATCCGCACCATACACAGTGTGGACGGGGAGCTGCTTTCCCCTCCTGAGCCGCCGAACAGTTTGCCAGAATCTCTTTGAAGCCGACCGAAAGTCTTGTTCCATGGCCTCACCGAACTCCTCCCATACCCGGGTTTTTGCTTCAGCAACCACCCGAGCTGCACTCCGCTTGGCCTGCCGGTACACCTCAGCTGCTTCGGGAGTCCCACAAGCCAACCAAGCTTGATAGGACTCCTTCTTCAGCTTAATGGCCCCCCTCACCACTGGTGTCCACCACTTGGTTCGGGGGTTGCCACCACGAGATGCACCGACCACCTTGCGGCCGCAGCTCTGGGCTGCCGCTTCAACAACAGAGGTGGAGAACATGGCCCATTCAGACTCCATGTCTCCAGACTCCCTCGGAATGTGGTTGAAGTTCTTCCGGAGGTGGGAGTTGAAGACCTCCCGGACAGGGGCCTCAGCCAGACGCTCCCAGCACACCCTCACTATACGTTTGGGTCTACCAGGTCTGAATGGTCCCAAGCTTTCAGACCTATTTATTCATCCTTGGAAAAAATGATGATGAAAGATAGTAAAAGAAAGGGTATTATTTCAGAGTTTTATAACTCACTGACACTATCTTCAAGTGAAAATTCACTGAAAAGATTAAACTACTGGAAAGAAGATCTGCAAATTGAAATTTCAGAGGAACAATGGGAATTGGCTTGTACAGAAGCTCAAACCAAATCAATAAATGCACGCCTTAAATTGATACATTTCAAATGGTTAATGCGGATGTATGTTACACCGGAGGAGTTAAATAGATATAACAAAAATATACCAGATACATGCACAAAATGCATGGAAAGTAAAGGAACCCTATTTCATTGTTTATGGGAATGTAGATTAATAAGAATGTTTTGGGAAGAGGTGAGGGTAACAATTGAAAAAATAATCTCAAAACAAATCATATTGAATCCTAAACTGTTTTTGTTGGGTCTGTACCCAGAAAAGCATAATTTTAATAAAAGTGAAAGAACATTCATAGACCTCAGTTTGCTTAATGCCAAAAAATGTATTGCACTATTATGGAAAAAGACTCATAGACCAGATGTGACTCAGTGGTTAAGACAGATGTTAACAAACCTTCCATTAGAAAGAATAACATATATACTAAAATCAAAGGAAACTGTGTTTGAGAATATATGGAGACCTTTTATTGATTATGTAAAAAATTTAAACATAACTCTTGAAGAAGAAGGTGAATGATGTGTGTGGACCTTGTAAATTCCAAACTGGTGAACATAATATGTATACTTATGTATTGGATTGTCTAGACTAAACAGAGGAGCATTGTTGAAGACTTGATTTTGTTGGTGGTTGTTGGTGTTTTTAGTGCATTTTTTTTTTGTAGTACTTTAGTGTTAGTGTTTGATTGTTTGTATCATGTTTGTTAAAAAAAAAAAAAAAGGTTCAATAAAGATATTGTGGAAAAAAAAAAAAGTAACACAGCATTTCAGAAAAGGAACATCATACACAGAGTAAAATATGGTGGTGGTAGTGTGATGGTCTGGGGCTGTTTTGCTACTTCAGGATCTGGAAGACATGCTGCGGTAAATGGAACCATGAATTCTGCTGTCTACCAAAAAGTGCTGAAGGAGAATGTCCAGCCATCTGTTTGTGACCTCAAGCTGAAGCGCACTTGGGTTCTGCAGCAGGACAATGATCCAAAACACACCAGCAAGTTCACCTCTGAATGGCTTAAGAAAAACAAAGTGAAGACTTTGGAGTGGCCTAGTCAAAGTCCTGACCTGAATCCGATTGAGATGCTGTGGCATGACCTTTAAAAGGCAGTTCATGCTCAAAAACCCTCCAGTGTGGCTGAATTACAACAATTGTGCAAAGATGAGTGGGCCAAAATTTGTCCACAGCACTGTAAAAGATTCATTGCCAGTTTTTACAAATGCTTGATTGCAATTGTTTTTGCTTAGGGTGGCCCAACCAGTTACTCGGTTTAGGGGGCAATCACTTTTTCGCACAGGGCCATGTAGGTTTGGAATTTTTTCCCCCTTAATAATAAACTCCTTCATTTAAAAACTGCATTTTGTGTTTACTTGTGTTATCTTTGTCTAATATTTAAATTTGTTTGATGATTTGAAACATGTAAGTGTGACAAACATCCCAAAACAGAGAAATCAGGAAGGGGGTAAACACTTTTTCACACCACTGTATAGCTGCAAAGCCATTTGTCTATCCACTGGCATCCAGTGTATCCCCATGAAAAAGTTACAGCAAGAATCCAGTGTACCCAAAGGAACAACATGGGTCCGCCCTCCATTAGGCTCAAAACTTGCAGGAGGTATCATGG
The DNA here is from genome assembly GCA_020510985.1 of Pholidichthys leucotaenia. Classification (NCBI taxonomy): domain Eukaryota; kingdom Metazoa; phylum Chordata; class Actinopteri; order Cichliformes; family Pholidichthyidae; genus Pholidichthys; species Pholidichthys leucotaenia. The sequence continues at coordinate 255,337,373 of CM035837.1, read as the reverse complement.
GGATTATGGTGCTATGTGAACCAGGCCACAGTCTGTCTTCTCTGCTTGGACTGCTGTTCACACGACCTGGACCCGGATAAGTGGTAGAACATAGATGGATAGCTTCAATTGTGCTTTGTATTAAAAGAAAAAAAAATGCCTGCTTGTGAATACTATATTTAGCTGATAATGTTCCATCATGTTACACTGTGTCCAGATGTTAACGGTCTAATCCAGGGGTCGGCAACCTGCAGCCCTTAAGCCACCATGCTGTGGCTCCCTGCAGTTATATCTCAGAACACATGGAAATTAATTAAGTTCATTTTGATTATTTTATTTTTCAAATTATTGTTTATTGGATACATTTCTCAATGGAGACATACTTTCCAGAACGTAAAATATATATTTAAATTATGTTGTCAACTACAGTATGTGTCACATCCAGCAGCAGCTCACACCACTGCCTTCTCTGTGTGTGCAACGCATGTGGAGAGCAGAGAGCCACAGCTTCCTGCTTATCCTCCCACTCTCTGTAAGACATGGACAGATCCAGAAAAAGTAAAATCACAGAGAAAATCGAGGAAAAAAAAATCAGTTTAATTCTATGTGGACAGATTAATTTGCAATCATGTATGGTCCTTAAAAATGAGAAACAAGCCTTGAATTCCTACTCAGTATCCTTAAAATTGGTCGCCTGCACTATAATCCACAGGTCTATCCACAGGTCAGTAAAATGCCACCCAAAAAAGAGGAAATGGAAGAAATTAAAAAAACTCTGAACTTTGTGTTAGATGAACTGGCCAAAGTGACTAGCCAGCAGGACAAAATATTAGACCTAATACAGGAGGTACAAGCCCTACATTCAATAATAAAAGAAAAAGACAAAAAAATTATGGACCTGGAGCAACACGGGCGTCTTTTGGAGCAACGCGTTGAGGATCTTGAACAAGGTTCTCGCATTGATGACATAGTTATAAGTGGACTAGACATCAGATATCAGTCGTACGCCCATGCCGCTACAGGACTGAGTGGTGAACATGCTTCCATAAGTGAATCAATGTCCTTAGAAAACCAAGTGCTTCAGTTCCTTAATGATAAAGACATTAAGGTAGAAGCCAATGCGATCTCAGCCTGTTATGCTTTACCGAAGAAAGATAACAAAACAAAGAAATCAATTGTGATGCGCTTTGTGAACAGGAGGGTGAAAAATGACATACTGAGGCAGGCCAAAAAACTAAAGGAAACTCAAGTTTACCTAAATGAACACCTGACAAAAAAAAACGCTGAATTAGCACGGCAGGCACGGATGCTAAAGAAACATAATAAGATACAGTCAACCTGGACAAGAAATTGTAGAATTTGGATTAAACTAAATGGAACACCTGAGCAAGCAAAAAGTATAATGATCAGAGATGCTACTGACTTAGATAAATACAAATGAACACTGACTATGAAACACAGAGTGAGGAAACTCAAACTCTAAAAATATGCCACTATGCTGAACATAAACCACAAGAGATGGAGAATGATATTGATCCTGATAACCACTTTTTCAATAATATTCATAACCACTGTGAATATTACACTGAAAAGCAATTCAAAAGTCAAGTGCAATTAGATGGTAAACTGTCAATAATACACTTCAATAGCAGAAGTCTTAACAAAAACTTCTCACAGATTCAGGACTATTTAAAACAGCTAAACAGAAAATTCACAGCTATAGCAGTCTCTGAAACCTGGCTTAATGCAGACCAGGCTCCCCTGATGGCAATAGAGGGATATCAGATGTTTAACATTAACAGATCTCAAAAAAAGGGTGGTGGTGTTGCACTGTATATTGATGACCTATATAGATGTAAGCTTGTAAATGAAATGTCCTCAGCACTACCAGGGATTCTGGAATGTGTTACTGTTGAGATTGACCTAGACAAAACAAAAAATCTAATCATAAGCTGCATATACAGAACGCCGGGAACTTGCATTGAGACATTCAGAGATAAATTAGTCGAGCTGTACAATAATATTACTAGTAAGAAAATGGTAGCAATTTGTGGAGATTTCAATATTGATCTACTTAATCCACATCAACAAAATGTAGTTACAGAGTTCATGAACTCTATGTACAGCATGAGTCTATATCCCACAATAACACATCCCAGTAGAATCACAGCTCACTCTGCTACACTTATTGACAACCTGTTTGTCAATGTTCTCGACAAGAAAATAGAAAGTGGATTATTGATAAATGATATAAGCGACCACTTGCCAATCTTTGCACTTATCCATGGCCACACGGGGCCCAACCCAGAAAAAATCTCAAAATCGTTCAGACACAAATCACCAAACGCAATCAGTTCTTTTAAAGAGGACTTGCTGAAGCAAGACTGGACAGAAGTCTATGTATCAGATGTAAATGAAGCCTATGACACATTTACAAACATTGTAACCACTCTTTATGAAAAAAACTGCCCATTAGTTAAAAAAAAGCTTAAACACAAATTTACTGACAAACCATGGCTAACCAAAGGACTACAAAAGGCGTGTAAAAAGAAAAATTTATTATATAAAGCTTTCATAAAGAAAAGGACAAAAGAAGCAGAGCAGCGGTATAAAACATACAAAAATAAGTTAACATATATAATAAGATGTAGTAAAAGAGACTATTACAGTAAAGAACTGGAAAAAAACAAAGACAATATTAAAAATACATGGACAATAATCAACAGTATCCTTGGAAATAAAAGCAGAAATACCAGCTACCCAACTAACACTCCAAAAAATAATAAATCGACTCCGAATGTGAATATAGCTTCACCTGCAGATGAATTTAATAATTTTTTTGTTAACATTGGACCTAAACTAGCCCGAGAAATACCCACTACGGTGCCAACAGGTGATTCAATATGCAATAACACTGCTGTAAAAGACACCATCTTCATAAAGAACACAGACGAAAGAGAGGTAATTGAAATTGTTAAATCGTTCAAAAGTAAAACATCTACTGACTGCGATGGTATTGATATGCTACTAGTCAAAACTGTTATCGAATGCATAGTGAAACCACTGACGTATATCTGTAACCTGTCTCTCCAATCAGGTATATTTCCCAATGCAATGAAAATAGCTAAAGTAATTCCGATTTACAAGACAGGCGACAGAGGGGAACTCTCCAACTACAGACCAATTTCACTATTACCGCAATTTTCCAAGATACTTGAAAAAATATTCTCTGAGAGAATTGACAACTTCATACTGAAGAATGATTTATTGTGTGAGCAGCAATATGGGTTCAGACACAAAAGGACAACAGCATATGCCTTAATGGAATTTACAGAAAAAATATCAACAGCCATTGAAAATAAAGAGTATTCAGTTGGAGTATTCCTGGATCTTAAAAAAGCATTTGATACAGTAGATCACAATCTATTATTAAAGAAACTACAAAATTGTGGTATCAGAGGGGTAGCACTGTCCTGGTTAAGAAGTTACTTAAAGAATAGATATCAGTTTGTATGTGTTAACAACAAAAACTCAGAGCTACTGAAGGTCACCTGTGGAGTCCCACAGGGTTCAGTTTTGGGACCATTATTATTCAATATGTATATAAATGATATATGTAAAGTTTCAGAAAAAATGGACTTAATATTGTTTGCTGATGACACTAACCTGCTATGCAGTGGAAACAACTTGGAACAACTTCTGGATACACTCGGAAAGGAATTAGGAAAGCTGAAACTGTGGTTTGATTCAAACAAATTAACGCTCAATTTAAGCAAGACAAAATTTATAGTCTTTAACAACCATCACAACTACCCAGTACCCAAACTCAGTGTAAATGGTGTAGAGATTGAAAGGGTATCCGAAACTAAATTCCTTGGAGTAATAATTGATAACAAACTGTGTTGGAAGCCACATATTAATTATATAAAAGGTAAAGTATCCAAATCAATTGCAATATTACACAGAGTGAAAAATTTGCTGAATCAACCCACACTATACACCTTGTATCATTCATTAATACTCCCATACATGACATATTGTAATGAAGTATGGGGAAATACATATAAAACAAACATATATCCACTCTTTATGCTTCAAAAGAGAGCTATTAGAATAATCAACAAAGCAGCTTACAGGGAACCAACAAACCCACTTTTTCTTAAACAAAAAACTCTCAAGTTGAAAGATCTGATCGACTTTAAAACCGCAATAATAATGTTCAAAGTGAAGAATCTATCACTGCCCGCAAATATCCAAAAGTTGTTCCAAACAAGGGAGAAACGATATCACTTCAGAGGAACATGTATATTTCAAAAGCCTACAGTGAGAACAACTACCAAGCAACACTGTATTTCAGTGCAAGGTGTCAGATTATGGAACGATTTTGGACCTGAATTAAAATCATGTACAAAGCTTGGACAATTTAAACAAAAACTAAAGGAAGAAATACTCCAAACATATTTACAAGACGACATGTAAACTCACATAAGGATTGACATTTCCAGCCTGTGTTGTGTTATAGCTTAGTTTTTCTTTTTTCTCTGTGACACTATGTCTTAGATTTGTTTTTGAATAGTAACCGCTTAACTTAGACTAGCTCAGTTTTCTTTTTCTCTCAGTCATATTTTGTCTTAGCCTTGTTTTAAATTGTAATCGCTCTTGTCTTGTTTTCTCTTTTTTCTCCTTTGAATTCTTGGATGGAATATGGGTGGGCAATATAAGCTGCGGCTTCAGCCATCACCCATTTCGGATAACTCACGTGGAATTGTATAGTAGAAGGAGTCTTTGTCTAATTTGACCTTGTTGTTATATTATACAGTTTCTTCTAACTTGTAATGTACTATCCGAAAATAAATAAATAAATAAAATAAAATAAATAAAAAATAAAAAATAAATAAATACTGGATTCACCAGACATAACCGAAGTCTGAAGTAGGGTAAATTTATTTTTACCATCATAACTCAATACTTCCGGAGTTATGTCAAAATAAAAGCCCTCTACAAGCGATTCAGTTTTCAGAATGGTTTTTGCTGTTGTTGCTTCAGCCTCCCTTGGATGGTCTATGCCAGGGTACTGGAGAGGAGAGTCCGACCGCTGGTCGAACCTCGGATCCAGGAGGAGCAATGTGGTTTTCGTCCTGGCCATGGTAAATCGGACTCTTTACCCTCTCAAGAATCCTCGAGAGTTTGTGGGAGTTTGCCCAACCAGTCCACATGTGTTTTGTGGACTTGGAGAAAGCATTTGACCGCGTCCCACGTGGTCTCTTGTAGGGGGTGCTGCAGGAGTATCAAGTATCGGGCTTGTTACAAGCTATCTGGTCTCTATACGACCGTTGTGAGAGTTTGGTTTGTATTGCCAACGCCCGGTCGAACTCATTTCCAGTGAGAGTTGGACTCCGCCAGTGCTGCCCTTTGTCACCGGTCATCTTGTTGACTTTATTGAGCAGTGACCTACAGATCTTGCTGGGATGGTTTGCTGCTGAGTATGAAGCAGCTGGGATGAGAATCAGCACCTCAGAGTCCATGGTCCTTGTCAGAAGTCTGAAATATAACCTCACAAATACAGAGTACAAAAAGGCATTAGACTGAATCATAGATCAGACTTAAGACACGCAGAGCCTTTGAAGTTTTTACTTGTACAAGGAGCATCAACACACATACAGGGTGAGCTGAATACTGCCGGACAATCCGCAGTTGCTTTCTTTATATACACTCAGCAAAAGCAGAACAAACAGAATTACCACATAAGCAAAAGTACGCTCTGTATGTCTTCAAGTGTGTGTAGGAGATAAATTGTATGAACACTCTGTTCATGCAATGTCCCCTGCACACACAGGGTGTACAGGGGACAAGTCTTGATACAGCATATACTGTATGTCAACACTCTTATCACACATCAGATGAATAACAGAAGGGTGATGCAACTTAGTCACTAACAGTGATTATAAGAAGCACAAGTTGTATTTATGACTAATAAAAAAAAAGCATCATACATATAAGAATATCAATCTTCATTTCATGAATCATTAATAAAATGATAACTGTTTATATGCATACAGTATATACAATTTTTCCCAACAGTCCTCGGTCAGAAAAGGGTGGATTGCCCTCTCCAGGTTGGGGACAGGCTCCTGTCCTAAGAGGAGGAGTTTAAGTATCTCAGGGTCTCATTCATGAGTGACGGGAGAATGGAGCGAGAGATTGGCAGATGGATCGGAGCAGCTTCTGCAGTGATGCGGACATTGTACTGGTCTGTCGTGGTGAAAAGGGAGCTGAGTTCTAAAGCAAAGCTGTCTATTTACCGGTCAGTCTACCTTCCTACCCTCACCTATGGTCATGAGCTTTGGGTAATGACCAAAAGAACAAGATTGCGGATACAAGCGGCTGAAATGAGCTTTTTTCCGTAGGATTGCTGGACTCACCCTGAGATATAGGGTGGGGAGCTCAGTCAACCGGGATAGGTGCAGAGTAGAACCACTGCTCCTCCACATCGAAAGGAACCAGTTGAGGAGGTTTGATCAGGATGCCTCCCGCTTGAGGTGTTTTGGGGATGTCCCATTGGGAGGAGACCCCGGGGCAGACCCAGGACACACTGGAGAGACTGCGTCTCCCAGCTGGCCTGGGAATGTCTTGGTATCCTCTCGGAAGACCTGGAGCAGGTGGCTGGGAAGAGGGAAGTCTGGGCTTCTCTGCTTGAATTGCTGCCTCCATGACCTGGACCTCTGGAAAAGCAGTAGAAAATGGATGGATGGATGTTTCTGTTATTTGCTTTTATTGTGAAACACTATCAACTGAATATACTTGTATGAAATCGGCAACTTCCAGCTGCCAGTTTTTCCTCACAGTTTGTAAATAAAAAAAGAAAAAAGATGGGGGAGAAGATTGTCTGACAGTGATGTAGAGGTGAGCCTTTTATTTTAAGGATGTTTTTAGCTTTTTGCCTGCAGGATAGCTGTTAATTTGTTATATGTGGGGTTTTGGACAGTGAATTAAATGTGCAGACTGTCTATCAATGCCACACATTTTTTTTAATTCTAACAAACATTTAACTCAGCAGAAGCTAATTTTTCCCACTGTAATTATTTCTAAATGGCTTAATTTGCACCAAATGATTTTTAAAGTTGTATTATAAGATAAGATAAGCCTTTATTAGTCCCACAATGGGGAAATTCCAGGATTGCAACAGCACAGGGATAGCAACACTCAGAGCAACAATCAGAAGGCAAGAAAAAACAACATCTAGTAAACATATGTCCATATTACTATAAATGTATATATATAGACACACAGTGCAGAGCATTATGGCTGGTGAATGTGCAGCAGAAAGTCTAAGCTCTCTCTCCGCGGATGCAGCGGGCCAGCTGGAAGTCTTTGGGCATGATGGTGACCCCCTTAGCGAAGAAGAGACCCACCAGGTTGGCCTCGCAGGTCTCCTGCAGAGCCATGACGGCGAAGCTCAGGAAACGCAGGACGGTCTTGAAGTCCTGAGCGATCTCCCTCACCAGGCGCTGGACGGGCAGCTTACGGATGAGCAGCTCCGTGGATTTCTGGTAGCGACGGATGTCTCTCAGAGCCACGGGCCTGTGACGGCGAGGCCTCTTCACTCTGCCGGTGGCCAGAGCGCCTCTCCGAGCAGCCCTGGTGGCTAGCTGTCTCCTGGGGGGCTTCTTCCTCTAGTAGATTTTACGGGCGGTCTGCTTGGTTCTTGCCATCGCTCTTTATTATTCTGTCTTATATTTCTTTCACGCCGCCTAAACTCCAGCCCGGCACCCGCATCGTTTTCGCTACAGCTCCCGGTATGTCGAGTTTCCCATTAGCACCGGGCGGCGGCCAAGTGCTAGCTAGCACTAGCTCCTCCCCGCTGTAACGTCTCCCGCTGCAAACCGTGGCTCCGTCCGCCGACCCGGGAGACCCCCGGGGCGATCCGTGCGTCCGTGATATATACTGTATACAGAGTGAAAGGTGTAGAAAGAAGAAGGAAGATAAAAAAAAAAAAAAAAAAAAAGGCTGTTGCAACAGGCAGCCGACTCGTGTGGCGCCGCCGGTCCGGCGGAACCGGAACCGGGTTTTTATTAAAGTTATATAGATTTTTTTTAAAATTCCAAAATAAATAAAGAAGAATATGTAAAAGTTATCAGACAACCAATCCACTAGTTGTCAAATTGTGAGTCTGGAGAACAGGTGAAGGTTCCAGATTGATATATTAGATTTATATTATATTAATACATTTGAATAATGAGGAAACAAAGGATAAAAAGTAGCTTCTAAAATAAAACTTTCACTGTTGAAAGTAGGAAATGATGTTTTTCAGATTTAAACAATTTATGAATGTGCTGACAATTGAAAATTGTAGTAATTGTAGTATGAATTCATTAATGCCACATAATATTCAGAACTATGTATATAAAAACTTCATAGACAGGATAGTCTTTATTTTAAAGGTCAAAATGCTGTTGTGGCCCTCGACCACTTCTGTTTTAGTCGGAGACGGGAAAAATGGCTCTTGGGTTGACAAACGTTGCACACCTGTGTCACTAACGTATGTAAACATCCATGGATTGACTGTGCGACTTCCTTGTCAATTTAAAGAAGACTTTTTTTTAATTTTTAAATCTGTTCATTATTGCTAATTGGCAGTTACCTGTTTGTGTGTAACACCAAAGGGTCATTCCATGTTAAATGTGCTACACACAAGGTCAGCAGGTGGGAGGTGCTGACAGTTGTGCGTCTGGATGAACATCTTAATTTGACTTTGAAAGTTCAGCCATGTTTATTCTGAGCATAAATCACTGTGAAAGTAGTGAAGAATGTCACATTTTTAGGTGGTGAAGTTTTTTTTTTTTTTTCTTTCAGTCGTACACGTCCTTCCTTCCTTTATCGGGGCAGCTCGGTTCATGTGGTTTCACTTTAAGAACAATCAACCCAGGAATGGGAGTGAGCGGCTCTCTGGCACACAGCATTCTCTTTTATCTCTAAGCCTCCATTGATTTGTCTGCTGCTCTTATTCTCGTCATACAGTTTATTTTTCATTACTTCTTTTTCGTCAGGAGGCTGAGTACAGAGGTCAGGGACGTACCGGCCGTCTCATTTCACATCACTCAGAGCAGGGGATTTTTATTATGTGACTGAATTGGCAGTTTTTGTCATGTTTTTTTTTTTTTTTTTTTTTTTTTTAAATCCTGTTATTAATATGACTGAGAAAAGCCGCCACCTTCAAACACAAATCGGTGTTTAGGAATCAAAGTTAATCCATCTGTTGCTCCCCTTGGTCTGGTCTCATAAACGCTCAACATGCACGCACCATCTAATTGATACAAGGCCTGTCCTGTGATTGATTTCTTAAAGAAAAGCTTGCTGGTTTCAAGTGGCAGCCCTACCTTCTCTTCCTCCTCTCCTTTCTTAGTTTTATGCCTGCCTTTTTTGCGGTCTGCACTGAATAAGCTGTTCTCAGCAATTATGGCAAATACAATTGAATCTGTTGGTAGATCTCTCTTTAATCTCATTTCCAGGGCCTTAATCAGTCCCATACATCCACTTGTGGTGCTTGGTTAACCGTTGTAACCCCTTTTCCCACCGCAAAGAATCCCATCTTTATAGAATTCGTCATCCCACGAAGGATCAGAGGCATTATTTATGTTGGAATCAGCCCTGGCCATCCGCCACATGCCTCATGAGTGGTGAACTAGCTGGGGAGCCATGCGGGTGGTTGTATACACATCAAAAACACGCCCACGTCTCTGCTTGCAGCCTCCTGGGCTGTCACGAATGTTTTGTTATCTTCTTCCACAGCAGTCTTCCTCCTCCCTACACTTGTTCCCTGACGGAGCCGCCGTACTCACAGGCCTCATTTTGTGTCCTACAGGAACTGTGACATTTTTGTGTCGGGACTGCATCTCCTGCTCGTCAGTTCTGTGGTTACTTTTAGTCCTTGATTGTTCTTTTTGCTTGGCCATTGAAATGACAGAGTGTGGACTCCAGCTGACAGGGGTCTATCTGCACACTACAAAAGCGTGGCAGGATGTCTTGTGTGAGAGGGTCCCGAGCGGTCCTCGTTGCTCATCCTAACCCTCCCCTCCCCAGCCACACCTGACCTCAGAACATGTAGCAGACAGAACTTGTAGCATCTGTGCAATATACTGCTGTTCTTCGTGGCAATTTTTCCTCACAGGACTGATGTGATGGGAGTCCTTGATTTTGGAGTTACACAGTAGATAGGGCTGTCCTATGACGAGATGGAGTGTTACAGCTGTGATGTGTTTAAAGTAGACCATCTCTAACTTAAATTTACTTGTTCTGGTCACAATTATTTAGTTATTTAACTACTTATTAATAATGCACCAGATTTATATAACACTTTTCATAGACACTTAAAGATGCTTTACAATGAATACATTATTCATTCACTCCACAGACAGTGGTAGTGGTAAGCTACTGCTGTAGCCACAGCCGCCCTGGGGCAGACTGATGGAAACATGGCTGCCAATCCGTGCCAACAGTCTCTCCAACCACTACCAAACATTTCTCCACATTCATACCCAGTGTCACGGACACTGGAGGCAAGGTGGGTAAAGTGTCTTGCCCAGGGACACAACGGTAGGATGTCTGGGGAGAGCGGGATTCGAACCGTCAACCCTCCAATTATTAGACAACCTGCTCTACCTCGTGAGTCGCTGCCGCCCGCACAAATATTATTAATGCATCTGAATTTATGCTTGATTGTATTTAACCGTTTAGTGTTTTTACCAACAAATTATCTCATTTATCAGTGATTGTTTTGTTTTTTTAATCACCCTGTCCAAGCTCCGGCATTTCCTCATAGGGAGCCTTCCCACAGGGAACTGTGCCCGTTTTCTAGCTGCAGGGTACTGGCCTGTGATTGCCCCGGTCTGAATCGTGCACTGTGGCGCCACACCTGGTGGGTCGGCCACTCGGGTTGGACTTGGGTGTCAGGGTCTCAGAGGTGGTGTCCCTGAAGTTGTAGACTCAGCACTTTCCCTGCAAGTGATGGCTCTCTAGTAATGGTGCTTCCACACCTGGATCCTCGGTGCCCAGCCACAAGTCTCACACAGACAAAAGGGTTTGTGTGTGTGTGTAGGGGGGGTTTAATTGTGTTTTATTTCAGTGTGTGAAGCACTTTGTGTTGCAACTTTTTTTTTATATGAAAAGTGCTATATAAATAAAGCTTTGATTGATTAAGTAATTTCAGGATGTGAACTTGGTTCGTGCTTGAGACACCACTGTTATACCATTCTTCACTCTTATATGGATTGAATGACTTTTGAAAACATAATTGTCATTGTTTCCAGCTTGGCATTGCCACATCCGTCCTGTGATGTAGATGAGAATGTTGTCCAGCTTACCCACAAAGGGGGCAGACATAACCCAGTACCTGTTAATGTAAACTTTCCTGAGAATGGGTCTCTGAACTCTCATACCCCCACCCCCCCCAAACTTGTAGATATCATCACTTGGACCTGTTTATAAGATTGTGCTCAGTTCGATCTGCAGCCACAAAAGGATTCATATGTAGCAGGGTTTTCTGGGACCTGTAAATAGGCTTTGATGTGTAAAATCAGTGGAGCTTTCTTTAGAGTCTGCTATATGTGACACATTGTAATAATGGGAGATGTATAGATAAATTATGTCATCACAGATGTTCTTTTTTTTTTTGAAATCTTTAGATTCTGCAAATGAATGTGTGAAAAATCTGAAGGCAAGCAACAAGATTTTTGGAAGCAAAAGCTTGTAGTTGACAGGTAATCGGATCAGGGTTGGTCTCGTACGGTAAAAACGCATTTGGATAACTGATGGCTGATATTTGAGTCTTGGCCACACTTGTATTGGAACACAGGTTTACAGTAAGTTATCTTCAGTTTAACCCTGAGCTAACTGTTATCCACCGCCAGTCGAACACCAAAGGGATCGAGGACCGAAGGGAGATTATGTTATGGAGTCGTTCGTCCCACTTTTGTGAAATCAACTCCTCCTACAATTTTGTTCCAATTGTTTTGAAACTTGGTACCAGGGTTTGATATGCATGCATCTGCACAGTTTGTGCCCCAGCAAGAATTAAACCGACTGATTACCAGATACGTTGTTACAGACTGAAGTCGTGATGTAAACAGTGACTTTCCATCAGACAGCTGGACTGTGATCCACTGAAGTTAAAACACATTTACTTGTTACCTGGATAAAGATTATTCAAAAATGGATTTTGATCTCCAAAAGGAATTTAAGAGACTGAATCATGTCTCTGTCACAGCAGACATTTGGACTGTAGATAATGGACATTTTCTTTGGATCACTGCACATCACATTAATCCATACCATAAATCGTAAAAATGTGTGTTATTAGTGTGTGTGTGTGTGTGTTATTAGTATTCATTAGTATTAGGTGTGTTATTACCTTATTAGTATTGATGTGTATCTGTTACCTTGGCATTCGTTTGGAGAGCAGAGTAAGAATTTCCTTGCTCAGGAAATGTTGCATTTAACTGTGTGCATGATAATAAAGGTAAGATAAACATGGACAGCTTTATGCAGTGTTGCCAACTCTCACTCCAAAATGAGGAAATTACTGGCAATATCATGGTGATTTTCTTCAGATTTTTCCCACAATAAGAGCTCTCCAGACAGGATAAAGCGGACTGAACATGTTCTAAAAGCTCTGTCTGAAACAGTCTGTTTCAGCCTGATATTAATTAGCCTGTAATGTAATACATTAAATTATCTTACTATGTGTGCAAGATGATTTAAGTATGCATTTGAAAGTAACGTGAAAGTTACTTTTCCAAATAACTAAAGTAACTAGTTACTTGGAAAGTAATTGGTAAAGTAACTCGGTTACTTTTGAAAAGAAGTAACTGTAATTAGTTATTTTTTAGTAACTTACCCAACACTGACTGCTACTATACAACAAGTAAAGCTAGGGTCACCAAACCTGCTACACAGGTTCACCTCAGCATCCTGCCCTACAACTATAGGTTGTAGACTAATGGGATCTTCAAAGAAAACTGAGGCGGGGGATACCGCACTTGCCTCAGAGTGCTCTTGTTGTTTTGAACATAAGTTAAAGACTTCTGGTTATTTGCAATACCTGAAGTAAAAAAAAAAAAAAGATGTTGCTTCTGGTGATAAGCCATCACATGAGCCATGAAGTTTATAGATTGAATTCCAACTAATTTTATAAGGAGAAAGGCATCATGTGATGTCAGTAACTGTCAGAATGTGCATTCAAAAAAAAAAAACCAACCCAGGATGGTTTAACCACCAGCAGCCTTTTTACTAAATATGTCCGTGTCATTGTACTGGACTCTTAACTCCAGGATGGTGTGTAGTAGCTTGCTGACATGAGTGTTTGAATGTATATAATGGAGACACACTGTAAAGCACTTTCATTTTACTGTTTGATATTGTACTTCAGTGGTGTGAATTCATCCCAGATTTTAGTACTAATCACCTCAGCAGAAAGCGCGTCGGGCTCCTGGAGTTTCCCCAAGGCTGTTTCTCAGCCCTTCTTCCCTATATCATCTCCTTACGCCCCCTTACCCCTCTCATTTCCTTCATGCTGTTTTAACTTTTTCCTCTCGTCCTTCCTTCCTGGTTAATTCCACAGGTCAGGTCAGTCAAGAGGTCTGGGCCATATTTGTCTCCCTGGTGTAATTGCCAACAATTTCGCTGTCACTAATAGGTCATTACTCAGGCGGTACCAGCCAGCTTCTGAGGCTACAACAAGGGCAGCGAACACGAGGCCAGGGGCTCCACATTTTTTCATTAGTCCCTGGAGGAGCTGGACTCCTCTTGGCTCCGGGCTGAGACAGGCGAGGCCCCTTTAATGTTTTTGCAGAGCTCCAAAGTACTTTGTTGCCTCAATAAAGTTCATTTATGGGATAATATGGCTCTGGAGGACACATGGCGCTGGTTTGAGCTGAATGGCTTCAGGATGCCCCCCCCCCCACCACCACCACCAAAAACATTCTTCTCTCTCAACCTGTTCTCTATCACTTACTTCCTTTTATTTCATCTTGTTTCTTTTTCAAACTCCACTTCTCACCTTTCTCCTGCTCTTCACCTCACCCTGCATGCCTCCATGCTCTTTATCCAGCGTCATCCATTATTCCTCCTTGCTAACGCTTTGGCACCGTTAACGTCTGATCCTGAATTGACCTGAGATTTGCACACCTGGGAAGTATTCTGGGAAGTAGCGTTGAGGGGGCAGCAGGCAGTCTCATTTCCCAGGATTTATTCCAGAGTTGAGAGATGGATGGCGCAGCTGAGGGAAGGGGAGCGATCAGAGGAATGAAAGCCCACAAATGATGGCAGAAAGCATGAGGCCTTAAGTGCCAAGGCTATACCGGAGCCAACCGGACTTCTGCTGTATCAGAGGTGTAGAAGTGCATGTGCGGGTTAAAACGGAGCCATCTGCTATCAGAGTGGGTTAACACACATATGCTCAGATTAGAAACAGGCCTGACCTCCTCTTTTATTTATCCCTTTGGATATTACACATGAGGCTTACGTGAGTGTTGGCCATCTTCCCCTGAAACCCAGTAAGGACATCGTACACCCTCGGTGCTAAACGGTTTCATCTGAGTTCAATGTTTCCCTTTTTCCCCTCATTAGTAGTTGGTTAACCACTAATGCTTAGTGTATCTGCTCAGCTTTTCCTCCTCCCTCCATTGAGTTAGCGAGAAACAGATGGGACTCCAAATCGCCACATCTCCTTCCCTCTCCTTCCTGCCTGCCATCCCTTCCCACCGCTTCTTTAACGGCAATCTCTCCTTCTCAAACGGAAAATCGCCCCAGTTTTGCATGCCTGCTCATGGTGCAGCACATGAGACGGTGTATGTGGTTTAATAGGATGAGGCTTTTGGGTTGGAAACATAGCTGTGGCCACCCTTGGCTTGCTTCAGTCATCTTAAAGACATCGGCTTTATGGGCCTGAGGGTGTTAGCTTGAGCTTGTTAGTGCGGTTAAGAGAGACTGTGTTTGATTCCGTCATGAGGGCTGGATCAAATGCTGCGACTCTGGAAGACTGACGCTGATTTGATGTTGGCATTCGGGAGCTGCTCCGTCTTTACTTGTGGTGTAGTGGGATGGCACGCTGGTTGGCTAGCCAGTTCAGCCGAATCGAACTGCTGACACGAAGGCTTATTAGATGTCATAACTGTCACATATTTCACAGGTTTAAGACATATTAATAGAAGAGGGAGTCATGTGGGTATTTGGGGTTTGACCTTCTCCAGCTCTGCTCTGTTTTCAAAAAGGGGCTGGTGGTCTTTTAGTCTATTGTTTCAAGGGCTTTTTCGCACTAAAAGAAAGGGGGGGGGGGATAACAGGGATGGCAGACTGCATACAAAGCATGGTTGCCTTAACTCCAGGACTCAAAGATAAGGACTTATGTTGGCTAACACCTGGGGCCTCATGTACCAAGGGGGCATACATACAAAAACAACATGGCTTACGCCCTTTTCCACACCAAGAATGAAATGACCGTGGAAATGTGTGCAGCCCCACGCCCACTTCATCGCTGACATTTCTAGAGTTATTGATATGTTGGCGAGCTGTCGAGGTGATGCTAGGAAACTGTTAATGATGTGAAAACAATTATTGTACACACCAGAGACACATGATGAACAGGTAAAACATCCACGTGGTATCAGCGCGTCCCCCCGGATATATGAAGTAATTTTTTTAATAAGAAAAATAAAAATGGTTAAACTCAAAGTTGTAAACATACAATAGAAATACAAATAGAAAAATATAAGAATGTGAAAAAATTTGGACACCCTTTTAAATATTCAGTTCTTTATTAAGAAATGTTCACATTGTGGTGGACACAGTACACATGGCACTCCGCCCAGGACAACAGGGTTAGTGGGGGAGAAGGTAGTTAAGGCACTTTTCCACTAGCCCCGATTAGAAAACCCGACTCGACTCACTTCGATTTGGTTCTGCCTCGGTTGCTTTTCAACATTACTGCTGGCACACCTGCAGTGGGTGGGATTTCTTGAACAGCAGGTGGCGCCACACTCTCGTGACGTGAAACACGTGACCGAATCCTCCACAACAAAGAAAATGGCTGATGACGAGGAGAGAAGGAAGGAGGAAGGAGAGAGGAATGACTGTGACATGAAACTGGTGAAATCTATGGTGCTGACTTGTTGTGCTCTGCGCAGTCTGTGTGAGAGTCATGGAGAGACGTATGACACTACATTGGATGATGCAGTAGATGAACCAGTGGTGGCAGCGGCACAGGGAGCAGAGGAGCAGGGTGCCAATATACGAGATGCTGTGATGCAGTACTTGTCTAGCAATAGGTAGAAATGTAATTTCGTCCACATTTATGTGCATACATATTTCAAAAATGTTTTTTGTAAATAAAATGTTGTGCATGTTCCATCTACCTGTCCTCTGTTGTTCATAACGCTTATCTGTTAAGGTACGGGTAATTACATACCTGTCAAGGCATACCTCATGCCTCCCTTATTGGGGGGGCTTTCACACCTGTACTGAGTACTTAAAAACTGTATTTATCGGCAGATGAAAGAAAACTGAAGCAAAAAAAAAAAAAAAAAACCTAAACAAACAGCAACTGCAACATGAACTATTTCAAACATATTTATTCAAATGTACACTTATATGGACACAGTCTTGAGCCATAACTTTTTGGTAATGTGAAAATAATAAGCCAAGTAGCACAAAAAAAATAAATAAAATAAAAAATAAATAAATACATAAATGATATTAATAATAAATAAATAAAAATAAATAAAAAAATATTTTTCAAATTTACATTAGCACAAGGTAGATTGCTTAATTTGAAAGTACACAATAAGAATTATTCTGAATATAGTTCTTAATTGTCAGCTAGATACTGTATATACACTTGGAATTAAAGAGTTTTTAATTGTCAGCTTTGTTACACTAATGCACTTGGATGAACTTGAAACAAGAAAATGTTCACTGATGCTGCTTGTTATACAGTGGGGCAAAAAAGTATTTAGTCAGCCACCAATTGTGCAAGTTCTCCCACTTAAAAGATGAGAGAGGTCTCCAGTTTTCATCATAATTATACCTCAACTATGAGAGACAAAATGAGAAAAAAAAATCCAGAAAATCACATTGAAGGATTTTTAACGAATTAATTGGTAAATTCCTCAGTAAAATAAGTATTTGGTCACCTACAAACAAGCAAGATTTCAGGCTCTCACAGACCTGTAACTTCTTCTTTAAGAGGCTCCTCTGTCCTCCACTCGTTACCTGTATTAATGGCACCTGTTTGAACTTGTTATCAGTATAAAAGACACCTGTCCACAACCTCAAACAGTCAGACTCCAAACTCCACTATGGCCAAGACCAAAGAGCTGTCAAAGAACACCAGAAACAAAATTGTAGACCTGCACCAGGCTGGGAAGACTGAATCTGCAATAGGTAAGCAGCTTGGTGTGAAGAAATCAACTGTGGGAGCAATTATTAGAAAATGGAAGACATACAAGACCATTGATAATCTCCCTCAATCTGGGGATCCACGCAAGATCTCACCCCGTGGGGTCAAAATTATCATGAGAACGGTGAGCAAAAATCCCAGAACCACATGGGGGGACCTAGTGAATGACCTGCAGAGAGCTGGGACCAAAGTAACAAAGGCTACATCAGAAACGCACTACGCTACCAGGGACTCAAATCCTGCAGTGCCAGACGTGTCCCCCTGCTTAAGCCAGTACATGTCCAGGCCCGTCTGAAGTTTGCTAGAGAGCATTTGGATGATCCAGAAGAGGATTGGGAGAATGTCATATGGTCAGATGAAACCAAAATAGAACTTTTTGGTAAAAACTCAACTTGTCGTGTTTGGAGGAGAAAGAACACCATACCTACTGTGAAGCATGGAGGTGGAAACATCATACTTTGGGGCTGTTTTTCTGCAAAGGGACCAGGACAACAGATCCGTGTAAAGGAAAGAATGAATGGGGCCATGTATCGTGAGATTTTGAGTGAAAACTTCCTTCCACCAGCAAGGGCATTGAAGATGAAACGTGGCTGGGTCTTTCAGCATGACAATGATCCCAAACACACCGCCTGGGCAACGAAGGAGTGGCTTCGTAAGAAGCATTTCAAAGTCCTGGAGTGGCCTAGCCAGTCTCCAGATCTCAACCCCATAGAAAATCTTTGGAGGGAGTTGAAAGTCTGTGTTGCCCAGCGACAGCCCCAAAACATCACTGCTCTAGAGGAGATCTGCATGGAGGAATGGGCCAAAATACCAGTAACAGTGTGTGAAAACCTTGTGAAGACTTACAGAAAACGTTTGACTTCTGTCATTGCCAACAAAGGGTATATAACAAAGTATTGAGATGAACTTTTGTTATTGACCAAATACTTATTTTTTTTTCCACAATATCTTTATTGAACCTTTTTTTTTTTAACAAACATGATACAAACAATCAAACACTAACACTAAAGTACTACAAAAAAAAAAAAAATGCACTAAAAACACCAACAACCACCAGCAAAATCAAATCTTTAACAATGCTCCTCTGTTTAGTCTAGACAATCCAATACATGAGTATACATATTATGTTCACCAGTTTGGAATTTACAAGGTCCACACACATCATTCACCTTCTTCTTCAAAAGTTATGTTTAAATTTTTTACATAATCAATAAAAGGTCTCCATATATTCTCAAACACAATTTCCTTTGATTTCAGTATATATTTTTTTTTTTTTTTTTTTTTTGTTACTTATTTGTACCCGTAGGTAGACTTGGTTTGCAGTCTGGTGACAAGCCACCGGCTGCTGGTCGCTGCGTGCGCGAGCGCCCTAAACCTACAAGAATATGTTATTCTTTCTAATGGAAGGTTTGTTAACATCTGTCTTAACCACTGAGTCACATCTGGTCTATGAGTCTTTTTCCATAATAGTGCAATACATTTTTTGGCATTAAGCAAACTGAGGTCTATGAATGTTCTTTCACTTTTATTAAAATTATGCTTTTCTGGGTACAGACCCAACAAAAACAATTTAGGATTCAATATGATTTGTTTTGAGATTATTTTTTCAATTGTTACCCTCACCTCTTCCCAAAACATTCTTATTAATCTACATTCCCATAAACAATGAAATAGGGTTCCTTTACTTTCCATGCATTTTGTGCATGTATCTGGTATATTTTTGTTATATTTATTTAACTCCTCCGGTGTAACATACATCCGCATTAACCATTTGAAATGTATCAATTTAAGGCGTACATTTATTGATTTGGTTTGAGCTTCTGTACAAGCCAATTCCCATTGTTCCTCTGAAATTTCAGTTTGCAGATCTTCTTTCCAGTAGTTTAATCTTTTCAGTGAATTTTCACTTGAAGATAGTGTCAATGAGTTATAAAACTCTGAAATAATACCCTTTCTTTTACTATCTTTCATCATTTTTTCCAAGGATGAATAAATAGGTCGAGTGAGAGCTTTATTTTGATTTGATCGAATAAAGTTTCTAAGTTGAAGATATTTAAAAAAAATGTGTTCTATTGAGATTAAATTTGATCCTCAGCTCTTCAAAAGACATTATGTTATCTGCACATGGCAAATATAAATCCTGAATCTTTTGTATCCCTTTTAAATTCCATACTTTAAATACAGCGTCCGCTCTCCCTGGTTTAAAATATTGATTACCCCATATTGGACTAAATTGTGACAATAACTGTGGTTCTTTTAAATAGTTTTTAGCTTCACACCATATTTTGATCATATGCTTTACAAATGGATTTTTAACTTGTTTTTGTAATTTTTTTTGCCGAATCTGAGTATATGAATATGGGAAGAGGTAAAGGCAAATTGTATGATTCCATTTCAGTCCAGTGAGGGAGATCATTTGATGAAAAATAATATGTCATAGACCTCAGTTGTGCCGACCAATAATACAACATAAAATTTGGACATTTCAGACCTCCACGATCAAATGGTAAATATAATAAAGACAGACGTAATCTAGCCCTCCTGTTGTTCCATATAAATTCCACTAACTTTTTTTTTATTCTTGAGAATAAATCTAAAGGTGGTGATAAGGGAATGTATTGAAATAAATAAAGTATTTTAGGTAAAATATTACTTTTAAGTATATTGATTCTCCCGATCATCGACATTGGTAGTGACATCCATCTCTGAGTTAACTCATTGATATCTGTCATTAAGGCTTCATAGTTGACACTGGCGACTGATTCTAGCTTAGGCACAATTTGGATTCCTAAATATTTAAACTGACTTACAACATTGAATTGATTTACCTCAGGGGCTGGGTAATTTCTCTGGGTCTCATTTAGCATTAATATTGAAGATTTAGTTTTATTTATTTTATATCCTGATATTTCCCCAAAATTCTTTATTAAATTCAACAAGGTTGGAATTGATTTTTTTAGATTCGACATAAACAAAATTATGTCATCGGCGTACAGGGAGATTTTATGTTCTGTTGGTCCAACTTTAATTCCATATATTTGTGAATGTAAACGTATCGCTATCGCTAAAGGTTCAATTGCCATAGTAAACAGTAAAGGTGAAAGTGGACAGCCTTGTCGACATCCTCTATTGATTTTTATTGGTTTTGAAATATTATTTGTTAGGATTTCTGCTGTAGCATTATTGTATATTATTTGAACCCATTTTATGAAATTATTTCCAAGTCCAAACCTTTGTAGGACTTCAAAAAGAAAGGGCCATTCAACTCTATCAAAGGCCTTTTCGGCGTCCAGTGATAGGAGAGCTGTATCCGGTGCTTCTTTATTAGAATAAATAATATTGAATAGTCTTCTTACATTATGGAAGCCTTGTCTTCCCTTTATAAAGCCATTCTGATCTCGATTAATAATATTTGGTAAAATTTCTTGTATTCGTCTTGCTAAAATTTTACAGATTATCTTAACGTCGGCGTTTAATTGGCTTATTGGTCTCATATTTTCACATTTATTAGAGGGCTTACCTGGTTTTGGCAGCAGTATAATTAAGGCATTATTTATGTATGATGGGAAATTATTATTTTGAAATGCTTCTAAAACCATTTCCAAAAAAGGTTTTATTAATTTATTCTTAAATTTTTTATAAAGGTCAACTGGAAGACCATCTGGTCCTGCACTTTTTCCTGATTTCATATTATCAATGGCTAGCCCAACTTCTTCTTGACTAATTTTAGACTCCAATATCTCCCTGTTTTCATTTGGAATACACGGTATAGATAGTTCGTTCAAAAACCCATTTAGTTTTGTTAAATCAAATTCATTTTTAGTATCATATAATTTTTCATAGTAATCTCTAAAGGCTCTGTTAATTTCTAAAGGATCTATAACTACCTGTCCATTACTTATAATACTAGTAATTGGTGTTTTAATTTCTAATTGTTTAATCTGCCATGCCAATAATTTTCCTGATTTTTCACCTTGTTCATAAAAAGATTGTTTCAATCTTAGAAGACTCGAGGCAGCTCTATTCGCTGATTTTTTTGTCGTATTCAGCTCTCAAAATCAGTAATTCATTCTCCAACCTTGGATCACTTACTGCATACACTATTTCCTGAAGACTTTTCATTTTATGTTCCAATTTAGCTCTCTCCTCTCGAGTCTTCTTAGATTTTGATCCTGTATAACTAATAATATGTCCCCTAATAAAAGCTTTGAAAGCCTCCCACTTTACACATGCTGATGTTTGTGTAGTATTGATGTCAAAGAACTCATCTATCTGTTTTTCTATATACTTGACAAATTCCTCATCCTGAAGCCATTTATGCTGAAATTGCCATCTACCTGATTCCTTTGTCAATTTTTTATCTACATATATTAGACAACAGGGTGCATGATCAGAGATCACAATGTTATCATAAAAGCAGTTTTGAATCTTGGATCTTAATTCTGTGGAAATCAAAAAATAATCAATACGTGAGAATGTCTTGTAGGTACTGGAATAACAAGAATAGGCTTTAACTTGTGGTTTCATTTCTCTCCATATATCTAACAATCTCAATTCTTTCATAAAATGATTAATAGTCATCCTACATCCATTGTGCGTACAATCCAGTCCTGTTGATCTATCTATACCTGGATTCAATGTACAATTAAAATCCCCTGCTATTATATGTTGCCCTGTAAGTGATGATAAAATAAGAAATAAATTAGCAAAGAACTTTTGATCATCTATATTGGGACCATATAAGTTCACAAGATTTATATTTTCTAATAGCAAAGAACCTTGAATGATTACATATCTTCCAAGTTTGTCTCCAATTACATTTTTCACTTGAAAAGGGACTGATTTATGTATGAGAGTCATAACTCCCCTGGCTCGGGATGAAAATGATGAGGTGAATACACTTCCCTGCCATCTACTCCTAATTCTTTTAACATCCTCCTCTATTAGATGAGTTTCTTGTAAAAACACAATTTTTGAACCCATGTCTTTTATTTTATTCATAACTTGTTTAAGTTTTTTTTTAAATTTTGTAGACCTCTGCAATTCCATGAAGTTAAATTAAGATTAACAGAATCAGAATCAGAATCAGGTTTATTGCCATTGTTCATGTAGTACACAAACTAGGAATTTGTCTCGGTACAATGCTGCAACATTAAACATGATAAGATAAAAGAAATAAACTATACATGTAATAAAGTGTAGGATAAGATTAAGTGATACTGGTCAACAGTTAAAATATATTAGCCAGCAGCAGATACTGTGGAGAACTATATAGTGCAGTCGGTAATGCAGGAAGAAAACAGTGATGATTGACATGAGTCTGGTTGAGCTGCTGTACATAGTGCACGAGAGTCAATAAGTCACTTAGTGTTCAGCAGTCTGATGGCAGAGGGGAAGAAGCTGTTCATGTGACGGGAGGTTTTAGTCTGAATGGACCAAAGTCTTCTACCAGAGGGGAGGGGGGCAAACAGTACGTGACCAGGGTGTGAGGGATCGGCTATGATCCGGCCAGCACGCCTCCGGGTCCTGGAGATGTACAGATCCAGGAGAGATGGGAGCTTGCAGCCGATCACCTTCTCAGCAGTGCGCACGACGCGCTGCAGCCTTAGTCTGTCCCTGGCAGTGGCTCGTGCGTACCACACGGTTATGGAGGTGGTGAGGATGGACTCGATGATGGCTGTGTAGAACTGCACTAACATCTTGGTGGGTAGCTTGAGCTTCCTCAGCTGCCGCAGGAAGAACATCCTCTGCTGGGCTAACACTTTGGTTTATGCTCAATAGAGAGTTTGGGATTACCTTGCAGTGTAAACATGCTCATACAGAGAAGCAAAAACATGAGTGGTTGAACATTCATCCTACAAACTACACACAAACAAATTCCCCCTTCCCACACTTGTGGCGAACCCCCCAAAATCAAAAGAAAAATTCCGTCTCCCGATATAGCCATCGACCGTTCCACACCCACGGGGAACAGCCTAAGCCACTCCTTCTTCATCCTCCCAATCACCCTAACTCTACTGCTTTTAATGACGTAGCATTAACTCTCCTCTGTAGTTTTCCAACTTAACTCCAAAATTTTTAACAACTTTGTACATCATAGTTTTTTTTTGTTTGTTTTGTTTTTGTTTTTTTAATATATAATACAATCTATATTTTGTAAACTTGCTATTTACTTCAAGTCAGTCAGATGCCTGTGCAAATGCTTAATTATTCTACCTTATATTTTGTTCATGCTTAGCTCCCACCAGTCTCTTCTTCTTCTTTGATCTTCTTGATGAACTCCTGCGCCTCCTCTGGGGTCTTGAAGATGTGGGTTCTGCCCTCATACGTGGTCAGCAGTCTCGCAGGATAGATTACACCATGACGAATCCCAAGGTTGCGCAGCTCCTTACGTATGGGATCAAACTGCTTCCTCAATTGTTGGATTCCTGTGGCCAAATCTGGGTAGAACCGCACCTGCTGATCCTGGTGTTTAATCTCTCCTTTAGCTCGTGCAGTGTTGAAGATCTTCATCCTGTCTCTGTTGCTAAGAAACTTCATAATTAAGGTCCTCGGCGGTCCCTTATCTCTCCGTGGGCCAATACGATGTGCTTTTTCCAGAACCACTGCTGATTGCAACTCCTCGCTGCCCAGCACCTCCGGAATCCACTTTTCCAGAAAGGAATATACGTCCCGACCTTCTGATTCCTCTGGAAGACCCACCAGCCTCAAGTTATTCTGTCTCGACCGAGATTCCAAATCCAAAATATTATCTTCTAGACATTTATTTTTTTTTTCCAAAGTGCGCACCTTTAATTGAAGACGGGTGACGTCATCTTCAGCACTAGCGAGACGGAGCTCCATCTGCGCCGTTCGTTCTACACAGTCACCCAATTCCTTTCTTATTCCTTCCAACGCTGTCATAATCCCATCAAATCTAGAGGAAAAGTCCGCTCTCATTGAACTCATGGCAGCCATCAGCGCATCTGCGCCGCTCCCCGCAGATTTCGCACCGTTGCCAGCCTCCTCCGCCATATATGGAGTTTTGTTTGCTGCGTCACAGACCTGAAAGTCCGTTAATTTGGACTGTTTCGGCGGCTCGCTTTTTCCTTTACCTGGTTTTCCAGCCTTAGGCTTCGCCGACATATCCTCGCCCAAACGCTGGGATACGTTCTGTCCCAAATGAGAGAGTTATTTGCCGATTTTTTTCTCCAGGAGCAGAGCAGAGTGAGACACGTCCGTCTTACGTGGCAGCCATAACCGGAAGTCGACCAAATACTTATTTTACTGAGGAATTTACCAATTAATTCATTAAAAATCCTTCAATGTGATTTTCTGGATTTTTTTTTTCTTATTTTGTCTCTCATAGTTGAAGTATACCTATGATGAAAATTGGAGACCTCTCTCATCTTTTAAGTGGGAGAACTTGCACAATTGGTGGCTGACTAAATACTTTTTTACCCCACTGTAGTTCCAAGCAGCAGCAGCCTTTGCTGACTCTAGCATTTCTGAAGTGGCAGATCAGATCAGGTGGCAGATCAGAAGTGATCTGCCACCAATGGGGGTAGATTGTGCTCTGCCACAAAATGACAAACCATCACTTCTGCTAGTGATGCACTGGATTTGGAAGGCGTCGGTTCTCTCACTGGCTGAAAATGTTCATCCATCCATCCATCGATACGTTTTCGATTTGGCTACACAGTTTTTGTGGCCCTGTGTAGCGAAGTGCGACTTCAGGTCGAAAATCCCCGATGCAGTCACTTTTATGCTCTTCCTACATGGAACAAAGAAGGAGTGTGTAGGGCCCTCTGGAGAAGCCTTTATCCATCCAGCGATTCCTCTCTGTTCCGGAGCTGCAGGACAACAGAAGGTGCGAGGCCATCAGCATAATGATCAGGCCACACTTCTCACTGTTGTGATAATTGCTCACGCTGAGCGCACTGCCAGCCCCGTACGCTGTGGGGGTCACACACACGACGTGTCCCTCCACACTCTCAATAAGTTTTTTTCCCGTATATTTTTCTTTTTGGCGTACAGAAATGGCGATACGCCCGTATTTGCTAAAATTGCATTTTCCCCGTATTAAAATACGGCGAAACCGTATCATGTATGATCCGTATCCGTATGAACCGTATCATCATATGTCATCTTGACAGGTATGTAATTACATGCAGAAACACCGCACAGGCCATCTTCACAAAAATCCAGCTCGACAAGCCACTTTTGCTTAGGTGGAAATGCAAATTGAACTATAAATCATGTGCTGATACATGTCATATTCCCATGTAAAGGTCTCTCACTTTTACTTACAAATTGATTTTTAATTTTTGGGAAAAGGGAATATAAATTTTGCACAACTTGTTGGTAACAACAGTTGTGTGCCACAAAAACACAGTTGTGTCTCGTCCGATGTGTCTACTGTCATTAGTGCCAAATTTTTGCTAGATTCCGTCTTAATTTATTAAATTTTGACTGGTGATGCAACATTCAATTTACATGTACTTACCTTTATCAGTGTCTACTGTACAAGTTAAAGTACACCTGTACAACTGCTTATACCCTAAAAAATGTACCTGTTCGAGAAAAATGGATTCAGCATTGCAAATTTGTTTAAAATTAAAAAAAAAACTTACCAAGACATTACGTTTCGTTGTGTTGTTAAAAAGTAAATTACCATTAGAAGGCTATACACCTGACCTGATGAACAGCAGCATGTGGAGTGAACAGAGAATGGAATGTGTATGTAATTATTGGCTTTTCTCATACGGTGTCATAACAGATAAACCAGACTTTAGATGCAAACAATACAATTTTATTCCAGAAGCAAAATTTACAAACAAAAAAACAGACTGGGCGTGGGGAGACATGGTTAGACACGCCAACTGCTAAATGCGTCCACAAGCCTGCCAAATAGGGTCAGGAAATCTCTGTTGAATGTTGACATCTCTGCGAGCTCTTCCCTTCGTAACACAGCGTCCTGCTCCAGGGCTTCATGCGCATCTGCCCACACATCTGCGGCCACCTGTCGCAAATGCTGCATGTACTCCTGATGGTGTTCTTGCCGCTGGTCATGTTGCCGTTCCAAGAGCCGCATCTCCTCGTCATGCATGTTGACCATCACTGATGTAAGGTCAGCGATGGAGTTGCTCCTTTTCCTCTTGGCTACACTGAAAGACAGAAAGGCATGGTTGTTAAAGCTGGATCACTACATATATTATGGAATTACACTGGTGAAAGTCTGTGGTGGAATGTCACTATTATATTATGCTTCATTGCTGTATATAAGCTGAACTGTCATGTTGCTGCCCCTCAGTAGAGCGGATTTTGCAACATGCAGGGTGCTGTCTTCGGCTGCAGCCCCCCTGCAAAACTAAAAAGGATTAAGATTAAGAATATGGATGGATGGATGGGTAATGTTTAAAATAGTCGCTTGTAGTGTGGCCGCAGAAATCTGAATGGGTTAATACAGTCTGCTGACGCGAAGCATTTCAATGAAGCATGTTGATTTCAACGGCAGTTCATGAGCTTTATTTGTTTTTCTAAAACAGGAGTTACAACAGCACTTCAATCACCACACCTAAAAATGGGACCAGGTTGTGGAACACCGATAATAAGTGAAGACCAAAGAATAACCTTTTTGTACATTTAAAGACATTTTCAATTAATTAATATGCAGCTACAGGAAATTGCATTAATAAATTTGGTACATAACTTGTTAGGCTCCAGCCCCCCCGCGACCCGTAAAGGATTAAACGGTAGAAGATGGATGGATGGATTTTCGACCCTGGTTTCCGCTGGACCTGTTTCAACAACAACAAAAAAAATCGTGGTTATTGTGCCTTACTGGCACTTGAAAACGTGATCCAGATGGAGCTGGTGATGTGGCTGACATCGGAGTCGATTCAGCTGGCGCTCCGGCAGACGCAGACGCAGAGGCAGACGCAGGAGAGTCCGGTGTGTCCATGTCCACTGAGGTGGACCCCTGTGATATGAACTGCGATTCTAGAAAGAAAATGCACGCAATTTAAAACTTAACACCAAAGTGCAACATGTACACAACACTCTAAAGTTTTTAACCGGAATACAATAAGCGTAATTCAGCGTTTTGTTCGCGCCAATACTTAACACAAAGCAAGCGTGAATCTGCAGTTGGCTGCAAAACAATAGGCAAGCCTCAGTAACAACCGTTACCCACAATCTAACAACCTTCCTATTTCTTAAAAACAGTGAGCTTGGCACAGAAAGGATAAATTGGCGAAAAGGCGCGCAATATCAAAACAACACTCACCATCCACGGTTTCCAAGGCCGTGTCGAGCCCAATGTCTCTCAGCGAACCACTTCCACTCCTTCCGATCCGCTCCACTTCGAGCATTGTGGCCCTTCACTGCTCGGTAAACGCTTTTCAGCTTTTTCAGCTTCTCCCGACACTGTTTGGCAGTACGGATGTGCCCTTGGGAACCCATCTGCTCGGACACCTGCTGGTATATTTTTTCATTTCGAGTAGATCCGTCCAACTCGCGCTGGATGCGATCGTCGGCTAATATAGAAAGAAAATTGCGCACCTCCTCGTTTGACCAGGGGATAGCCTTACGAGAAGACATCTTCAGAGTGTGAAAATACTGTATTAAAGGGGCGCACTGTGTTCACTGGCTGAACAACTACAAATGGCGGTGGTGTGGTAGATTCAGCAGAAAAAGTCGCTTTCGTGACGTTACGACCTGACCAATCAGCGGCGACCAGTCTGTTAAAGCCACATCACAGCCATACTCAGCCCTACTCAGCTCGGTTAGACCCTGCCCTGGATCAGGTACTAAAATAGCGCCTGCTAACCGGTGCTGGGGCTAATGGAAAATGCTCAAACGCGGGCTGAGTGGTGCGGTGTAGGGCTAAGCGAGGCTAGTGGAAAAGCCCCTTTAGAGATGCTAATGGAGAAAGGTGAGAGGAGCTAAACAAAAAGATGTACCTTTTGCCCCCCGCCGCTCCAGGTTCACACCTGAGGATGCAGGGGTGTGAATGTATGGTAGCAAGACCTGCTCTGTGACGCATGTGTCAATGTCATGTTAATGTGTATACATGTCTTTCATGACTGTATGTTAATGTGTTTACCCTGTGTGCCAGAGGTGGGAATAGAAGTGTATAAAAGAGTTTGCTCAGGCACTCAGAAGAGTTTCTGTGTTTTATGTTGGAAGAGGAATAAAGTTTGTGTCGTCCAGCTCGCTGCCTCGTCTGCTTTCATCTTCCATATTGGTGACCCTAAGACGTACAATGGAGAACGAGCCGAGTACCGTCCCGGAGACAACCCAGAGGGAGAACAGCAGCGCGGCATGCGCTGTCACAGTCAAGCTCCCAGACTTCTGGCTTCACAATCTGACCGCTTGGTTTCTACATGTGGAAGCCCAATTCGCACTCCGCGGGATCACAATGGACAACACCAAATATTATCATGTGGTTGCTGCGCTGGATGTGCGCGCCACGCAGCAAGTGATGAGCCTGCTCCAGGAACCACCGGCCCAGGGGAAATACAACGCGCTCAAGCAGATGCTGATTCAGCGGTATACCCTGTCGGACAGTGAGAGCAGAGAGACTCCTAACGTGCTCAGAGTTAGGTGACAGATCAGCTGTGGAGCTGATGGAGAGCATGTTAACATTAATGAGGAAGAACGGTGAATCCTTCCTATTCGCCCACCTCTTCCTCAGGAACCTACCTGCTACAGCAAGGGTGATCCTGGCCAACTCGCCGCTGCTGGTAACCAAGAACTACCGCGCTCTGGCGCAGGAAGCAGACCGCATCATCCTAGCGACCAGAACTCTCAGCCTGCATGCAACGACGCCAACACCCGGGAAGGACTCCAGCGAGGTTGAGGAACCATTGGTGGTGGCTGGGACGGACACGGAGATGCAGGAATGGGACGCTCTGTTTCTATCACCGCCGCTTCGGCTCGAATGCCCGACGCTGTCTGCCACCATGCCAATTCAAGAAGCCAGGGAAACAGCACGGCCAGCAGTCAGTAGCAGCTGCAACTGCTGGTGACAGGAACAAGCTGCTTTTCATCCCAGACACACGTTCGGGGAGCCGTTTCTTAGTGGACTCCGGCTCCCAGAAGAGCCTCATTCTGCCGGTTAGCGCAGACAGATCGGCAGAAGGCAGCAGTCCCGAGCTCACGGCCGCCAACGGATCCAACATCAGGTGGTTTGGCGAACGGATGTTGAGGGTGTGCTTACATGGACACGATTGCCAATGGGACTTTGTGGTGGCGGCATGTTCTGGCCCCATTTTCGGTGCAGATTTTTTTATGCACTTATGGGTTGTTAGTCGATGTTGCCAACAGACGTCTAATGGATGCTGTCTCTTTTTCCTCCTTACCCTGCACAGCTCAGGGAATTGGGCCAACAAAAAAGGCTAGCTCCGGGGGTAAGTACCAGCATTTCCTTTCACAGTTCCCAGCACTCACGGTTCCAGCGTTTTTTGCTACATTAACCAAACACGGGGTTGAATATTTCATAACCACAAAAGCCCGCCGGTGTTTGCGCGACCTCGGCGCCTGGACACGGTTAAACTAGCCAGCGCATGTGAGGAGTTTACCAACTTAGGGTAGCTGGGCATCGTCAGGTGCTCCAACAGCCCGTGGACATCCCCGTTACACATGGTGCCTAAGGCCGATGGGTCATGGCAACCGTGCGGCGATTTCCAGCACTTAAACAATGCCACGGAACACGATCAGTATCCCATCCCACACATCCAGGATTTTTCCATGCACCTGGCTAGGATGCGTGTTTTTTCAAAAGTGGATCTGGTCCACGGTTACCACCAGGTCCCGGTGCACGCGGAGGATGTTCCCAAAACGGCGGTAATAACCCCTTTTTGCCTTCTCGAGGTTTTATGCATGCCATTCGGGTTAAAAGGCGAGGCGCAAACCTTCCAAAGAATGATAGACGCGGTGCTCCGTGATCTGCCTTTCGTTTTTGTCTACTTGGACAACATTCTGGTGGCTAGTGTGTCCGAGGAGCAGCACCTCGCCCATCTCACACTAGTTTTCCAGAGGTTGGAAGTGCACGGGCTTATCGTTAATCCAGCGAAGTGCCAGTTCGGTGTGCCAGTGATTGATTTTTTTTGGGTCACCGCATTTCACCGGAGGGCGCGATTCCGCTGTCTGATAAGATGAGTGCCGTGTCAAATTTCCTGCGTCCGTACACCGTGAAGGCCCTGCAGGAATTTTTGGGCATGGTTAACTTTTACAACCGTTTCCTCCCTCAAGCAGCCCAGCTGCTGCAGCCATTGTACGCCACGCTCAAATAAAAACAAAACAAAAAAAAGCCTGTGGAAAACATCGACTGAACCCTTGAGCAAGTCCAGGCTTTTGCAAACGCCAAAACAGCGCTCTCTAATGCCGCTTTGCTAACCCACCCTGCCCCATCAGCGCGGCTAGCACTCACCACTGACGCGCCTGACATTGCCATAGGGTCAGTGGTGGAACAGTACGTTTCTGGTATGTGGCAGCCGCTTGCATTTTTCAGCCATACTTTGTGTGGCAACGAATGCAAATACATTACGTTTGACAGAGAGTTGTTGGCCCTCCATCTGGCGACGCACCACTTCCAGTTTTGGCTGGAAGGGCGCGAGTTCACTGCGTTCGTTGATCATAAGCCGCTAACGTACGCAATGTCCAAAGTTTCGGAACCATGGTTGGCCCGGCAGCAATGACATTTGGCCGCAATCTCGGAATTTACAACCGACATCCAGCACGTAGCCGGTAAGCTTAATGTTGTGGCCGACTGCCTGTTGCGCACTTTAGTCTCCCCGGTCCACATGGGAATAGATTTCCCCACCATGGCCACGGAGCAAACCGGGGACGCAGACATTTGTGCACTCCAGTTCGCGCCAACTGGGTTAAAACGGGAGAGCAGGGCGGTGCAGGAAGGGTGCCCCGCCTTGCTCTGCGACGTCTCCACCAGTCGCCCACCCCCGGTGGTTTCGAGCTCTTGGTGCCGCCGCATTTTTGAGTCCGTCCACTCCCTTTCACACCCCGGCGTGCACGCCTCAGTTAAACTGATGGCGAAATTTGTCTGGCCGCACTTAAGCAGGGACATGAGTGGGCTGCAGCGTGCGTCACATGCCAGTGGGCCAAAGTGCACAAGCACACCAAAGCCTCCCTCGAGCTGTTCCAAATTCCGGCCAGGAGATTCGACCACGTCCACATGGATTTGGTGGGCCCCCTCCTACCATCACAAGGTTTCATGCACCTTTTGACAATCGTGGACCGCACCACACATTGGCCTGAAGTGGTCCCGCTGGCTTCCACCACATCCGCGGAAGTGGCTCGCGCTTTTTTTGTCGGCTTGGGTTGTACGGTTCGGATCCCCGTCGGATATCACTTCTGACAGGGGTCCACAATTCGTTTCGGAACTCTGGTCTGCGATGGCCCAGAGCCCGGGGGTCATAATCCACCGCACTACCGCGTACAACCACCAGGCTAACGGGTTATGCTAACGTTTTCATAGGTCGCTTAAAGCAGCGCTCAGAGCTTCACTCACGGATGCAAATTCGGTCGACCGCCTGCCCTGGGTCCTGTTAGGGTTGCGTTCTGCACCTGAGGACGATCTGGAAGCCTCCCCTGCAGAACTCGTTTTTTCTCAGCTGCTGCGAATCCCTGGGGAATTTTTCCAGGAAAACCCTGTACCCGGGACCGACCTGCCCACGCAATTTTTTTCACGGTACAGGGCCGGCCAATGTGCTGGGCCCGGCGCACCATTGTTTTCCCCTCGCTTTCATCCCAGATAGCTTACAGAGCGCCAAGTTCATTTTTGTTAGGCACGACGCACACAGAACCCTGCTGTACCCACCGTATGATGGACTGTTCAGAATGCTGGAAACCGGGGCAAAGCATTTTGTTAGACTTTGGCGGGGGGGGGGCAGCGTAAGGAAACTGTCTGCATTGACAGGCTGAAGGCTTATGTGTTGGCAGATGAACAGGTGATGTTGGCTCAAGCTCCCCGGCGCAGACGCCCACCTACAGTGGCTCCACAAGTTGGTGTTCCCCCTGCAGAGAACTGTTGGCAGCAGACTAGACCTTTTCCCTCCCCACCCTTTCTCCCTCCTCAGGCCTGTGCGCCGGAGGCCGAGTTTGTCTCCTGCCCACCTCAACAGCAAGACGCTTTGGCTGATCCGGCGACTCCACGTTACAGCGTTACAGCCATTACGGGTGCTGGCTCAAGCCCAAGGTGCCGGAAGGTTAGAGCCCCTTCTGGGTGTTTGTGGGGGCGGGGGGTGGCTGTGTTGTGGACACAATACACATGGCACTCCACCCAGGACAACGGGGTTGGTGGGGGAGAAGATAGTTAGGGATGCTAATGGAGAAAGGTGAGGGGAACTAAACAAAGATGTGCCTTTTGCCCCGTCACGCCAGGTTCACACCTGAGGATGCAGGGGTGCGAATGTATGGTAGCAAGACCTGCTCTGTGAAGTGTGTGTCAATGTCATGTTAGTGTGTGTACATGTCTTTCATGTCTGTATGTTAATGTGTTTACCCTGTGTCCCGGAGGCGGGAATAGAACTGTATAAAAGAGTTTGTTCAAGCACTCGGAAGAGAGTTTCTGTGTTTTATGTTCAAAGAGGAATAAAGTTCATGTGTCGTTCAGCTCGCTGCCTCATCTGCTTTCATCTTCCACAACATATCTATTTCTAATCTTGTTCTTGTTTTTATTTGCATTTTTTTTTAATGAATGTGGGGGTGTTCTAAAAAAGATGGGGTGTCCTAATTTATTCCTTACTACTGTTTAGAATTACATTTTACAAAAAATTTGAAAAAAGACTTTAATTCATTTTTAATTGTTTAGTTGTATTACATGAATCTCCCAGCATTTTTTTTAAATATATATTTTATTCAGTTTTTTAAAGATAAGACAGAACAATAAACACTGCCAGTGCTCAAGAAAATACACAAAGAAACTAGAAAAGCACTCGGAGAGCGCAGACCTCCGCCAAGCGGCACAGTTCCCCCCATACAGTGTTTGTGTGTACGTTTTCAGATTCCCTGAGCATGAAAAGATATGAGTAGCAATTGGATTCACAATGATTTGTTTATTTGACATGGACAGTGCAATAAACAGACAATTAATGAATGACAATCAATGTGATAGTGATAGGATTAGTGGTTCAGTAGTGTAAAATGGGGCTATAAGGGACGGCGGGTTAATAAGGGACACTTTTGTGGGAAATGTTTTAAATGTAATTCTGCTTTTTTTATTTTGAGCAGGACGCTGAGTTGTGTTGTTATTGTCAAATATCCATGAATCCTTCATCAAATCTAGGCGGAAGCAAAATTAAAAAAGCAGAATTACATTTAGAAAAGTGTCCCATATTACCCCGCCGTCCCTTATAGCCCCGTTTTACGGTAGTAAAAGCATTGCCTCCTTGGCGGAGGTAATAAACTGAAGTGTTGGTGTGTCCATCTCCTCCACTGACGGATGCAGATTGGTTAGACAGGTTGCCGTGGGTTTTATATTATATTGGGGTTGCGCTCCGCGGCAAAACAGAAATTAGAATCTTCCCCGGCAGAGAGGTCGTTTTTACGCAGCGCCTATAGCTGGGCGGGGAATTTGTGGCAAATAATGGGGCGGCGGACAGGTGTCCGTGTCAGGTTTTGCAGCGTGGCGCAAAAGCAGTCACGCTGGCGGGCCCAGGGCAGCAGTGTTTTCCGCGTGCTTTTGTGCCTAAAACGTTGAAGAACGCGGAGTTTGTGTTGGTCAGACACGACGACCAGCGCAATGTGCGCAGCGCCTATGGCTGGCACAGGCACGCTGGGGGTCCAAGGCCAGCAGTGTTTTCCGCATGCTTTTGTGGCTAAAACGTTGAAGAAGGCGGAGTTTGTGTTGGTCAGACACGACGCCCAGCGCCCTCCATTGCGCCTGCGCACATGTTGAAAATGGCCCTATGTCACAGTGTTGAAAAATGCTTTAAAAAAATTCCTGTATCCAGACGGTGAACCGGATCACCCCCAAAATTTAATCAGTTCTTCCTTGTACCATTTCCAACAACGCCTGAAAGTTTCATGCAAATCCGTCCAAGACTTTTTGAGTTATCTTGCTAACCAACAGACAAACAGACAAACACACAAACCCTGGCAAAAACATAACCTCCTCCTGGCCTTTTCGGCCTGGCGGAGGTAATAAGTGATTGTTACACAAAGCCTATATAACTACAAAAGTGTAAGCAGTCCATGCTAAGCAAGTTTCATAATACAATCCTTTCATGTTACAGGCTGAGTCTTCTTTTTCTTAATGTGATCCATAAGTGGTCCCCAAATTTTAGTAAACATATCTTGAGTGTTAGACAAATGATATCGAATCTCTTCAAGGTACAAGCAGGATGCCAAATCGTTGAGCCAGTTAATATAACTGGGCGGCGTATTGGCCTTCCATTCTTTCAGGATGACCCTCTTCGCAACAATCATGCCAAACCTGATAGCATGCTGAAGTGACTGTGAGCAGAGCAAAGTTTGATCTGAACAACCAAGTATTACTGTTAAGACATCAGGTATTATGACTTTTTTTATATATGACACTGTACAAATTAAAAATCTGAGACCAAAAATTTTTAAGCGAGGGGCAGGAGAAAAATAAATGACATAAAGTACCATCACTTATTTTACACTTGTCACATAGTGGTGAAATGGTCGGAAAAAGTCTATTAAGGCAAGTCTTAGAGTAATGTAATCGGTGTATTACTTTAAATTGTATTAGCTGAAGTCTGGCATTTACTGAACATGAATGAATACCAACTAAGGCTCTTTCCCATAGATCATTTGAGATCTCTATACCTGCATCCCTCGTCCATGCCTCCTTGACATGGGTCGAAGACGTTGGCCAAGAGAAAAGATTAACGAATTCTGAAACTAAATGCTTGGAGGTTGGGTGTTTTCTCAAAACCTCATAGAAATCATGTTGTACAGGGAGTTTGACAAAATGGGTTAAAGACTGTTGTACAAAATGTCTAATCTGCAGGTACCTGAAAAAAATGACCAGGTGGGAGATTGAACTTCATTTGTAATTGTGTAAAAGATGCAAAGTTTTTGTTGATATACAGATCCTTTATTGAAAGAATACCTTTATTTGACCATTGCCTGAACACAGGATCTGATAAAGCTGGTTTAAAGGCAGGGTTTTGGCATATAGGTGCATATATAGAAAGGTCAGGAAGATCCAATATCTTCTTAATTTGTTTCAGAATTCTGAAGGAGTTGTGCAGCACAAAGTCATGTCTGAGCACATTCAGAGGGACGTCGACCTTGCTAAATAATAAAGCAGATAAAGATGTACCAATGAGGGATTGACAGTTATGAGATTCAAGTGCAGACCAACATGGTATTTGATCCGCATAATGATTATCTTGGGACCAGAAGACCAAGGCC
The DNA here is from genome assembly GCA_020510985.1 of Pholidichthys leucotaenia. Lineage (NCBI taxonomy): Eukaryota > Metazoa > Chordata > Actinopteri > Cichliformes > Pholidichthyidae > Pholidichthys > Pholidichthys leucotaenia. Next base: position 255,301,558 of record CM035837.1, on the reverse strand, counting down.
CTAGCGTTGCAGGCCCAATAATAATGTCTCATAATAGGCAACCCAAGACCACCCTCGACCGAGGATTTTTGGAGATGTAATTTAGAGACACGGGGGGTTTTGCCAGCCCAAATAAAGGAGATGATAATGGAATCAACTAATTTAAAAAAAGATGCTGTAAGAAAAATTGGCAGATTCTGAAATAAATATATAAATTTAGGAAGTACAATCATTTTGACAATATTTACTCGTCCAATTAGAGAAATTGGTAGTAATTTCCATTTCTCAATCATGCTCCTAATCTTATTTAATAGTTCTGTAAAATTCAATTTGAAAATAAGTTTGGGATTCCTAGGGATGGTGATTCCTAAATATTCAAAGTGCTCATTTGATATTTTAAAAGGTAATGTGTTGAGAAATGTTTTATCTAGACCATCTGAAAGAGGCATGAGAACACTTTTCTCCCAGTTAATGGTAAAACCAGAGAACTGACCAAATTCCCTAATGATCTCGAGAAGAGGTGGAAGAGACTGTTTAATGTCAGACAGTGTCAAAATGACATCATCAGCGTACAAGCCAATAGTACATTCAAATGCGCTATATCTAAACCCTACTATTTCAGGCTCCATCCTGATGGCAATAGCAAGTGGTTCAAGCGCCAGAGCAAAAAACATTGGCGATAGGCAACAGCCCTGCCTGGTCCCGCGATGTAATAAAAATGGGGCAGATTTATTGTTGTTAGTAAGTACATATGATCTAGGATGTGCATAGAGCATTTTTGCGATAGCTATAAATCTGTCACCAAAGCCAAATCTTTTAAGAGTAATAAATATATACTCCCACTCAATTTGATCGAAGGCCTGTTGTGCATCCAAAGAGACAACAGCAGAATATGGTGGGTTGTTAGAATACATGACGTTCAGAAGTCTACGAGTATTCGAAAATGCAAACCTTTCAGGGATAAACCCGGTTTGGTCACTATGAATTAAGGAACCAATGTGTTCGTTCAAGCGGTTTGCCAAAACTTTTGCAACAATTTTCTGGTCACTATTTAAAAGGCTGAGAGGGCGATAAGAAGCTAGATTTGTTTCATCTTTACCCTTCTTCAACAGTAGACAAATGTTCGCATCGTATAATGTCTCTGGGAATGATCCTTCCTTCACGGAAGAGTTTATCATACAAAGCAACAATGGAGCAAGTTTATCAATGTGAATTTTATAAAATTCAATGCCAAATCCGTCAGGGCCACAAGCCTTACCATTTGGAAATGAACGGATGGCAGCTTTGATCTCCTCTAGTGTGAAGTCAGCATCCAACTGTTGTTTGGCATTTTCACTCAATGTGGGCATATCCAATCTATTTAAGAACCCCCATATGTCTTCCTTTGATGACGATGATTTAGAGGTATACAAGTTTTTATAATATTCATAAAAAGTGTTATTTATCTGTAAAGGGTCAGTTATTAGTTCTCCATTAGATACAATTTTATAAATTGCCCGTTCAGCTTGAACACCTCAACTGCCTAGCGAGTACGCTGTGTGCTTTATCACCAAGCTCAAATTGCTTTTGTTTAAGCTTTCGTATATAATTACAAACATGCTCACCAAGAATGCGGCTGTATTCAAGTCTTGCAGATACAATATTCTTTAGTATTTCATCTGATTTTGAGATACGAAATGATTCCTCCAACAAAGGGAGTTGGGTCTGTATTTCAGACATACGCTTCTGTTTAACCTTTTTATTATAAGACTGGTACGAGATAATATCACCCCTAATAACGGATTTAAATGTTTCCCACAGTGTGGAATCAGATACCTCACCATTATCATTAAAGTCTAAGAAATCTGTAATTTTGTTTGAGATGCTTTCACAAAAAGCTTTATCTGAATTTAATGCCGGATTGTATTTCCAATTATATGAGTGCACAAGCATATTGAAGTTTATTTTAACAGACACAGGGGCATGATCAGAAATTAAAATATTGTTATAATCTGAACTGACAATGTTGGTAATTAAATTGGAATTAATGAGAAAATAATCAATCCTAGTAAAACTGCCATGTACCTGGGAGAAAAAGGAGTACTGTCTGTCCAAGGGATGTTGATGCCTCCAAATATCCACTAAATTTAACGATTTAATAAGATTATTTAGGACTGGCACAGATTTTAACATGGGAGCAGTTGTAATGGAAGATCTATCAAGATGAGGGTCTAGGAAACAATTAAAATCACCTCCTATAATAATGTTAGTTATTCTGTTCCGCAACAAGACGAAAGATTTTACAGAAGAAATCCGGACTGTCAAAATTTGGAGCATATACATTTAAAAGGGCCAATGGCATAGAGTTTATGGTACCTGTTACAAGCACAAATCTCCCACCTGGATCGGTCACCATAGACTTGAATACAAAAGGTATAGTTCTGCGCACTAAGATGGCCACTCCTCTGGCCTTTGAGGAAAAGGTAGATTGATAAACCGGAGATATCCATAAGGCTCTCAACCGTCTCTGTTCTGTGGGGTGAATATGGGTTTCCTGTAAGATTATATCAGAGGACAATGATTTCAGATGTGAAAATACTTTTACTCTTTTGAGAGCTTTCCCCAAACCCCTACAGTTCCATGATGTGAACGTGAGATGACTCACACCTGATCCAGAAGAACCAGCTTGCATTCAAAAATTAAATTTAAAAAAATATATGGGCTTAGGCAGTAAATAGCTACACTGGCAGGCAAAACAAACCAAACAAAGAACAAATTAAAAAAGAAAAACATATTATAAAAACCCATTCCCTTAACGCCGCAAAAAACAGGAACAAAGCGGCAAAACCCACTAATACTTGGGAGACTGCTGGGTAACGGACACAATTTTGCGTTTCAGCAAACCACCAATGGAACCGCGCAGTCTTCTAATGTAAATCAATTAACTGAAAGAAAGCTACACACAGAGAAAATATAATTAACTTGGAATATGCCATCAAAAAAGGGCGAGGCAGAATAAAGTGCAGTATTAGAGTGGCGTCAACAGCTGTATAATTTAAACAATGTGCACTTCGCCAGTTATACACTGTCAGTCAGGGAGTTGGCAAACCTCTCTGCATCCGCTGGAGTGTTAAACACTTTAACTTCTCTGTTGTGGACGACCTGAAGTTTGGCTGGAAACCGTAGAGAACACTTGGCGCCGGCATCAGTCAGCTTCTTCTTGACGTTGTTAAAGGCTTGACGCTGTGATGCAACCTCCGCCGTGTAGTCCGGGAAGATGTACACTTTGTTGCCTTGATAACGGAGTGGACCCTGTTGTCTGCTGAGTTTAAAAATATTGGCCAAGTCGCGGTCATTGTGGACTTTGGCGATGATCATCCGTGGGCGCTCGTTGTCCGGAGGCTTAGGTTTGAGGCTGCGGTGGGCATGGTCAATTTTAATGGGCTTGGTCAGGTTATTCGGGCCAAGCAGCTCCGGTAGCAGTCGTATCACAAACTCCGTGGGATTGCCCTTCTCTTCTCCTTCTTTGATCCCCACGATCCTGCTATTTAACCTACGCGAGCGCCCCTCCAAGTCATTTAGCTTAGCCTTAAACCGACCATTTTCCACCTGCAACTCAACGACCTTCAGCTGGCAGCGTTGACTTCCGTAGTATCGTCATCCAAGCTATCCTTGCTATCCGAGTCCGCAACATTTGCCATGGTAGGAGGCTCCAGCTGTGACTGGCACCAGGTTAGCCCCGAAGCTAGCTTGTCTGCGGCCTCCAGTTGGAGAGCTAGCTTGACAGCTCTGGCTAATGTTAAGTCATTGGGCACCGTTAGTAGCCTAGCCCGCAATGCGGCACTACACGTGTGCTCCGCAAGCTAGTCACGTACCATTTCATCTTCCAGTGGCCCAAAGCGACACTCACTAGCTAGCTGCCTCAAGTCGGCAACAAACTGAAGAATAGGCTCACCTACTCGCTGATGTCACTGCTGAAAACAAATCCTCCGGACAGTCATGCTGTCCGGGGTGTGAAAGTGGATGGCTAGCAGCTCCATATCTTCAAAAGAGTCTGAAGCTCCGAGTGTACACAAGACATGCTGGCCCTCAATACCCAGGTTGTGAACAAGTAGCGCATGTGCTCTTAGCTTGTCGAGCTTACCCAGGTCCAGCGCGGTGATGTACGTCTGGAAAGCCTCAAAACCCATGGGCCAAGGCACCGGCGGTTCACCCGAGAGCTCGAGAAAGAGGCAAAGTGGTGTGATACACGCCTCCATGAGTTAATCCTCGATCGCCAAATGTTATGTATGGTAAAATACCTTGGGTGAAGGATGAGGCAAGATGACTGGACGAACACAGCTTTATTGAAGATGTAGAACAGCAGTGACATGGTAGGCACCTAGCAGAGGGCACTGATCAAAAATGCCGCAGTGTGAATGCCCCCCGCCTTATATTGGGCAGTGCAGTGACATGACGGGAGGTGCACGTCACTACACCGCACTTCACAATAATGTGCCAAAACAATATATAATGGGTTGTCCGTTATTAAGTCAGTATTCTGGAACACAACAGTGTTGTCTATTCATCCATCAGACCCACCCCTCACCAAAAACATCTGAGGGGAAAAAAAAAAAAAACGGAAGGTCAAGATGTAGCACTGTAAAGACATTTACCCTTTATGAACTGCATGTTACAAAGGCCTCATGTTACAAAGGCCTATTTCTGTAAAGAATGCAATTCTTTACTCCTGCATTAGTCGGGTTTCCCGGCTAAACAATACCATCATTGCTGTTACATAAGTTGCAAACAACAAATTCAAAATGAGTGAATATTGGCAAAAAAAAAGTTTCAGTTTGAACATTAAATATGTTGTCTTAGTGTATTCAATTGGATATAGGTTGAAAAGAATTTGCAAATCACTGAATTAATTTTTTTTTTAAACATTTTACACAATGTCCCAACTTGGACATACTTTTCAGTTGGCCAACATTTAAAATGTATTAAAAAATTACAAATATATTTTGTTTAATTGATTTTATGTAATATTCTAATTTTTTGCTAAACTGATTTTTAGGTTTTTAGTAGCGGTAAGGCATAACCATCAAAATTAAAAGAAAAACGCTTCTCTTGTCCATACTCCAACCCGGTAGGTGGTGGTAATGCACCTGTTAGCTGGTTGCCAACCGCCAATCACATCTAAAAGAAGAAGAAGAAATATATCCCTCCGTGTGTAATGGATCGACATAATATGACTAACTTTTTGAATTGGATTACTGTTATACAGTGGGGCAAAAAAGTATTTAGTCAGCCACCAATTGTGCACGTTCTCCTACTTAAAAGATGAGAGAGGTCTCCAATTTTCATCATAGGTATACCTCAACTATGAGAGACAAAATGAGAAAAAAAAAATCCAGAAAATCACATTGAAGGATTTTTAATGAATTAATTGGTAAATTCCTTGATAAAATAAGTATTTGGTCACCTACAAACAAGCAAGATTTCTGGCTCTCACAGACCTGTAACTTCTTCTTTAAGAGGCTCCTCTGTCCTCCACTCATTACCTGTATTAATGGCACCTGTTTGAACTTGTTATCAGTATAAAAGACACCTGTCCACAACCTCAAACAGTCAGACTCCAAACTCCACTATGGCCAAGACCAAAGAGCTGTCAAAGGACACCAGAAACAAAATTGTAGACCTGCACCAGGCTGGGAAGACTGAATCTGCAATAGGTAAGCAGCTTGGTGTGAAGAAATCAACTGTGGGAGCAATTTTTAGAAAATGGAAGACATACAAGACCACTGATAATCTCCCTCCATCCGGGGCTCCACGCAAGATCTCACCCCGTGAGGTCAAAATGATCACGAGAACGGTGAGCAAAAATCCCAGAACCAGACGGGGGGACCTAGTTAATGACCTGCAGAGAGCTGGGACCAAAGTAACAAAGGCTACATCAGTAACACACTACGCCACCAGGGACTCAAATCCTGCAGTGCCAGACGTGTCCCCCTGCTTAAGCCAGTACATGTCCAGGCCCGTCTGAAGTTTGCTAGAGAGCATTTGGATGATCCAGAAGAGGATTGGGAGAATGTCATATGGTCAGATGAAACCAAAATAGAACTTTTTGGTAAAAACTCAACTTGTCGTGTTTGGAGGAGAAAGAACACCATACCTACTGTGAAGCATGAGGGTGGAAATATCATACTTTGGGGCTGTTTTTCTGCAAAGGGACCAGGACGACTGATCCGTGTAAAGGAAAGAATGAATGGGGCCATGTATCATAAGATTTTGAGTGAAAACCTCCTTCCATCAGCAAGGGCATTGAAGATGAAACGTGGCTGGGTCTTTCAGCATGACAATGATCCCAAACACACCACCCGGGCAACAAAGGAGTGGCTTCGTAAGAAGCATTTCAAGGTCCTGGAGTGGCCTAGCCAGTCTCCAGATCTCAACCCCATAGAAAATCTTTGGAGGGAGTTGAAAGTCCGTGTTGCCCAGCGACAGCCCCAAAACATCACTGCTCTAGAGGAGATCTGCCTGTAGGAATGGGCCAAAATACCAGCAAAAGTGCATGAAAACCTTGTGAAGACTTACAGAAAATGTTTGACCTGTCATTCCCAACAAAGGGTATATAACAAAGTATTGAGATGAACTTTTGTTATTGACCAAATACTTGTTTTACCGAGGAATTTACCAATTAATTCATTAAAAATCCTTCAATGTGATTTTCTGGATTTTTTTTTCTCATTTTCTCTCATAGTTGAGATATACCTATGATGAAAATTGGAGACCTCTCTCATCTTTTAAGTGGGAGAACTTGCACAATTGGTGGCTGACTAAATACTTTTTTTCCCCACTGTATACTAACTTTTTGATGACATTCTAATTTGTTGAGATGCAGTCATGGAATGGGCACTGTTATCTGTGAGACGCAGCATGCATTGGTTCCTTTTCATTTAGTATAAAATCTTGAAAGGCTACATGCCTCGTTACTTTAGTGCTAATAAGACCCATTCAACCTGTTCATGTGATCAGTTAATGCTTGACGTTCCTCAGACAAACAATGAATTTGGAAAGTCTGCTTTTAGTATTTCTGCTGCATCAACCTGGAACACTTCACAACAGGGGTTCCCAACCAGTCGGTCGCAATTTACTGGTCAATCTTGAGATGCTTATAGGTCGATCACAAATCAGTCCAGACCCAAATGCCTTGCTGTGGCTACCAACTTTTCTGTGCTGCCAAAGCAATCAAACATGTCAGCATTTGCGTACGTGCCAAGTGAGACCATTGCTTGTGTGTGAGCGCGCCCATCGCACACAGTTGCCTGATGGCTGTCGTACCAAAAAGTAGTATGCCAGAAAGTGATCGGCCGCCACAGGAGTGCACCTGGCTCAGCTGTTTCTTCTTTGTTTGGTTGACGGCTGCTTTCTGCCAATGCAAAATGTGACCACGAGACCAAGCATGAACATCCCGAACAAAACCATCCACAAAACACTGAGGTGATGACACAAAAACATCCCATCACACCCCCTTACACTGGTCCATACGCATTGGCTACAAGCAAACCGTGCCATTTCTCCCACCAACCCAAACCACCATGCTGTGCTGCAGTTGAAGTCTGGCTTTGTATGGTGGTTATTTTCAGTCAGAGTCAACAGCATTTTCCTCTGATGTGAGAGTACTGGCGCCATTAAAAAAAAAAAAAAAAAAAAAGTTGTTTTATTAACTCAGTTTCTCCCATGACATGGACAGCTTGGTGACCTGGATCCCTCTCAGCATACCATATGCACAAATAAATGGGGGCAGGGGGGACAAAAAGAATTGCCCCTCCCCCCCATATCATGCTACACAACTGAACAAAATACATTTGAAGCACCACTGATCATAAATGCTTTTTTTGTTTGTTTAAAAGTTTGCAGTTTTTGTCATAAAATTTGTAATTTTTTTTCTCTCATTAATTTACTACAGTTGTAAATTTACAGCTTTGTTCTGTAAATTAACTACTTTTTGCATCTTAGATTTGAAACTTTTTCTTGTAGATTTTTTTTTTTTTTTTTTTAAACCGGTAGATCTTGAGATCTACTTTTGGATTTTTCAACATCACAAGTGTAAAAAGGTTGGGCAGCCCTGCTTTACAACATACACTCAAGTTCAACGCCATAGTTTCTGTGGGCCAGTTCAAAGGTATGATGGCTAATTATCCTGTCTTTGAATGTAACTGTTCAACAGTGTTGAATGAAAGGCTGAATGCAAAATTAAAGGACCTTTATTGCACAAAACTTTTTTGTGGGTTTTATCCTCATAAAATATGACAGTGGGTTATATGTATAAGGTCAAAATAGTAATATCCTCACTTCACAAAGAAATACACACATTTTTACTCAGTTAAGCTCTTAAAGTAACTAGCAGATTGCACTTCCTGGGTTTTATGATGTCACAAACCAACAAGCCCTATGTTCTGTTCTTTACGTTATCAAAAGAAATGCATTCTGACCAGTGACGTGCAGTCAGGGGAGGCAGGTGAGGCAGAGCCGCACCTGTCATAATGAAAAATAAAAAAGATGATAGATAAATATTAGTTCTGTCTTATAGTTCTAAATGTAATTTCTGAATGATTCTAATCATTTCATTAATATTTAAAAATTGCTGAATCTCCATATTTCCTATTCAAATTCAAGGCAGAGAGGCAAAGTGACGCAGCAGCAAACGGAGGCTCAGATTGCACAGCCCTTCACAAACTCGATTGAGCTCGTGCAATACGTGCATTCCCATTACCATCTCTCTGTATGTCACCACTGTGATGTTTGTAGGCACTTTTATTGTGTGTCCTCACTTTACATAGTCGAGGTAATGTCTTTCACGTGTGTTTATAACATGTTCAGTCTTCCTAATCTGACAAAACTTTAGTTAAAAATCACAGTGAGAGGCTGTGCAGTACTGTTGCCCCACTGGGGGAAAAGAGCACTGCTCAATCTTTGCAAAAAAGTGCAAATTATGTGGGACTAATAATCACTTCGCAAAAGTGTGTCAACAAAGCAAACGGGGAAGCACTATAAGTAAAGTGCACTGCATGAATAAAGAGGCAGAGACTTATGAGCAGAGCAGTGAGGAGGGGTCAAATCTACACATGACTGAGTCAGTCGGTGCAGTAGGACAAACTAAAGGCAAAAAAAAATAATTTGTGACATTAAGACTGCACAACAAACCACAAAGATGATAGTTGGACTCAGGGGCCACTTGAGACATACATGTAATGACACTCAAAGATAAAGAAAAGCTAGCATCCTAGGCAAAGCTCCGCCCTAGCAATGTCCATCTTAGGCTGTATTCAGGAGAACTAGTGGACTCTGTTATATCCACAAACCTGGCAGTAAAGAGATGGACATGGGTGCTGTACTGTAACTGGCTTTATTGCAGAACTATGTACACGGCATTACACACACTGCACTGAGCTGAGTCGCCTGGGCAAGAGAGCCCTGTAATGGCGGACTCTCCCATATATATGCCAGCGTGATGACATCACCAGCCGGCTGCATCATCACGAAGCATATTGTACTGAATCCTGTTATAACAGACTCTTTAGGAACATTTGAAACTGAGTGCACAGTATGAGGTCGCAAATACAAGCTTGCATTTGAGACTGTGAAAAATGGACAGCAACCACCGTTGTCAGGAAACACTAGCAAACATCTCGGGTTCATCCACCTGACAATCCCTGATGATTTTCTTAAAACTGATCAGGTACAGCCGGCAAGACCACTAACCAAGGAAAAGACCGTTAGCAAGTACAGCGATGTATTCACTTCATCCATGGAAACTGCACTAGGCGAAGTACATTTCAACCTGGATCCTGACATTCCTGCAGTTCAGTGTGCTCCCCGCAATGCCCCCTTTGCTATGAAGGCAGCAGTTAAAGCTCAGCTGGGCAAATGAGGCTGATGGCCGCATTGCCCCTGTTACTGAACCTACAGACTGGATCAGTAATATGGTAATAATAAGTAGGCTGGAGAAACTGAGGATATGCCTTGATCCTAAGTTTCTCAACAAAGCTCTGAAGCGCTGACACTACATTATACCCACACTGGAGAATGTCCTTTACAAACTATCAAAAGCAAGCATTTTCACGCTGGTGGACACCTGAGATGCCTTCCTGCAGTGCAAACTAGACAGTGAAAGCTGTCTTATGACTACATTCTGGATCCCTTGGGGGAGAAAACGTTGGCTCAAACTGCCATTTGGGGTGTCAGTCGCCCCAGAAGTATATCAAAGAAAGCAACACGACCTTTTGGCAGGTCTGAAAGGAATTCAGACCTGCCATGGAGAAAAGAGGCACCTCTAAGAGGATATTGGCCCTATCAGGATGAACTCAGCACACAGAATGGCGTTTTGTTCTGAGGGCAGAGAGTTATTATTCATGGATGAAGAGAAAGTCTGACCATGACACTAAGCTCCTGGCACTGCTGGAGTGTTGTCAGGATGCAAAGCTGAGGTTCGGTTTAAAGAAGCTGCAATTCAAAGTGGCAGAATTTCAGTTTCACGGCCACATACTTTCAGCTACTGGGCTGAAACCCAATTCAAAAGAGGGGAGAGCTACAGTGTGTGTGTGTGTGTGTGTGTGTGTGTGTCTGTGCACAGTGGTGTGAAAGTATTTGCCCCCTTCTTGAGTTGTCATTTTTTTGCATGTTTGTCACACTTAAATGTTTCAGATCATCAAAAAAATTTAAATATTAGACAAAGATAACACAAGTAAACACAAAATGCAGTTTTTAAATAAAGGTGTTTATTATTAAGGGGGAAAAAAATCCAAACCTACATGGCCCTGTGTGAAAAAGTGATTGCCCCCTAAACCGAATAACTGGTTGGGCCACCCTTAGCAGCAACAACTGCAATCAAGCATTTGCAATAACTGGCAATGAGTCTTTTACAGCACTGTGGAGGGATTTTGGCCCACTCATCTTTGCAGAATTGTTGTAATTCAGCCACATTGGAGGGTTTTCGAGCATGGATCGCCTTTTTAAGGTCATGGCACAGCATCTCAATCAGATTCAGGTCAGGACTTTGATTAGGCCACTCCAAAGTCTTCATTTTGTTTTTCTTAAGCCATTCAAAGGTGGACTTGCTGTTGTGTTTTGGATCATTGTCCTGCTGCAGAACCCAAGTGCGCTTCAGCTTGAGATCACGAACAGATGGCCGGATATTCTCCTTCAGGATTTTTTGCTAGACAGCAGAATTCATGGTTCCATTTACCACAACAAGCCTTCCAGGTCCTGAAGCAGCAAAACAGCCCCAGACCATCACACTACCACCACCATATTTTACTCTTAATATGATGTTCCTTTTCTGAAATGCTGTATTACTTTTACGTCGGCTGTAATGGGACACACCCCTTCCAAAAAGTTCAACTTTTGTCTCGTCAGTCCACATAGTATTTTCCCCAAAGTCTTGGGGATCATCAAGTCAAGTCAAGGATCATCATGTTTTCTGTCAAAACTGAAATGAGCCTTTATGTTCTTTTTGCTCAGCAGTGGTTTTTGTCTTGGAACTCTGCCATGCAGGCCATTTTTGCTCAGTCTCTTTCTTATGGTGGAGTCATGAACACTGACCTTAACTGAGGCAAGTGAGGCCTGCAGTTCTTTGGATGTTGTTGTGGGGTTTTTTGTGACCTCTCGGATGAGTCATCGCTGCAATCTTGGGGTAATTTTGGTCGCCTGACCACTCCTGAGAAGGTTAACCACTGTTCCATGTTTTTGCCATTTGTGGATAATGGCTCTCACTGTGGTTCGCTGGAGTCCCAAAGATTTAAAAATGGCTTTATAACCTTTTCCAGACTGATAGATCTCAATTACTTTGTTTCTCATTTGTTCCTGAATTTATTTGGATGGCAGCATGATGTCTAGCTTTTGAGGATCTTATAATCTACTTCACTTTCTCAGGCAGGTCCTATTGAAGTGATTTCTTGATTGAGAACAGGTGTGGCAATAATCAGGCTTGGGTGTGGCTAGAGAACTTGAACTCAGCCTTCCAAGGATGTGATAAACCCATCCATCCATCTATCTTCTACTGCTTTTCCGGAGGTCCGGGTCGTGGAGGCAGCAGTTCAAGCAGAGAAGCCCAGACTTCCCTCTCCCCCACCACCTGCCCCAGCTCTTCAGAGAGGATACCAAGGTGTTCCCAGACCAGCTGGGAGACATAGTCTCTCCACCGAGTCCTGGGTCTGCCCCGGGGTCTCCTCCCAATGGGACGTGCCCGAAACACCTCAAGTGGGAGGCGTCCAGGATGCATACTAATCAGATGCCCATACCACCTCAACTGACTCCTTTCAATGTGGAGGAGCAGCGGTTCTACTCTGAGCCTCTCCCGGATGACTGAGCTCCTCACCCTATCTCTGAGGGTGAGTCCAGCAATCCTACAGAGAAAGCTCATTTCAGCCGCTTGTATCCGTGATCTTGTTCTTTCGGTCATTACCCAAAGCTCGTGACCATAGGTGAGAGTAGGAACGTAGATTGACTGGTAAATCGACAGCTTTGCCTTAGAACTCAGCTCCCTCTTCACCACAACAGACCGATACAACATCCGCATCACTGCAGATGCTGCTCCAATCTATCTGTCAATCTCTCACTCCATTTTCCCCTCACTCGTAAATAAGACCCCAAGATACTTGAACTCCTCCACTTGGGGCAGGAGCCTGTCCCCAACCCAGAGAGGACAATCCACCTTTTTCCGGCTGAGGACCATGGACTCGGACTTGGAGGTGCTGATTCTCATCCCAGCTGCTTCACACTCAGCGGCAAACCGTCCCAGCAAGAGCTGTAGGTCATTGCTGGATGAAGCCAACAGGACAACATCATCTGCAAACAACAGAGATGAGATCCTGTGGTCACCAAGCATGACACCCTCCATTCCCTGGCTGCGCCTAGAAATCCTATCCATAAAAATTATGAACAGGATCGGTGACAAAGGGCAGCCTTGGCGGCGTCCAACTCTCACTGGGAATGAGTCCGACTGAGTGTTGGCAATACGAACCAAACTCTCACAACAGTCGTACAGAGACCGAATAGCTCGTAACAACAAGCCCGATACCCCATACTCCCGAAGCACCCCCCACAAAAAACCACGAGGGGCGCGGTCAAATGCCTGCTCCAAGTCCACAAAACGCATGTAAACTGGTTGGGCAAACTCCCACGAACCCTCGAGAATTCTCGAGAGGGTAAAGAGCTGGTCCGATGTGCCACGGCCAGGACGAAAACCACATGTGATATGTGATGTGATAAGCCATAGTTAAATTACAGTATATAATAACGGGGGGAAATCACTTTTTCACACGGGGCTATGTAGGTTTGGATTTTGTTTTTTTACCCTTAATAATAAACACCTTCATTTAAAAACTGCATTTTGTGTTTACTTGTGTTATTTTTGTCTGTTTGATGATCTGAAACATTTAAGTGTGACAAACCTACAAAAAAGAGAAATCAGGAAGGGGGCAAACACTTTTTCACACCACTATATATGTGTGTATATATACAGTATCTCACAAAAGTGAGTATACCTCACATTTTTGTAAATATTTTATGTCTTTTCATGGGACAACACTAAAGATATGACATTTTGATACACTAAGTCAGTGTACAGCTTGTATAACAGCGTAAATTTGCTGCCCCCTCAAAATAACTCAACACACAGCCATTAATGTCTAAACCGCTGGCAACAAAAGTGAGTACACCCCTAGTGAAAATGTCCAAATTGTGCCCAAAGTGTCAATATTTTGTGTGGCCACCATTATTTTTCCAGCACTGCTTTAACTCTCTTGGGCATAAAGTTCACAAAAGCTTCATAGGTTGCCACTGGAATCCTCTTCCACTCCTCCATGATGGCATCATGGTGTTAGAGACCTTGCGCTCTTCCACCTTCCGTTTGAGGATGCCTCACAGACGCTCAATAGGGTTTAGGTCTGGAGATATGCTTGGCCAGTCCATCACCTTTACCCTCAGTTTCTTTCGCAAGGCAGTGGTCGTCTTGGAGGTGTGTTTGGGGTTGTTATCTTGCTGGAATACTGCCCTGCGGCCCAGTTTCCAAAGGGAGGGGATCATACTCTGCTTCAGCATGTCACAGTACATGTTGGCATTCATGGTTCCCTCAATGCTCCCCAGTGCCAGCAGCACTCATACAGCCCCAAACCATGACACTCCCACCACCATGCATGATTGTAGGCAAGACACACTTGTCTTTGTACTCCTCACCTAGTTGCCACCACACACGCTTGACACCATCTGAATCAAAAAAGTTTATCTTGGTCTCATCAGACCACAGAACATGGTTCCCGTAATCCATGTCCTTAGTCTGCTTGTCTTCAGCAAACTGTTTGTGGGCTTTTATGTGCATCATCTTTAAAAGGGGTTTCCTTCTGGGATGACAGCCATGCAGACCAATTTGATACAGTGTGCGGCATATAGTCTGAGCACCAACAGTCTGACCCCCCCACCCCTTCAACCTCTGCAGCAATGCAGGCAGCACTCATACATCTATTTTGAAAAGACAACCTCTGGATATGATGCTGAGCACGTGCACTCGTCTTTGGTCGACCATGGTGAGGCCTGTTCTGAGTGGAACCTGTTCTGTTAAACTGCTGTATGGTCTTGGCCACCTTGCTGCAGCACAGTTTCAGGGTGTTGACAATCATCTTATAGCCTAGGCCATCTTTATGTAGAGCAACAATTCTTTTTTCAGATCCTCAGAGTTCTTTGCCATGAGGTGCCATGTTGATCTTCGAGTGACCAGTATGAGACAGTGTGAGAGCGATAACACCAAATTTAACACTCCTGCTCCCCATTCACACCTGAGACCTTGTAACACTAACGAATCACATGACACTGGGGAGGGAAAATGGTTAATAGGGCACAATTCGGACATTCTCACTGGGGGTGTACTCACTTTTGTTGCCAGCAGTTTAGACATTAATGGCTGTGTGTTGTTATTTTGAGGGGACAGCAAATTTACACTATTATACAAGCTGTACACTGACTACTTAACATTGTATGTAAGTGTCATATCTTCAGTGTTGTCCCATGAAAAGACATAAAATATTTACAAAAATGTGAGGGGTGTACTCACTTTTGTGAGATGCTGTACACACACACACACACACACACACACACACACACACACACACACACACACACACACACACACACACACACACCCCCAGAGTGGTGTGAAAATGTTTGCCTCCTTCCTGATTTCTCTTTTTTTTTTTTTGTATGTCTGTCACACTTAAATGTTTCAGATCATCAAACAAACTTAAATATTAGATCAAGATAACACAAGTAAACACAAAATACAGTTTATAAATGAAGGTGTTTATTATTAAGGGTAAAAAAATCCAAACCTACATGGCCCTGTGTGAAAAAGTGATCCCCCCCCCCCGTTAAAACATAAATTAACTGTGGTTTATCAGATCTTTGGAAAGCTGAGATCAATTTCTCTAGCCACATCCAGGCCTGATTACTGCCATACCTGTTCTCAATCAAGAAATCACTTAAATAGGACCTGCCTGACAAAGTGAAGTAGACCAAAAGATCCTCAAAAGCTAGACATCACGCTGCGATCCAAATAAATTCAAGAACAAATGAGAAACAAAGCAATCAAGATCTATCAGTCTGGAAAAGGTTACAAAGCCATTTCTAAATCTTTGGGTCTCCAGAGAACCACAGTCAGAGTCATTATCCACAAATGGCAAAAACATGGAACAGTGGTGAACCTCCCAGGAGTGGCCAGCCGACCAAAATTACCCAAAGAGCGCAGCAACGAGTCATCCAAGAGGTCACAAAAGACCCCACAACAACATCCAAAGAACTGCAGCCCTCACTCCAGACTCCACTATAAGAAAGAGACCGGGCAAAAACGGCCTGCATGGCAGAGTTCCAAGACAAAACCCACTGCTGAGCCAAAAGAACAAAGGCTCATCTCAGTTTTGACAGAAAACATCTTGATGATACCCAAGACTTTTGGGAAAATACTCTGTGGACTGACGAGACAAAAGCTGAACTTTTTGGAAGGTGTGTGTCCCATTACAGCCGGCATAAAAGTAACACAGCATTTCTGAAAAGGAACATCATACCAAGAGTAAAATATTGTGGTGGTAGTGTGATGGTCTGGGGCTGTTTTGCTGCTTCAGGACCTGGAAGACCTGCTATGGTAAATGGAACCATGAAGTCTGATGTCTACCAAAAAATCCTGAAGGACAATGTCCGGCCATCTGTTTGTGACCTCAAGCTGAAGCGCACTTGAGTTCTGCAGCAGGACAACGATCCAACACACACCAGCAAGTCCACCTCTGAATGGCTTAAGAAAAACAAAATGAAGACTTTGGAGTGGCCTAATCAAAGTCCTGTCCTGAATCCAATTGAGATGCTGTGGCATGACCTTAAATAGGCGGTTCATGCTCGAAAACCCTCCATTGTGGCTAAATAACAACAATTCTGCAAAGATGAGTGGGCCAAAATTCCTCCACAGTGCTGTAAAAAACTCATTGTCAGTTATCACAAACGCTTGATTGCAGTTGTTGCTGCTAAGGGTGGCCCAACCAGTTATTAGGTTTATGGGGCTGTGGTAGACTGCAAGTCTAATTCAAAACATTACTGGCACATGCCTCTAGGGGGAACTACCTGGATTGTTCAGCACTACTATTAAGGGGACATATTAGAATAAGAGTGTGAAAACCCCGCGCAGAATCCATGTTCAGTCATATTATGTGTGTTGCAAAATAAACGGCAGAGTTAGCCAAAGAAATAACTCAAGTGTGATCATTGCTACACGGTAGGATATCACACAATTGGCGACGAGGATTAAAAGAAAAAAATCAGCGGCGAGAAACAGAGAACATTGCAAGTGTGGCGAACTCAAGTGACTCCAGTAGTTCGAGTGCAAGTTCAGAGGAGGAAAAACGAGGTTTCCCCACCACGACGAGCAATGGCGGCTGTAATCGGAACGGTAACCCCTTTTGATAACTCGACTCAGTCATGGGAAGAATATAGTGAAATGTTGGACTTTTTCTTCCAAGCTAATGACATTGAGGAGCCAGACAAAAGGAAGGCTGTACTGTTGAGTGGAGTTGGTGCAACTACTTACAGTTTGTTGAGAAATTTAATAAGCCCTGCATTACCGAAAGATAAAACGTACGACCAGCTTACTGCTGAGCTTCAGAAGCACTTCAGCCCCAAACCGAGTGAAATCGTGCAACGATTCAAATTTAATTCACGCATAAGGAGGAACACTGAGTCCATAGCAGAGTATGTGGCAGAATTGAGGAAATTAGCACTGCACTGTGATTACAAAGACTCATTGGAAGAAATGTTAAGAGACAGACTTGTGTGTGGAGTGAATGATGACCGAATGCAACGGCGACTTTTATCTGAAACAAAACTCACTTTTGCAAAGGCTTTGGAATTATGCCAAGCGATGGAAACAGCATCTAAAGATGTGAGAGAGATGCAAGGGAAGCTAACAGAGGACACAGCAACGCATGTTCGTGTGCCTAAGACCCAAGTAGGTGTCCACAAAGTGTCGACTGACAAAACTCAGCACAAATTCCCCAGTTGTTATCGCTGCAAAGGCCAGCACAATGCCGCCGAGTGCAAATTTGCCACTGAGCTGTGTCATAATTGTGGCAAGCGAGGGCACATTAAGAAAGCATGTAGAATAAAGGTGGACAGCGCACAGGTGCTGAAAGCGACAGTTAATGGGCAAAAGTATGAAAACAAGGGCCCAGGAAAGGAACAGCGAGCGAATCAACTGAGAGGGGAGGGAGAAAGTGATACAGAAGACATGGGTTTTCACACAATTTACAACACGTCAGAGGAGCTGACCAAGGTAGCGCCCATCACGCGTACCATGAATGTTAATGGAATGAAAGTAACATTTGAAGTTGATACAGGCTGTGGAGTAACCATATTAAGTAAACAGCAATATACACAACTGTGGAAGAAAACAGACACAGCAGAATTAAATCCCTGTTCATTAAAATTAAAAACATACACAGGAGAGAAGCTAGACGTGCTAGGCATGGCACAAGTGAAGGTGCAGCACGAAAACAAAGAAAAGGACTTACCTGTAGTAGTAGTTGGGAGCGAAGGACCAAATCTACTAGGGCGAAGTTGGCTACAAGAACTGGCCATGATTGATCAGTTGGTGAATAAAGTGGAATCTCAGCCCAAATTGCAGCTGGAGGAGATCCTCGAAAGACACGCTGAGGTGTTCAAAGAAGGCTTAGGACAGCTAAAAGGTGTCACTGCAAAGATTAATGTGGACAAGGAGGCCCAACCACGATTCTGCAAACCCCGACCGGTACCCTATGCAGTCAAGCCACTGGTTGAAAGCGAGCTACAGAGGCTGCTGGATGACAAGATCATTGAGCCAGTGCAGGTTGCAGAATGGGCGGCGCCCATAGTCCCAGTGAGAAAGCCGGATGGCTCCATTAGAATATGTGGAGATTACAAACTCACTGTCAATCGAGCATCACGGGTGGATCAGTATCCAATTCCTAAAGTGGAGGACCTCTTCGCACAGCTGAACGGCGGCCGACACTTCACGAAATTAGACATGAGTCACGCCTACCAACAAGTAGTCCTGGAAGAAGAATCAAGAAAGTATGTAACCATCAATACACACAAAGGCTTATATACCTACACACGCTTACCATTTGGAGTAGCTTCCAGTCCTGCTATATTCCAGAGAACTATGGAGGGCATCCTAGGTGGAATTCCGAATGTTGCCATTTATTTGGATGACATCCTTTGTACAGGACCAAATGAACAAGAACATCTGAAAACGCTGGAGGAAGTGCTTCAACGGTTGGAGAAAAGCGGTCTGAGGTTGAAAAGAAGCAAGTGTGAGTTCATGGGAAAAGAGGTGGTGTTCCTAGGCCACAAGATCAACGCCAGTGGTCTACACCCTCTAACAGACAAAGTGGAAGCCATTGCGGAGGCACCTGAGCCACAAAATGTTACTGAGTTAAAAGCCTACCTGGGCTTGTTGAACTATTACCATAGGTTCCTCCCAAAGCTCTCCACGCTGCTGGCACCACTACATACCTTACTTAAGAAGGAAGAAAAATGGTCATGGGGGGTCAAGCAGCAGAAGGCGTTTGAAGAGTCCAAAGCGCTACTTCAGTCCTGTAGTGTGTTAGTGCACTATGATTCAAACAAACCACTCATCCTGGCGTGTGACGCATCACCCTACGGTGTGGGTGCTGTACTCTCTCATCGTATGGAGGATGGCTCAGAGAGACCCATAGGGTTCGTCTCAAGAACTCTTAGTGCAGCTGAGAAAAACTACTCCCAGCTAGACAAGGAGGGCCTTGCAGTAGTATTTGGTGTAAAAAAATTCCACAAATACCTGTACGGGAGACAGTTCGCTATAGTGACTGACCACAAGCCACTAATTTCACTGTTCAGTGAAATGAGAGCCATACCCCAGATGACATCTCAGAGAATTCAGAGATGGGCCGTTACATTAGCAGCGTATGAGTACACCATCGTTTACAAAGCCGGACGGGACCATACGAATGCTGACGCGATGAGTAGGCTACCCTTGGATGGAGGAAGAGACAGCACGCCTGAGGAGGAGGAGAGAGTGCTATTGTTTGAAGATATCGGCGTGCCCCTGGTGAACGCACAACAAATAAAGAAGTGGACAGACAAAGACCCTGTTCTAGCAAGAGTGCGAGAATACATCTTGCGAGGATGGCCGAAGATGAACAGTCCTGAGTTCATTCCCTATGCCCGACGACAGGATGAGCTCAGCACCCAGGAAGGTTGTATCCTGTGGGGAGGACGCGTGGTTGTTCCACCACCTGGTAGGAATGCCTTACTGCAACAACTACACCAAGCACACCCTGGCATCACTCGCATGAAAGCGTTGGCGAGGAGTTACATGTGGTGGCCCAACATGGATGCAGAGGTGGAGGCGCTTGTGAAGTCATGTGCGGCATGCCAGGAGAACAGGAACAGTCCTCCAGCAGCCCCACTACATCCCTGGGAAGTTCCAGATAAACCATGGAGAAGAATTCACATTGACTACGCAGGTCCATGGATGGGAAGAATGTTCCTGATCATAGTTGACGCATACTCAAAGTGGATCGATGCATATTCTGTGAGTAGCTCTACTTCTACTGTTACCATTGAATGTCTTAGAAAGAGTTTCAGCCAACATGGGCTACCTGAAATCATAGTATCAGATAACGGTACATGTTTTACGAGTGAACAGTTCCAAGAGTTTTCTGAAAAGAATGGCATACGTCACATCACGACTGCGCCATACCATCCTTCTTCTAACGGCTTAGCCGAGAGGGCCGTGCAGACGTTCAAGTCACTCATGACAAAGATGACAGGAGACTCTATTGAAACCCGAATGTCGAGAGCTCTGTTCAGCTATCGAATAACACCCCAATCTACAACTGGCAAGTCACCAGCTGAGCTGTTGTGTGGAAGGAAGTTGAGGTCAACATTTGACTTAATACATCCAGACTTCAGAAACAAAGTGCATGATAAACAAGAGAAACAAAAAGGTTATCATGACATGCATGCTAGAGAGAGAATACTGAGAGAAGGAGACGTGGTCTACACCCGCAACTTTGGCTCAGGACCAGCCTGGGTACCAGGAGAAATAACAGAAAAGACAGGCCCTGTGTCATTCAAGGTGACATTAGGTCATGGACAAGTGGTGAGGCGACACATCGACCAAGTTCGTGGTAGGAGCTCCATTCCCCTGCCGATGGCACCCGAGGTGTTGTCTGACACCCATCATGAGGAGAGCATCAATGAACCACCACTTCAGGTGAAACCTGAGGTAACCGTCTCTGCAGATTCTACGGGCAGCACTGCAGCAGCCGAAACAGTGGAGCAGTCTGAGTCTTCACCTGCAGTTGGCTCACCCGCCGTGAGAAGATCTCAGCGAGCTAGGAAAGCTCCAGACTACTTGAAGGACTATACTTAGTCAGTAGTGAGTTCCCCAGCCACAGGACAAGAATGCGTCCTGGAACCTCACTGGGATGCGGTAGTCAAACCAAATCCCCAGTTAGACTGTTATGTGTGTTATACATGTAAAAAAAAAAAAAGAGAGAAAGAAATTATGTGTATGGCACATGTGTTTAAGAAGTTAAAAGTAACTGTGATTGTTTAGGGTTAAATGGGAGTTCCAGGATGTCTAGCATAATTGGCTAGTGTAATTAAAAGTAGTTTAATCTAGAGGGGAGGGATGTGGTAGACTGCAAGTCTAATTCAAAACATTACTGGCACATGCCTCTAGGGGGAACTACCTGGATTGTTCAGCACTACTATTAAGGGGACATATTAGAATAAGAGTGTGAAAACCCCGCGCAGAATCCATGTTCAGTCATATTATGTGTGTTGCAAAATAAACGGCAGAGTTAGCCAAAGAAATAACTCAAGTGTGATCATTGCTACACGGTAGGATATCACAGGGGCAATCACTTTTTCACACAGGGCCATGTAGGTTTGGATTTTTTTCCCCCTTAATAATAAACACTTTCATTTAAAAACTGCATTTTGTGTTTACTTGTGTATCTTTGTCTAATATTTAAATTTGTTTGATGATTTGAAACATTTAAGTGTGACAAACATAAAAACACTATTTTAAATGCCCCTGCTACTCCACTCTTACTGACTGATTTAACACTATGTCAGCCGAAACCGGAAGCTCCGCCCATAATCGTACCTACAGCGGCACCCCCAGGAATAATTTGGATAGGCTTCAATTAAATGTAAAACCCTCCGACAAGTCTCGTGTGTTTAGCTCTCTGTGTGTGTGTGCATGCGTGCGTGCGTCTAATAAAGACTGCCATCTGGTGACTGTCAGAACTGCATCAGAGTTGGAAAAACCTGAAAAAAAATTTCAATACTTTTTTTTTTTTTGTTTTGAGCATTTGGCCATCCAAGGTCTATTCAGAACTGGATGGCAGGTACAAACAATACAAAGCAAACAAAAAAAACTAATTCCCTCTCAAACTTCCCGCGAGCCCTCAAGTCACATGATGTGACCGACATAACGAGGCCTTGCTTGCTACGGTCATGTGACTGTGGGCATGTTGACACAGTGCTCAACACTCTACTCACAACACTTCTGCGTTACATTGCTCGAGTCAGTGATGAGTGGGTGATGTCGAGCATAACATCACTAAGTCAAACAAGCAGAGGAGCCAAGATGGTGGCTGATGAATAGACACATTTCTGAACTCTCCTCTAACTTTTAGCGACTACAGCATCTCCATCAGCTGTGACAAAAAGTGGTAATGTCAAACTTCCCAGCGTCTAAATGTAAAACTGAAAGTGTCCCTGCTGTTTCTCCAAGAAAGACTCCTCAGATAAAGAAAAGAAAGATGGAGCAAGAAACTGCAGGTGTCATCAGAGCAGAGCTAAAGCTAGCTGTCTAGGAGCAAGGCGGTGCTATTGGAAAATCCATAGAGGAGCTTAATGCCTCTACAAATTTCCTTGCTGCAGATATCCAAGACATCAAAGGTACGATGCAACACACCATCGAGAGAGTGAGCAAAGCTGAAGAGAAAATTTTGCAGTTCGAGAACAAAGTTACAGAGCTATCCCATTACAAGCGGAGATGGAATTTGCATCTGAGAGGGGTGCCGGAATCTGAGGGGGAGAATGTGAGAGGGCAGGTGATTGCAATCTGTCAGAAAGTGGTCCCTGACTACCAAGATAAGTTTCCAGAAGTGATAGATTCTGTACACAGGCTTAGCAGAAAAGTTCCAGCTGCAGTGCTTCCTCGAGATCTCATCTTGCAGTTTTCAATGAGACATTTTCTAGACATGGTGTGGAAACTTTCCAAAAACTCCAACTACCTGAGGCAGAGGAAAATCCGCTTTAAAGAAGACCTGACTCCGGAGGACCAAGAGAGGCGAAAATGGCTGGGGCCACAGGTGAAGAAGGCATGTGAGGATAAGAAGATGACCTTCTTTGTCGGAGGGAGAGCCTTCATGGATAATAAGGAAATTCACTGAAACCCTATTAAGGTGTCAGAAGTTTTGGTTCAACTCGCCCTTTATCCAGAATAAAACGTTTTAATTTCTTTTATTTTGGCAAACTTAAGTTGACTGACTTGGCTCATTAGACTGACCCACACTGCCATGGAGTTGACAATGGTGATCACTGCTCCAGCCAGTCATCTGGATGGGTAATTTGAAATTGCATGGCCTGTTATGATGCTAATTTTGCTGCAGATTTTGGTTTGATTCAGGAAAGTCACTTGATTGACACTGACTTTTGTTTTTGGAAATCACAAAGGAGAGAAGATCTCTGGATGTTGCATGGAAATCAGCGTTCAGCAGGTACAATGACTTTAAAGCACAGGTTCAGTGGAAAAGTTATTTCAAATGTTACGGACAAAAATGGACACTTTGTATTTTTGACTGTGGTTTTATCGAATCAGTTTTTGCTCCTGGGTAATATGTATGGGTTTAACAATGACAAGGAAAACAAGAATTGTTACAGGCTTTAAGTTCACATATTGATGTTGCAAGGAAGCAATTCTCAGATGTCAAAATAATTTTGGGGGGTAATTTTAATGTTACAATAAATGAGGAGGTTGATAGATTCCCTAACAAACAGAAGGAAAACAGGTGTTTAATTGACTCTATGACAGAAAAAGGCTTGGGTGATGCATGAAGAATGAGCAACCCTAACTACAAGATATACACGTGGAGCAACAAAACTGGCACACTAGATAGATAGATACATACATACTTTATTTTGAACAAAAAAGTAAAAAAAACCAAAAAACAAATGACAAGTGCGATAAAGTGACGGTATACAGTACTCGAAAGGGAGAAGGAAGAAGTGAACACTTACAGCCGTGGACAAAATTGTTGGTACCCCTCTGTTAATGAAAGAAAAACCCACAATGGTCACAGAAATAACTTGAATCTGACAAAAGTGGTAATAAATAAAAATTCTATGAAAATTAACCAATGAAAATCAGACAATGCTTTTGAATTGTGGTTCAACAGAATTACTTTAAAAAACAAACTCATGAAACAGGCCTGGACAAAAATGATGGTACCCCTAGAAAAGATTGAAAATAATGTGACCATAGGGACATGTTCAACCAAGATCCTCTAATTAACATCACACGTGTCTACAAACTTGTAATCAGTCAGTCGGCCTATTTAAAGGGTGACAAGTAGTCACTGTGCTGTTTGCTGACATGTTGTGTACCACACTAAACATGGACCAGAGGAAGCAAAGGAGAGAGTTGTCTCAGGAGATTAGAAAGAAAATTACAGACAAGCATGTTAAAGGTAAAGGCTATAAGACCATCTCCAAGCAGCTTGATGTTCCTGTGACTACTGTTGCACATATTATTCAGAAATTTAAGATCCACGGGACTGTAGCCAAACTCCCTGGATGTGGCCGCAGGAGGAGACGGATAATACGAATGGTAACAAAAGAGCCCAGAACAACCTCTAAACACATTCATGGTGAACTCCAAGGTCAAGGTACATTAGTGTCAGAGATCGCACCATCCGTCGTTGTTTGAGCCAAAATGGACTTCATGGGAGACGACCAAGGAGGACACCACTGTTGAAAACAAATCATAAAAAAGCCAGACTGGAATTTGCCAAACTGCATGTTGACAAGCCACAAAGCTTCTGGGAGAATGTCCTATGGACAGATGAGACAAAACTGGAACTTTTTGGCAAGGCACATCAGCTCTATGTTCACAGATGCAAAAATGAAGCATACCAAGAAAAGAACACTGTCCCTACTGTGAAACATGGAGGAGGTTCCGTTATGTTCCGGGGCTGCTTTGCTGCATCTGGCACCAGGTGTCTTGAATCTGTGCAGGGTACAATGAAATCTCAAGACTATCAAGGTATTCTAGAGAGAAATGTGCTGCCCAGTGTCAGACAGCTTGGTCTCAGTCGCAGGTCATGGGTCTTGCAACAGGATAATGACCCAAAACACACAGCTAAAAACACCCAAGAATGGCTAAGAGCGAAACATTGGATTATTCTAAAGCGGCCTTCTATGAGCCCTGATCTAAATCCTATTGAACATCTGTGGAAGGAGCTGAAACATGCCGTCTGGAGAAGGCACCCTTCAAATCTGAGACAACTGGAGCAGTTTGCTCATGAGGAGTGGGCCAAAATACCTGCTGAGAGGTGCAGAAGTCTCATTGACAGCTACAGAAATTGTTTGATTGCAGTGATTGCCTCAAAAGGTTGTACAACAAAATATTAAGTTAAGGGT
Source organism: Pholidichthys leucotaenia (assembly GCA_020510985.1). Taxonomy (NCBI): domain Eukaryota; kingdom Metazoa; phylum Chordata; class Actinopteri; order Cichliformes; family Pholidichthyidae; genus Pholidichthys; species Pholidichthys leucotaenia. Next base: position 255,276,343 of record CM035837.1, on the reverse strand, counting down.
ACCATCATTTTTGTCCAGGCCTGTTTCATGAGTTTGTTTTTTTAAAATAACTCTGAACCACAATTCAAAAGCATTGTCTGATTTTCACTGGCTAATTTTCATAGAATTTTTATTTATTACCACTTTTGTCAGATTCAAGTTATTTCTGTGACCATTGTGGGTTTTTCTTTCATTAACGGAGGGGTACCAACAATTTTGTCCATGTGTGTAACTCCAACTTCTCTTTTCCATAAATACAACCCATGTGAAATATATACAATTTACCTCGTTTAAGACCCCAAGTAAACAATTAACTATATTTTGTACATATCAACATTAACACCCATCCATCCCAACATACATATAGTCCATACATCAAAACCCAGCCCCAAACAACACAGATATACACAGTACTGTCCCACCTACCATTCCATAGTGTCCCAGAGTGAGCATAGTGAAATCGAGAATAGATTTTTAGTTGGTTTCTGATTCCTTGTTGTTTGCCGTATAAAGCTGAAATTTTTCTAACACCTTTAGCAGACCACAAAGCCATCATACTTTCTTTAAATTTATCCCCATAGTGTGACTAAATTAAACCCTGGTTATTGGAAATTAAATAATCAGATTTTAAACAATAAAGAACTAACACTCAAGATGAAGAAAATGATCTCTCAATGTTGGAATATGGCAAATCATAACAAATCCTATGGCAAGTTTTGGGAACTTCTGAAATTTGAATTGCAGGAACTTTTAAGAGAAACTGGTACTGCTCTTAAGAAGGAAGGAAAGAAAGAGGAAAATACCCTGACAGCTGATTTAGTTGCTCTATCGTCTATTCAACCTGAAAATTTATCAGAGGAACAAATAATACGATTAAACGATTTACAGCTGAAACTGGACCAACTCTATATGCTCAAGGCAAAAGGCGCTTTTGTGCGTTCAAGAGCTAAGTGGATTGAAAAAGGCGAACAAAATTCAAGCTCTTTCTTGAAATTAGAAAAAACAAAGACAAACTAAGAATTGTATAACTAAATTATGTCATAATGGTAATATTACAGAGAATCCAAAAGAAATAGTGAAAATATGTGAAAATTATTTTAAATCTGTGTACAAATCCAATTTATCAAAAGATGATTTAAATGTTTTTCTCATTTCTTTGGGCAACGTCACTGCTATAAGTAATGAAGATAAAACTCTGTGATAGCCCAATCATTATTGCAGAGGTGAGGCAAGTGATTAAGAAACTTAAAGGAAACAAGTCTCCTGGGGTTGATGGCCTACCCTCTGAGTTTTATAAACAGTTCTCAGAGGAATTAACTCCATTTCTCCTAAATGTGTTTTTAGAAAGTATTGAAATTGGGAGGCTTCCACCCTCCCTTCACCAAAGATTAATCACTTTAATCCCAAAACCACATACTGATACTTTGCTGTTAGATAATTGGCGTCCTGTTTCACTTTTAAACAGTGATTACAAAATTTTTGCAATTTGCTTAGAACTGAAAGCAGTTTTAGGTGATATTATAGAGGAATCTCAAAGTGGCTTTATGGCTAACAGATTTATAATAGACAATATTAGGTTGGTACTAGACTTACTTGATTATTCAGATTTGATACAAGATGATGGGTTTATCTTCTTTCTAGACTTCCATAAAGCATTTGATTCTGTGGAGCATGAATTCATGTTTGCAGCTCTTCATTTGTTTGGCTTTGGGGAACATTTCATGAATTCTGTACGTACCCTCTATGCTTCGGGGAATAGTTTAATTAAGCTGCCGCAGGGTACAACCAAAAGATTTGTTTTGGAGAAGGGAATACATCAGGGATGTCCAGCGTCCCCTTATTTGTTCTGACTTCCAATGCAAATTTTAACAAACTGTATTAAAAACAGTGACTTAGAAGGTATCACTTTTGCAGGAAGAAGAATCACCCTTAGTCAGCTAGCAGATGACATCACTTTGTTTTAGAGAAATAAGTCCCAAATTGCTGTTGCTATTGAAACACTAAATTCTTTTTCAAATGCTTCTCGTCTTAAGTTAAACTTGTCCAAGTGTGATTTGTTTCCTATAAAACAGTGTAGTGAAATAGAAATTGCAGGAATTCCTGTAAAATCCAAAGTAAAATATTTAGGTGTTATTATTGTTAAAGATCAAAGCTTAAGGATTACAGAAAATTTTAACCCTTTAGTTTCAAATGTGAAGCAGAAATTCAATATGTGGCTTCAAAGAGATCTTAGTGTAACAGGGCGCGTCCTTTGTCCAAAGTGGAAGGCCTATCCAGGCTTGTGTCTGCCAGCTCTGCACCAGATGTTCCTAAAGAGGTGTGTAATACAGTTGATAAAGCCTTGTTTGACTTCATTTGGAAAAGAAAGGTCCATTTAATCCGTAAAAATGTAATGATTAACAAGCTAAACTCTGGTGACTTTAATGCCTTAGATTTCCATAAGTTACATCCATCCATCCATCCATCCATCTTCTACCGCTTTTCCGGAGGTCCGAGTCACGGAGGCCGCAGTTCAAGCAGAGAAGCCCAGACTTCCCTCTCCCCAGCCACCTGCTCCAGCTCTTCAGAGGGGATACCAAGGCGTTCCCAGACCAGCTGGGAGACATAGTTTCTCCACCGAGTCCTGGGTCTGCCCCGGGGTCTCCTCCTAGTGGGACGTGCCTGAGACACCTCAAGTGGGAGGCGTCCAGGAGGCATCCTAATCAGATGCCCATACCACCTCAACTGACTCCTTTCAATGTGGAGGAGCAGCGGTTCTACTCTGAGCCTCTCCCGGATGACTGAGTACCCCACCCTATCTCTGAGGGTGAGTCCAGCAATCCTATGGAGAAAGCTCATTTCAGCCGCTTGTATCCGCGATCTCATTCTTTCGGTCATTACCCAAAGCTCGTGACCATAGGTGAGAGTAGGAACGTAAATTGACTGGTAAATCGACAGCCTTGCTTTAGAACTAAGCTCCCTCTTCACCACAACAGACCGGTACAACGTCCGCATCACTGCAGATGCTGCTCCAATCCGTCCGTCGATCTCTCGCCCCATTTTCCCCTCACTCGTGAACAAGACCCCAAGATACTTAAACTCCTCCACTTGGAGCAGGAGCCTGTCCCCAACCCGGAGAGGACAATCCACCTTTTTCCGGCTGAGGACCATGGAGTCGGACTTGGAGGTGCTGATTCTCATCCCAGCCGCTTCACACTCAGCGGCAAACCGTCCCAGCAAGAGCTGTAGGTCATTGCTGGATGAAGCCAACAGGACAACATCATCTGCAAACAACAGAGATGAGATCCTGTGGTCACCAAGCACGACACCCTCCATTCCCTGGCTGCGCCTAGAAATCCTGTCCATAAAAATTATGAACAGGATCAGTGACAAAGGGCAGCCCTGGCGGAGTCCAACTCTCACTGGGAATGACTCCGACCGAGTGTTGGCAATACGAACCAAACTCTCACAACGGTCATACAGAGACCGAATAGCTCGTAACAACAAGCCCGATACCCCATACTCTCAAAGCACCCCCCACAAAAATCCACGAGGGACGCGGTCAGATGCCTTCTCCAAGTCCACAAAACACATGTAAACTGGTTGGGCAAACTCCCACGAACCCTCAAGAATTCTCGAGAGGGTAAAGAGCTGGTCCGATGTGCCACGGCCAGGACGAAAACCACATTGCTCCTCCTGAATCCGAGGTTCGACCAACGGCTGGACTCTCCTCTCCAGTACCTTGGCATAGACCTTCCCAGGGAGGCTGAGGAGTGTGATCCCTCTAAAGTTGGAGCACACCCTCCGGTCCCCTTTTTTGAAGAGAGGAACCACCACCCCGGTTTGCCATGCCAAAGGCACTGCCCCCGACCTCCACGCAATGTTGCAGAGGCGTGTCAACCATGACAACCCAACAACATCCAGAGCCTTGAGGTACTCGGGGTGAATCTCGTCCACCCCCGGGGCCCGGCCACCAAGGAGATTTTTAACCACCTTGGCGACCTCAGCCCCTGTGATAGGCGAGTCATCCCCCTCGTCCCCAAACCCTGCTTCCTCTGTGGAAGGCGTATCAGTGGGATTGAGGAGATCCTCGAAGTATTCCTTCCACCGCCCGACGATATCCCCAGTCGAAGTCAACAGTGTCCCATCCGCACCATACACAGTGTGGACGGGGAGCTGCTTTCCCCTCCTGAGCTGCCGAACAGTTTGCCAGAATCTCTTTGAGGCCGACCGAAAGTCTTGTTCCATGGCCTCACCAAACTCCTCCCATACCCGGGTTTTTGCTTCAGCAACCACCCGAGCTGCACTCCGCTTGGCCTGCCAGTACACCTCAGCTGCTTCGGGAGTCCCACAAGCCAACCAAGCTTGGCCGGGCTCAGCCCGAAGGAGTTACATGGGTCCGCCCTCCAGTGAGCTAACCACCTGCAGGAGGGATCATGGGGGTCCGGTGCTATGTGGATTAGGTGGCGGTCAAAGGTGGAGACCTTGGCGGACTGATCCCAAGCTTTCTAAAAAATCTTACATTCATCCTTCAAAATTAAATGGATCATTCATACCGCATCGTGTCTTTGAACCTTTGGGAGGTCTAAATTTTCTTTTGAGGTGCAACTACAACAAAGATAAAATACCTATTAAACTGTCAAACTTTCATAGGCAAATGCTACTTTGCTGGAGGATGGTATACAAGCACAATTTTACACCTCATACATATTACATTTGGAATAATCAAGACATTTGTTTTAAGCTCAGATCTTTATTTTTTAATAAATGGGTGGAGAAGGATATTTTGCTTGTTAGTTAATTACTTAATAAGGATGGTCATTTATTTTCATATCGTGAGTTTCTTGAACATTTTAATTTTCCTGTTACTCCTAGAGAATTTGCTATTGTTACGGATACTGTTCCCTCAGGGACCAAACTTCTAGTTTCTTCTGCACCCAGGACTGCTTCACCTGATGTTTTACCACAACTTTTTATTGGTAACACAGAACCATTTTTTGATGTTAAAATAAATAACAAATGTATAAAAGAATTTGCTTCAGAGGAAAGTGGCATGTAAACCTGCATCTGTCTTTGTTTGGAGTCATGATTTTGGTTATGTAAACTGGAAAAATGTTTGGGCACTGCCGAGAAAATTTTTCATCACCAACAAGGTTAGAGAAGTTTCTATAAATATTTTGCACAGGTGTTATCCGGTCAACAAGTTTCTGTCAAAGTTTCTTTTAAATGTGGAGTCTTCTTGTTCTTTTTGTCATCAAGCAGAGGAAACTATACATCGTCTTTTTTGGGGGGGACTGCTCCTATAGCCAGACCTTTTGGAATGATGTTAATCTCTACCTTAACAGGGAATTGGAATGTTGCTTTAAGTTTAAATTGGATTATGTTTTATTTGGCTTTTTTAATGGAAATTTTTCATATAAATACAGATATCTACAATATCTGATAGCTACAATGCTCTGCACTGGGTGTGTTTATATTTATATATCTATATATTTATTCCATCTAGCTACAATGCTCCGCACTGTGTTTTTATATATCTACATATTATTCCATCTAGCTACATTGCTCCGCACTGTGTGTGTTTATATACTTGCATATTTATTCCACCTAGCTGCAATGCTCCGTACTGTGGGTGTTTATATATTTACATATTTATTCCATCTAGCTACAATGCTCTGCACTGTGTGTTCATATATTCATATATTTATTCCATCCAGCTACAATGCTCTGCACTGTGTGTCTGTGTGTGTGTGTGTGTATATATATATTTTATAGTAATATGTACATATGTATATTAGCTGCTCTTGCTTGTTTTTTTTTTTTTTTCTTGCCTTCTGATTGTTGCTCTGAGTGTTGCTATCCCTGTGCTGTTGCAATCCTGGAATTTCCCCGTTGTGGGACTAATAAAGGCTTATCTTATCTTATCTTATCTTATATGTTATAAATCTTTATATTCTCCTTGTAAAGTTTCATTTACATACCAGCACATTTTCATGGAAAAAAACAAATGTTAGCCTTTTTATGGTGTCAAGCTATACCTGGACTCTTTAAAATTTTGCACAGATCAGAAAGCTGTGAAGAAAAGAACATTCTGTGATACTGCCCCGAGATTGAGTTGTAACTTGTTCATTTGTATATGTAATTTGTACATGTATGTTAATAAAGTTTAAAAAAAAAACTAAGTCAAACAAGCTGGATTACAGCCATGGATATCCCCAAAGTGCTGTCATGTTTAACTTTACAATGTTATCTGTTGGAGCTCTCACCTGGGGCGCGTTCAGCTGACAAAACAGTTTGCAACTGTTCAGAACTGTTCGTTAGTTTCTGTAACTGAACGACACGGTCGCTATGAACTGTTTTCTCATTGGCCAAACTCCTTGGGGAGGTGGCTCGCGTTGTGAACAAAGATGGCGGCTAGGTAAGATAGTTTGCGATATTCGTTAGTTTTCTTTTCTTTTTGGAGCAATTCCGTCAATTTAAGAGTAGAGGTTATGCCAGTTTGTAAGTAAAACAATACCACCCATAAAATATTGTTTTTGGTGGGGGTATAACGGAGAATTCTTGGGTAATATGAAGTTGAAGTAGGCTATAGTCTACGCCGTAGTTACCGTATCCTCTAACCGGCTGACAAAGGATCATAGATCTACATAATGGGAGCTGAACAGAAAAATCATTCGCCAAGAACTGCCCATTCATTTTGGTCAGTTCACCTTGAAAACTATGTTTGGCGAACTGTTTTATCAACTGAACATAAGGCTGGATAATTGTTACAGCCTCTTCCAAAACTTCAGCTGGATGTTGGGTTGTTCTTCTTCTGTGGAAGCTAGCTAGCTAGTAGCTACTAGCTACATGCTAGGTTATAGCTGATCTCCAGCAGCTGACAAGGACAGAAATTCTCCTGTTTTCATCTTCAAGGTTTTGGGTCCAACTGTTGGTGAGTACCAGCCTAAAAAAATTCTCAAGCTGTGTTTGTAATGTCGATTCACTCCCCCGCCGTTTTTGCAGCACGGTGGGGTGTCATCACGGGTGAGATAGTTGTTTGTTTATGTTTGCAATTTTTCTGCTAAAAGGGAAACTGTCTGTTGTGACACACAAGGTTTTGTGTTGATTTCCTTTAAAGTGGTGGATGTTTGCTTCTCTTACCTTTTATTTTATTGATTTTATTGACTGTGGTTTCTACTTGTGCTGAGTTTTATATTGTCTTGTTAGTTACCTCCGCCAGGCCAAAAAGGCCAGGAGGAGGTTATGTTTTTGCCGGAGTTTGTGTGTTTGTCTGTTTGTCTGTCTGTCTGTCTGTCTGTTTGTCTGTTGGTTAGCAAGATAACTCAAAAAGTCTTGGACGGATTTCCATGAAACTTTCAGGCGTTGTTGGAAATGGTACAAGGAAGAACTGATTAAATTTTGGGGGTGATCCGGTTCACCGTCTGGATATAGGAATTTTTTAAAGCATTTTTCAACACTGTGACATACAGCCATTTTCAACATGTGCGCAGGCGCAATAGAGAGCACTGGTCGTCGTGTCTGATGAACACAAACTCCGCCTTCTTCAAAGTTTTAGGCACAAAAGCACACAGAAAACAGTGGTGGGCAGGGCTCGCCAGAGTGCCTGTGTTTGCACTACGCTGCAAAAGCTGACACGGGCAGCTGTCCGGCGCCGGATTATTTGGCAGAAATTCCCCGGCCAGCCATAGGGGCTGCGCAAAAACCAGCTCTCTGCCGGGGGAGGCTTCCAAATCCTCTTTTTTCCGCGGACCGCAAACCCAATAAAACCCACGGCAACCATTATCGCACCTTCTTTTGTCCTGCGGCTCCGGAACAGAGAGGAATCCCGGCGCCAGTAATGCTGCGCCTGATATGTGTCACTCTAATGCTAAAAGTGACTGCATCAGGGATTTACCACCTTGAATGAATGAATGAATGAATGAATGAATGAATTTATTTCGGATAGTACAGTACAGGTTAAAAGAAACTGTATAATATAACAACAAGGTCAAATTAGACAAAGACTCCTTCTACTATACAATTCCACATGAGTTATCCGAAATGGGTGATGGCTGAAGCCGCAGCTTATATTGCCCACCCATATTCCATCCAACAATTCAAAAGAGAAAAAAGAGAAAACAAGACAAGAGCGATTACAATTTAAAACAAAGCTAAGACAAAATGTGACTGAGAGAAAAAAAAAGAAAAGAAAACTAAGCTAAGCTAAGTTAAGCGGTTACTATTCAAAACAAATCTAAGACAAAATGTCACAGAGAAAAAAACAAAAAAAACAAAACAAAACTAAGCTACAACACAACACAGGCTGGATATGTCAATCCTTATGTGAGTTTACATGTCGTCTTGTAAATATGTTTGGAGTATTTCTTCCTTTAGTTTTTGTTTAAATTGTCCAAGCGTTGTACATGATTTTAATTCAGGTCCAAAATCGTTCCATAATCTGACTCCTTGCACTGAAATACAGTGTTGCTTGGTGGTTGTTCTCACTGTAGGCTTTTGAAATATACATGTTCCTCTGAAGTGATATCGTCTCTCCCTTGTTTGGAACAACTTTTGGATATTTGCGGGCAGTGATAAATTCTTCACTTTGAACATTATTATTGCGGTTTTAAAGTCAACCAGATCTTTCAAGTTGAGAGTTTTTTGTTTAAGAAAAAGTGGGTTTGTTGGTTCCCTGTAAGCTGCTTTGTTTATTATTCTAATAGCTCTCTTTTGAAGCATAAAGACTGGATATATGTTTGTTTTATATGTATTTCCCCATACTTCATTACAATATGTCATGTATGGGAGTATTAATGAATGATACAAGGTGTATAGTGTGGGTTGATTCAGCAAATATTTCACTCTGTGTAATATTGCAATTGATTTGGATACTTTACCTTTAATATAATTAATATGTGACTTCCAACACAGTTTGTTATCAATTATTACTCCAAGGAATTTAGTTTCAGATACCCTTTCAATCTCTACACCATTTACACTGAGTTTGGGTACTGGGTTGTTGTGATGGTTGTTAAAAACTATAAATTTTGTCTTACTTAAATTGAGCGTTAATTTGTTTGAATCAAACCACAGTTTAAGCTTTCCTAATTCCTTTCCGAGTGTATCCAGAAGTTGTTCCAAATTGTTTCCACTGCATAGCAGATTAGTGTCATCTGCAAACAATATTAAGTCCATTTTTTCTGAAACTTTACATATATCGTTTATATACATATTGACTAATAATGGTCCCAGAACTGAACCCTGTGGGACCCCACAGGTGACCTTCAGCAACTCTGAGTTTTTGTTGCTAACACATACATACTGATATCTATTCTTTAAGTAACTACTTAACCAGGACAGTGCTACCCCTCTAATACCACAATTTTGTAGTTTCTTTAATAATAAATTATGATCTACTGTATCAAATGCTTTTTTAAGATCTAGGAATACTCCAACTGAATACTCTTTATTTTCAATGGCTGTTGATATTTTTTCTGTAAATTCCATTAGGGCATATGCAGTTGTCCTCTTGTGTCTGAACCCATATTGCTGCTCACATAATAAATCATTCTTCAGTATGAAGTTGTCAATTCTCTCATAGAATATTTTTTCAAGTATCTTGGAAAATTGCGGTAATAGTGAAATTGGTCTATAGTTTGAGAGTTCCCCTCTGTCGCCCGTCTTGTATATCGGAATTACTTTAGCTATTTTCATTGCATTGGGAAATATACCTGATTGGAGAGACAGGTTACAGATATACGTCAGTGGTTTTACTATGCATTCGATAACAGTTTTGACTAGTAGCATGTCAATACCATCACAGTCAGTAGATGTTTTACTTTTGAACGACTTAACAATTTCAATGACCTCTCTTTCGTCTGTGTTCTTTATGAAGATGGAGTCTTTTACAGCAGTGTTATTGCATATTGTATCGCCTGTAGGCACTGTAGTGGGTATTTCTCGGGCCAGTTTAGGTCCAATGTTAACAAAAAAATTATTAAATTCATCTGCAGGTGAAGCTATATTCACACTCTGAGTCGTTTTATTATTTTTTGGAATATTAGTTGGGTAGCTTGTATTTCTGCTTTTATTTCCAAGGATACTGTTGAGTATTGTCCATGTATTTTTAATATTGTCTTAATATTGTTACCTCAAGTCGCATTTTGCTACACAGCGCCACAAAAACTGTGTAGCCAAATTCGGTCGATGGATGAACATTTTCAACCAGTGAGAGAACCGACGCCTTCCAAATCCAATGCATCACAAGCAGAAGTGATGTTTTCTCATTTTGTGGCAGAGCACAATCTACCCCCATTGGTGGCAGATCACTTCAGTGATTTGGTGCCAACATTGTTTCCTGACAGCAACAGCACTCCATTTTTTGGTGCTACTTGGCTTATTATTTTCACAATACCAAAAAGTTATGGCTCAACATTGTGTCCATATAAGTGTACATTTGAATAAATATGTTGGAAATAGTTCATGTTGCAGTTGCTGTTTGCTTAGTTTTTGTTTGTTTGTTAGTTTGTTTTTGCTACAGTTTTCTTTCATCTGCCGATAAATACAGTTTTTAAGTACTCAGTACAGGTGTGAAAGCCCCTCCCCCCAATAAGGGAGGCATGAGGTATGCCTTGACAGGTCGCAGCCTGGCACTTTGCACATGGAGGAGATGGACACAACAGCAACACTTCAGTTTATTACCTCCGCCAAGGAGGTAATGCTTTTACTACAGAACCACTAACCCTATCATTGCAATCATTTAATCAGTGCAATCTGAGCCACGATCTCCCCCGCTACAAACAGTTTATTAAATGCCCCACCAGAGGATTAAACACACTGGATCACTGTTACACCACAGTGAAAGACGCATATCGTGCTGTCCCTCGAGCTGCGCTGGGATTATCTGATCATGTAATGGTTCACCTCATCCCCACATACAGACAGAGATTGAAGCTCACTAAACCTGTTGTGAGCACTATGAAGATACGGACCAGTGATGCTGAGGAGAAGCTGGAAACGTGCATGGAAATATCTGACTGGGGCATGTTTAAAGGAGCCACGCATGATCTGGATGAGTACACGGACACTGTGAACTCATATATCCACTTTTGTGAAGAGAACATTCTTCCATCACGCACCAGGGTGAGTTACTCTAATGACAAACCCTGGTTCACAGCTAAGCTCAGACAGATCAGGAAGGAGAAGGAAGCAGCGCTGAAAAGTGGAGACAGGGACTGCTACAGGGAGGTTAAATACCGGTTTAACAGAGAGTTGAAGAGGGCTAAATCTGTGTATTCAGAGAGACTCCAGCAGCAGTTCACTGCTAATGATTCGGCTTCCGTGTGGAGAGGACTGAGGCAAATCACCAACTATCGACCTCAGGCTCCTAAAGGTCAGGATGACAAAGCCCTTTGTCAAAGACTGTCCCAACACTATGCCCGTTTTGACACCTCGTCATCTGTGTCCAACTCCCCCCCTCCCTCCAGCTCCACAGCCTCCACATTCCCTACTTCATTAAAGGCACCCCCCCTCCTCCCCCCCTCCCCATATCATCAGTGAGCAGGATGTGCTCAAACAGTTCTCCAGACTGAACCCGCGCAAGGCCCCCGGCCCAGACGGCGTGTCTCCCTCCAACCTGAGACACTGTGCCAAACAGCTGGCTCCTGTCTTCACAGACATTTTTAACACCTCCCTTAAGTTATGCCACGTGCCGTCCTGCCTCAAATCCTCCACCATCATCCCTGTCCCCAAGAAGCCACGGATCACTGGACTTAATGACTACAGACCTGTAGCGCTCACCTCTGTAGTCATGAAGTCCTTTGAGCGCCTGGTCCTGTCCCACCTCAAGTCCATCACCACCCCTCTCCTGGACCCGCTGCAGTTTGCCTACCGAGCCAACAGGTCTGTAGACGACGCAGTCAACCTGGCCCTCCACTCCATCCTGCAGCACCTGGACTCCCCGGGAACCTACGCCAGGATCCTGTTTGTGGACTTCAGCTCCGCATTCAACACCATCCGCCCCGCTCTGCTCCGGGACAAGCTGTCCCTGCTCAACGTGCCTGACTCCCTCTGCAGGTGGATCACCGACTTCCTGACGGACCGGAGGCAGCATGTGTGGCTGGGAAAGACTGTCTCAGACTATACTAGCATCAGCACCGGATCACCCCAGGGCTGTGTACTTTCCCCCCTACTCTTCTCCCTTTACACCAACTCCTGCACCTCCAGCCACCAGTCTGTCAAGTTGATCAAGTTTGCGGACGACACCACCCTCATCGGGCTCATCTCCAACGGCGACGAGTCCGCCTACAGGAGAGAGGTGGCCCAGCTGGCGTCCTGGTGCAACAATAACAACCTGCAGCTGAACGCTCTGAAGACAGTGGAGATGATTGTAGACTTCAGGAAAGTCACTACCCCTCTGCCCCCCCTCACCCTCTCAGGCTCTCCCATCACCACTGCTGATTCCTTCCGCTTCCTAGGCACTACCATCACCAGGGACCTCAAATGGGAGCCGACCATCAGCTCACTCATCAAAAAAGCCCAGCAGAGGATGTTCTTCCTGCGGCAGCTGAGGAAGCTCAAGCTACCCACCAAGATGTTAGTGCAGTTCTACACAGCCATCATCGAGTCCATCCTCACCACCTCCATAACCGTGTGGTATGCAGGAGCCACTGCCAGGGACAGACTAAGGCTGCAGCGCGTCGTGCGCACTGCTGAGAAGGTGATCGGCTGCAAGCTCCCATCTCTCCTGGATCTGTACATCTCCAGGACCCGGAGGCGTGCTGGCCGGATCATAGCCAATCCCTCACACCCTGGTCACGTACTGTTTGCCCCCCCTCCCCTCTGGTAGAAGACTTCGGTCCATCCAGACTAAAACCTCCCGTCACATGAACAGCTTCTTCCCCTCTGCCATCAGACTGCTGAACACTAAGTGACTTATTGACTCTCGTGCACCATGTACAGCAGCTCAACCAGACTCATGTCAATCATCACTGTTTTCTTCCTGCATTACCGACTGCACTATATAGTTCTCCACAGTATCTGCTGCTCGCTAATATATTTTAACTGTTGACCAGTATCACTTAATCTTATTCTACACTTTATTACATGTATAGTTTATTTCTTTTATCTTATCATGTTTAATGTTGCAGCATTGTACCGAGACAAATTCCTAGTTTGTGTACTACATGAACAATGGCAATAAACCTGATTCTGATTCTGATTGCGAATCCAATTGCTAGTCATATGTTTTCATGGTCAAGGAATCTGAAAACCTACACACAAACACTGTATGGGTGGGAACTGTGGCGCTTGGCGGAGGTCTGCGCTCCCCGAGTGCTTTTCTAGTTTTATATTGTTTTTGTGCTAGTGTCCGGCTCCTTGCTTTTATGTTTTTGTGTATGTCCTTGTTGTACAGCATTTTGTGTAGCGAGTGTTGCTTTCACAAAAACACACCTTACACTCTATCTGTTTGTGTGAATGAGTGTGTATGCATGTATCTCTGTGTAATATTTAGTAAATGTAATGCGCTTTTGTGGACCTTTTAATTTCCTTGTGGACCTTTTGTGGACTGAGGGCCTTTTAATTATCACAATATCTCACCTGTCTTTGCACTCCACACTTTCATGTATACTGACCCACCCGTGAAATCATTACTGTGCATATTTTCCATAATCCTTGGGCCATTTTACTCAGTTGTGTGTTCTGCACTCCGCACATAGTTCCATCTGTGAAGCCACTACCATACCTGTATATATACCTATGGGCTATTTTTACTTTTATTTCAGTTTTATGTTTAATCATGTGTTATGTAACTGTGTTTAATTCAAATTCTTCTCGCTTACTTTATTGCGCAGTAGCCTGGTGGAACACCCACAATTTTGTTGTACTGTACAATGACAATAAAGCCTATTCTATTCTATTCATGTTACTGAACCTAATTCTACATTGTGTAATACTCTCCCTGACTTACATTCAAATAGTGAATGCAATCATGAAAATAAATCTGCTCCTCTCAAAAAAACACACAGTTTGAGCAGTGAATCTGTCCCCTTTTAAATCCTTGATATACCCTTGAAATGCCCAACCATGTCAAACTTCCCGCAAGCCCTCAAGTCACATGGTGTGACCAACATAACGAGGCCTCACTTGCTACGGTCACGTGACTGTAGGTGTGCTGAAACGGCGCTCGATACACAGCTCACAACACTTCCATTTCATATCGCTCAAATCAAGGTTGAGTAGGCAGTGTCAAGCGTAACATTACTACCTTCTAGAGTAAAAGGCTGCATGAAACCATCATGGGCTAAATATGTAAACAAAATAAAAATCTCCTGTTCATTAAATGGACAAGCAAAAGTCATGGGTTGTTTTAGCAAACTGAGACTAATTCAGGGCATTCAACTCTCTCCTAATATGGCCAACACAAATCAGTCTTTGGTTTTACTTTGTAGTGGTTTGATGATGATAAAGTGGTTGAGAGGGTTCATTTCCTCAGCAGAACAGGGATTCAGTAGCTAGGAGGTCAAAAGGTTGAGCACAAAAAAACTCTTTCCTGTTGGAGCTGTGGCTTCAGTTGCTGAGTTATTGTCATGTTGGATCGTAGATATTAACCAAGTCTGGCTTCAAATCGGTTTTATAGGATGGGGCTGGTGGTTAAGAGCAGAAGAAGTTATATGGAGCTATATTGTTGCACCATGTAATTAGACACATAAAAGGGAACTCTTTGACCACGAGTTCACAAGCTGTAAACAGGCAGTAAAAAAAAAAAACTAGCCATCTGTATTCATTTTCTCCTTTCTTCCACATTTGGTAATCTTTAGTCTCCATGACTCAGAATTAAAACCTATTCAGGGTAAATTGTTTCAAGGGGGAGAAATTAAATGAATCAGATGGAATATTTGGTATTTTCTGCCAGTCATGGATCATAGTTATAATGTATCAGACTGCCATTGTATGTCCTGCGATATTTTTAGTAATCCAAAGTACAGGTATTTACTCATCTAACTACCTGTATAATGTTATCTGGACTGGTTCTGAGCCCCTTCTTGTTTGCCATGGTGAGGGACAGGCTGACAGATGAGGTCAGGCAGGAGTCTCCGTGGACCATGATGTTTGCAGACGACATCGTGATCTGTAGTGAGAGTAGAGAGCAGGTGGAAGAGAACCTGGAGAGGTGGATGTATGCTCTGGAGAGAAGAGGAATGAAAGTCAGTAGAAGCAAGACAGAGGCAGGTGTAACACTGAAGATGCAAGGAGTACAAGTAGTGAAGGTAGATGAGTTGATATACATGGGGCCAACCATCCAAAGCAATGGAAAATGGACGAGGGGTGAAGAAGAGAGTGCAGGCAGGGTGGAGTGGATGGAGACAAGTGTCAGAGGTGACCTATGACAGCAAGATAACAGCTAGAGTAAAAGGGAAGAGTTACAAGATGGTCATAAGACCTGCCATGATGTATGATTTGGAGACGGTGACACTGACAAAAAGACAAGAGGGGGAGCTGGAGGTGGCAGAGTTGAAGATGCTGAGATTCTCATTGGAAGTGACTAGGGACAGGATTAAAAATGAGTATATCAGAGGGACAGCTCAGGTTGGGCAGTTTGGAGACAAAGTAAGAGAGGCAAGGCTGAGATGGTTTGAACATCTGCAGAGGAGGGATAGTGGATACATTGGACAAAGGATGTTGAAGATGGAGCTGCCAGGCAGGAGGAAAAGAGGAAGACCACAGAGAAGATTCATGGACGTAGTGAGGGAGGCCATGGAGAGGGTTGGTGTTACAGAGGAAGATGAAGGGATAGGGTGAGATGGAGGCAGATCTGCTGTGGAGACCCCAAAAGGGAACAGCTGAAAGAAGAAGAAAAAAAGATAATGTTATCTGGAAATATTTTAATTGTTATAAAGCATTCATTTATTTTGTAGATTATTACTTTTACTCGTGGTGGACAGCTATTAAAAATTTTAATCTTTTTACATTATTAGCGATTAATCACATTTTTTTCGATGTAATATATGTTAGACTTGTAATTTTGAAATGTTTCCATACTCTTATTAACATCGAACCAACAAATATGATTGTTTTCTGCAACTGCAGGGTTATTTAAAGCTTTCAACGTGTCAAAAAAGACAATAACTACACTAATATTCCAAAAACAGACCCTCATAGGTACTGCAGAAATACTGTATGTGCAAACAACTAGCAACCACTTTAGCTTTATTACACCAGTTGTTATCTTAGCAGTTGTTATACCATTTGCATCTCTCACCTCCCTTTTTGATGCGAGTTCCAGCAGTAGATAGTCCATTTTGTTTTCCAGGGAGTGGGCATTCGCGAACAGAACTGATGAAAGCTGTTAGCCTTTAGCTTAGCCGTTAGTCCTTTTCACATCTGTTTTTCACGGCAGACACACATTTCATGGCTTCGCTGTTCGGAATATGGAAAAGTTTTATCTTTAAAGAGACAAACCACCAGACCAGTGCAATCCATGTCCTCATCCAACACCCCAAAACCTCTAGCCCAGGGCCCACCAGGAAGGCCACATGCAGCAGTCTCTTCTCCTCTCGCAGTGGCCTCTTCTCTTCTCTCCAGTGTTCAGGTCGAGACTGTGCATCGATACAGTGCATATGTCCACATAGTATGATAGCAGTCCTCCAGCAAACTGATGACTTTTCTGAAATGCTGTAAGTGGTCTTGAGCAATAGGTCTCCAGTATTCTGAGGGTCTTTCAAAGTTTTTCTTTGAACATTGGCTGTTTATTCACTCATTTTTACTCCAGTCCTTGTATCTGACCATCTAGGACAGGGGTCTGCAACCTTTGCCAACCGAAGACCCATTTTGTCAGTCTCTGACTAAAACAGAAGTGGCTGAGGGCCGCAATGGCAATTTGACCTTTAAAATAAAGATTATGCTGCTCATTAAAGGTCTGATGACACGAGTTTGACATTTTTTTTAGCATGTTGTGTAAACCCAAAAGTCATTGTCTATGATCAATATAATATTTACAACCAAGCCTGCATAAACTAGTTATCATCAAAAAACCGCAGCCGCTAACTGGCCTGTGGTGCCACCCACAGAATGAAGGGCGGCACCCCCATGACGTAAGCGACAGAACAGATGCTGGTGTTGTTGACTGGAATGACAGCAGCTTTGTAGCTCACAGTTTCTCTGGTTTCTTGTTTTAATTTTACGGCTATGCCTTCGTGTTGTGTTGCAGGCTTAGATAAACAGCAGGCCGTGAAAGACCACATCACAGACTTCAACTACAACTGTCATAAGCCTCCTCATGCGCTTTTACGCAGGAGGAGCGCATGAGGAGGGGAAGGATTAATGGATTTACGCGCAGCTTTGACCTACTTTCTGTGGTCGGATGCTGACTCTCGCCGGTCCGGCCATGTTCCCTCTCTCATTATCACCAGCTGATTCAAACTCCCACTGATGATCTTTCCCGCTCCTCGCCCAGGTGCTTCTCATCACACCATCACCAGCAGTGCGTGTACTTAGCGGCCATTTGCCAGTCACGCACTGCTGGTCCATAGTATTGTCATCTGTGCTGTTAGTCTGCCAGTATTTTCAGCACTCTCACAACGTGTTAGTCACTCCATGTTCGCCGTGGTTCTCGTGCGTCCTTGAAGCGATGTCGGCTCTGGGGTGCACCTGTGGCTAACACGTCTCCTCTCATTCATTTGCTGGGCGATGCTGGCCCCCGAACGCCATCAGTAAGTGCGTTTGTGTTTTTTGTACGTCTTCACCTTTTTGGGAATTGTTTGTCTGTATTAAATGTGCTGTGATGAACCCTGCATGTAAATCCTCGTTATTTCATCCTCCCTCTCCATGCCCTGTGTAAGAGCGCTCGGAGGGTCATGATGAATGGATTTACGCACAGAATTCACCACAGCATATGTATTGAACATAAGAATGATGACAACAGTTCCCAAAAGTTCGGGACGGCAGTGGCTCAGGAGGTAGAGCGGGTCGTCCAATAACCGGATGGTTGGCGGTTCGAATTTCACTCTCCCCAGATATCCTGCCGTTGTGTCCCTGGGCAAGACACTTTACCCACCTTGCCTCCAGTGTCCATAACACTGGGTATGAATGTGTATAAATGTTTGGTGGTGGCCGGAGAGGCCGTTGGCGCGGATTGGCAGCCACGTTTCCGTCAGCCTGTCCCAGGGCAGCTGTGGCTACAGTAGTAGCTTGCCACTACCATTGTCTGTCTGGAGTGAATGAATAATGTGTCTACTTGTAAAGCGTCTTTGAGTGTCTATGATAAAGTGCTATATAAATCTGATGCATTATTATTATTATTATTATTAAAAAGGTGAAGGCTTACAAAAATAAACAGAAACACTTACAGCTGGCGTTCAGGGCTGACATCGCCCAGTGAACATGAAGAGGAGACGTGTTAACCACGGTTGCGTCCCAGGGCCGACATCGCTTCAAGGGGCGCAACAGAACCACGGCTGTGTGGAGTGGCTTACACGTCGTGATAGTGTTGGCAACAATGGCTGGCTGACAACACGGCAGATGATGCGCACAAACCATGAACAGCTGACTGTCAAAGAAAGAGGGTGCGTGGTCGGACCGGCAAATCTTGGACAGTACCCACCTGAAAGTGGCTCAAAATGCACATAAAACACATTTACAAAACAAAAACAACAAGAACTCAAAATATAATCCATAATAAACCTGATGCCTGAGCCACAGAGAATACACTGCTATGATTTTATTGAAAAAATCGGGTTTAAATAAATTATATTTATGAACAAATAGCAGCCAAGCGCTGTGTTCTGTCAATGACGTTACAACATGGCCGGGGGGGGGGGGGGGTTCCAGCCACTGATGCAATTGGTGACATGGCGCTCATGAAACCGTCGGATATTCGCGTGAAAAAAAGCCTGTTTGACTTAGAACTGCACAGACCAACCTATTTCGTCATATTGTATTATGTGTTGAAAAATTAGATGAAGTCAAAAACGTGTCATCAGACCTTTAAAACAAATTAGAAACACTTAAAAACGCTATTTTAAATGTCCCACTACTCCACTCTTGCTGACTGATTACCTCCGCCAGGCCGCAGGAGGTTATGTTTTTGCCAGGGTTTGTCTGTCTGTCCGTCTGTTGGTTAGCAAGATAACTCAAAGTTTTGGAAGGATTTCGATGAAACTTTCAGGCATTGTTGGAAATGGTACAAGGAAGAACTGATTAAATTTTGGGGATGATCCGGATCACCGTCTGGATCCAGGAATTTTTTAAAGGATTCTTTAACATTGTCAGATAGGGCCATTTTCAACATGTGTGCAGGCGCAACGGAGGGCGCTGGTCGTCGTGTCTGACGAACACGAACTCCGCGTTCTTCAAAGTTTTAGGCACAAAAGCACGCAGAAAACAGTGGTGGGCCGGGCCCGGCAGTGTGCCTGTGTTTGCGCTACGCTGCAAAAGCTGAGATGGGCAGCTGTCCGGCGCCGGATTATTTGGCACAAATTCCCCGGGCAGCCATAGTGGCTGCGCAAAAACAAGCTCTCTGCCGGGGAAGCTTCCAAATCCTCTTTTGCCGCGGAGCGCAACCCCAATAAAACCCACGGCAGCCTGTCTACCCAATTTGCATCCGTCAGTGAAGCCCTGAGTGCTGCTTTCAGTGATCTATGAAAACGCTTGCATAACCCATTGGCCTGTGGGTTGTACGCGGTTGTGCGATGAATTGCAACGCCCGCAGCCTGGGAGTTTGGAGATGGAGGAGACGGACACAACACCAACACTTCAGTTTATTACCTCCGCCAAGGAGATAATGCTTTTACCACTGAACCACTAATCCTATCATTGTGAATCCAATTGTTAGTCATATGTTTTCATGGTCAAGGAATCTGAAAACGTACACACAAACACTGTATGGGGGGGAACTGTGGCGCTTGGCGGAGGTCTGCGCTCTCCGAGTGCTTTTCTAGTTTAACACTACTTCAGCCAAAACCGGAAGTTGCGCCCATAATCGTTTCTACAGCAGCGCCCTCAGGAATAAGGTGGATATTCTTCTTTATTTATTTTGGAATAAAACAAAACAAATTCTAAACAACGTTCTAAATAATATAACTTTAAAAATCATTTGGTGGAAATTAAGCCAATTAGAAATAATTACAGCAGAGTGGAAAAAACATTTAAAAATACCTTCTTCCACTGATCTTGGTTATAATTTTTTAAAAAATGAGTGGCATTGATAAACAGTCTGCACATATAATTCACTGTCCAAAACCCCACAGGGAACAAACTAGCAGTTATCCTGCAGAGAAAAAGCTGAAGCTTAAAATATACAGGTGGTGGGTCGAGTGGCTCTATCTGCTTTAGTTTTTGAGATGATCGATCCCCATCTAGAGAGTAGCTGAGTTTCACAGATAGGCTAACTCATATTTTTCAAAACATGAATTTGTTTGTTGGCAGGTTAAGCATGTGCATATTTTTTATGAAAATTAAACTTCAGTTACAAAATCTGATAAGGCGACTCTGAGGCGATCACTAAGGACCTCTACATGCTTAACCAATCAAAACAGCGCCCCATGATCACTTGACTTGAGTTTGACCAATGAACTGCGTCACTGTCGGAAGTAACCGTAAGGAAAGATGGGCTGACAATGCTGCAATTTCATCAGGTAGGTAAGCATAATAACGTTACATTTATGTCCCTGTGTTTTCTTTTCATGCTACAGATCTCCATAGTTAATATTACAACCAAGTGCTGTTCCCCATTGTCCCTTGTCTTGTGTAGCATATCGCTAAATAAAGTAATTACACGTCCTTCGCGTTGTCCTGCTGATGTTAAAGAAGCCCTGCTGAAAAAAAAAACTGCATACAACAGCATCAGACCAGCACCAATAAATAATAGTTTAGTATTGTAAATAGTTTTAGTATTGTGAGAGTTTTTGAGTGTTTGTTTTTGTTACGTGGTTAGTTGTGTTTTCGGAGCAGTGTCTTTTTTTAATATTGTTAGTCGTTTTTGCTTTATTTCTTGTTTTTATAGATTTTTTAAAGTAATAATTTGTAAATCGCTTAGCAAAAAATGTTGAGATCAACTAGAAAGAAGAAAGCTCCGTGAAAGAGGAGGAAATCTCAGGAGAAGTGGCCCAGTGTCAACCACAGAAATACAGTTTATATCGCTGGATATTTATTCCCAGCTTTGTTACAATGTTTTTTTTTAATATCTATTTGTATTATTTCTATTTTTTTTTCAATATCTAGTGTATTTTTTTCTTATTAGCTTTGTTTCAAATTGCTTTGTCATTGTTATATTACTTATTTGTATACTGTTGAACGTTTGTTCTTGAAACACAAGATTCTTTTGGATAAATCTTATCTAATCTTATGTTATATATTTATATTATTAGAGATTGTTCAGATGAAGAGCCATCCACCAGGTCCGGCAGTGGAACAGGAACAGCTGGAGAGGAACTGATTCCTGAACTAACTTTTTAGTTACTAAACTTTTTAGTTTATATATGCTTCTGTTAGGCAACATTATTAGAAAGCACTGTATACATTTTCATTGTTATGCAGATGACACACAATTATACCTGTCAATGAAGCCAGATGATAGTAATCAATTAGCCAAGTTAGAAGCCTGTCTTAAGGAAATCAAAGCTTGGATGACTTGTAATTTCCTGCTATTAAATTCAGATAAGACTGAAGTCATTCTTGTTGGTCCAAAAAACCTTAGAAATTCCTTTCCAAATCAAACTTTCAGTTTGGATGCAGTTACTCTTTCTCTTAACAGCTCTGTGAGGAACCTTGGAGTTATTTTTGATCAGGATTTGTCCTTCAATTCACATATTAAATTTGTTTCTAAGACTGCCTTCTATCATTTGCGTAATATTGCCAAGATTAGGAGCATCTTGTCTCAGAGTGATGCTGAGAAACTGATCCACGCTTTTGTTAGCTCGAGATTAGATTATTGTAACTCTTTATTATTAGGCTGTCCTAAAACATCTTTAAAAAGTCTTCAGCTGATCCAAAATGCTGCAGCAAGAGTTTTAACAGGTACTAGAAAGAGAGATCATGTCTCTCCGGTTCTGGCCTCCCTTCATTGGCTTCCCATAGAGTTTAGAATTAAGTTTAAAATCCTTCTTCTTACTTACAAAGCTCTAAACAATCAGGCTCCTTTTTATTTAAAAGATCTGATACTACCGTATTATCCTAACAGAGCACTACGCTCCCAAAATGCAGGATTACTTGTAATACCTAGAATCTCCAAAAGTACAATGGGAGGCAGAGCCTTCAGTTATCAGGCTCCTCTCCTGTGGAATCAGCTGCCAATCTGGATTCGGGAGTCAGACTCAATCTCTGTTTTTAAAAATAGGGCTAAAACCTACCTTTTTGATATAGCCTACAATTAGGGAGGGATCATGTGTTTCTGAACCCTCCCTTAGTTATGCTGCTAATAGGTTTAGTCAGCCGGGGGACCTCCAGTAATGCACTGGGCCTCACTCCTTTTCTCACTCTCAATGAAATATTTTTTTTTGCTGGTCATTAACATTTGTTTGTTCTCTCCCATAGATTGAGTCCCCATCGTGCTGTTTGCTCTCTACATGTCTGTTCTTTTCTTCTTCTCTATCCCCTCACCCCCCAGCCAGTCGCAGCAGATGACTGCCCCTCCCTGAGCCTGGTTCTGCTGGAGGTTTCTTCCTGTTAAAAGGGAGTTTTTCCTCTCCACCATCGCCAAGTGCTTGCTCACAGGGGATCGCCTGATTGCTGGGGTCTTTCTGCAACTGTGGGGGTTCCCCCTACAGTTGATAGTGCTATGAGATGACTGTTGTTGTGAAATGGCGCTATATAAATAAAGTTGAATTGAATTGAACTACCACAGAGCGAAGAAAACGCCTCGACATGGACACAGAAAACAGCCTGGAAACTGGACACTAAGTTCTGGACAAACACAAATATTTGAGAACATGTATAAGGGGTTCAGTTTAATTTTTGATATTGCAAAACTTTTGTTCATGTACATTTGAAATATTTATAAAGAGAAAACTGGTGAAAATTTAAAAAAAAATTGTTATTACACACTGTTTTAAGCATTTAAAACATAATATTGACACATACTTTCCAGATTTTGAAATGTACACTTCTTCTGAAAAACAGGGCAAAATATTTTACACGAACGACATTTTATGACATATTTATCAAAAAAAAGATAAAAAAGCACCAGGCAAGCTATTAAAATTATAGCACTAAAAGGCTTTAAAGCATTCCAGCAAATTTCCAGCCAATGTGAAATGTTTCACGAGTGGAACACCAGAATTTTAAGAGGTTAAAGATTAAACATTCAACATTTCAAACAGGAGTAGCTCATTTTACTAAATTAGCTTTAACATTTTTATTGGTGTTATAATCACCGACAAAGAACAAGTGAAGCACAACATGAAAACTCACTGCAACATACCACACCCAAAAGTACACACAGAACACACAGTGTGTATCTGTGTGGCCTAGTCAGAAATGTTCTCACAGTCCAAGCAATAACACACGTCTGTGCATGGAAGCTCGTTCTGTCTGCACGTGCATCTCCCTTTCACAATGTTGTGGTTTTTTTTACAGGAGCAGTATACAAGCTCCAGAATGCTGAGAAGTGCAGGGGGAAGAGTCATCCAGTCGATCTCAAAGGAGTCTCCCTCAGTCTTCCAACCATGGGCCATCGGTGGAGGTATGTCTGGCTGACTCTGCAGGCATCTTATGTAGATGGCTGCCTGGTAGTTTGTTCACTGAATGTGTTTATATAGTGAGTCTCTGGTGGAAGACTTCTGTCTGTGCACTTGTTACTCTTAAACAGTTGGCATCTTGTGTAACTCACATCCTTGGAGCCTTTGAGGTCATACAGAACACAAGTTAATTTTTCATTGGCCTCATACTGTTCTGGGAGTAGTTGAAAAGATTTTCCCAGCGTCTTTAATGACACGCAATGTTCTTTGTTCGACAGTTGTATTTTCATTGTTTAAGTTTCTCTCTTAGCCTCTTTCAATTATATTTTTGAGTTGTATACTTTTCCCTTCTGCATATGATGCATTGCCTTGGGAGCAGATGTGGTGCTCTTCTTAGGTGGACTGGAACCTCTGTTTTTGCTGACTGGAGAACCCGGTTTGGTTGGGAATTTGTAGCGGAAGTACTGTATGTGGTTCTTCATCTAAAATATTGTAAAGGAGACAAAATTGGGTGGGATGCTTAATTTGGGACAACTATACACTACCGTTCAAAAGTTTGGGGTCACTCAGACAATTATTTTGTGTTTTCCATGAAAAGTCACACTTATTTACCACCATGAGTTGTAAAATGAATAGAAAATATAGTCAAGACATTGACAAGGTTAGAAATAATGATTTGTATTTGAAATAATAATTTTTTCCTTCAAACTTTGCTTTCATCAAAGAATCCTCCATTTGCAGCAATTACAGCATTGCAAACCTAACATGATTGCACAAGGGTTTTCTAATCATCCATTTGCCTTCTGACGCAATGAGCAAACGCATTGTACCATTAGAACACTGGAGTGATAGTTGCTGGAAATGGGCCTCTATACACCTATCTAGATATTGCACCAAAAACCAGACATTTGCAGCTAGAATAGTCATTTACCACATTAGTAATGTATAGAGTGTATTTCTGATTAGTTTAGTTATCTTCATTGAAAAAGTGCTTTTCTTTCAAAAATAAGGAAATTTCTAAGTGACCCCAAACTTTTGAACGGTAGTGTATATTTACTGCAAAAGTGTTCAATCTAAAGATCACTACATTGTGTTAACATTGTCTCTTCTGTTCTACAGGTAACTTCAGCGGCTCAGACATTCCTGACACACTCCTGGACCTGTCTGCATCTTTCCTTCTTGTCTTAAATTGACTATTAATGTTTACACTCATTAATGTACATGATCAGTTCAGATGGATTTCATCAAATTAAAAATGAATACTCACCATCACTTGTGTGTGTTATGTCCATAACCAATACTTCAATAATGAGGATGAAGATGCAGTCGAACGTAACTTTATTGAACAGACTCACGGAATACTAAGGCGCTCCTGTCAAGGCAGAGGCACTGGTCGAAAAGAGACCACTCCATAAACGGTCAATATGTACGTCCACACCCCGCTGTGCCAGCCCCCCACCCCAACACGGTGTTGGGGTGGGGGGTGTTGGGGTGGGGGGTGTTGGGGTGTTGGGGTGCTAAACCACTGCGCCACGGCTGCACGGTGGCGCAGTGGTTTAGCACTGTGGCAGCACAGTTTTACCCTCGGCCGGGGGACCGCGGGGATCATGAGATCATGGGTTCGATCCCAGCCCCCGACCAACAGTGAGCTGTGTGGAGTTTGCATGTTCTCCCCGTGTTGCGCGGGTTTACTCCGGGATTTCTCCGGTTTCCTCCCGCATACCAAAAACATGTAGGTTTAGGGCGCTCGCGCACGCAGCGACCAGCAGCCGGTGGCTTGTCACCAGACTGCAAACCAAGTCTACCTACGGGTACAAATAAGTAACAAAAAAAAAAAAAAAACACCCTCACCCTACAACTTGGGCAAATTACACATCACACATGCAATTAAATGCAGTAGTATACACAGTGTTGGGCTTTTTTTTTTTTTTTTAACAGAACACACACATACACACACACAGGGCAATCCCACAATGAGTAAGTGTGAAACATATCACTTACGTGGCTTGGGCAGTTCACACCTATTAACATTTTCTGCACAAACCCATTGACAAATGCGGCTCACCTTTTTTTTTTTTTTTTTTTAAACATAAGCTCCCAATCCAGCCACTTTTTTGCATCTACCACTTTGACAAACAACAACAACACAGCCCCGGTAGTGCACACATCAACATTACAGTCATTAGCATGTTAATAGTTAACCCCAGAACACACTGCCCCCTTGTCACCATACAGTCTCTGGGAGACCACACCCTGCAGACCCGTCTGGCGGGTCCCGACCAGAGCTTCTTCTACGCTTCACCCCCGGAGATGAACCACGTTGGCACCCCAACACCTCCTTCTCCTCACCGGCACATCTCAGCTCATTGGGGTGTCTCCATGAGCCATTGGACATTTGAAGATAACCGTCCCTCTGGACGGCCACCACCTGCAGCCATCCCCGGTCCTCTCGTTATTTTCTCTTGCCATGAACCCCCCTTAGCCGAGCCTCCTCCCTGGGTTGAACCACGTCAGTGACCCGCAGGGGAGCTCAACTTTGCTTCAAACGTCCACGACATTTAGACCAGGCTTCCTCTCTGGGTCGAACTGCTCCAGCGAACCCATGAGAAGCCCGACTCAGCCTCCAGTGTTCCTGTGTAGCACGTCTGTCCACTGTGCCAGCTGGTCCTGCCCCGCTTTTTTTCATTTTGAACGCCAGTGAAGCCGTTGCAGCCCCTTGCTTCTCGGTACCTCCCGGCCAAATTCCGGAAGGAGCTGTCCTCAAAGCTCCACTCACTGTCACGGGCGTTCCACCATGCCACCCAGTTCCCACATCCAGGGTAACTTGGGCCCTAGCACCAGAACCCACCCACGATGGCCCTGGGTGAGATTGATCCTGTCCATCTCCCAGAATACTAGGTCAATCTTCGTCCCATACTGCATCATCCACCACGCATGGAACCGGTTGGTCCCACAAACCACGGCCCGACCACTTCTCTCCGATACTGCTGGTAATTGTAAAACCCAGTCCATAAAACAGGTCGCAGCCCATCACATTCAACCCCTTGACAGTCACCACGAACTGGATATTTGAGACCACAGCCGACTTGTACCTCGCTGTCAGCTCCAGTGAACCCATGATGGCTAGTCTGTTACCTCCATAGCCACAATATGGCGTCGACAGTCCTCTTACACGGTAATGCGGGAACAAACTCATCACAGTAGGTCAGTTCAACACGGATGCCGCTGAGCCCATGTCCACCAACAACGGCACTTCCACGCCGTCCAGCACCACGTCACAATAAATACACCCATCTGTGCTCGGGGAGATGGTGTGAATAACTGTAGGAGTCGTGACGTGGGAATCCGTTCTGCGTCGCCATTCCCTTCACTCAAACTTTTTGCAGGCCCTGGCGAAATGATGTAGAAGTCCACACTTGCCCGACACTCTCTTGCCTTGTATTGGTGCTTGGTGGACCCGCAGCCCAAACATCTGGGTGACCCTGGGGCGGAGCTAATCTTAATAGCAGTAGCGTAGTCTTCTTTATCTTATGCGCTGTCATCGCTACCCAGGTCCACAGCCTGTGCCGCTGATTGTGAGTCAGACTGCCTCAACGTTGTTCTCTCAAACAAAGTCCTTTGATAATTTATCCGCTGCTTCCTTCTGTTGAGCTATTTTCACAGCTGCAGTCAACGTCCGTTCACCAGAGTGCGTGAGGAGCCTGGACCATGCCGCAGAACATAGCGTGTGCGCCGCCAACTGATCGCAGACCATTTCTTCCTCCAAAGCCCCGAGTTGGCACTCTCCAGCCACCTGGCGCAGGCTTGCAACATACCATTGCCCCGACTCTCCTGGCTGCTGGTGTCGCTGTCGGAACTGGATCCGTCGGACGATGATATTCTCAGGAGCGTGAAAGTAGTGCGCCATTAGCTCAGCCATGCCCTCAAAACTATCACGCTCTCCCATTGTGCTGAGAATACGTTGCCCTTCCATGCTGAGATTATGGACCAGTATTGCTCGTGCATGTAGAAGAGCTTGAAATAACGAAGCAATGTGATTTTATAAATCAAAGTTTAATTTCAGCTTCACTCCTCTAACAAGTCTCATCTCGGTGCAGAAGCAGAATAAGAGGTCGAACGCAGTCAGACCTTCATATTTATACCCACACTCAACAAAAGACATTGCATATCAAAGCTGACATCCCGCATTACATAATCCCCCCTCCATTGTCCTCCGTCTCCTCCACCTGACCCTGGGTGGTCAGGGAGATCGATCCGGTCTCCACCGCTGCGACTCCGTCTGCTCTTTGATCCTTGCTGGCGGTTGAGACCTCTTGTCCTGTTCTGAGGCTTGAGGTCATTCCACATATGTAATCACTAAACATTCTAATATGTCTATACATATGTAGGTATGGAATATATGATTAATATAAGCCACAGCCCCCCCCCCCAAAAGACTAAGAAAAGGACAATCAAATTAGTTTTACAGTTTAAGATAAGCTCTATGACATATTATACTGTTAAACCTCTTGACAGGGAAAACGAGGAAAAATCTTTCCAGCAGTCATGCTCCTGTAGAGAATTCAGTGGTAACCACAACAGTATAGTAATATCACAAAACAGCCTTAAAACTGTCACGGCACAATCTGATAACACCGTTAACAACTCTTGTCAATTTGCATCAGTCCCTGTGCCGTCTGGGTTTTAATCTTCTCCCGAATCTGCTGTGGGTCCGCTTTGGCGTCATGGTGGGACCCTCCTGTAAGGAATCTGCAGCTTGGGGAGGAGAGTGGTTATTTGTTCCCTGCAGGGGGGCTGAGTTTTTTTTCTTGGGGGGGTCTACCCCGCCGAGGTGCTCTCGCCACCCGTGCAGGTTCGTCTCTCAACAAGAAGGCAGGTTTAAGTCTGTCAATGCTGACTGTTTCTTTTCTGTCCCCTAAATCAAGCACAAAATGCTTATCACCAGGTTCCAGCACTCTGAATGGTCCGTCGTATGGTGGACGAAGGGTTGATTTTAAAGCTTCGTGTCTAACAAAAACGAACTCAGCATTTTTTAAAGCTTGGGGGACAAAAACCCGTGGAAAAGAGTGATGTGCCGGTCCGGGGAGAGTGTCCGGTCCGGTGCTGCCTAAAGGCCTCAGGGCTGGAAGATGCCCAGGCTCTGGATTCTCTGGTAAAAACTCACCTGGGAGTCTGAGAGGTTGTGCAAAAACTAATTCTGCTGGGGAGACGTCTAGATCCTCTTTAGGTGCAGAACGCAACCCCAATAAAACCCAGAGAAGTTTATTCACCCAATTTGTATCCGTTAGTGAGGCTCTGAGGGCGGCCTTTAAAGATCTGTGAAAACGCTCGCATAACCCATTAGCCTGAGGGTGATAAGCGGTGGTGTGGTGAATTATCACCCCTAAGCTGCTGGCCATGGCTGACCAAAGCTCTGAGACAAATTGAGGCCCCCTATCGGACGTGATGTCCGATGGGACGCCGAAACATGCCACCCAGTTTGTTAAAAAAATGCGAGCGACTTCCGCAGCTGTAGTTGACGCCAAAGGGACCGCCTCAGGCCAGCGCGTAGTACGGTCTATCATTGTTAACAGGTGTGTGAAACCCTGAGACGAAGGTAGTGGTCCCACGAGGTCGACATGAACGTGGTCAAACCTTCTGGCTGGGATTCGGAAAGGCTCTAGAGGAGCTTTTGTGTGTTTGTGTATTTTGGCGCGCTGACAAGACATGCAAGTTTTTGCCCATTCCTTTACATTTTTGCGCAGGCCCGGCCAAACAATCTTTTCCGCAACCATTTTGACCGAGGCGCGCACCCCTGGGTGTGCGAGGGAGTGAACCGAGTCGAAAATGCGGCGGCGCCATGCAGCTGGGACTACCGGGCGAGGTCAGCCGGTTGAAACGTCGCAGATTGGGGGGGTACGCCGTCACGTACGCCACCATCACCCGGGACCTCAAATGGGAGCCAACCATCAGCTCCCTCATCAAAAAGGCCCAGCAGACGATGTTCTTTCTGCGGCAGCTGAGGAAGCTCAAGCTACCCACCAAGATGTTAGTGCAGTTCTACACGGCCATCATCGAGTCCATCCTCACCTCCTCCATAACCGTGTGGTACGCAGGAGCCACTGCCAGGGACAGACTAAGGCTGCAGCGCGTCGTGCACACTGCTGAGAAGGTGATCGGCTGCAAGCTCCCATCTCTCCAGGACCTGTACATCTCCAGGACCCGGAGGCGTGCAGGCCGGATCATAGCCGATCCTTCACACCCTGGTCATGTACTGTTTGCCACCCTCTCCTCAGGTAGAAGACTTTGGTCCATTCAGACTAAAACCTCCCGGCACATGAACAGCTTTTTCCCCTCTGCCATCAGACTGCTGAACATTAAGTGACTTATTGACTCTCGTGCACTATATACAGCAGCTCAACCAGACTCATGTCATTCATCACTGTTTTTCTGTTGCATTATCGACTGCACTATGTGGTACTCCACATCATCTGCTACTTGCTAATTTATTTAAAACTGCTGTGACTAGTATTACTCATTATTATTATTATTATCACTTATTATTCTACACTTATTGCATGTTTTTAGTCTTTAAGTTTTTTAGTTTATCTCTTTATCTTATCATGTTTTAATGTTGCAGCATTGCACCGAGACAAATTCCTAGTTTGTGTACTACATGAACAATGGCAATAAATCTGATTCTGATTCTGACGTAAACCCCTTTCCTCCAGTCTTAACCCTGTTGGTCCAGACAGGAGCGCGCACGTCCACGTCACTGCTTTGTTCCTCTGCCATGGCTGCGTAATCTATCCCTACGTGAATTGGGGCCGCGTACGCATCCTCGTTGGCGAAGAGTTCTGCGGCTGAGGTAGTATAATCTGTCTCCTCGTGCTCTGGCGATGTCACAGCGCGAGAGAGGCAGTCTGCTACCACGTTAAGTTTGCCTGCCACATGTCGAATGTCTGTGGTGAACTCTGAGATTGCCGCTAGCTGTCTTTGTTGCCTGCCTGACCATGGTTCTGAAATTTTAGTCATCGTAAAAGTGAGCGGTTTGTGGTCTACAAAAGCCGTGAAGCACCGCCCTTCTAACCAGAACTGGAAGTGGCGGATGGATAAATGAAGCGCTAGCAGCTCCCTGTCAAAAGTGCTGTATTTACGCTCTGTTTGGTTTAAAGATTTGCTAAAAAATGCTAAAGGTTGCCAGGTTACGCCAACATGTTGTTCCACGACTGCCCCTATGGCCAGGTCTGAAGCGTCTGTGGTTAACACTATGCGGGCCGAGGGATCGGGGTGAACCAACAATGTGGCATTCGCTAGAGCACCTTTTACTTCCGCGAAGGCACGTTCGTGCTCCAGGGTCCATTCGACCGCGCTGGAAGGCTTTTGTTTTCTGAGCGCGGCATACAGGGGCTGCATGAGTTGAGCTGCGCGGGGGAGGAAACGGTTGTAAAAATTCACCATTCCCAAAAATTCTTGCAGCGATTTGACCGTCTGTGGTCGTGGAAAATTTTTTACCACGTGGACTTTGTCCGGCAATGGGACTGCCCCCTTCGGTGAAACTCTGTGTCCCAAAAAATCAATTTGTGACATGCCGAATTTGCATTTGGCTGGGTTGATTATTAACCCGTGCTCTTCTAGTCTCTGAAAAACTGTAGTGAGGTGTTGTTCGTGTTCTTCCTCGGACGGGCTGGCTACCAGCATATCGTCGAGGTAGACGAACATGAAGGGGAGGTCGCGTAATACCACGTCCATCATACGCTGAAAGGTTTGAGCAGCGCCTTTGAGGCCGAACGGCATCCGCAAAAATTCAAAAAGACCGAAAGGGGTTATTACTGACCGAACACCAGAGAGTGGCAAAACTAGGGGCGGTGGAGTGATAATGTATGTTAACAACAAGTGGTGCAGACCGGGACATATCACTGTTAAACAACGACACTGCAGCAAAGACATTGAGTTGCTAGCTGTTAGCATGAGGCCTACATATCTCCCGAGAGAACACTCACACGTGATCTGCATTGTTGTTTATGCAAATCCGACGGCGAACGCTGGGACAGCGCGTGACGTCATCCATTCAGTAACCAGCAGGCTGCAGACAGAACACCCAGATGCTCTTCTCCTCATCTCAGGCGATTTCAACCACGTTTCACTGTCTCCCATTCTGCCCACTTTCACCCAGTATGTCACATGCCACACTAGAGACAATAAAACACTGGATTTGTTCTACGCAAACACTAAGGAGGCGTACACCTCATCACAACTCCCCCCACTTGGGAGATCGGATCACAACTTGGTTCATCTCCGACCGGTGTACAAACCCCTAGTGC
This sequence comes from Pholidichthys leucotaenia, assembly GCA_020510985.1. Lineage (NCBI taxonomy): Eukaryota > Metazoa > Chordata > Actinopteri > Cichliformes > Pholidichthyidae > Pholidichthys > Pholidichthys leucotaenia. The sequence continues at coordinate 255,244,428 of CM035837.1, read as the reverse complement.
ACAGACAACCTCCGGCCATGCACACTGTGGAGTTATGGTCTGAGGAGACAATGGACACTCTAAAGGACTGTTTTGAAGCCACTGCCTGGAAGCAGCTCTGCGATCCACATGGTGAGGACATCGATGGCCTCATTCACACCTTCACGGGCTACCTCAGCTTCTGTGTGGACAAATCCGTTCCCACCAAGACCATACGGCGTCACTCAAACAACAAACCCTGGATCAACCCTGAGATAAAAACACTTCTGAGAGAGAAGAAGAGGATCTTCAGGTCGGGGAACAGGGAGATGCTGAAGTCCGTACAGAGGGAGCTGAGGAGAAAGATCAGAGAAGGCAAGGACAGCTTCAGGAAGAAGATGGAGGACAAGCTGCAACAGAGCGACATCAGCGGGGTCTGGAGAAACCTCAAAACCATCTCGGGGCTCCAGAATACCTCCCCCCAGGCCACGGGGGGCAGGGAGTGGGCGAACAACCTGAATCTGTTTTTCAATAGATTTGACCAACCGCCCTCCCCCCTGTCTGCACAACAACCACTGCTGCCTCTAAGAAATCAAGTCCTGCTGCCCACTCCCCACTCTACCGACACCCCCCCCCACTCCCAACACACAGCCCCCCATCCTGACCCTGACCAAGACCCAGGTGAGGACGGAGCTGAGGAAGATCAAGGCGAGGAAGGCGTCGGGACCGGACGGCATCAGCGCAAAGCTCCTCAAGTCCTGTGCAGACCAGCTGTGTGGGATTGTGACGTATATCTTCAACATGAGCCTGAAACTGGGGAGGGTACCACAGCTGTGGAAAACATCTTGTGTGGTACCTGTACCAAAAACTTCCCACCCCAAAGACCTGAACAGCTACAGACCGGTGGCCTTGACGTCCCACTTGATGAAGACCCTGGAGAGACTGCTCCTTGCTCATCTCCGCCCCCTGGTGGAACCAGCGATGGATCCGCTCCAGTTCGCCTACCAGCATGGCATTGGGGTGGAGGATGCGGTGATCTTCCTCCTTCACCGTTCTCTGTCCCACCTGGAGAAGCCCGGGAATATGGTGAGGATCATGTTCTTTGACTTCTCCAGTGCTTTCAACACCATCCAACCAATGATCCTGAAGGACAAGCTGCTGCGCGCAGGGGTGGACCAGCACCTGTCATCATGGATCCTGGACTACCTCACGAACCGGTCTCAGTTTGTGAGAACCCGGGACTGTGTTTCCGACACGATCATCAGTAGCACGGGGGCCCCCCAGGGAACGGTGCTGGCTCCCTTCCTGTTCACTCTTTATACTGCGGACTTCTCACACAACACAACACATTGCCATCTACAGAAGTTCTCTGATGACTCTGCGATCGTTGGTCTCATCTCCAACGGAGATGAAGCTGAGTACAGAGGGCTTATCCAGGACTTTGTGGACTGGTGCCATCGGAACTGCCTCCAGATCAACGCGAGGAAAACTAAGGAGCTGGTGGTGGACTGCCGCAGGCATGGGCAGCCCCTCACAGCACCAGTAAATATACAGGGAACAGACATCGAGATGGTGACATCCTATAAGTACCTGGGTATTCATCTGAACAATAAACTAGACTGGTCACACAATACTGACGCACTCTACAAGAAGGGACAGCGCAGGCTGTTCCTGCTGAGGAGACTCAGGTCTTTTGGTGTACAAGGGGCGCTGCTGAAGTCATTCTATGACACGGTGGTGGCATCAGCCATCACTTTTGGAGTGGTCTGCTGGGGCAGTGGCATTACTGCAGCCGATAGGAAGAGACTGAACAAACTGATTAAGAAAGCTAGCTCTGTCCTGGGGCAGCGCCTTGATCCGATGGAGGAGATAGGAGAGAGAAGGACGGTGGCTAAACTGTCATCTCTGCTGGAGTCCGAGTTCCACCCTATGCAGGACATACTGGATGCACTGAGGAGCTCATTTAGCAGCAGACTACATCATCCCAGGTGCACAACCGAGAGGTTTCGTAGGTCCTTCCTACCAACGGCTGTCAGACTGTACAACCTAAGCAGGGCTGCTCGCAGAGATAGCAAAAAGACGTAACAAACTAATAGTTTTTTTGAATGCAAAAGATGCAATAGACTTACACAATGGTCCTCTCCGGCATACAACTAGGAACATACCGGTCGCTATGGAGGGTGAGAATATGTATGGGCACATAATCATACCATGTAGGATAACTAAATAGACGGTTATGCTGTTTCATCCCACCTAGCAACAATGCTCTGCACTGTGTGTGTTTATATATTTACATATTTATTCCATCTAGCTACAATGCTCAGCACTGGGTGTGTTTATATTTATATATCTATATATTTATTCCATCTAGCTACAATGCTCCGCACTGTGTTTTTATATATCTACATATTATTCCATCTAGCTACATTGCTCCGCACTGTGTGTGTTTATATACTTGCATATTTATTCCACCTAGCTGCAATGCTCCGTACTGTGGGTGTTTATGTATTTACATATTTATTCCATCTAGCTACAATGCTCTGCACTGTGTGTTCATATATTCATATATTTATTCCATCCAGCTACAATGCTCTGCACTGTGTGTCTGTGTGTGTGTGTGTATATATATATTTTATAGTAATATGTACATATGTATATTAGCTGCTCTTGCTTGCTTGTTTTTTTTTTTCTTGCCTTCTGATTGTTGCTCTGAGTGTTGCTATCCCTGTGCTGTTGCAATCCTGGAATTTCCCCGTTGTGGGACTAATAAAGGCTTATCTTATCTTATCTTATCTTACAGCCGTTTTAGGAATGTCTTCCGCTCGAACGGGGACTTGGTGATAGCTGCGGACCAAGTCTATTTTAGAAAAAATGCGCGCACCCGCCAGATGTAGTGAAAAATCTTGGATGTGAGGAATTGGGTAGCGGTCATGCGCTGTCGCATTGTTTAATTTGCGGTAATCGCCGCAAGGTCTCCAAGAACCATCGGTTTTCGGGACCATGTGGAGTGGCGATGCCCAGGGGCTTTTCGAGCATCTAATAATGCCTAATTTTTCCAGGGTGGCAAACTCGTCCCGTGCTATGGCGAGCTTGGTCGCGTCTAAGCACCGAGCTTTGACGAACACGGGTGGGCCTGTTGTGGGGATGAAGTGTTCAACCCCGTGTTTCGCTACTGTCGCTGAAAATTTTGGAACTGTGAGTGCTGGAAATTGGGTGAGGAGTTGGTCAAACTTACCTCCTGCTGTTGTGACGCTGGCCTGCACGGGTAGTGGAGAAACTCAAGCTGAGCAGGGAATAGAAGAAAATGACAATGCATTAACCAAGCGCCTATTTGCTAGATCGACTAACAACCCATGTGCACACAAAAAATCAGCGCCCAACAAGTTAAAGCTCACCACCGCTACAATAAATGTCCATCTATAGTTGCGGCCGTGGATGCAAAGAGGCAGGTTCCTTTCACCGAAGGTGTCGATGATCGAGCCGTTGGCTGCCATCGCTCCATTCCCCCGGGGACCCATGGCCCGGTCTGCGTGGGAAGGGGTGATAAAACTCAGCTGAGCTCCGGTGTCGATCAGGAACTGTCTCCCGGTGTGTCAGTCAGTCACATACAGTAGCTTGTTTTTCTCACCGAGAGCCGCAGCTGTTAACGGTCTCTCGGCTTTGGCGTTTCCCGAACTTTTGAATTTGCAGGGGGGCACGCACTTGTACGCCCTCTCGGCGAAACGGTGGTGGTAATAGCAGAGGTCGTTCCGCCTGCTGCGCCTTGGTCGTGTTGCCGCCATGGTGGGCGGGCTCTGCTCGGTTGTCTGTGGTTCTCCGCTGCTCTGGGCTTCCGCGCTGAGACCTGCGGATGATGCTGTGGCCATCTGTTCCCCGCAGGCGTTGATGAGCCGCTGTGCTTCTCGGGCCAGCGTGCGGAAGTCCTGCTGGGTGCTGCACCGCATGTTGACCAGCGTCCCTCTCATGTGTGGCGGCAGAGTGCTGAGGAAGATGTGTTGGAAGAGGAAGTTGTCGTTGTCCTCTTCCTTGAGCTGCAGCATGTCCTCCATGAGGGCCTTGGGTCTGCATCCTCTGTGGCCGTAGATCGCCAGGATCTTCTCTGCTCTCTCCTCGGCTGAGGGGACGAAGTTCTCGACGATGGTCGCTTTAAGCTCTCTGTATTTGTCATGGGCGGGCAGCTGTTGGATTATGCTCCGTGCACATCTTGACGTGGCAGCGTCGAGTTTGGTGACGATGTGATAAAACTTCGTCTCGTCCGCCGTTATGCCCGCCAGTGCAAACTGAGCCTCAGCTTGCTGGAACCACGAGCTCGGGTCTTCTTGCCAGAATTCTGGCAGCTTGACGGTGACGGCGCTTGTGTGGGCCGTCCCTGATGTGTCCGCCGGGTGAGAGCGCCTTTCTTCTGCTCTCACGGTGGGGCTGGGGATGGTGCTCGGTTGAGCCCTCTCTGTAGCTTCTGCCGTGGGGGAACGTCTTCCATCCGTTCCCCTGTCTGCATGGGCGCCGGCGCTTGCCTGGGTCGCCTCTGATGAGTTAATCGCGGGAGAACGTCTCTGTTCCATCCTCACGTCTGGTCACCAGTGTAGAAGAGCTTGAAATAACGAAGCGATGTGATTTTATAAATCAAAGTTTAATTTCAGCTTCACTCCTCTAACAAGTCTCATCTCGGTGCAGAAGCAGAATAAGAGGTCGAACGCAGTCAGACCTTCATATTTATACCCACACTCAACAAAAGACATTGCATATCAAAGCTGACATCCCGCATTACATAATCCCCCCTCCATTGTCCTCCGTCTCCTCCACCTGACCCTGGGTGGTCAGGGAGATCGATCCGGTCTCCACCGCTGCGACTCTGTCTGTTCTTTGATCCTTGCTGGCGGTTGAGACCTCTTGTCCTGTTCTGAGGCTTGAGGTCATTCCACATATGTAATCACTAAACATTCTAATATGTCTATACATATGTAGGTATGGAATATATGATTAATATAAGCCACAGTGCACATAGTTTCTCCAATTCGCTGAGGTTCAGTGCCACCAAATAATTTTGGGATGCTGCAAACCACCTCGCCCAGGGAACTGGCGGCTCGCCTGGGAGCTCCAAAAATGGCCGAAAACTAGTAACTCTTTTTCCATAGCTTTATCCTCGTTGCCAAATGTTATGTCCATAACCAATACTTCAGTAATGAGGCTGAAGACGCAGTTGAACGGAACTTTATTGAACAGACTCATGGAACTCTAAAGAGCTCCCATCGAGGCAGAGGTGCTGGTTGAAAAGTAGACTGTGCCTCTTCCGGGTAGGCCTTTTATACTCTGGGTGGCGGCAGAACCGGAAAGGTGTAGCCGTCACCCATAACACAATAATAATAATAATAATCATCATAATTAATACATTACATCATGTACTGATTTTTGTGTCCTTTCTTGGGCTCTTTCAATATTTCTTGTATTAGCATACTGCATGTAGCATTGTCTATGACAGCCTATGTTAACTGACATCTGAAGGATGGGTATTATGCAAATTATATTTTTCTATTGCTTTTTCAGCTATTTTGCTTTCCTTTGTATCAAGATTTACCCACTCTATGCACAAATTCTTTTCCAACTCCTGTCTGAAAACTGAATTATATTTTCTAGAGAGTTTGTAACATGCATACAGCACTCCATACCTGTCCCTGATATCCATGCTTGCTAATGAAAGCACGTGTCTGACTTGACATAATTGACATGTTATAAATAAAGATAGGCCCATACCAAAGCAAGAAACTGAGCAGCAGACATAAGGGTGGGACAAACTATTTTAACATTCTGATCACATCTAAATATAACAAGTGATGCTGGTGTAATAGTATATTATGAATAAATATTAAATTTCCTAAGGATGTTGTGATACATTGTTCTTAATGGTATATATTTTGTTCACAGAATAAACCTGAAAATGTATGTGACAATCTGTGAGGTAATGAATCAAAGCTTATGAATGTATTATGCTTTATAATTTTGCACTTGTGTGGTTGTTTTTCAACAATTAATACATTGTTTTGGCAAGCTAGTTAAATTCTTCAAAATGAATATTCACGGGTCAGACCGGCTGCATTTTCACCTTTTTTTTTTTTTTTTTTTTTTACCGTGGAGGTGTGTGTGTGTGTGTGTGTGTGTGGGGGGGGGGGGGGTCCTGATTAAGTCGATCGTGATTGGTGTGTGCGGTCACCTACCGCAACGTAGCTAAAGCTGTTCTGAGAGATGCCGGAGAGGACTGACGATAAAAATGTACGTTTATTAAAAAAAAATGCCGGCAAACCGAGGCTGCCAACAAATTTTCTCAGATTTACCCAAAATAGAGAAGACTATATTTAAAAAATGGCGTACTCTTGCGATGCGGATCGATCAATGACACGAAAAATGCACTTGGCCCACCACCTAATAAGGCTCACCTCTACATCACTGTCAGAGAATCTTTTCTCCTCTCTGCTTTCTTTACAAATTGAGGGAAAACTGTTGACTGTAGCCAGGCTAGCAGTGGTTCTGGGCGGCATTTGTCCGCCCACTCGTCAGTCTTGCTCACCCAATCAGAAGGCTTTCTTTGTTTGATTGCTCACCCCAACTGCCAATCAGAATGTGAGCAGCCGTTGCTCCTCTCTTGTCTTCACGTCTCAGGAAGACTGGGCAGCGCATGCAGTCAAGCAGCAGCCAGGTAGTTTACTTTCAGTTTATTTTGTAGTTAAAAGTTGCGGTGAGGATCAAGTAGGAGCTTCCACTGTGTTCTCAGACTTAAAGGGATCATTGACTGCTCTTTATACACATTTCAACAACTAAGTCATGTCTTAATGAAGTGCTTGTGGCATATTTTGTTCAGATTTTCGTTTTTTTTAAATTATTGAAGCAATTTTTTTTTTTAATATTTCTTGGCTTTCTTCAAACGCTCTGATTCAAAGCCACCCACTTTAAGAAACAGACTTCAGCTGTTCAACTCCACCCTCCCTCTTATGTCAGTTAGCCATTAGCTGAGTAGCTTTAGTCGGCTCCTTCCACCTCGGTTGAGCACTGAGCAGCACTTTGGTTCACTGATCCACAGTCAATGGTGTATGTTGTGTCAGTCCGGTTTCTCTCCCAATAAATTTTGCCGTGATTCCACAACAAATCACTAGCACTGCGTGCTGGACGATTGCCGCAACCCGAGGCAAGCCACCGAGCCAAGGGATCTCAAAAGGCGTTTTTCCACTTGGCACACTTTGGCCTCGTTTCGCACGGTTCGGCCTCCTTTGTCCGCTTTTCCTTTCGGCACCCAATGGCCTAACAGTTCCGTTATTTCGGAACTGTTCCACTTTTATCAGCACCGATAAAAGTAGGTCCGAAGGGTACCGGCACGGTTTCGTCACGCCACTGCTGGCCATTCATTGGTCTGGGCGTAGCGTCATGACAGTGGGCGTTACGCTGACTTTTGAGAATCGCTTGCTGGTCGCCATTTGCAATTTTTCGTCAGTGAGCCCGTGAACAAATGATATTATAAACCACAATGATAGAATGACTTAACAGAAATCAGCAGAAATCTAACACAGCGGTCCAGCAGAGTTTCCTGTGCGTTTCGGCTGATGAGAGAATGCAGAGGGAAGCAGACTGAGCTTGCAGTGGGGCACACAAGCAGACCCACCACAAAATAGACGGAGACGCACCGGGAATTAGACCTAGCCGCCCAAATTGAATTGAATGTGCAGCCGCGACGCACCCAACTTCAGCAGTTGAAGCCGTGATATTGTGATATACAGGACGGTGAGTGATGTGATATTCATGCTTTATGTTATTTTTTCCAACAGTGGAAAGTTCACTTAGGACAGACGAAAACTTAATTGTGTTTAAACGATGACCTAGCTTAATGCTACGTCCGTCCTTGTATGTTGCTTTTTTGTGTTGACAATATCTGATGAAATAAGCTAGTTGTAATCCTGGTTAAAAAGTTTATTTTATTTATTTATTTTTTTTTACATGTTGCACTTTTGTGCTGTGCATATACTTAATTTATGTGTATTTCATTGTAGAGTCCAAACAGGATCTGCTCAGAATGGCGACGTTTTGACACCAATGTATTGTGACAGGTAAACAACACATCATATTTATAGTCAAATCTTTTGCTTTTTAAAGCGAGGTAGTCGGATACGCAAAAGCCGATGGTGTATAGAACACGTATATTAGGACGTGAAATGTCGGCATCGAAACTGCTCTCATTTAGCTGTAATTAATATTCAAAAATGATATTTTCGGGAGGAAAGAATTCAATTTAAACAGCCAAGGACCAAAAAACGTACATTTGCTCATGGAACAGGTCATTCACACTTGCAGACAATCGCGCTATATGTGTCTGTAGGATTTTCTTTCCATGCACGCAAAAAAAAGCATTTTTTTCCCAGATCCGACTACCTCACTTTAAGTTAAAGTTTAGGTAAAGTGCCAAATTTAAAGTAGCACAATTTCCACTTAAAGTAGAACTGAACCCACCTTTTTGCGCAAAAAGTAGAATAGCAGATTAATTCCTTATTACCTATTGTATTTTTCAACACATAAAAGAAATTTTTAGGCCGTGCGATGGCCAAGCTATAAGCCGATAAACTTTTGCCTCTGGCTGGCAGTGCCAAACAAACCGGAAGTAGTGCAGACGATGCTGCGTGACGTCACGAGTGTGAGCCTTATCAAAACAACAATGGCAGATGATAGCAGTTCCAGCAGTCAAGAACACCAGAGTTTTCAGAGTGAAGAGGCATTCAGGATCAGTGACAAGACAGAGGAGGATGCAGGAGTGTCAAATGAACAGGAAGAGAGCGAGGGAGGCATCGAACTGTACAGATTAGAGCCAGAATTTTCGGGGGATTCCGGCACCGACTCAGAGTCAGACCGCAGCAGTGATGGGGAGGAGAGTCGCTTATTGAATACAGAATGGTGAGTCTTCTCTACTTTGGCATGTTTGGGGTGTCAGGATAAGGAAAATTAACAATAAAAAAGAGAGAAAAAAAACCCAAAAGCATTTTTCCAACTTATTATTTATACATAGGGCTAGGACTGTACAATAGCCTGGCCGTGTACACACTTGGCATTGAATAGACACATCCGTGGCGTAGGGTTAACACGTGTATTCAGGACAGGTTCCATGACCATGGGCTATGTATTACAATACTTCTACAGACTATAGTGGCAATACACATGAACAGAACTGGCCTCTGCATTTGACTGTGCTATTTATAAATAATATCTACAGTGATCCCTCACTTATCGCGTTTAATGGGGACCAGAACCGACCGCGAAAAGTGAAAAACCGCGAAGTAGCGTCACCCCCCCCCCCCAAGGGCGTCACAAGCACTATTTTGCACAAAAAGGCACAAGAGAACAGCGAAAAGTGCCACTAAGCAACACGAGCGATAAAGAACAATGAATGCGGTCTTCCTTCGCTGGGTATGGGCGCTCTGCAGGGAGAGAAGCTGGGTAAAACGTCTCGGCCAATCAGCTTGCGAGGTAAAACGTCTCGGCCAGTCAGCTTGCGAGATTCCCGAGCGGTGAAGAGGTGGGCGGAGAGGAGTGGAGCGGTGGTCAGAGAGGTGGATTTTGAGTTGTGCGGGCTCTCCGTGTTGATACCTGATTAATGTAGTCTCCCTGCCTTCTGCTAGCGCCCGGGCAACTTTCGTGCCATTTTTTCTCAATTTTGAATTTTTGATGAATATTTTTGAAAAATCCGCGATGCACTGAGGGCGCGAAAGGTGAAACGCGAAGTAGCGAGGGATCACTGTATATCTAGAAACGCATCGCTTCCCGGTCGCTTTTCCTCCCCTTTTCTTTTCTTTCGTTGCCATGACAGCTTTCCTTGGCCACTGAACAGATCTTCCCAGGTGTTGGAAGTGTTTTGTAGTCGACTATCACGACAAAATGCACCAAAAACAACCAGTGTCGACGTGCTCGCAATGGTAAACATGAGGACTGGGTCACACTCGTGACGTCACGCGAAACTCCGGCTGCACTTCCGGTTAATCGGCGGATTCGTCTGATTTTTCAGGGCGGGAAATTCAAAATCGCAATTTTCTCCAAGATTCCGGGATTTGTGGAGGGGGTGCCAATGATAAATTATCTTTATAATTGTATGTACTGTCACCCAGTGCCGTTCAATGCCGTTCAGTTCAGTTCACCTTTAATATGAAAGGGACTGAATTGAGATTTATTTGTGTGAATATTAATTACAGAGTAATTGAAAATGAATGGCACATCCAATAGTAGCCACCATAAAATAAACCGCTTGTTTATTTGTTTTTATCAGATCACTTCTGAGATCCTTTATGAGTTATAGTCATAATAGTGTATCTTGCACCTTGGGGAATGGGAGATGTTCAGTCACCATTAGAATTTAGTTTATATGTGTATAGTATTTCATCTTTAAACTCATTCAGTAATAGAACACATTACAAATATTTGAGACCCATTGTTGTGCTTCCTTTTATATTTTAGCAATACAAGCACAAAACACCACCCACACTTGAAACCAGGGCGACACAGCGGTGGCTAAACTTTTATTGATAACGTTATTTCACACCATCACAACAACTCAGTATTTAAACTCAGTATAAATGGTGTAGAGATTGAAAGGGTATCCAAAATTAAAATCCTTGGTGTAATAATTGATAATAAACTGTGTTGGAAGTCACATATTAATTATATTAAAGGTAAAATATGCGACTTCCGGTTATGGCTGCCACGTGAGAAGGACACGTATCACTCTGCTGTGCTCCTAGAGAAAAAAAATCGGCAAATAACTCTCTCATTTGGGACAGAACGTATCCCAGCGTTTGGGCGAGGATATGTCGGTGAAGCCTGAGGCTGGAAAACCAGGTAGAGGAAAAAGCGAGCCGCCGAAACAGTCCAAATTAACGGACTTTCACGTCTGTGACGCAGCAGATAAAGCTCCATATATGGCGGAGGAAGCTAGCAGCGGTGCGGTATCTGCGGGCAACGGCACAGGTGCAGTGCTAGCTGCCATTAGTTCAATGAGAGCAGACGTTTCCGCTAAATTTGATGGGATTATGGCAGCGTTGGAAGGAATGAGAAAGGAATTGGGTGACTGTGTAGAACGAATGGCGCAGGTGGAGCTTCGTGTCTCCAGTGCTGAGGATGACGTCACCGGTCTTCAATTAAAGGTGCGCACTTTGGAAAAAAAAAATAAATGTCTGGAAGATAATGTCCTGGATTTGGAGTCCCGGTCGAGACGGAACAACTTGAGGCTGGTGGGTCTACCGGAGGAATCCGAAGGTCGGGACCCATGTTCCTTTTTGGAAAAGTGGATTCCGGAGGCGCTGGGCAGCGCGGAGCTGCAATCAGCAGTCGTTCTGGAAAGCGCACACTGTATCGGCCCACGGAGAGATAAGGGACCACCGAGGACACTTATTATGAAGTTCCTCAGCAACAGAGACAGGATGAAGATCTTCAACGCTGCGCGAGCTAAAGGAGAGATTAAACACCAGGACCAGCAGGTGCGGTTCTACCCAGATTTGGCCACAGGAATCCAACAATTGAGGAAGCAGTTTGATCCCGTACGTAAAGAGCTGCGCAACCTTGGGATTCGTCATGGTGTAATTTATCCTGGGAGACTGTTGACCACGTATGGGGGCAGAACACACATCTTCAAGACCCCAGAGGAGGCGCAGGAGTTCATCAAGAAGATCCAAGAAGAGACTGGTGGGAGCTAAGCATGAACAAAATATAAGGTAGAATATTTAAGCATTTGCACAGGCATCTGACTGATTTGAAGCAAATAGCAAGTTTACAAAATATAGATTGTATTATATATTAAAAAAACAAAAACTATGATGTACAAAGTTGCTAAAAATTTTGGAGTTAAGTTGGAAAACTACAGAAGAGAGTTAATGCTACGTCATTAAAAGCAGTAGAGTTAGGGTGATTGGGAGGATGAAGAAGGAGTGGCTTTGGCTGATCCTCGTGGGTGTGGAGCGGTCGATGGCTATATCGGGAGACGGAATTTTTCTTTTGATTTTGGGGGGATTACCACAAATGTGGGAAGGGGGGATTTGTTTGTGTGTAGTTTGTAGGATGAATGTTCAACCACTCATGTTTTTGCTTCTCTGTATGAGCATGTTTACACTGCAAGGTAATCCCAAACTCCCTATTGATCATAAACCAAAGCGTTAATCTTAATTTAACTTCATGGAATTGCAGAGGTCTACAAAATTTAAAAAAACTTAAACAAGTTATGAATAAAATAAAAGACATGGGTTCAAAAATTGTGTTTTTACAAGAAACTCATCTAATAGAGGAGGATGTAAAAAGAATTAGGAGTAGATGGCAAGGAAGTGTTTTCACCTCATCATTTTCATCCCGAGCCAGGGGAGTTATGACTCTCATACATAAATCAGTCCCATTTCAAGTGAAAAATGTAATTGGAGACAAATTTGGAAGATATTTAATCATTCAAGGATCTTTGCTATTAGAAAATATAAATTTGGTGAACTTATATGGTCCCAATATAGATGATCAAAAGTTCTTTGCTAATTTATTTTTTATCTTATCACTTTCAGGGCAACATATAATAGCAGGGGATTTTAATTGTACATTGAATCCCGGTGTAGATAGATCAACAGGACTGGACTGTACGCACAATGGATGTAGGATGACCATTAATCATTTTATGAAAGAATTGAGATTGCTAGATATATGGAGAGAAATGAAACCACAAGTTAAAGCCTACTCTTGTTATTCCAATACCTACAAGACATTCTCACGTATTGATTATTTTTTGATCTCCACAGAATTAAGGTCCAAGATTCAAAACTGCTTTTATGATAACATCGTGATCTCTGATCATGCACCCTGCTGTCTAATATATGTAGATAAGAAACTGACAAAGGAACCAGGTAGATGGCAATTAAAGCATAAATGGCTTCAGGATGAGGAATTTGTTAAGTACATAGAAAAACAGATGAGTTCTTTGACATCAATACTACACAAACATCAGCATGTGTAAAGTGGGAGGCTTTCAAAGCTTTTATTAGGGGGCATATTATTAGTTATACAGGTTCAAAATCTAAGAAGACTCGAGAGGAGAGAGTCCAATTGGAACATAAAATAAAAATTCTTCAAGAAAAAGTGTATGCAGGAAGTGATCCAAGGTTGGAGAACGAATTACTGATTTTGAGAGCTGAATATGACAAAAAATCAGCGAATAGAGCTGCCTCGAGTCTTCTAAGATTGAAACAATCTTTTTATGAACAAGGTGAAAAATCAGGAAAATTATTGGCATGGCAGATTAAACAATTAGAATTTAAAACACCAATTACCAGTATTATAAGTAACGGACAGGTAGTTATAGATCCTTTAGAAATTAATAGAGCCTTTAGAGATTACTATGAAAAATTATATGATACCAAAAATGAATCTGACTTAACAAAACTAAATGGGTTTTTGAACGAACTATCTATACCGTGTATTCCAAATGAAAACAGGGAGATACTGGAGTCTAAAATTAGTCAAGAAGAAGTTGGGCTAGCCATTGATAATATGAAATCAGAAAAAAGTGCAGGACCAGATGGTCTCCCAGTTGACCTTTATAAAAAATTTAAGAATAAATTAATAAAACCTTTTTTGGAAATGGTTTTAGAAGCATTTCGAAATAGTAATTTACCATCATACATGAATAATGCCTTAATTATACTGTTGCCAAAACCAGGTAAACCCTCTAATAAATGTGAAAATATGAGACCAATAAGCCTATTAAATGCCGACCTTAAGATGATCTGTAAAATTTTAGCAAGACGAATACAAGAAATTTTACCAAATATTATTAATCGAGATCAGAATGGCTTTATAAAGGGAAGACAAGGCTTCCATAATGTAAGAAGACTATTTAATATTATTTATTCTAATAAAGAAGCACCGGATACAGCTCTCTTATCACTGGACGCCGAAAAGGCCTTTGATAGAGTCGAATGGCCCTTTCTTTTTGAAGTCTTCAAAGGTTTGGACTTGGAAATAATTTCATAAAATGGGTTCAGATAATATACAATAATGCTACAGCAGAAATCCTAACAAATAGCAATATTTCAAAATCAATAAAAATCAATAGAGGATGTCGACAAGGCTGTCCACTTTCACCTTTACTGTTTACTATGGCAATTGAACCTTTAGCGATGGCGATACGTTTACATTCACAAATATATGGAATTAAAGTTGGACCAACAGAACATAAAATCTCCCTGTATGCCGATGACATGATTTTGTTTATGTCGAATCTTAAAAAAATCAATTCCGAACTTGTTGAATTTAATAAAGAATTTTGGGGAAATATCAGGATATAAAATAAATAAAACTAAATCTTCAATATTAATGCTAAATGAGACCCAGAGAAATCACCCAGCCCCTGAGGTAAATCAATTCAATGTTGTAAATCAGATTAAATATTTAGGAATCCAAATTGTGCCTAAGCTAGAATCAGTCGCCAGTGTCAACTATGAAGCCTTAATGACAGATATTAATGAGTTACTTCAGAGATGGATGTCACTACCAATGTCGATGATCGGGAGAATCAATATACTTAAAAGTAATATCTTACCTAAAATGCTTTATTTATTTCAATACATTCCCTTACCACCACCTTTAGATTTATTCTCAAGAATTAAAAAAAAGTTAGTGGAATTTATATGGAACAACAGGAGGGCTAGATTACGTCTGTCTTTATTATATTTACCATTTGATCGTGGAGGTCTGAAATGTCCAAATTTTATGTTGTATTATTGGTCGGCACAACTGAGGTCTATGACATATTATTTTTCATCAAATGATCTCCCTCACTGGACTGAAATGGAATCATACAATTTACCTTTACCTCTTCCCATATTCATATACTCAGATTCGGCAAAAAAATTACAAAAACAAGTTAAAAATCCATTTGTAAAGCATATGATCAAAATATGGTGTGAAACTAAAAACTATTTAAAAGAACCACACTTATTGTCACAATTTAGCCCAATATGGGGTAATCAATATTTTAAACCAGGGAGAGCGGATGCTGTATTTAAAGTATGGAATTTAAAAGGGATTCAAAAGATTCAAGATTTATATCTGACATGTGCAGATGTCTTTTGAAGAGCTGAGGATCAAATTTAATCTTAATAGAACACATTTTTTTAAATATCTTCAACTTAGGAACTTTATTCGATCAAATCAAAATAAAGCTCTCACTCGACCTATTTACTCATCCTTGGAAAAAATGTTGATGAAAGATAGTAAAAGAAAAGGTATTATTTCAGAGTTTTATAACTCATTGACACTATCCTCAAGTGAAAACTCACAGAAAAGATTAAACTACTGGAAAGAAGATCTGCAAATTGAAATTTCAGAGGAACAATGGGAATTGGCTTGTACAGAAGCTCAAACCAAATCAATAAATGTACGTCTTAAATTGATACATTTTAAATGGTTAATGCGGATGTATGTTACACCGGAGGAGTTAAATAGATATAACAAAAACATACCAGATACGTGCACAAAATGCATGGAAAGTAAAGGAACCCCATTTCATTGTGTATGGGAATGTAGATTAATTAGAATGTTTTGGGAAGAGGTGAGGGTAACAATTGAAAAAATAATTTCAAAACAAATCATATTGAATCCTAAACTGTTTTTGTTGGGTCTGTACCCAGAAAAGCATAACTTTAATAAAAGTGAAAGAACATTCATAGACCTCAGTTTGCTTAATGCCAAAAAAATGTATTGCACTACTGTGGAAAAAGACTCATAGACCAGATGTGACTCAGTGGTTAAGACAGATGTTAACAAACCTTCCATTAGAAAGAATAACATACATACTGAAATCAAAGGAAATTGTGTTTGAGAATATATGGAGACCTTTTATTGATTATGTAAAAAATTTAAACATAACTCTTGAAGAAGAAGGTGAATGATGTGTGTGGACCTTGTAAATTCCAAACTGATGAACATAATATGTATACTTATGTAATGGATTGTCTAGACTAAACAGAGGAGCATTGTTGAAGACTTGATTTTGTTGGTGGTTGTTGGTGTTTTTAGTGCATTTAAAAAACAAGGTTCAATAAAGATATTGTGGAAAAAAAAGGTAAAATATGCAAATCAGTCACAATATTGCGTAGAGTGAAATATTTGCTGAATCAACCCACACTATAGACTTTGTATCATTCATTAATGCTCCCATACATGACATCCATCCATCCATCTTCTACCACTTTTCCAGAGGTCCAGGTCGCAGAGGCAGCAGTTCAAGCAGAGAAGCCCAGACTTCCCTCTCCTCAGCCACCTGCTCCAGATCTTCAGAGAGGATACCAAGGTGTTCCCAGACCAACTGGGAGATGTTGTCTCTCCAGTGAATTCTGGGTCTGCCCTGGGGTCTGAGAACTACTACCAAGCAACACTGTGTTTCAGTGCAAGGAGTCAGACTGTGGAACGCTTTTGGACCTGAATTAAAATCATCAGAATCAGAATCAGAATCAGCTTTATTGGCCAAGTATGCACAACACATACAAGGAATTTGACTTTGGCTAAAAACTTGCTCTCGCTGTTCAGGTGAAGGATTTAAATAAGGATTCAATGACAACCACAGTATGTACAGTAAATTACAGTCTGTCCACGTTTCTATAAAAGGATGCAAATATATACAGGAATATATGCAGTTATTTACTCGGACTAACCACACTTTGCAGAAATATATGAAAAAATATACAATCACACAGTATTTCAATGTGGACTCAGATTCAGTGATATAATGTGAATGAAGTAAAAAGCAGTGTGAGAGTTATGTGCAATGTAATAATGGATGAAAAGTCATGAGTACAGCAACAGGTAGGACTAGGTGAATGTTAGGAGTTCATCAGAGTGATGGCTTGAGGAAAGAAACTGTTCCTGTGACGGGTGGTTTTGACCTTCAGTGATCTGTAACGATGACCAGAAGATAGAAGTTCAAACAATTTGTGGCCGGGGTGTGATGGGTCAGCACAGATGTTTCCCGCCCGTTTCCTGGTTATGGACCGATATAAGTTCTCAATGGAGGGTAGGTCGGTACCAATGATCCTCTCCGCAGACTTAATGATCCGCTGCAGTCTGGTCTTGTCCTGTTTAGTGGCAGATCCAAACCAGACAGTGATGGAAAAGCAGAGGACAGATTGGATGATGGCGGTGTAGAAGACAACCAGCAGCTCCTGAGGCAAATCAAACTTCTTGAGCTGACGCAGAAAAAGCAACCTCTGCTGGGCCTTTTTCCGGACAGTGTCAATATGGGAGGACCACTTCAGGTTCCGGGAGATTGTGGTACCCAGAAACTTGAAGGAGTCCACAGTGGACACTGTGCTGTTGAGGATGGTGAGTGGGGGGAATGAAGGGGGGTGTCGCCTGAAATCCACAGTCATCTCCACCGTTTTGGCTGGGTTAAGTTCAAGATGGTTCTGGCTGCACCAGAGGATCAGCTGCTCCACCTCCCGCCTGTATGCAGACTCATCATCATCCCGGATCAAACCGATGACTGTGGTGTCGTCCGCAAACTTCAGGAGCTTCACCGAAGGGTCCTCTGAGGTGCAGTCGTTGGAGTAGAGGGAGAAGAGCAGTGGGGAAAGGACACATCCTTGGGGGGCGCCAGTACTAATTTTTCGGGAGCTGGATGTAAATCTCCCTAGCTTCACCTGTTGCCACCTGTCAGTCAGAAAGCTGGAGATCCACTGGCAGGTGGAGGGGGGCACCTTGAGCTGGAGGAGTGTACAAAGCTTGGACAATTTAAACAAAATTAAAGGAATAAATACTCCAAACATACACACGTGGACAAAATTGTTGGTACCCCTCTGTTAATGAAAGAAAAACCCACAATGGTCACAGCACAGTGACTACTTGTCACCCTTTAAATAGGCCGATTGATTACAAGTTTGTAGACACCTGTGATGTTAATTAGAGGACACATCTTGGTTGAACATGTCCCTATGGCCTATTTTCAATCTTTTCTAGGAGTACCATCATTTTTGTCCAGGTCTGTTCATGAGTTTGCTTTTTAAAATAATTCTGTTGAACCACAATTCAAAAGCACTGTCTGATTTTCATTGGTTAATTTTCATAGAATTTTTATTTATTACCACTTTTGTCAGATTCAAGTTATTTCTGTGACGATTGTGGGTTTTTCTTCAATTAACAGAGGGGTACCAACAATTTTGTCCACGGCTGTATATACAAAACGACATGTAAAATCACATAAGGATTATCATATCCAGTCTGTGTTGTGCTGTTGCTTATTTTTTGTCACGTTTTGTCTTAGCTTTGTTCTGATTTGTAATCACTCTTATTTTATTTTTGAATTCTTAGCTGGAACATGGGTGGGCAATATAAGCTGCGGCTTCAGCCATCACCCATTTCGGATAACTTATGTTGAATTGTATAATCCGACGAGTTCCTGTTTAATTTGACCTTATTGGATTTTTTCCCCCTTTGTTCTATTATTCTGTTCCTTTCTTTTAATCTAATTATCCAAAATAAAGATTCATTCATTTCTCAAATATGTTTTAAACTTTCTTTAATTATCCACCACCCATTTCTGTCTTCCATCTAGGCAAGGGGAAAACGATCCACCCAAACCGGACCTTGCCTCACTATTTAGAGGTGCAGGCTGAAGATCTGCTGAACCAGGACCAGTATGAGGGGCCGATCCAGTTGCTTCTCAGTGAGGCAGCGTGGCTGGCGTGTTACCCATTCCAGTTTCTTTTTTTTTTTTTTTTTTTTTTTTTTTTACAGTTTGAATTTTGCACATTCTAAATAATCTGTAATTTGCTGCTGATTGGAATAAACAATTTAGTGATTTATGTGTTTGCATCATGATTTTCTATTTTGTCTGTTCAGATACCGGTGGGAAAAGAGTCAACAGTACAAACCATTTATCAGTGACTTTGAAAATAATGGCTCATTTTTAAGAAAAGTAACCAACACAATTATTTGCTGAAGACTGTAAAACAAAATAGAGACATCTGCAAAAGTACAAAGGTTTATTGTCAAAATTCCCAGGGCAATACTACATGAATACATGTATAGTTCACTGTTGATGCAGAGAATATATATTTATACAGTATCTACATGTAGTCAGCAATACTCAATACGATATATTTCCAGTTAATCCATGTATTTCTCCATGTAACCTTGGGCCTGCTTTATTTTAATTACTTCTAATCCTAGATCCATTTGTTTTGGCTTAAAATGCATCATAATTGCTAAATATATCTTTTGCCTAACTCAGTACTGTTTACCTGTTGAAATATATATTTATCGGCTCATATGCTACTATATGGCACCTGATCCATGTTTTGTCACGACACCACTGGCTGGAGCAGGTAAATCCCATGACGTCTCAACAGTCTCTCCATGATTTTGACATAGATCAGATCAATTTATTTCACAGGAAGCTAAACATTTCTACAGACATTATAGCCACTTCGCATTCGTGAACTTGGGGTCACATCACTGTGATGAACATTAACGCCGACCGTTTGAAGCGATATTTTTGCCAGAAGAGAGCCATCTGAAACACACACAGAGAATACAGATTTTAGGACCTAGTATTGATAACTTGCCGACATTGTACGGTGGACTTAAAAGCAAAGTAGCTTGCCGTCATACGTAATGTAGTTCGCATCCTCATGGCTTCTAAATGCTCCAGTACCTTTCCAGAGTGTGTCGTATTACGGGTTTGCCTTCTGTTCTCCGTTTTTGCCTTCATTCTGGCAAAAACAGCCAGAGAACGCAGACGCCTCGTATCCTGCCAACTTGTGTTTTGCGTAACGTTACGCTTGATTTACGCCAGTTACGTTTGTTTTACGTAGCGGGAGGGAGAGGGTTGCACCGCCTCCCTTTTAACTATTTCCCACCCACTTCAAATGACACCTAGTGCAGTAGAAAAACATGCGAGCCGAACCGTACCGTGCAAAACGAGGCCAAACTGGGCCAAGTGGAAAAGTGCCTAAAGAGCGGTGTGGCTCTGTGGGACTGCACTCTTCTCTCACGGACAGCTGAAAGCTGCTGCCAGCAAGAGCAGAGTGGCTCCACGGAGGACTGTGGGGTTGCTGGGCGTGAGAGCCATTAGCATCTGGTCCCGGGACATTTTGATTGTAGGGAACTGGAGGCTTTGTCGTGATTCCACGGCCAATTGCCTGTATCTTGGGCTTGTGGCTCACACGGCCAGCTAATGGCTAAAAGTAGCCAATATATGTAGCTAATAAGGTAGCTAGTATGGGCTAATAACCCCTGAGCTATTAGTCCATGAGCTAACACTGGTACCAGGATGCT
The DNA here is from genome assembly GCA_020510985.1 of Pholidichthys leucotaenia. Taxonomy (NCBI): domain Eukaryota; kingdom Metazoa; phylum Chordata; class Actinopteri; order Cichliformes; family Pholidichthyidae; genus Pholidichthys; species Pholidichthys leucotaenia. The sequence goes on along the minus strand of CM035837.1, from coordinate 255,224,148 downwards.
GGCTGTCAGCGTGGCTTATAGTGTTATTTTCTTTGGCTCTTAGTCACCCTAATAGCCATCCCATTTAGAACCTGGTTTGGCGGTGTGCCTCGCATAACTGCGGCCCATCTCTCAGTGGTTTCACCGTGATTCTGCGGCGGATCACACGTACCGCTGTTATGCCGAAAACTCCCACCAATCTGGGGGAGCTCTTGGCTTAACAGCGGTCAGTAGCTCTGGTCCCAGGCCATAAAAGCAACCGGTGTGCCGGGGCAGGCGAGCCACCGCAGAATCACACTACAACCACTCGGAGATGGGTGTCGAGTTATTTGGGTCCTGGCTTCTGCCTAAACTTGACTCGGCCTTGGTGTTAATAGAGGATGCTGGACAACTCCACTCTTTTTCCTTCTTTATTTTATTATATTATAATATAATAAAATAAAGTAAAATATTATATATTTTTTTTATTTTCCTTATTAATGAAATTAATCAAACTTAGTGCCTGTAATCAGGTTGGAAGTAGGCAATAGGAAGTAGGGAGTAGGTTGATAACCTTTAAAAGAAAAACAAAACAAAAACAAAAGCATATCAATGAAATCAGTTCATCCACACGATAATTCATTCTTATTTTAACCACCTTTGAGCTAAATCAAATACATGACTATGATATTTTAATGATATTTCATTTTTTACAACTTGAACCTATTTATTGTAGCAAAGCTTTTAAAACTGTTTTTAAATAAGATTTTCCATGCTTCTAGACCAGAAATCAGTCCCTCCAGAATGTTGCAGGATAAGTTTTTGATCGTTTCGGGCCAAAGAGCCTGAATTCGTGGGAGCTTTTTCAGAAAGTTGCGGTAAAAGTTGTGATGTTTTTAGAGTGTTTTCTGCACTAAAATTTGTGGGAAGAATTCCAAATTTTAAAGCAGATGCTTTTTTCCAGTTTACTGCAGTGATATTTTATATAACAATATAAGAAAAGCACAGGATTGTCTGAAATTTCCTATTACAGGTACATCTCAAAAAATTAGAATGTCATGAAAAAGTTCAATATTTTTTTGTCATTCATTTCAGAAAGTGAAACACATATACTATGTAGATTCATTACACAGAGAGTGATATATTTCAAGTGTTTATTTTTGATGATTATGGCTTACAGCCCATGAAAACCCCAAATTCAGTTTCTCAAAAAATTAGAATATTACATAAAATTAATTTAAAAAAAGATTAATACAAATGTGGACCAACTGAAAAGCATGTCCATGTACACACTCAATACTTGGTCGGGGCTCCTTTTGGATTAATTACTGTATCAATGTGGCATGGAGGTGATCAGCCTGTGGCACTGCTGAGGTGTTATGAAGGTCCAGGTTGCTTTGATAGTGACCTTCAGCTCGTCTGCATTGTTGGGTCTGGTGTCTCATCTTCCTCTTGACAATCCTCCATAGATTCTCTATGGGGTTTAGGTCAGGAGAGTTTGCTGGCCAATCAAACACAGTGATGCCATGGTCATTAAACCAGGTTTTGATACTTTTGGCAGTGTGTGTGTGTGTGTGGGGGGGGGGGGGGTGCCATCCCCTGCTGGAAAATGAAATCAGCTTTTCCTTAAAGCTTGTCAGCAGAGGGAAGCATGAAATGCTCTAAAATTTCCTGGTAGATGCCTGCGCTGAGTTTGGTCTTGATAAAACACAGTGGACCAACACCAGCAGATGACCTCTGTTCAGATAAAAGTAAATTTTGCATTTCATTTAGAAATCAAAGTCCCAGAGTCTGGAGAAAGAGTGGAGAGGCACAGAATCTAAGTTGCTTGAGGTTTAGTGTGCAGTTTCTACAGTCAGTGATGATTCGAGGAACGATGTCATCTGCTGGTATTGGTCCAATGTGTTTTAGCAAGACCAAAGTCAGCACAGTCGTCTACCAGGAAATTTTTAGAGCACTTCAAGCTTCCCTCTGCTGACAAGCTTTATGGAGAAGCTGATTTCATTTTCCAGCAGGACTTGGCACCCCCCACACTGCCAAAAGTATCAAAACCTGGTTTAATGACCATGGCATCACTGTGTTTGACTGGCCAGCAAACTCTCCTGACCTAAACCCCATAGAGAATCTATGGAGGATTGTCAAGAAGAAGATGAGAGACACCAGACCAACAATAAAGATGAGCTGAAGGTCACTATCAAAGCAACCTGGACCTTCGTAACACCTCAACAGTGCCACAGGCTGATCACCTCCATGCCACGCAACATTGATACAGTAATTAATCCAAAAGGAGCCCCAACCAAGTATTGAGTGTGTACATGGACATACTTTTCAGTCAATCCACATAAGATAAGATAAGATAAGATAAGATAAGCCTTTATTAGTCCCACAACAGGGAAATTCCAGGATTGCAACAGCACAGGGATAGCAACACTCAGAGCAACAATCAAAAGGCAAGAAAAAAAACAAGCAAGCAAGAGCAGCTAATATACATATGTACATATTACTATAAAATATAAATATATACACTCACCGGCCACTTTATTAGGTACACCTGTCCAACTGCTCGTTAACACTTAATTTCTAATCAGCCAATCACATGGCGGCAACTCAGTGCATTTAGGCATGTAGACATGGTCAAGACAATCTCCTGCAGTTCAAACCGAGCATCAGTATGGGGAAGAAAGGTGATTTGAGTGACTTTGAACGTGGCATGGTTGTTGGTGCCAGAAGGGCTGGTCTGAGTATTTCAGAAACTGCTGATCTACTGGGATTTTCACGCACAACCATCTCTAGGGTTTACAGAGAATGGTCCGAAAAAGAAAAAATATCCAGTGAGCGGCAGTTCTGTGGGCGGAAATGCCTTGTTGATGCCAGAGGTCAGAGGAGAATGGCCAGACTGGTTCGAGCTGATAGAAAGGCAACAGTGACTCAAATAACCACCCGTTACAACCAAGGTAGGCAGAAGAGCATCTCTGAACGCACAGTACGTCGAACTTTGAGGCAGATGGGCTACAGCAGCAGAAGACCACGCCGGGTGCCACTCCTTTCAGCTAAGAACAGGAAACTGAGGCTACAATTTGCACAAGCTCATCGAAATTGGACAATAGAAGATTGGAAAAACGTTGCCTGGTCTGATGAGTCTCGATTTCTGCTGCGACATTCGGATGGTAGGGTCAGAATTTGGCGTCAACAACATGAAAGCATGGATCCATCCTGCCTTGTATCAATGGTTCAGGCTGGTGGTGGTGGTGTAATGGTGTGGGGAATATTTTCTTGGCACTCTTTGGGCCCCTTGGTACCAATTGAGCATCGTTGCAACGCTACAGCCTACCTGAGTATTGTTGCTGACCATGTCCATCCCTTTATGACCACAATGTACCCAACTTCTGATGGCTACTTTCAGCAGGATAATGCGCCATGTCATAAAGCTGGAATCATCTCAGACTGGTTTCTTGAACATGACAATGAGTTCACTGTACTCAAATGGCCTCCACAGTCACCAGATCTCAATCCAATAGAGCATCTTTGGGATGTGGTGGAACGGGAGATTCGCATCATGGATGTGCAGCCGACAAATCTGCGCCAACTGTGTGATGCCATCATGTCAATATGGACCAAACTCTCTGAGGAATGCTTCCAGCACCTTGTTGAATCTATGCCACGAAGAATTGAGGCAGTTCTGAAGGCAAAAGGGGGTCCAACCCGTTACTAGCATGGTGTACCTAATTTGTATTAAACTCTTACCACATTTGTATTAAACTATTTTTTAAAATTAATTTTATGTAATATTCTATGTTTTCATGGGCTGTAAGCCATAATCATCAAAATTAAAATAAACACTTGAAATATTTCACTCTCTGTGTAATGAATCTATATAATATATGGGTTTCACTTTCTGAAATGAGTGACACAAAATATTGAACTTTTTTCATGATATTCAAATTTTTTGAGATGTACCTGTATAGTGATTTGTAAATTAAGCAGAAACGTCTGCTATACAGAAAAACTCTTGTGCAACAGCAAATACAAACATTAACACAATATCCATTGCAACAGCTAAATTGCATTGAATGCATGTTAAAGAGTAGAGATTTGGAAATTATTGGCAGCACCTTCATTTGAAAACTCCGTACGGTTCCCAACCACCCGGTACCGAGCAGAGAGGAAAAAATAAATTATTCTCTTGCACTGTATTGGCTATTGGAGTCTGTTTTTTTTTGGAAAAAAAAATACAGACAATAGTCTCTCTTTTCATGCCTACCTGTCTGCTGCGTGTCGGGCTTCACACACATCTTTCATTTACAATGGGACAGCGAGGGGGAGGGGGGATGGATGGGTGGGTGCGTTTGTCCGTCCACAATGGAGATTCAGTTTTAAAGCTCATTGACCAGATGTAGTAATGATTTTACCTCTGAAGATGTTCAAACACTTGCTGTAATGTAGTGTACTCTCCTCCCGCGCGCTCCCGCGACGGGGTCCTTTTGGGGCAGGCACATGTTTTTCAACACAAACCCAGCGCTTCGCACACGCGGTCAGGATGGAGACGTGGTGAGGTGTCCACGGGCAATCTGGGGGAGACGGAGGAAGGGACAGTGTTGAAAACCTCGTGGGTGAGTGTTTTTTTTTTTTTTTTTTTTTTAAAATCACACACTGTTTGCAGATGTGTTCCGTTGCTCACTGTAAACTATAAACTTACTACTCACTGTAAATACGGAAGTGAACAAGGTGCAACGATGCATTTGATTGGTTAGACTGAGTGTTTCAGTGCCAGTTAAACAAATTTGATTGGTGAAATTGGCGGAAGTTGACAAGGATTGGCCAAAATTGCGGAAAAATTGCAGTGATTGGACAAAGTTGCAAGGTCGTGCAATAGTTGCGCTGATTGGCTGATTTTGCGTGAATTGGTGCGATCGCAACATCACAATCCTGGAGGGACTGAGAAATGAACCACTCCTAACCAAAATGGCAACCCAGTTTACTTTGACAAATTAAACTCAACTTCATCCATATAATTTTACTACTACACCCACTAATATAGCATCCACATTGTACTTCTACATTTCTAAATTATAATCAGGATTAAGAAAAGTGAACAGCCAATTATCTAGTCGAATGACCAATAATACACAACACAAAATCTCTGCAAACAATTAGTCAATTAAATAATTAGGCACAAAATCTGCAGAAAACACCACCAATATTGAACAAAATTTACAACCACACAACTGATTATTCCCAGTTAATGAAATGACTCCATCTATTCATACCAATAGCATCTCCAAGGACATCTGCACATTGAAGCCAACACCCTCAGGAGCTATGCTGAACCCAAGACCAAACCAAAGACCCACACACCTGGCTTCCTAATCAACACTCTCTACCTGCCTGCCAGGAGATTGAGCTGCTACTACACCTGTCCAACTGAACACTGCCCCCTTGAGTGCCACCTAAAAATCACCATCACTTATCCTAACCCAAACCCTTCGACTAAACAAAGAAAAAAATGAGAATGGAAAAATACACACACACACACTAAGTCCAGTGACTTAGAGCGCAATACCTCCCACTTGAGCTCCTGCTTACTGAACCCAAGGAGGTCATGAAAGTCTTTCAGTCCTTTTAAGTTCTTGCTTGTTCTTCAGAGGGAAGCAGGACCACCAGGCATCTAACATCCCTGTGAAGGATGGTTGCAGGGATCTTAGTTGAGTGTCTCCTACTGTGCTCATCCGATGCATTCCTTAAGGTTGGCTTCTTGACTGGGACAGGGTCTGACCACAGCTTTCTGGGGTGTTCCCTTATGGATGTAAATCTCTTATAAGGCCCAAAAAGATCCACAGTTGTAAACTCAAATGGACTTGCTCTTTCAGGAGGAAGGTCACTCAATCTGTTGACATTGCTTTGCTCTGGCTTTTCTGCAGGTCACACAGCTGCCCACTTCTTTCTTTGCAAGCTTTTGGCCTTTTATTACCCAGGCCCTTTGTCTCATCCTGAGAAGGGTTCCTGACACGCCTTCATGATTAGCTTTGTGAGCTTCCCGTGCTATCAATGTGGACAACCATGATTTGTAAGGTAAGACTGGCACAGAAGTTGTCTTCATTAAACATCTGGATCCTGCCTCCACAGAATAAAAGCCCAGAGCCAACATCTCTGTATACTACGAGCTGGTTTAATGCTGTGCATGGAAAAGTGACCCCTTCTTGGGGAGCAAAAAAAAGAGTTATTTTAGTGAGTCTTCACGTTCTTTTGCTGTCAAACCAGTTGGCTTGTTTTCCACCTGTCCTTTGCCAATTTCCTTCAGCTCCAACCACTTTCTGGCAGCTTGATACACCAAAGGCACTTTTCCACAAGTATCACCTTAGCTTTACTTACTTTTACTTTATTCACTTTCTCGGTCTTTCCACAGTATCCTACTCGCTTTAACCGATACGATTTTCGTGCCAGTTTAGGGGCAGGGGACAAGCGAGAAAAATCGAGGTGTGATTTGACGTCAATTGACTGCTAGCCGCTGATTGGTCAGCGCGTAACGTCACAAAGCACCCGTTTTCAGTTTTCTGTTGAAGCTACATGACCGCCATTTGTAATTTCAGCGAGTAACTACGGTGAGCGGCTTCACAATTGTGTTAACGATGTCCACGATGTCCATGCGCAAGTTTATTCCATGGACAAACCAGGAGGTGCGGACTTTTCTTTCCTTCGTAGCTGATGACCACATCCAGAGTGAGTTGGATGGGGCAACTTGCAATGAAAAAATATACCAGCAGTTGTCCGACCAAATGGCGGCCCAAGGGTTCATCCGGACTGCCAAACAGTGTCGTGAAAAACTAAAAAAAATGAAGAGCGATTATCGGGCCATAAAGGACCATAACGGACGCAGTGGTGCGAGTAGAAAGGAGTGGAAATGGTACGATCATATGGACGTGATATATGGGCATCGGCCTGCTAGCAATGACAGAGACAATGTGCTCGACACGGGCACGCAATTGGAAAACGTTGACGGTGAGTGTTGTTTTAATATTGTCTGTCTTTTTGTAGATTGGTCCTTTCGGTCAAAAGCTCACTTCTTTTAAGCAATAAAGAAAGTTTTTCGATTGTGGGCAATGGTTAGTGATGATGGTTAGCCAGCTAATATCCGGCTACCTCCGCAACTTCACGCTTTTATTTCAGTATTCACTTAAACCAAACGCTGAAAGAAGCTTATTATTGTATTCTGGTTAAAAAGTTTGGTGTTTTCTGTACATGTTGCACTTTGTTGGTGAGCTTTATTGTGTGCATTTTCCTTCTAGAATCACTTCTCACATGCCAGGGGTCCGCCTCACAGGACCGCCTGGACACTCCGGTGTCTCTCTGGGGGCCAGAATCGGTGTCGACACCTTTCTCCGCAATATCGGCAGGTCCATCAGCATCCGTCATGTCCCGGGCAAGTTCTGGTAAGGCACAACTGAAAATGACCCCCCGTTTTTTTATGTGATTATTGTTATTTTCTATAGACGCATAATAAGGAATTTAAAATGTCTTTGTACTTAAAAAAAAAAAAAACCACTAGATGCAGGGGTGTTTTCATAACAACCCAGTGCAGTTTTTATTAGGTGTGGTGGTGGTCAAAATACTGTTGTATTTTTTATACAAAATAAAAGCACATGTTCCGACTTTCAAATCAACATGCTTCATTGAACAGTATTAACCCCTTCTGATTTCTAAGGCCACAGTACAAAGAAATTTGTTTACAAATAACCCATCCAATCAAAAACTTTTTCAAATTATTCATTTTCTGAATGAATGGGATGTAGCCTAACCACAGCAACCCAGAAGTTGCACAATCCACTGTACTGAGGGACAGCAACATGACAGTTGATCTTAAATACAGCAAAGAAGTGTCCCACCACCGGCTTTCACAAGTTTAATTCAATTTTTTTTTTTTTTGACATGTTTTGCTCCAGCGTTATCTAAAAAAAAAAATTCTGTCTTTCATCTAGCGAGGAGGAGAAGAAGCAACACCTTGGGCGACCTGGCATCAGTGATGGCCCAGAGTCATGCTGATGAGATGCTGGCCCATGATAGGATGCTGGAACAGCATGAACGGCTCCACGAACAGCGCGAAAGACACCATCAGGAGCTACGAATGCTTGCAGCAAACCTAGTCAGCCCAGGAGAAGGAAGAAGCATTCAGAAGGGATGAGCTGGCCGAGACAGCTTCTTTCAACAGAGTTTTCCTAAACCATTTTGGCAGTCTTGTGGAAGTATTGAAAAATCCCCGTGTTTAAACATGTTTTGGGAATATTTCTAATGTTATTAAATTGTTACTTTTTTGGATAAAAGTGTGGTTTGTCTGTTATAACTAAATGCGAAAGGCGAATAATTACATGCACATTCCATTGCCTCATATTAGCCAAATGCCGCTGTTCATCCATAAAGGTGTCACGATTTTTAAAGGTAATGTAATTGTTATTGTTAAAGTTAATAAAAATTATCACGCCTGTATACATTTCTCTAAATTTTGTACAGTTTTCAAGTTAAATTGTAAGCAGTGGCACAGGTGTACTTTACATTCAGCAGTAGACACTGAAGGTAAAAGTAGAAGTAGGTAAAAGATAAGTACATGTAAACTGAATATTCTATCCTCATTCCAAATTCATAGAATTTCAATACATTATAAGGAGTCTAGTATAATTTAAAGGGAAAATACCCATACATGTAAACCCAAATATAACAGTTTTGTAGTTGTAAACGTTGACATGAATATGATAAACCTATGATTTTCTGATTCAATACATTCAAAGTGTCATAGGTTTGAAAAATAAAATTATAATTTGGTGTTGGCCAGTCTGACAATGTCACAGTATTTAATAGGAATAACAAAAGTGTCATCAGAAAATTTCGTGGTCCATTGGCAATTCCATCAAACCCAAAGTGAGTTGTCTAGCTGCTGTTTTTTTTTTTTGCAGTCATTTTCTAAGGTGTTTTAATGTGTAATTACCCATCCCTGAACACATATCCCTTATAAATATCAATAGATTTGAAATTGATACTCAAATGACACTCTACATAAAAAAATGGTGCTACAGTTTGATTGCCTTTCTTTAAATTTTTTAAATTTATTTTGTAAGACAAACTGGGCTAGGATTAAGTGGATATAACAATTTTCCACATATAATTCCACGGTCAATTTGCAATTCCATCAAACCAAAAGTGAGTTGTTTAGCTGCTGTTTTTTTTTTTTCAGTGATTTTCTAAGGTGTTTTAACGTGTAATTACCCATCCCTTAACACAATCCATTATAAATATCAATAGATTGGAAAATGATACTCAAATGACACTCGACATAAAAAAAATGGTGCTACAGTTTGATTGCCTTTCCTTAAATTTTTTAAATTTATTTTGTACGACAAACTGGGCTAGGATTAAGTGGATATAACAATTTTCCGCATATAATTCCAAGGTCAATTTGCAATTCCATCAAACCAAAAGTGAGTTGTCTAGCTGCTGTTTTTTTTTTTCAGTGATTTTCTAAGGTGTTTTAACGTGTAATTACCCATCCCTGAACACATATCCCTTATAAATATCAATAGTTTTGAAATTGATACTCAAATGACAATCGACATAAAAAAAAATGGTGCTACAGTTTGATTGCCTTTCTTTAAATTTTTAAAATTTATTTTGTAAGACAAACTGGGCTAGGATTAAGTGGATATAACAATTTTCCACATATAATTCCACGGTCAATTTGCAATTCCATCAAACCAAAAGTGCGTTGTCTAGCTGCTGCCTTTTTTGTTGTAGTCATTTTTCTAAGGTGTTTTAACATGTAATTACCCATCCCTGAACACATATCCCTTAGGAATATCAATAGATGGGAAAATGATACTCAAATGACACTAAACATACAAAATGGTGCTACAGTTGGATTGCCTTTCTTTAAAATTTTCAAAATTATTTTGTAAGTAAAAGTGGGCTAGGATTAACTGGAAATATAACAAGTTTCCACATATAATTCCAAGGTCAATTGGCAATTCAAGCAAACCAAAAGGGAGTTGTTCAGCTGCTGCATTTTTCTGCAGTCATTTTCTACGGTGTTTTAGCGTGTAATTTCCCATCCCCGAACACATATCCCTTAAAAATAACTATCAATGGGAAAATGATACACAAAAACAAGAATTTTACTACAGTTGAATTGGCTTTTTTTTAAAGTAATTTAAATTATTTTGTAAGTAAAATAGGGCTATGATTAATTGGAAATATAACAAGTATCCACATACTGTATAATTCCAAGGTCAATTACAAGCTTTTAGCATTTAATTAGCTGTCCCTTAAGAGTTAACCGTTATGAACAACAGAGGAGACGTAGATGAAAAGTGCACCAAATTTTATTTAAAAAACAAAAGTTTGACAAATGTATGCACATGAATACTGAAAAAATGAAATGTCTAATTATTGCTACACAAGTGCTGCATCACAGCATCTCGTATATCTCCACCCTGCTCCTCTACTCCCTGTGACGCTGCCACCACCACTTGTTCATCTGCTGCATCATCCAATGTAGTGTCAAAGGCCTCTCCATGACTCTCACACAGATTATGCAGTGCACAACAAGTCAACACAATCGATTTAACCAGTGCGATGTCACAGTCATTCCGTTTCAGAAGGCAGCGCCACCTTCCCTTCAGCCTGCCGAAAGCATTCTCCACAACAACCCGTACTCTACTGATGGTCTGGTTGAACGTCTGTTGTTCTTCAGTCAGTCGTCCGGTGTCACTGAATGTTTTCAACAGCCAGTTTTGCAGTGGATAAGCAGAGTCTCCAAGGATGAAGTAGCCTACACTTACCGCACAAATGTTCCTGAGTTTAGGTGGGAAGAGGTTTCCCTGACTGGCTAAATCCCACAGTGTGGACAGTCTCAGCACCCTAGCATCGTGCATGCTCCCAGGTAGCCCTGCAAAAACATTCCAGAACAACCCCCTTCCATCAACAACACCTTGAAGGAGTACAGAGTGCCAGCCTTTACGATTAAAGTAGTCGGTGTGATATTCTCTTGGTGCTATGATGGGTATGTGTGATCCATCAATGGCACCAACGCACATTGGTAGCCCCCACCGACTCTCAATGTAGGCCGACATTTCCGTGAACCTCACTTCATCAGGAAAATGGAGTTGATCTGGAACCAGCAATGACTCTGCTGCTGCACAAAAATCATGTACACACCTGCACACCGTTGTGATGCTGACACCAAAAAGATGTCCAATAGTGCGGTACTCTAAACCGGTAGCAAGCCTCCACAGTGCAATGGCCACTCTCTTCCTCAGAGGCACACACTGGCGGAATGTCGTGTCTTGAAGCTCCATGCATGGATGCAATTTGTGGCACAAGTAGGTGAAAGTGTCCTCGGACATCTGGAAGTTCTGCAACCACTGTGTGCTTGAGAAGCTGGGGACAATATTCTCCCACCACTGTGAGCTACGGTTTACTGTCCAGGTCCATGGTCTGCAGCGTTGATTTTGCAACAGCGCAGCCAACTAGAACACACACACAGCATACATATTAATACTGATAACCTGGCGACATCAAAATGCTGTACACAACAATGACATGACGATAAAATGACAATAGAAAGCATTAAATGACCAAAAACTGTTTCCTCGTGTGCTTGATGTGCCTGATGTGCCTGATGTGCTGGGTAATTAAGCTCTCTGCTTCATATTCCGCTGCTTGATATTCCCCAATGGCAACAAGGAGTCTCTGGTACTGCTCCAACGTGTGTTCTCTCAATGCACGTCGTCTTCTCCTGTAAAACTCTCTTCTCCGCTTAAAAACATTCATTGTGTTCAAAAACCAGAGAAGAACCAACGTGGAAATCCTCCGCTCGTAATCCGCCATTTTCTTTGTTTTGAAGAAGTAGGTCGCGTGCTTGACGTCAGAAAAGTGTGTGTCGCCGCCTCAATCCCGCCCACTACAGATTTTACGCAGCTTTACAGGGTTGTAATGGGTCAACAACCGAGGGAGAAAGAAGTAGTGGAGAATAGAAACAAGTAAAAAAGAACTGTGACTATGGAAAAGAGCCACAAGGCAGTGACAATGTTCAGCTTGGACAGGCAACTAAACCTTTTCATCGCGACAAGGTTCTTATTACAGCCAGCAGGTGGGGTCATAGCAATTGGTTTCCCATCCACTTTATCCATTTTAATGCTCTTCTCAAAGCTTTCCTGCAAGGCGTGATTATGCCTGCTATTGCCCTTTTGTTTTGCTGGGGCTGTGGTTACTGCCCCTGTGAAGGCTTTTCTTTGAAGCTTGTTCACACTTTCTCTAGCGTATGCTGCAACTTTGGCCGACTTTTTGGGCCATTTTTCCATCGGCCATCTGACAAACCCTGGTCCATTTTGCCATGTGGAATTCTCCTTTAGTTCTTCAGGAGAGGCTCCTCTTGTTATGATGTCAGCAACATTTAGTTCCCCAGGGATCCACCACCAGTCTTCCACCGGCCCAGTCTTCTGGATCTCACCAACCCAGTTTGCAAAAAAGGTTTGGTACCCATAGCTCTCTCCTTGGATGGCTCCAAGGACTGTTTGACTGTCAACAAAATGAATCCATCTCTCCACCTCCATTTATCCATGCTTCTCAAAATACTTCTTGAGCCTGGCTGCAAAGACCGCACCACACATCTCAGCTTTAATTGCATCCCCTTTCTGATCTAGTAGTGTCAGCTTGGCTATAGATTCAACAAACCGGACATCAACTCCGTGCTTGGTGTTCCACCGCAAGTACATCACAGCCCCATAAGTTTAATCACTCCCCTCAGAAAAAGTGATTCCCCGTGGTCTTCCTTTCCAGTCAGCTGGCGTAAAGCTTCGGTGGAATTTAATTTGCCCAAGCTTTACATACTCTTCAAAAAGAGTGATAGCTTCTTCTCTGAGGCCTTCTGAGAGTGGTCTATTCCATGTTTTGCAGGTGAGTTTTCCACCACCTACTTCTTGAAAAGCTTTTCTAACAAGGATTGCGTTCTTCTGCTTGGCAGGTGTTACTATGCCATTTGGATTATGAAGTTCAGCTACTTGACTTAGTAGCTCTCTTCTAGTCAGTAGATTAGGTGTTCCAGGTCTCACTTCCTCTTTGAGAAGATCTTTGCCTATTCTTATCTTTTTCTTCCTTTTGGAAAAGTTGATTGAGGTCAATCTATACAGTTTGTCCTCCTCCATTTGATACCCAACACCCAGGGCTTTGTTGTCCTCATCTCTTATCTGATTTGGGAGAATGATGGTTTTAGTTTGTTCTTTTCTTTCCAGTTCATTTGCAGCTTTTTGCGTCCCACTTTTCCTTGAATGGACCTAAGGTTTAAGGAAGAAGCCTCCAGCTCGCAGGATTTCTTCCACCCCTTCTGTTATCTTGTCCAGTTTTCCCAGGTTGTTGTGAGAGGTCAAGATGTCGTCATAACTGTCTTCTTGGAGGACCCTACCTTCTTCTTCCAGGTGTGCAAAGATAGGAAGTTTTGCTGTCTCACACATAGCTAGCTGTAAAATGCAACCAGCTGGTCTATCTCCTATGTTGACCCAGGTGATGACATATTCTTTTACATCTTCCTCAAGTTTATCCCTCCAGAGAAATCTGTGTAAGTGCATTTCACGCTCTTCCAACCACACTGAATTATACATTTTCTTGACGTCACCAAGGGCCGCATATACCCCTCTCCTGAACCTCAGGAGAACAGCTCTGATTGGATTGAGTACATCTGGTCCTTTCAGCAAAAGATCATTCATACTCAGCTCCTTGAACTTCTGACTACTGTTCCACACTAGCCGAACTGGAGTTATTACCGGATGTGGATTTGGTGCCACCAGGTGACTTGGATACCACACAGGCCCTTTCCAACATCTCTTGATTTTATCAGTGAGTTCTATGGCTGCTCCTTGCTGAACCATTTCATGGACCTGGGCTGTATATGCAGTTTTCTATTCTGGCTGTCTTTCCAGCTGTCTGTCTGTTCTTAGGAATGTGGCTTCCACTGCACTTTTGTTGTTTGGAAGTGAGGAATGATCTTCTGTCCAAGGATACTTTGCATCCCAGTGTGGAGAATTTATGTGAGCATCCTCGTTGACATAGGTAAGTCCTGCCTTTATGATTTCCAGTTCTTTCTCCTCTACTAGGGTTATTTCTTTCCCTCCAGGCTGGTAGTTCCCGCATCGGCATTCTCCACATCTTGGTTTGCAAGCTGCTCCTATGCTTTCCCACCGCCACCATTTAAGAAACTCATGGTTTGATGTGGTTGTGAACTTTGCATTAAATACATCATTTTGCAGTAGGGCTGTCTCCATCTTCGGGTAATTGACAATCTCCTTATACTTGACAGCAGCTGCCCTCATGGAGCGGGCAAAGTGAGTTTTTGATTTGTGTGTTGCCATCGCCACTTCCTCAAACAGATCGGGGTGTGCTCCTCCGACCATTTTTCCCAATGGACTTTCTCAAAGGACAAGATCTCCAACAACTCTCACCCTTTGTGGAGCAAGCCTTCCCTCTCTGTGGCTGATGAGAAGCTCGATCTCTTTTGGTCTCCTCAATTCTTCCAACTTGACCTCTGGGAAGAATTTCTTTAACCTTTCAGGACTAACATCTTTGTGTACTTTGGCGATCCCATCCAGACCATAACAGATGAGCTCATGGGATATTTCCTTGCCTTTGGATGTCTTGATCCTGACTCTTAAGGAAGTACCCATCTGTGTTCACCTTCATAGTCATCCCACCAACATCATGTACAACTAAGGTCACTTTCTCTCTTTGCAACCTCAGCCTGTCAGCAGCCTTGTGGGTGATGTAGTTGGTATCAGATGCAAGATCCACTAAAGTCCTGATCTTTTGACCTGCATTAGCAGTGACCTCCGTTAGCATCATGATCTCTGGTGAAAGCTCAGACAAGAAATCCTCCTGCTCACCTGTCAGATTGCTTTTGCCACTGGTGCCTTTACTGCCCTCTTCCACATTGCTCCTTTTACAACCTCCTCTTGGGCAGAGAAAGTAGTGGTGATTTTAGGTGCCTTCTTTTTTACAGTCTTTATTCCTGCATAAGAAGGAGTCTCTGCAGGAACCATCCTCATCATGGCAACCAAAGCACCATCTGCAAACTCCCAGCTTTTTCACAAGCATTTTATTAATGGAGTTTCAGTCCTTTGAATTTTTTGCAGAAGAAAATCTTGTCAGTGTGTCTTCCATTACTACACACAACCCAGACATCTTCAGGCATTTTGTTTGTGGTTTTTGTAGAGGCATATTTTTTCCTCAGATTTCTTTGCAGGATGAAAGTCTAGTTTCTCTGCCTTCTCCACAACTTTAAGTTGCTCAGGTTTCTCCAGACTCTCCTCTTGATTTTTCAGGAACCTCAGTAGTGCATCAAAGTGGCTGTCTGAAGTGACATTATTGTTGGGTTCAACCATGAAGTTTAACCAGTCTCTTAATAAAGTTGGGTAATTTGCTCTCTGTTGCTCTAATCACCAGTGGGTTCTTCAGTGCACCAGAGTTTCCTAATTCTGAAAGATCTGCCAGGGCTTTTTCTACCGACTGTATGAGATCGATGACTTTTCTTGGTTGATTGCCTTTGGCAAAAGGTAATTTCTCAAGGTCCTCGAGTACTTCAAGAGTGATGGTTAACTTGATCCCATATCTGTTCTCCAAGACTCTGAGGATTTCTGCAGCAGTGCTGTATGTTGATAGCCTGAGATCCTTTAATATTTTCTCATCAACACTACTCAGGAGTTGAATTTTCTTGGCTTCCGCTGATCCTGATGGCTCTCCCTGCCTTTGTAGACTCTCCCAGTCTTTCTTCCATCTGTGAAATTCTCTCTTATTGCCACTGAAGATGGGAAGAGCTGTTGGCTCAATCTTCACAACAGGTACTCCAGGTGAAGATGGTGCTCTGTCCATCTCCTCAGATGCTCCTGCAGTTCGTGCTTCCTCTGCAACGTTACGTGTGGTGACAAATTAAACTTTTCTTAATTCTAGTCTGCTGCTGGCTACTTTCAGGCCTTTAACTCTGTTCTCGACATCCCTTCTTTCTTGCAGCAGTATCCATTGCTCCCAGGCTGACATGAGTCTAATGGCCTCCTGTACCCTCTTCTCCAGGAGAACCAGATGCACCTCATGCCCCTCCAGTTGAGTACTTCCAATAGGTACATTAGCTGCTTCACTGAAAGTTTTTTCTGCTTCTAGGATTGCAGTGGTGAATTTGTACTGATCATATCTTGACCACAGGTTCACTTGGACTGTATCTCTCAGTTCTTTGAATCTTGCGTCAGCCTCAGTTGCAGTCCTCTCAATGTCATTCTCTAGTGCCTCCCTGAGAATTGCAACTTCTTCCTCTTCTTCTTTTGTAGTTTCAGCCAAGATCCCCATCCTGTAATCATCATTTGCTTCGAGAACTTTCCTGAAGTAACTGGTGAGTGTGCTGAACTCTTCTTTCAGCTCGGTTTCAACCATGCTGTCTGCCTCCTTACTGAGGAAGTTGGCTTTCCTGGTGAAATTGCTTTTGGCTGTAGTCATCCCTCTTGAGCTGTTTAACAGTCTTTCCCAGCACATCTTCTGCCATCTTGGACCGCAGGACTTGCAAATTTCCACCTCTACATTTGTAGCTCTTTAATGGACATCTGAAACCTTTTATCCTCTCGTGCCCATGCTACATGCTTGGTTATCAACTGTGGTTATCAACTGTCGAGTTATTTGGGTCTTGGCTTCAATGTCCGCCTAAACTCGACTCGGCCTTGGTGTCAATAGCGGATGCTCGACAACTCCACTCTTTTTCCTTCTTTATTTTATTCCTTATTAATGCAATTAATCAAACTTAGTGCCTGTAATCAGGTTGGAAGTAGGGAGTAGGTTGATAACCTTTAAAAGGAAAAAAGG
Source organism: Pholidichthys leucotaenia (assembly GCA_020510985.1). Classification (NCBI taxonomy): domain Eukaryota; kingdom Metazoa; phylum Chordata; class Actinopteri; order Cichliformes; family Pholidichthyidae; genus Pholidichthys; species Pholidichthys leucotaenia. Next base: position 255,207,318 of record CM035837.1, on the reverse strand, counting down.
AAATAAACAAAATCGTATCAATGAAATCAGTTCATCCACACAAGATAATTCATTCTTATTTTAACCACCTTTGAGCTAAATCAAATACATGACCATCTTTGGCTTACGTGACTATGATATTTTAACCCATTCTTTACAACTTTAACCTATTTATTGTAGCAAAGGTTTTAATACTGTTTTTAAATAAGATTTCCCATACTTCTAGACAAAAAGATGGTGGGATAGGCTCCAGCCCCCCCGCGACCCAAAAAGGATTAAGTGGAAGAAGATGAATGGATGGATACTTGGGACGGCAGTGGCTCAGGAGGTAGAGCGGGTCATCCAATAACCGGATGGTTGGCGGTTCGAATCTCGCTCTCCCCAGATATCCTGCCGTTGTGTCCCTGGGCAAGACACTTTACCCACCTTGCCTCCAGTGTCCATAACACTGGGTATGAATGTGTATAAATGTTCGGTGGTGGCCGGAGAGGCTGTTGGCGTGGATTGGCAGCCACGTTTCCGTCAGCCTGCCCCAGGGCAGCTGTGGCTACAGTAGTAGCTTGCCACTACCATTGTCTGTCTGGAGTGAATGAATAATGTATCTACTTGAAAGCGTCTTTGAGTGTCTATGATAAATCCATCCATCCATCTTCTACCGCTTTTCCGGAGGTCCGGGTCGCGGAGGCAGCAGTTCAAGCAGAGAAGCCCAGACTTCCCTCTCCCCAGCCACCTGCTCCAGCTCTTCAGAGGGGATACCAAGGCGTTCCCAGACCAGCTGGGAGACATAGTCTCTCCACCGAGTCCTGGGTCTGCCCTGGGGTCTCCTCCCAATGGGACGTGCCTGAAACACCTCAAGTGGGAGGCGTCCAGGAGGCATCCTCATCAGATGCCCATACCACCTCAACTGACTCCTTTCAATGTGGAGGAGCAGCGGTTCTACTCTGAGCCTCTCCCGGATGACTGAGCTCCTCACCCTATCTCTGAGGGTGAGTCCAGCAATCCTACGGAGAAAGCTCATTTCAGCCGCTTGTATCCGCGATCTCGTTCTTTCGGTCATTACCCAAAGCTCGTGACCATAGGTGAGAATAGGAACGTAGGTTGACTGGTAAATCGACAGCTTTGCCTTAGAACTCAGCTCCCTCTTCACCACAACAGACCGGTACAACGTCCGCATTACTGCAGATGCTGCTCCAATCCGTCTGTCGATCTCTCGCTCCATTTTCCCCTCACTCGTGAACAAGACCCCAAGATACTTAAACTCCTCCACTTGGGGCAGGAGCCTGTCCCCAACCCGAAGAGGACAATCCACCTTTTTCCGGCTGAGGACCATGGACTCGGACTTGGAGGTGCTGATTCTCATCCCAGCCGCTTCACACTCAGCGGAAAACCGTCCCAGCAAGAGCTGTAGGTCATTGCTGGATGAAGCCAACAGGACAACATCATCTGCAAACAACAGAGATGAGATCCTGTGGTCACCAAGCATGACACCCTCCATTCCCTGGCTGCGCCTACAAATCCTGTCCATAAAAATTATGAACAGGATCGGTGACAGAGGGCAGCCCTGGCGGAGTCCAACTCTCACTGGGAATGACTCCGACCGAGTGTTGGCAGTACGAACCAAACTCTCACAATGGTCGTACAGAGACCGAATAGCTCGTAACAACAAGCCCGATACCCCATACTCCCGAAGCACCCCCCATAAAAATCCACGAGGGACGCGGTCAAATGCCTTCTCCAAGTCCACAAAACACATGTAAACTGGTTGGGCAAACTCCCACGAATCCTCAAGAATTCTCGAGAGGGTAAAGAGCTGGTCTGATGTGCCACAGCCAGGACGAAAACCACATTGCTCCTCCTGAATCCGAGGTTCGACCAACGGCTGGACTCTCCTCTCCAGTACCTTGGCATAGACCTTCCCAGGGAGGCTGAGGAGTGTGATCCCTCTAAAGTTGGAGCACACCCTCCGGTCCCCTTTTTTGAAGAGAGGAACCACCACCCCGGTTTGCCATGCCAAAGGCACTGCCCCCAACCTCCACGCAATGTTGCAGAGGCGTGTCAACCATGACAGCCCAACAACATCCAGGGCCTTGAGGTACTCAGGGCGAATCTCGTCCACCCCCGGGGCCCGGCCACCAAGGAGATTTTTAACCACCTTGGCGACCTCAGCCCCTGTGATAGACGAGTCATCCCCCTCGTCCCCAAACCTTGCTTCCTCTGTGGAAGGCGTATCAGTGGGATTGAGGAGATCCTCGAAGTATTCCTTCCACCGCCCGACGATATCCCCAGTCGAAGTCAACAGTGTCCCATCCGCACCATACACAGTGTGGACAGGGAGCTGCTTTCCCCTCCTGAGCCGCCGGACAGTTTGCCAGAATCTCTTTGAGGCCGACCGAAAGTCTTGTTCCATGGCCTCACCCAACTCCTCCCATACCCGGGTTTTTGCTTCAGCAACCACCTGAGCTGCACTCCGCTTGGCCTGCCGGTACACCTCAGCTGCCTCGGGAGTCCCACAAGCCAACCAAGCTTGATAGGACTCCTTCTTCAGCTTAATGGCCCCCCTCACCACTGGTGTCCACCACTTGGTTCGGGGGTTGCCACCACGAGATGCACCGACCACCTTGCGGCCGGAGCTCTGGGCTGCCGCTTCAACAACAGAGGTGGAGAACATGGCCTATTCAGACTCCATGTCTCCAGACTCCCTCGGAATGTGGTTGAAGTTCTTCCGGAGGTGGGAGTTGAAGACCTCCCGGACAGGGGCCTCAGCCAGACGCTCCCAGCACACCCTCACTATACGTTTGGGTCTACCAGGTCTGAATGGCTTTCTCCCCTGCCATCGGATCCAACTCACCACCAGGTGGTGATCAGTTGACAGCTCTGCACCTCTCTTTACTCGGGTGTCCAAGACATACGGTCGCAGGTCTGATGATACGATAACAAAATCGATCATCGACCTGCGACCTAGGGTGTCCTGGTGCCAGGTGCACATATGGACACCCTTATGCTTGAACATGGTGTTCGTTATGGACAGACTGTGGTTAGCACAGAAGTCCAATAACTGAACACCACTCAGGTTCAGATCGGGCAGGCCGTTCCTCCCAATCACCCCCTTCCAGGTTTCACTGTCGTTGCCCACGTGCGCATTGAAGTCCCCCAGTAGGACAATGGAGTCTCCAAGAGGAGCACCCTCCAGCACCCCAGTCACAGACTCCAAAAAGGCTGGGTACTCTGAAACATCATTTGGTGCATAGGCACAAATGATGGTCAGGACCCGTTTGGAAGCAACCCTTTCGTCCACTGGGGAAAACTCCAATATAGAGGCAGCAAGGTGGGGCGATACAAGAATACCCACCCCTGCTCGTCGCCTCTCGCCCGGGGTAACTCTAGAAAAGGCTAAGCTCCAGCCCCTCTCCAGGAGACTGGTTCCGGAACCGGAGCTGTGTGTTGAGGTGAGGCCGACTATGTCTAGCCGGTATCTCTCAACCTCGTACACCAGCTCAGGCTCCTTCCCCACCAGAGAGGTGACATTCCACGTACCAAAAGCCAGTTTAGAAAGCTTGGGATCAGTCCGCCAAGGTCTCCGCCTTTGACCGCCACCTAATCCACACAGCACCGGACCCTCATGATCCCTCCTGCAGGTGGTGAGCCCACTGGAGGGCAGACCCATGTAACTCCTTCGGGCTGAGCCCGGCCGGGTCCCATGGGTGGAAACCCAGCCACCAGATGCTAGCCTTCAAGCCCCTCTCCCAGGCCTGGCTCCAGGGTGGGGCCCCGGTAACCCCATACCGGGCGGGGTACACTGAACCCTTGATATATAATTTATCATGAGAGTCTGTTGGATTGTTCTTAGTCTGGCCCTTCACCCAGGACCAGTTTGTCTTGGGAGACCCTATCAGAGGCAAATTGCCCCGGACAACATAGCTCCTGGGATCACTGGGGCACGCAAACCCCCCCACCACGATAAGGTGACGATCCATGAGGGGGGTCTATGATAAAGCGCTATATAAATCTGATGCATTATTATTATTATTATTATTATTATACTTCTAGATCAGAAATGAACCACTCATAGCCAAAATGGCAACCCGGTTTACTTTGACAAATTAAACTCAACTTCATCCATATAATTTTACTACTACACCCACTAATATAACATCCACATTATACTTCTACATTTCTAAATTATAATCAAGATTAAGAAAAGTGAACAGCCAATTATCTAGTCGAATGACCAAAAATACACAACACAAAATCTCTACAAACAATTAGTTAATTAAGTAATTAGGCACACAATCTGCAGAAAACACCACCAATATTGAACAAAATTTACAGCCACATAACTGATTAAATCCAGTTAATGAAATTACTACATCTATACGTACCAATAGCGTCTCCAAGGACATCTACACATTGAAGCTGACACCCTCAGGTGCTATGCTGAACCCAAGACCAAACCAAAGACCCACACACTTGGCTTCCTAATCAACACTCTCTCTAGCTGCCTACCAGGAGATTGAGCTGCTACTACACCTGTCCAACTGAACACTGCCCCCTTGAGTACCACCTAAAAATCAAAAACACCTATCCTAACCCAAACCCTTTGACTCACCAAAGAGAAAAAAATGAGAATTGAAAAATACACCCATACACATGCACACATACAAAGTCCAGTGACTTAGAGCGCAACAATGGGCCAGAGTGACCCAGGTGGTTACAGGGATGGCTATTAGGGTGACAAAGATTTGAAGAAAATAACAATATAAGCCACGCTTAGAGCCAGCGTCCTGGTAACAGTGTTAGCTCGTGGGCTAATGGGCTATCTTTAGCCCCCACTTCCATCTACATGACGGACAGCTAGGCGGGGCCAATAATAGAGCAGTGGGCGAGTCTCAAGGACGGCATTGGGTAGGCTTTTTTGAAACTTGACATATACGATTTACCCGGAAGAGTCAAAAAATGTTTTGCGGAGTTTGAGAGAAAAACGAAATAAAAGTAGTATGCTTTTTTTTCAGATAGTTGACATTTTTCGGGCGGCGCGGTGGTGGAGTGGTTAGCACTGCGGCAGCACAGCAACTCACCTTTGGCCTGGGGATCCTGGGTTCGATCCCAGCCTCCGACCAACAGTGATCTGTGTGGAGTTTGCATGTTCTCCCCGTGTCTGTGTGGGTTTACTCTGGAATTTCTCCGGTTTCCTCCCACATGCCAAAAACATGCAAGTTAGGTTAATTGGCATTAAACTGGGGATTCTAAATTGTCCTTAGGTATGACTGTGAGAGTGAATGGTTGTCTGTCTGTCTGTGTTGGCCCTGTGATGGACGCGATCTGTCCAGGGTGTACCCTGCCTCTCGCCCATAGATGCTGGGATAGGCTCCAGCCCCCCCCCCCCCCGTGACCCCGAAAAAAAGGATTAAGCGGAAGAAGATGAATGAATGAGTTGACATTTTTCAAAATTTTTGGCTAATTACATGACCAGTTGACACATTTGAGACAGTTAAAACCTACAAACACACCAGTTTTCAATGACCCCTTTAATATAGGAGTCAGATACAGTAATGTAATGCTAGCCTCAAATATTCCCCATCAGCAGCTCCTCCTGATAAAGTCTGTCTCCCCTGCATGTCAGAATCCATGCACAGATCCGTGACAGGTTGGTGAAATAGACAGAAGTTGTACTCAATAAAAGTAGGGCTACCTTGTGACATTAAGAGCAAGAAAGTATCTACAAAGTTACTTAAGCAAAAACAGTCTAATCAACAGACAAACTAATGTGAAAGACTTTTCTCCTTCATCTGTGATACTTCATAAGTTTACATTTTTCCCCTCATCCATTTAGGACCTGTTTGTAATGAATCCTGTACAACTATTTCCTTGTAAATAGAATAGAATAGAATAGGCTTTATTGTCATTGTACAGTTGTACAACACAACAAAATTGTGGGTGCTCCACCAGGCTACTGCGCAATAAAGTAAGTGAGAGGAATTTGTGCATGGTACATATAAAAATTTTCCTACAAGTGGGATTTTTATGACAGAAATTTGCAACTTTTACTCATAACATTTTTTTTCCTCATAAATTTGTGACTTTTTTCGTTTACCTCTGAGACTTTTTTTGTAAATTTGTGACTGTTTTTGATAATATTTAGACGTTTTCATATATATTTGCAGCTTTTTACTCAGAATTTTGCAGTGTTTTTCTCATAAATTTAAGTCTTGCCATGTTTCAAAGCTATTATTATAATTTGTGCGTAAGCCTAAATAGAAGAACCATATCAACACCAATCTCAATAAAATAAGATGATTAATTTATTAAAATTATTGTAGATACAGCCATTTCTGGTGAGAATATTACAGTATAAACTACAAAACAAGCTGATTTCTTATATAAATCTACCATTATAGTATCAGTGCTGACAGAGGCTGAACTCTGTCCCTCTCCTTTAGAAGAAATCCGACTGAATCGACGGACTACAGAAATCATCATTACAGTGTTCCTCATCATCTCTGACTGTAATCATCAAATGTAAGTCATTTTTGGACTGTGAAGTCTGTTTCATGTGTGTTGTGGCCGCTGAGCCAGCTTTATAAAATAAGCTCTTTTGGACTGTTAGTTGTCTTAATGTGTGGTTTATGTGGCTGCCTGGTCTGCTTTTATCAAAACTGAGTTTTTGGGCTGGTAAACATGTGTAGTTTACGTGGCTGTGTTGAACCCAGGGTATGCAAGCAAGCCAGCAAGCAAAGTTTATTTGTATAGCACTTTTCACAGATATATATCACAAAGTGCTTCACAGCAAATTAAAATTTACAAATACAGAGACATTAAAATCAGTAGAAATGAGATAAAATATTCATAGAAATAGAAATAAAAAGAGAAAACAGTGAAGGAGTAAAAGCCATTTAATAAGAGCTACAAGCCTGTCTAAAACAAATGAGTTTTTAACTCCTTCTTAAAGGAGTCAGCAGACTCAAGGCAGTGCAAGGACAGGGGAAGTGCGTTCCAAAGCCATGGTGCAGCAGCCTGGAAAGACCGATCTCCGTGGGTTTTAAATTTGGTCTGAGGGACCACCAGGAGTCTCTGGTCTGAGGATCTTAGTGATCTCGTCGTTGCATAGGGAGTCAAGAAGGCTGAGATGTATGAAGGGGCTTGGCAATTAAGAGCTCTAAAAGTCAAAATTAAAATCTTAAAATGAAATCTTAAAGCAACTGGCAGCCAGTGAAGGGATGATAAAACTGGGGAAATGTGTTCCCTTTTCTTCGACCGGGTTAAAAGCTGAGCTGCTGCATTTTCCACGGTCTGAAGGCGGGCAACAGCAGTTTTATTAAAACACATAAAAAGGGCATTACAATAATCTAAGCAAGACGAGATAAAAGCATGAATGATCATTTCCAGTTCAGGTGTTCAGACCATAGGTCTAAGTTTTGCTATGTCACTCTATAAAAGCAAGAAATCTCTGTGTGTCTGTCTGTCTGTGTGTGTGTCTGTCACGTTTATAGGACATCATAGGACGGCCTATGATCTCTGCCTGACCATCATAGGACGTCCTATGAACTCAGGCATCGTAGGACGACTCGCGTTTGTCTTTATGATGTCATATACATCAAGCCTGCCTTCATGTCTTTATGATGTCATATACAGTGACAGACATCAGGCAACATGGCTTTATGATGGCATATACATCAAGGCTGCCTTCATGTCTTTGATGTCATATACAGTGAGTCCATGCCGGAAAGCCTCTTTTTGCTCAGATCTATTTTCATGATTGCTTCTCGGCCTTTTGGCTAAGATCAAGTGTAGTAGTGTAGTAATGATCCTGTTCATGAACTGAAATTACGACAGAAGAAGAAGAAGAAGAAGAAGAAGAAGAAGAAGAAGAAGACTTTTAAAAAAGGCTTTATTGTACATTCCAAAAATGCAAAAACACCAATATCACTGGCCCAAGTGTGTCACATCTCAAAAGTGCAAACATAACTCAGCCCCCTCACCCACAGAACACGCCCACCAGATGGAGAGCAATAGAATGACGACAACTGCTGCACGTCAGAAAAGATGCCATGAAGATGAAACACCTGAGGTTCCAGCAGTACATTGCACCCGTCTGAGACAGGAGGACACCAGGGTACGACAGACTTTAAGGCACGTTTCTACAACATCATAGGATGGCCTATGATCTCTGCCTCATCATCATAGCGCATCCTATGAACTCAGGCATCATAGGAAGACTCACCATGCCTACATGATGGCAAATGTGTAACCTTTGATGAATGCCAGTCTACACTACAAATGTGTAAAATGCCAAGCAAAGCGCTAATTTTTTCCGGGTGCTCCGGTTTCTTGGTTTCTACGGGCATGCACGGGTCTGCCTGATATCCTATGATGTTCCTATGATGTTGGTGTTCATAGGACCGTTTACTGGATGTCTACATGACGCCACATAAACGGAACTCTATATGACGTCAGATAAACCGTAAGGCTGCTGTTCCTATGATCTCAGAAGGATGTCTATATGATGTCATACAGAGCGCAGGAATCGCTACAATAGGACACACTACTTTAACCTACACCCATTCGAAGCAGTACATCATGTCTGTGTGCCACAGATCATAGGACATTGGACATCTTCAGAGATCAAACGCAGACATGCCTCATGATAATAGGACTCACTATGACACCATCAAAGATCAAAGGCAGGCATCACTGAATGAGTGCTGACGTGCTTGCTTACACCCTTTCTTACACCTGCTTTCTATGGGCATGCAGAAATACTTGCATATACTTGGTTTCTATGGGCATGCATGGGTATGCACAGGCATGCACGGGTATGTACTAGTTCCTTAGATGAAAAAAGCAATTTCTGACTAGTTGCCGACCATGGCAGTCCAGTGACAGCATTGTCAAAAACAACACCCAGGTTACGTAGGCTGGGCTGGACAGAAGAGCCTAGGTGACCTAAGTGTTGCCTTATCAGAGGAATTTTACTGTCTGGAGCAATGATCAGTGCTTCTGTCTTGTTAAGATTTAATTGCAGGAAGTTATTGTTTAACCATTTGTTAATGGCAGACAGACAAGAGATTAAGTTTGATAAAATGTTCAGCTCATTTTCTTTAAAAGAGCAGTAAAGCTGAATGTTGTCTGCGTAAAAATGGTAAGAGACACCCTTAAACTGACTGATAATCTGGCCAAGTGGGGTCAAATACAATAAAAACAGAATAGGGCCCAGAATTGAGCCTTGAGGAACCCCACAGGAAAGTCCTTTAGCCTCTGACATCTTCTCGTTGAACAAAACACAAAACCCTCTGTCAGTTAAATAAGATGAGAACCATTTCAGAACTGATCCTGAAATACCAAAGATGTCCTTCATCCTATTTATCAGTATATTGATATTATTGAATTATTATATATTATCAATTATATATTGATATTAATGAATTTATATTATTTTTCTTTTGCATAGGCTGTTGAGGGGCATGTATGGGTGATGCTTGTTAGTGGTGTGTTTGCCTTGTCTGCAGTGCTGCGTGGCTGCTGTGCCAACAGTGTTGTACCTACATGGTTGTTGTAATATTGTTTGTGATGATAAGGCTGATTACCTCCGCCAGGCCGAAGGTCAGGAGGTTATGTTTTTGCCAGCGTTTGTCTGTTTGTCTGTCTGTCAGTCTGTCTGTTTGTTTGTTTGTCTGTCTGTCTGTTGGTTAGCAAGATAACTCAAAAAGTTTTGGACGGATTTCGATGAAACTTTCAGGCGTTATTGGAAATGGTACAAGGAAGAACTGATTAAATTTTGGGGATGATCCGGATCACCGTCTGGATACAGGAATTTTTTAAAGGATTCTTTAACATTGTGAGATAAGGCCATTTTCAACATGTGTGCAGGGGCAATAGAGGGCGCTGGTCGTCGTGTCTGACGAACACAAACTCCGCGTTCTTCAAAGTTTTAGGCACAAAAGCAGGCGGAAAACAGTGGTGGGCAGGGCCCGCCAGCGTGCCTGTGTTTGCGCTACGCTGCAAAAGCTGAGACGGGCAGCTGTCCGGCGCGGGATTATTTGGCAGAAATTCCCCGGGCAGCCATAGGGGCTGCGCAAAAACCAGCTCTCTGCCGGGGAAGCTTCCAAATCCTCTTTTTCCCCGCGGAGCGCAAACCCAATAAAACCCACGGCAACTGGTCTACCCAATTTTTTTTTTTAGATTTAGATTTAGTATACTTTATTGATCCCCAGAGGGGAAATTGAGGGTCATCCACCACCTGGATGGATGAAGCAGCCACGATACGGCGCTATCCCTTAACCATTCACACACACATTCACACCTAGGGCCACTTTAGAGTCTCCAATTAACCTAACCTGCATGTTTTTTTGGCGTGTGTTTTGCATCCGTCAGTGAAGCCCTCAGTGCTGCTTTCAGTGATCTATGAAAACGCTCGCAGCCTGGGACTTTGCACATGAAGGAGATGGACACAACACCAACGCTTCAGTTTATTACCTCCGCCAAGGAGGTAATGCTTTTACTACTGAACCACTAATCCTATCATTGTGAATCCAATTGCTAGTCATATGTTTTCATGGACAAGGAATCTGAAAACGTATACACAAACACTGTATGGGGGGGAACTGTGGCACTTGGCGGAGGTCTGCGCTCTCCGAGTGCTTTTCTAGTTGTTAATTAAATGTGTGGCACATTCAAGCAGGTGTAGTTGGCTTATTTGGTAGTCTGTGTGTTATGGGTTTTGTCACCTGATTTTCTCTGTGCCCACCCACTTTTTCATTTCTGGACAATGCCACTGGACTGTAGGTCTTATTTTAGGCAAATACGTATATCCATGTGACGGTGTTTCACAATAATAGCACATAACAGTCACAACCATTCTTAAAACTGAATCGCTATAAAGGGCTTTTATTTTTACATAATTCAGGATGTATTGAGCTGTGATGGTGAAAATAAATTCACACTAATTCAGACTTTGGTCATATCTGTGAATCCAGCATTTATAGCGAAGGTGACTACTTTTAAGGTTATTGAGCAGGAATTAAGGATTGTTTCTCATTTTTAAGGATAATTAAGGCATTGATTTTAGACAGTCACATATAAAAAATTTTATGGACCTGTAGACACTAATGAGGCAGCTGTTTTTCTCCTTGTTTGTGTTCTTGTGGAAAAATTCTCTCCACATAACCATACATGAATGCAGATGAATCTGTCCATACAGAATTAAACTCTCTATTTTCCTCTGTGATTTTACTTCTTCTGGTTTTGTTCATGTCTTAAGGTGGATTCACACTTCAATGTTTGGACCAACTTTTACTGACGTTTTGGCAAACGTCTGGCTCTGCTGGCAAAACTTAATGATTGCTGGTATTTGTTGGCAAATGCTGGTGAAAGTTGTGCTCTTTGAAAATTTTCAGGCTGCCGAAAATTTACCGACATCTGGAAATACACGTTGGTGAACGTTGTGCTCGTTTTGTAAAAGTTCCTGAGCGCTGAGCTAAGTTATGCAGAGTTTACCTAAGTCAGCCTAAGTTACAGCTATGTTCACTCTATAGCGTTTGGACTGACTTTTACAGACATTTTGAAAAATCAGAGAAATACTCAGCGCAGTTCAGCTGACATCAGCGTCAGGTGACGCTCATATAAAGATAAGTGTTTGTGGAGGTTTCCTGACATTCTGGACCTGCTTCTGGAGTGAACACATCTCCTTTGGGCATACGTTTCAGTATTTATTTTCATTTTATATTCCTATATAGTTACTTCTGCATACCCTTTTCCTTTGTTCATTCATTCATTCATTCATTCATTCATCAAAAAAAAAAATAATGCTATAGACTCTAACACTAAGTCCACAATTAAAATGTGAATGTGGATGGAATTAAAAAAACTGTTAATGAATCATCATATAAATAAAATGACGGGTGATTATATTTTGACTGTTATACCCCTCTCCATTAAAATAACATAAAATCCCGTTAAATGTCATTTACATTTTGACACCACATCAGCGCTGTTTGATTCCCACACTGGAAGTGAACCAATAAATCCTGGAGAATGATTACACACGGAGCAGAAAATTAAGAACAGTAAATTTCTCAATGAGGAGATTTTTTTTTCTTTTGAGGTGTCACATTTTTCAGAGATTTTATATATATATATATATATATATATATATATATATATATATATCAGAATCAGAATCAGAATCAGCTTTATTGGCCAAGTATGCACAACACATACAAGGAATTTGACTTTGGCTAAAAACTTGCTCTCGTTGTTCAGGTGAAGGATTTAAATAAGGATTCAATGACAACCACAGTATGTACAGTAAATTACAGTCTGTCCACGTTTCTATAAAAGGATGCAAATATATACAGGAATATATGCAGTTATTTACTCGGACTAACCACACTTTGCAGAAATATATGAAAAAATATACAATCACACAGTATTTCAATGTGGACTCAGATTCAGTGATATAATGTGAATGAAGTAAAAAGCAGTGTGAGAGTTATGTGCAATGTAATAATGGATGAAAAGTCATGAGTACAGCAACAGGTAGGACTAGGTGAATGTTAGGAGTTCATCAGAGTGATGGCTTGAGGAAAGAAACTGTTCCTGTGACGGGTGGTTTTGACCTTCAGTGATCTGTAACGACGACCAGAAGATAGAAGTTCAAACAGTTTGTGGCCGGGGTGTGATGGGTCAGCACAGATGTTTCCCGCCCGTTTCCTGGTTATGGACCGATATAAGTTCTCAATGGAGGGTAGGACGATACCAATGATCCTCTCCGCAGACTTAATGATCCGCTGCAGTCTGGTCTTGTCCTGTTTAGTGGCAGATCCAAACCAGACAGTGATGGAAAAGCAGAGGACAGATTGGATGATGGCGGTGTAGAAGACAACCAGCAGCTCCTGAGGCAAATCAAACTTCTTGAGCTGACGCAGAAAAAACAACCTCTGCTGGGCCTTTTTCCGGACAGTGTCAATATGGGAGGACCACTTCAGGTTCCGGGAGATTGTGGTACCCAGAAACTTGAAGGAGTCCACAGTGGACACTGTGCTGTTGAGGATGGTGAGTGGGGGGAATGAAGGGGGGTGTCGCCTGAAATCCACAGTCATCTCCACCGTTTTGGCTGGGTTAAGTTCAAGATGGTTCTGGCTGCACCAGAGGATCAGCTGCTCCACCTCCCGCCTGTATGCAGACTCATCATCATCCCGGATCAAACCGATGACTGTGGTGTCGTCCGCAAACTTCAGGAGCTTCACCGAAGGGTCCTCTGAGGTGCAGTCGTTGGAGTAGAGGGAGAAGAGCAGTGGGGAAAGAACACATCCTTGGGGGGCGCCAGTACTAATTTTTCGGGAGCTGGATGTAAATCTCCCTAGCTTCACCTGTTGCCACCTGTCAGTCAGAAAGCTGGAGATCCACTGGCAGGTGGAGGGGGGCACCTTGAGCTGGAGGAGTTTCTGATGAAGAATGCCTGGGATGATGGTGTTGAACGCTGAGCTGAAGTCGACAAACAGGATCCTGGCGTACGTCCCTGGGGAGTCGAGGTGTTGCAGGATGTAATGTAGTCCCATATTCACTGCATCATCCACTGACCTGTTTGACCGGTAGGCAAACTGCAGTGGGTCCATCAGGGGGCCTGTGATGACCTTCAGGTGGTTCAGCACCAATCTCTCCAAGGATTTCATGACCACAGAGGTCAGGGCAACAGGTCTGTAGTCGTTTAATCCTGTAATAGAGGGTTTCTTGGGAACTGGAATGATGATGGAGCGTTTGAAGCAGGAAGGCACTTCACGCAGCTCCAGTGATCTGTTAAAGATCCGGGTGAAGATGGGGGCCAACTCGTTGGAGCAGACTCTCAGGCAGGACGGAGACACACCATCAGGTCCTGCAGCCTTCTTGATCTTTTGTCTCTGAAAGACCCGGCGCACCTCCTCTTCACAGATCATTAGTGCTGGTGGGAGGTCAGAGTGGAGGAGGGATGGAGTTCCTGGGGCTGCAGATAATCCTTTTGTGTGGGTGGGAGGTGAGAACTGTAGGTTCTTTTCAAACCTGCAGTAAAGGCTGTTTAGGTCATTAGCCAGCTGGAGGTTTTCCGCAGGGTGGGGGGATGGTCTCCTGTAGTTGGTGATATTCCGTAGGCCTCTCCAGACAGAAGCAGAGTTGTTAGCTGAGAAGTTTTTTTGTAACTTCACACTGTAGCTCCTCTTAGCAAGCCTGGTCTCCTTCGTCAGCATGTTTCTGGCCCGCTTGTACAGAGTCCAGTCACCAGTCCTGTAGGCCTCCTCCTTGGTCTGACGTAGCTGCTTCAGTTTAGGAATGAACCAGGGTTTATTGTTGTTGTATATGCAGAAGGTCTTGGTCTGCACACACATGTCCTCGCAGAAACAGGTGTATGATGTCACAGTGTCAGTGAGTTCATTTAAGTTAATGGCTGCAGCTTCAAAAACACTCCAATCTGTGCAGTCAAAGCAGGCTTGTAACTTCAGCTTTGATTCCTCAGTCCATTTCTTCACAGTCCTTACAACAGGCTTGGAAGTTTTTAGTTTCTGTCTGTATGTTGGAATAAGATGGAGCAGGCAGTGGTCAGAAAAACCCAGAGCTGCACGGGGGACGGCATGATAGGCATTTCTTAAAACTGTGTAACAGTGGTCAAGTGTATTTGTGTCCCTGGTGGGACATTTAATATGCTGTCTGTATTTAGGAAGCTCATTTGTGAGATTAGCTCTATTGAAATCACCCAGAATGATAAGCAGAGAGTCTGGATGTTTTTCCTCCACCTCTGCTATCTGGTCAGCGAGGAGCTGCAGTGCCTCCGTTGTACAAGCAGCAGGCGAGATATAAATTCCGACCAGAATAAATGAGGAGAACTCTCGCGGTGAATAAAAGGGTTTACAGTTTATATATGTATAATATATATATATATATATATATATATATATATATATATATATATTTATTTTAGTGGTGTTGGATGATTAAAATTTCTAATCACGATTAATCTTTTGGAACGTTGAGTTAATCGCGATTAATAATGTGTTAATTGCGTGTTTTTCCATTCAGATACAGTGTACCTTAAGTTGGTAATTTTTCAAGTTTCTCATACTGTTATAAACATGGGAGTGGGCAAATATACTTGCTTTCTTCACCTGCAGGTTTATTAAAGCTCTCAACATACCCAAAATGACAAAAACTATCCAGTATATTCTCCAGAAATAATATTTCTGGTGCGCACCGCGTCATTACGAGCTACAGGCATGAGAAATGCATAAATCATAACTTTTTCTTTGCTAGTGGCAAGTCCCGGGAAAACCCCCATGAGTGCCTGGTATCATTGGAAAGCTTAGAAATCGTACTTTCTAAAAATGCATATGTTTTTGCAGAAGACGTAACTCCCAACTGATTGAATGCAAGTTTTCAACCTAGCCAAAATATAAACAAATCGTCTTTTTCTGGGCCATTTTGGCGCACTTCCTACAAATTAAATATCATTTTGAAGGTCTTTCAATACAGAATATGGAAATAACATTACATCAGTTTTGAAAATTTCCTCAAAGTGACTCATTTTTCCAGAATGGGTCATTTTGGCGCCGAAAGCAGGGCGGCCGAACCAGCAACAACTCTCTCTCGTGTCTTTGTGTTTTTATCTGTTTATTCCGGTATATAGTGTGTCTCTTATTAACCAGGGCTCGGCAGGAAGATTCGGATTAAGACTGGACCAACTTTTTCTCTATTTTAGCCCGGTCTTTCTCTAGTTTTCTTTTCTTTTCTCTTCCTCGGGCAATGGAGATCAACTGAGGTGGGGGCGGACGCATTGTTTACACACGCAAACAGCTGATTGCGCTGAGGCAGCCGGCGCCTGGAGGGCTGTGGCTGGCAGTGAAGCCCCTCATCCCAGATGAGCTAAAGAGGAGATGCCGCGGGCAAAGGGCTGGAGCTAAGGTGAGGAGAAGGAGGAGGAAGCATAAGCCGGCTGTACCGATGATCATCACTGGGAACGTGCGATCGCTCGGAAATAAAACAGACGAGCTTATAGCGCTGGTCAGGACGCAAAAGGAGTATCGTGAGTGTAGCATCATGTGTTTTAAAGAGACGTGGTTACACTCACAGATCCCGGATGTAAACGTAGCGATACCTGGCTTCAAGACTATATGGGAGGACAGAGACGTGATAAGCAGCAGGAAAAAGAGGGGGGGAGGAGTGGCTCTTTTTGTTAATAAACGGTGGTGTCATCCTGGACACATTCATGTGAAGGAAAAGTGCTGCAGCCCGGACATTGAACTGCTGGCTGTGAGTATGAGACCTTATTATATGCCGCGAGAAATGAAGTGTGCCTTAATTATTATCGTCTACGTCCCTCCGTCAGCTGACAGTGGTGGCCTGTGACGTCATCAGCGCCACTACTGCCACATTACTGGAGAAACACCCAGATGCATTTATGGCCATAACGGGTGATTTTAACCACGTCTCAGTGGGAAAAACATTACCAAACTTTCACCAGTTTGTTGACTGTTCCACCAGAGAAAACAAAACACTGGCTTTACTGTATGCCAATGTCAGAGATGTGTAACGGAGTCAAAAATGTATTTTAAGTATTTCTTTTCCTCAGTTATGTTTTTATTTATATTGTTGTGAATTTTATTTTACTTGAGTGTTTTATTTTGGCAGTACGCTTCTCGCATCCGCTCTTTCTGTACCTCCGAGGCTCTGGTAGTTTAGTCCTTCCCCACAGTATCGCGTTGCTTTGCTGTGGGTAAGTTGTGTTCAAAATGCTGCTGGCACTAAATGTTTGTATTGTTCGTTAGTCTTATCATTTAAACTGTAACCTTGGTTTGTAATTGTTCGTTATTAATTTGACATGTCACTGTAGTGTATTTTTTTGTTATTTGTGTTATAAATAAGAGTTTTTATGGATGTTTCGGCGCACATTAGGAGTCCGATAGGCGCCATTTTAGGGTTTTGCGCCAATATAGGCTTTATGGTGACTCCAGCAGCTTATATTATTGTGTAACCCATATTTTTGTGAATGTAGGAGCCTGTGTGGAATCGAGGTACAGACGGAGCGTGATGCATTTTGTTTTATTTCATCTACAGGTATGTTTGTTTTTGGAAAATTTTATTATTTATAATGTCATTTTTTTTTTTTTGTATTGTGAAATTATTTTAGAGCTCCTTTCCCAGACAGTATCGCGTTGCTTTGCTGTGGGAGCCTGTGTGGAATCGAGGTACAGACGGAGCGTGATGCATTTTGTTTTATTTCATCTGCAGGAGAAATAAATTGTGGAAACAACAGTCTGGTGTCATCGTGGTCCCTATGCCGCACACACAGCCACGGCCGCTTAAGGGTGTCCCAAAAGAAGAACCACTATACTTGTGACGAGAACCGTTACAGATGCATATAGTGCAACAGCTCTACCCCCCATTGGCAAATCAGATCACTGCATGGTCATGTTAACACCCAAGTACGTTCCCCTTGTGCAAAGGCAACCTGCTTATACACGGACTGTGAGGAGGTGGACACAGGAGGCTGCTGAAGCACTACAGGACTGCTTCGAGATGACAGACTGGGGCGTACTCTGTGAATCGCATGGGGTGGACATAGACAATATGACCAATTGCATCACAGAATACATTAGATTCTGTTAAGACACGACCATGCAGCTCAGACTGTACACTGCTTCTCCAACAACAGACCATGGGTCATGAGCGACCTGAAAGCACTTCTGAACAAAAAGAAGAGAGCTTTTAGGGCTGGAGACAAGGAGAAGCTGAGGGGAGTGCAGCATGAGCTGAGAGAGATGCTGAGGAGGTGCAAGGACAATTGTAGGAGGAAGTTGGAGGATAAACTCAGGCAAAACAACGCTGAAGATGTGTGGAAGGGAATGAAACCAATAACTGGGTGCAAGGGGAGAGTCAGGCAGCCATCTGGGAGCCAGGAGAGAGCTGAGGAACTGAATCTGTTTTTTAATAGGTTCAACTCACAGTCTGTCACCCGAGCAACACAACCAGACCCCCCACACACCCCTCCCCACCCACCCTCCTGAGCAGAACCTCTCTCTATCTCCCCCCTCCTCCTCCTCGGGGGGCACCTGGATCCTCCCTCACTTCGTGGTCACTACAGACCAGGTGAAAAAACAGCTGGAGAGACTCCGTCAGCAGAAGGTGGCGGGCCCTGATGTCATCTCCGCAAGGACCCTGAGGACCTGTGCCAACCAACTAGCTCCGGTACTGAAACACCTGTACAACCTGAGCCTGAGTCTGGAGAGAGTACCAGTGCTGTGGAAGACATCCTGCCTGGTTCCTGTTCCCAAGAAGTCATCTCCATCGGACCTGAACGACTATCGACCAGTTGCCCTCACATCTCTTGTGATGAAGGTCCTGGAGAGACTGGTCTTAGCCCACCTGAGGCTGCAGGTGAAGACGTGGCTGGACCCTCTGCAGTTTGCATATCAGCCCCATTTAGGAGTTGAAGATGCTGTCATCTACCTGCTGCAACGAGCCCATCTGCACCTGGATGGTGGAGGAGATACTGTGAGAATCACTTTTTTTGATTTCTCCAGTGCCTTTAACACCATCCAGCCACTGCTGCTGGGTGAGAAGCTGCGGGTGGTGGGGTTGACAGCTCTGTGATCTCCTGGATTACCAACTACCTGACAGGCAGACCACAGTTTGTCCGGCTGGGTAGTGTCTCGTCTGGAGTGGTGGCTAGTGATACGGGAGCTCCACAGGGGACTGAGCTCTCTCCTTTTCTCTTTACTTTATACACCACTGACTTTCAGTACAACACAGAGTCATGCCACCGGCAGAAATGCTCTGATGACTCAGCTGTTGTGGGGTGTATAAGAGGAGGAGAGGAGGGGGAGTACAGGACACTGGTAGACAGATTTGTGGAGTGGACAGAGCAGAATCACCAGAGGTTGAATGTCAGCAAGACCAGAGAGATGGTGACTGACTTCAGCAGGGAGGATGTGGGAGTAGTTGAGGACTACAAATATCTGGGTGTCAGGATCAGCAGTGGGTTGGACTGGAGATCCAACTCCGATGCTGCGCACAAGAAGGGGATAAGCAGACTCTACTTCCTGAGGAAGCTGAGATCCTTCAATGTGTGCAGCAGGATGCTGGAGCTTTTCTACCAGACCGTTGTCACCAGCACCATCTTCTTTGCTGCTGCCTGTTGGGGTAGCAGTATCAGGGCCAGAGACACCAACAGACTTGACAAGTTTATCAAGAAGGCTGGCTCTGTAATTGGTCTCAGACTGGAGACCTTTGAGACAGTGGTGGAGAGGAGAACACTAAATAAACTGCGATCCATCATGGATGATCCTGATCACCCCCTCCACCACACACTGGACAGACAGCGAAGCACTTTCTCCAGTAGACTACTACAGCTTTGCTGTCGAACGGCCAGGTACAGGAAATCTTTCCTGCTGCATACCATTTCACTGTACAATAACTCACTATGATGTTGTATTCTGGTCATAACAATGCTGCCACATTGCACCTTACAGTCTAACTGGTACCTCACATTTCACTCTGCTCCTGATAGTCCTTCAGTGTGCAACGGGATGATTCATGTGTTTATACGGGTCATCATATATTAAGCTATGATGTATATAGGCTTTATAGTCGTGTTAGATTTAATTTCCATGGGTAATCCCTTTGTCCGTCATGCGTGTGTTTCTGTCATTTGGTTGTCTACTGTCATGCTGCTGTTACACTGTAATTTCCCAGCTTGGGATCCATCCATCCATCGCGTGGCTAACAAACGGAGCTACTATCTCGCTCGTGATGACACCCCAACGTGCTACAAAAACGGCGAGGGAGTGAATGGACATTCCGAACACAGCTTGAGAATTTTGTTAGACTGGTACTCACCAACACTTGGACCTGTGGCCATGAAAACAGGCCAATTTCTATCTGTCTCAGCAGATGGAGATCAGCTATAACCTAGCATGTAGCTAGTAGCTAGTAGCTACAAAACAGGCCAATTTTCTATCCGTCTCAGCAGATGGAGATCAGCTATAACCTAGCATGTAGCTAGTAGCTAGTAGCTACTAGCTACTCGATAGCTAGCTTCCACAGAAGAACAACGCAACATCCAAGCAAAGTTTTGGGGGTGGCTATAACAATTATCCAGGTGAGAACTCAGACAGATAACGTTGTAAACTTAACCATGACAGCACTTTGGTGATATCTGTAATGATCAGTGTTTACCACTAGGCGTTGCTGCTACCTTGTTACCGCTTGTTTGAATGATGCACTCGGTAGAATAAGAAACAGCCAACATGGGAGCCGAAGTGATCGTGTCTGAATGAGCTGCCGCTAAATAAAGTTACGATGGTTCCACTGCAAGTCTCCTCTCTCGTCAACGAACACGAACACAACATGGTACCAGGAATAAACTGCATGAATTGAGCGACCACGTGAGAAGTCGTCATGGAGTTGAAGCCGCCGGAAAACCTGAAATTGTCAGGTAACGTGGATGAAAACTGGCGAGCATTCAAGCAGCAGTTCAACTTGTATGTCACGGCCATGGGACTGGACACGAAGCCGGACTCGAGAAAGGTAGCACTTTTGCTGACCTTAGCAGGGCCACAGGCCATTGAAGTGTACAACACGTTCGTGTTCGGAACGGATGAAGACCCAAATAAGCTGGATGTCGTGCTCGCTAAGTTTAATGCTCACTGCACTCCTAAGAAAAACAAGACATATGAAAGATACATGTTTAGATCTCGTATGCAGCAACAGAGTGAGCCCTTTGACAGTTTTTTGACCGCTCTCCGTTTGAAAGCACAATCCTGCAATTTTGGGACATTGAAGGACTCAATGATCAGAGATCAAATTGTTTTTGGTGTTGAGGACAAAAAGTTAAGAGAGAGACTGCTTCGTGAGACGGAGTTGACGCTGGAGATGGCTGTTAAACTCTGCCAGGCAAGCGAACTGTCCCAGAAGCACATGAAAACGTTCTGTGACATGCCAGGCGCCACACCTTCGAGTGAAGGAGCAGCGGTCAGCGCCGTGTCATCTCAGAGCGGGAGGCGTCGCTCACGGGCCGAGACTGCACAGCGGACCGAGGATCTCACGTTCTTCTGCAAGCGTTGCGGATTACAGCACAAGCCAAAGCAATGCCCAGCGTTTGGTAAAGTATGCTCCAACTGCCATGGAAAGAATCGTTTTGCCAAGCAATGCTTCACCAAAAGAAAGGAAGGAAAGAAAGGCAAAAACGTGAATGTAGTCGAAGACACAGACTTAAGTGATACTTTCTTTGTGGGCATCGTTAACTGTGAAAATGAAGAAGAAAAAGTCAACAGCATTACCAATGAGGACAAGTGGATCACTCCTCTGCTGGTTAACGGGACTATCGTCACTATGAGACTGGACACTGGTGCAAAAACTAACCTCATTAGCATGTCTGATGTAAAGGAAATGCAGGTTAAGCCACACATATACAGAAAGAAATCAGGGTTGAAAGATTACAGTGGGCAACCCATACAGTGTTTTGGTACCTGTAAACTGAATGTTGTTGTTAAAGGTAAAGTGCACAATGTAAACTTTTCTGTTGTGAATGAGAAATGTGAATCACTGTTGGGTGATAAAAGCTGTGAAGAGCTAGGGTTAGTGAAAAGAGTGTACTGCATTGAATCAGATTCCAAGTGTGACACTAACGCTATTGTGCAAAACTTTTCTGATGTGTTCAAAGGTTTTGGCACACTGCCCTTTACATATAAAATCCAGCTAAAAGAAGGCGCCCAACCAGTTGTGCACGCACCACGTAGGGTCCCAGCTCAACTGCGTGAAGCCCTCAAACGAGAACTGGACAGGATGACCAACATGGGCGTGATCAAAAAGGTGCAGGAGCCCACAGACTGGGTCAACTCGATGGTCGTCACAAAGAAAAAGAATGGTGAGTTGAGAATGTGCATGGACCCAAAAAATCTAAATGAGAACATTAAGCGCGAGTACAGTGATCCCTCACTTATCGCGTTTAATGGGGACCAGAACCGACCGCGAAAAGTGAAAAACCGCGAAGTAGCGTCACCCCCCCCCCCCAAGGGCGTCACAAGCACTATTTTGCACAAAAAGGCACAAGAGAACAGCGAAAAGTGCCACTAAGCAACACGAGCGATAAAGAACAATGAATGCGGTCTTCCTTCGCTGGGTATGGGCGCTCTGCAGGGAGAGAAGCTGGGTAAAACGTCTCGGCCAATCAGCTTGCGAGATTCCCGAGCGGTGAAGAGGTGGGCGGAGAGGAATGGAGCGGTGGTCAGAGAGGTGGATTTTGAGTTGTGCGGGCTCTCCGTGTTGATACCTGATGTTCTAATGTAGTCTCCCTGCCTTCTGCTAGCGTCCGGGCAACTTTCGTGCCATTTTTTCTCAATTTTGAATTTTTGATGAATATTTTTGAAAAATCCGCGATGCACTGAGGGCGCGAAAGGTGAAACGCGAAGTAGCGAGAGATCACTGTACTACCAAATCCCCACACGTGAGGAAATAGTCAGTGAGATGGCAGGAGCTAACTACTTCACAAAGCTCGACGCTTCTCAGGGTTTCTGGCAGTTAAAACTGGATGAGAGCAGCACTAAGTACTGTACTTTTAACACACCTTTCGGTAGATACTGTTTTCTTAGGCTGCCATTTGGAATAAAATCTGCACCAGAAATATTCCACAGAGCGATGGAACAGATCATTGAAGGCCTAGAGGGAGTCAGAGTTTACATAGATGACATTATTGTATGGGGCTCGACTCTCCAAGAGCACAACCAGAGACTTAACAAAGTGATGGAGCGCATTCAGAAGTACGGGCTGAAACTCAATAGAGCCAAGTGTGAGTTTGCAGTACAAGAGATTCTCTTCCTCGGAGACAAACTCACAGCTCAAGGCATACAACCAGATGGCGATAAAGTGAAAGCAATACTGAACATGCCAAGACCAACAGACAAAACGGACGTGTTACGTATCATGGGAATGGTAAATTTCATAGGCAAATTTATTCCCAACCTCACAGCAAAGACGTCATGCATCCGAGAGCTCTTACACAACGAGTGTGACTTTAAATGGGCCGAAAAACATGAGCAAGAGTGGCAAAGACTTAAGCAAACTCTTACCAGAGCACCAGCATTAGCCTACTATGACCACCGGAAAAAGCTCAAAGTGTCAACTGACGCGTCCAAAGATGGCATCGGAGCAGTGCTTCTACAGGCAGAGGGAGAGTACTGGAAACCAGTAGCCTATGCGTCAAGGGCTATGACAAAGTCTGAATGCAAATATGCCCAGATTGAAAAGGAGTGTTTAGGCGTTTCCTACGGGCTGGAGCGGTTTCACAGTTATGTCTATGGACTGCCGTCTTTTACTGTGGAAACTGACCACCGCCCACTCGTCTCCATTATCAAGAAGAATCTTAACGAAATGTCCCCACGGATCCAACGCCTAATGATGAAAATGCAAAGGTACGATTTTGAACTGGTTTACACACCGGGAAAGCACCTGATACTCGCAGATGCCTTGTCCAGAGCACCTGCTGAAAGGTGTCTGAGTTCCACAGATGAGGATATTGAAAATCACATCAACATGGTGTCGTGTGCTCTGCCAGTATCTGACACAAAGTCGAAACAAATAGCTGAGGTGACATCACAGGACACCGAGCTACAGCGTGTCATTCAGAACATGGACGAGGGATGGCCGGCAGGATCTTGCCCTCGCTATTACCATGTCAGAGGAGATCTCAGTTTTGTTGATGGACTATTACTGAAGAAAGGAAGAATAGTCATCCCTGAGGCTCTAAGACCAGATTTGTTAAACAGGATACATGAAGGACACCTTGGGATTGAAAAATGTAAAAGGAGAGCAAGGGAGTCAGTGTACTGGCCTGGACTAAACAAAGACATCGAGACGCTTGTGAGTAGTTGTGAAACGTGCCAGAAACACCGAAGTAAACAAAGCAAAGAGCCAATGGTGATATCTGAAAGTCCTGCATCCCCTTGGCACAAAGTAGGGATGGACCTGTTTCACCTTAAAGGCAAAGACTACTTAGTAGTCATGGACTACTTTTCCAACTTTCCAGAAATGGCACTACTCTCAAGCACTACATCAGCCTGTGTGATCACTCATACCAAATCCACATTTGCTCGGCATGGCATCCCACACATTGTGGTGACAGATAATGGACCATGTTTCAGTAGCAGGGAATGGCAGCAGTTTGCAGAACAATATGAATTTCGGCATGTGACGTCAAGCCCACACTATGCACAATCAAATGGACAAGCAGAAAAAGGCGTCCACATTCTGAAGCAACTGCTTAAGAAAGCTGCAGACAGCAACTCGGATCCATACTTAGCTCTACTCAGTTACCGCGCCTCTCCACTTCAGTGCGGACTGTCACCTGCTGAGCTACTAATGAACAGGAAGCTGCGTACAACGCTTCCCAGCTACCCAAATGCTACTTCACAAAGGAAAGATACAAAACTCAGAAACAAGCTTGAGAAGCAGAAACTGAAACAAAAGACATTCTATGACACTTCAGCCAAACCACTCTCTCCACTGGCCAACAACGACCCAGTTAGGATCAAGGATGCATCTGGCTGGAACACTAAAGGAGTTGTATGACAGAAAGTTGCTCCAAGATCATTCACAGTGAGAACCGAGGATGGACAGGTGCTCAGGCGCAATCGCCACAGTCTCCTCAAGACTCCACAAGCACCTGGTGGGCCCAATAATGCTCACCCAGAATCTCCCACAACCACACCTCTTATGAACTGTGAAGCAAACGTTCCACCTGACAAAGATGAACCGAGAAGATCAAAACGAGAAATAAAGAAACCAGATAGGTTGGACTTGTAAGAATTTAAGTAAAGTGTTTAAAAAAAAAAAAAAGCAAAGAATAAGAAAAAAAAAGTAACAGATGTTAATTTCTTTGGGCATGTTGATTCAGGGAGAACTGAAATTTGTGTTTTGTATTAGTCCATTCATACTGAATACATATACACTGTTTTGCATCAATGTTTATTAATGTTTATTCACCTCAAAGAAAGGGGGATGTAATGATCAGTGTTTACCACTAGGCGTTGCTGCTACCTTGTTACTGCTTGTTTGAATGATGCACTCGGTAGAATAAGAAACGGCCAACATGGGATCCGAAGTGATCGTGTCTGAGTGAGCTGCCGCTAAATAAAGTTACGATGGTTCCACTGCAAGTCTCCTCTCTCCTCAACGAACACGAACACAACAATATCCATGGCTGTAATCCAGCTTGTCTGCATGGCACACACAGTGTCAGTGGCCACAGCGGCCTTGGTATGGAGAGCGGCTAGGCCAAAAAGTACTGTTTGTGCTTTCTGCTGTTAAATGCCATTAACCGCAATCACAAAATTTTTTGCCGTTGACGGGGGCAATGCGTTAATGGGCGATTAATGCAATTATGTCAACACCACTAATATATACGTATATATACAGTATATACTGTATATATGTATGTGTGTGTGTGTGTGTGTGTGTGTGTAGCAGGCAGAGAGTAGACAGACTCTGACTGAAAATTTCACGAAAAACCTTTACTGCATGGACCAAGAAAATGTTTTTTCAGACAGCAAAAAAAAAAAAAAGGCTGTTGTTTCCAAGGCAACCAGTAATCTGTACTGACAAAAGACACGTTTGTGCAACAGCATAGCCTGATGGTAGAAAAATAACTGTAAAAACAGGAAAACACCCACCAAACCACACCTGCAAACAAACCAACAAATGTCCATTATATATATATATACTGTATATATATACTGTATATATACGTATATATCCCAAACATTAAATTTTTTTTAAAAAAACATGTCATAGACACCATGTTTTCACCAAACAAATACTCTACATTGTCCTTTTACATATATATTTTCTTTTTAAACTCCCCCTTGTCTCTATTTCTCTCGGCTTTGTCTGAACTGAGTTTTGATCTAAAAACATCTGTTTTAACCAGCATTTCAGTCAACGTTTGCCAGAGGAGCTTAGCTTAGGCTGACTTAGGCGAACTCTGCATAACTTAGCCCAGCGCTCAGGAACTATTACAAACTGAGCACAACTTTCACCAACGTTTATTTCCAAGCGCCAGCAAATTTTCAGCATGCTGAAAATTCTCAATGAATGCAACTTTCGCCAGCGTTTGCCAACAAACACCAACTTTTATCAACTTTTGCCAGCAGAGCCAGACGTTTGCCAAAACATTAGTAAAAATTGGTCCAAATTTTGTAGGGTGAATCCACCCAAAAAGGCAGGCCCAGGATGGCAGAAAGCCTTCACAAACGCTGATCTTTATATGAGTGCCTCCTGACGCTGATGTCAGCTGAACTGCGCTGAGTATTCATTTGCTTAAGTTAACCTTAGTTAGTAACAGCCACATACGCTAGCCTAAGTTGGCAAAAGTTTGACAGCACTGACTGTAACGCTGGCAAATGCTAGCAAAAGTTTGTAAAAGTTTGTAAAAGTTGGTGTGTGCTCACTAATGTAATTTCACCGTTTGGACTGACTTCTCTGATTTTTCAAAACGTCAGTAAAAGTCGGTCCAAACGTTACAGTGTGAACCCAGCTTTTCCGAGGGTGGGGAGGATAAGAAGGAAGCTGCTGCTGTCCGTGCTCTCCACATGTGGTGCACAGAGAGGCTCAGAGGCTCTTCGTGTGTGTGAGCCACTGTCAGATGTGACGCATGGTTGACAACATAATAAATAATTAAAAAATATATATATTTTATGTTCATGAAAGTATGTGTTTCCTTTAAGAAATGTATCCAAGAAACAATAATTTGAAAAATAAAATAAAACGAACCATTAATGTCTATGTGTTTTGAGATGTAACTGCAAGGAGCCACAGCATGGGGGCTGAAAGGTCACATTCAGCTCCAGATCTGCGGGTTGCCGACCCCTGGTCTAGGAGAAGATTTGGCTATATTTTCCACCTCATAATAACAGCTCACATCTGCCCAATTTCCTTTTCCTCCTCATTCAGTGTATATTTTGAACATGAAATCTTACCTTGGAGGTATTTTATTGCATGTATTCCAAACTGTGGATGAGTCAGGGGTTTGGAAACAATGTCTTGAAATTTGTATAAAACTCCCACATGAGAAGGAAAATGTTTAGGTATTTTCATTCCAGCCAGGTCTCCGTGTCTTTGACATAAATCAACAGTGACTGAAGGTTTCCGGCCCTCCAGGTTTACAATCCAGTGGGATTTGCTCCTGTTCACCTGTTCACAGTTGTTTGGCTCTGAAGATCTGCTGTGAAGTGTGTTTTTGTGTTAGTTTTCACAGCACAGACAGAGAGCGAGAGACACTGTTTGTGTGTTTTCAGCATGCAGACAACTCACAGAGCTGACGTTCATGGCCTCACTTCAGAGAGAGCTTTCCCTTGGCGAGATATCTCGCCCTTGGTGAGACCAAAGGGAAATATTTATAAATCAGCCACACAACAAATATTGAAGCCAACCTCTGAGGGCAAACCCTTTCAGCAGACACCCTGGCCAGAAATGTGCAAACATACCTCCACGTCGACCTGCTGACCCATCGGAGAGTCCAGCTCTGACCCATTTAGCTGACTTTTATATCACACACAGCCTTCTGACCTATTAAAGCCAACATGCTCCCTCTGGTATAAGGGAACTGCAAGATCAAATATCAGCATCTGGTTCTTCAGCAGTGACTTCAGCATCCAGCAAACCTTTGTTTACACCCTCACCTCCTTTGTGTTGTGTTTGCTGTCAGGTCAGTTAGGCTTGATTGACTAATACTAAAGGGTTAATTCAAGTTTCACCTCTGATTAAATTATGCTTTACATGCATTTGGTTTTGTTGTTAAGATGACCATGAATTGATTTTGCTTTTACTTCTTAAATACATACAATACAAAATGAAACTTTAAAGCTTTTAAATATACCAAGGAGAGCAGATTTTTAGAGTTTGCTAGACTGAAGGTTGGGAACATTCTCATAATTTTTTACTTAAAAAATGTGCATGGACCAAAAAACATATTTGAATCTTAAAATTAAAAAAACCCTGAGTTATAATTACGTGTTATCTGCAACTACAAACCCTAATTCCAATGAAGTTGGGATGTCGTGTAAAACGTATATAAAAACGTAATACAATGATTTGAGAATGGATTGTCCTCTCCCGGTTGGAGACAAGCTCCTGCCCCAAGTGAAGAAGTTTAAGTATCTTGGGATCTTATTCACGAGCGAGGGGAGAATGGAGCGAGAGATTGACAGACGGATTGGAGCAGCATCTGCAGTGATGTGGACGTTGTACTGGTCTGCTGTGGTGAAGAGGGAGCTGAGTTCTAAGGCAAAGCTGTCAATTTACTGGTCAATCTATGTTCCTAGCCTCACCTATGGTTATGAGCTTTGGGTAATGACTGAAAGAATGAGATCACGGATACAAGTGGCTGAAATGAGCTTTCTCTGTAGGATTACTGGACTCACCCTTAGAGATAGGGTGAGGAGCTCAGTCATCTGGGAGAGGCTCAGAATAGAACCTCTGCTACTCCACATTGAAAGGAGCCAGTTGAGGTTGTATGGGCATCTGATCAGGATGCCTCCTTGACACCTCCCACTTGAGGTGTTTCGGGCACGTCCCTCTGGGAGGAGACCCCGGGCAGACCCAGGACTCGCTGGAGAGACTACGTCTCCCAGCTGGTCTAGGAACGCCTTGGTATCCTCTCTGAAGAGCTGGAGCAGGTGGCTGGGGAGAGAGGGAGAGGGAAGTCTGGGCTTCCAGGTCACTGCTGCCTCCGTGACCCGGATCTCCGGAAAAGCGGAAGAAGATGGATGGATGGGTACAATGATTTGTAAAGCCTTTTCAACCTATATTCATTTGAATATACAACAAAGATATTTAATGTTCAAACTGGTAAACTTTAGTGTGTTTTTGCAAATGTTCACTCATTTTGAATTTGATGCCTGGAACACGTTCCAAAAAAGCGAGGTGCATGTTTACCCCTGTGTTACATCACTGTTCCTTTGAACAACACTTATTATTGAATCTTTGTAGGTATAATTCTTTCCAATTCTTGCTTGATGTACAACTTCAGTTGCTCAACAGTCCGGGATCTCCGTTGTCATATTTTGTGCTTCATAATGCTCCACACATTTTCAGTGGGAGACTGGTTTGGTCTGCAGCCAGGCCAGTCTAGTACCAGCACGCTTTTACTATCAAGCCATACTGTTGTAACATGTACAGAAAGTGGCTTTTCATTGTCTTGCTGAAATAAGCAGGGACATCCCTGATAAAGATGTTGCTTGGATGGCAGCATATGTTGCTCCAAAACCTGTATGACCTTCCTGGTCACTCCAGAACCACAGATTGCCAACCCCTGGTCACGATTTAGTCCCTTTTACAGTTGTCTGTACTGCAGTTATAAGTGAAGCACAAATTAATATAAAGAACAGATTATGGACAGTGTTTTTGATAGTTTTTGGAAATGAGGTTGAAGGACTGTAAAATAAATATCCTCTGCCTCACTGCTAAAATCCATGGCCTGAAATAACAGCCACATCAGTGGATGATATCCTTGTGACATCCTATTATTGCATTCTGGGCCGTCTGGTCCAAAAAGAGCTCCCTCCTCCTTCAAGGTATCTAGAGACATAAAAGATGTAATGGTGTCTCGTTTGGAGACTAAACTCCAGGTTATAAAAAGTATATGGTTACTAGCAGTTATTGACTCTGTGTTGGTAAGTCTACAAGTTCGCACACATTTGCTCTACAGTAATACATAAAGGTATTTCATTTTCTTTAAATCTGATACTAAATTTAATACAAATGAGAATATTTTACAGGAAAATTCAGCCGACCTGATGTGTTACTGCTGGGAGATCATGCATAAGCAGAAACTCTCCATCTCTCTTGTCCATGCAGTCAGTCAGCCCGAGATAAAGGAGCTCAAACTGCATTCCATCTCAGAACATTACATCTGTCTGGATTTGGAGTCTGCAGCTCTCTGAAAATTATAATCTGTGGAAGACATTTGCCCTGTCTGATGTCACCAAAAAGGCATGCTGCATGAAAATAATTAGGAAAGTTTTGGGTGAAAAGATGAATCATGTTTACTTACACATTCCAGCATCAGTTAGGGCAGTGTGGGTTCTACCTTTTTCTCAGGTTTTACAATGAACAAAGATTGATGGGTTAAAAAAATGTCAATATTTATACATGCTCTGTACAGTATAAAGTACATGTTCATAATTGATAAGATAAGATACGATAAGCCTTTATTAGTCCCACAATGGGGAAATTCCAGGATTGCAACAGCACAGGGATAGCATTCTCTGCTGCTCCTGGACTGGATTTATGCACTCTGAGAATGCTTTCAGTAATGTAATGTTTAAAATGAAATACTAGGAAAATAAACTACTTTTGATACTTTCCGTACTTGCTTTGCTTCCCATTTTTCTTATATTTTCCCCTAAATATACCTGACTTTTCTTCTGTGTTCAGAGGATTTAATGTTACTGAATGTCGTAGATGTCTGAAGAACACAAATTATTTGAAAATAAAAAAGCTGGGGCATGCAGTGCCCTAATGGTTATGAGGCATCCCACCACTGCATGTTGCACAGCCACAGTGATCCTTTGTTCAGTTCCAGCCTCTGCGATTATCCCTGCACGTCTCTCCTCTACTCCTCACCCCATTTCCTGACTCCTAACTACCTCTCCATTAAAGGCAAAAATGCCCCAAAATAAAACTAAACAAAAAAAAAAAAAGCGTGTGACATCTGCAGCATCAGTCGTAGCCAGCAGGGGGCGGCATGTCACCACTCAA
This sequence comes from Pholidichthys leucotaenia, assembly GCA_020510985.1. Taxonomy (NCBI): domain Eukaryota; kingdom Metazoa; phylum Chordata; class Actinopteri; order Cichliformes; family Pholidichthyidae; genus Pholidichthys; species Pholidichthys leucotaenia. Next base: position 255,176,571 of record CM035837.1, on the reverse strand, counting down.
CCAGCCCTGTTGTAGGCGTGAGCTCTTTTCAAAGCAACAGTCAGTGTACTGACTTTCAATCAGACACTCCCCTCTGTGTTTCCATACTGTGCTTTCACATCCGTCACCTACAATCCATCAGCACTTTATTTATTTCATACATGTTTGTCATTCATCAGTTTGATGTGTATGAGTCCTGTGTCCAAACATGTGGCTGACTGCAACATTTTTCCAGATAATTTACTGCTTTTCAGCGTTATTCCTTTAAGACAGTGATAATTTTATGATGATGATGATGATGCTCATGTGCTTGAAGGCTGTAAATAATGAGGCCCATTCAGGAACAAATGGACTGAAAATATGATTTCACTGCACAGGAAGGAAGACAAGGGGATTGTGGGTAGCAGCTGAACAGAGACAATTAAATGATAGTTCTTGTTTCCAGCCCTCTTGTTATTGCAGTCTGCTCTGGCTGTCGGAAGACCTGACTGAACCCTGACCTCTCTGCTTGGCAGCATGAGGAAGTGGTTAGACAGACTCACAACACGACACGGTGCAGCTCAGTTTGCTTTCGGCACGACACCTCAGACCAAAGCCAGAGCCTCTCTCAGGTTGTCTTTTAACGACCAAATGTTTGTGTCATTTTGAAACAATGCTTCGAGTTCACAAAGAACAAGTCGGCTCCTTCTCTGTCTCCCATGAGAAAACAGCCCCTCGTCCCATTAATTCGATCACTCTCCACTGACCACGTGGGTGAAGCACAAATGCATAAACCAGGTTGCTGCTCCATTGCACCCGGACAGCGTCATGCTCGTAAACACAGTCAGGGCTCAGTGGAAGCACAGTCATCGTTGAACTCCCGCCCCAGCAATTCCTCTTGCTCTGTATTTGTGTGTTCATGCACACACTCAGCACAGTCTTGAGGGGACATGCCAGATGTCAGTGCTCCGTCTTGGAGCAATTAAACCGGTTGTTATGATGAAAGAATCTTCTTGCCATTTGTTTCTCCTGTTTAAATCTAATTGAGTGATTGAGATCTTAATTAGATTAGCTCTTTTTCCCCTCCATTGTTTTGCAGTCTATTTAATCCCCTGACTGGATGTGAATTTTCAGTGTTGGTGTTACACCTACCTTTAATGTCTTTTTGTGCATAAAAGCTAACTCCATGTAAAACATTTACTATAGAGGGGTTGCACGTGACGTCAGTGGTCACGTGCCACATTGTTTTTCTGCCATTTTGGATGGCAAATAGCCTGGACCCTGTGTTGAGAATAATAATAATTCCACTAGCACGTACTCAGTCCGACTCGCCACGGGTGTTGTTCGTTTTCCATTACGACTGAATACCACCTTAAGTGAGTGAGATCTTTACAGCAAGGCGGCCCGACACTCCCATGACATCATTTGTATGTGACAAGAAAAACACAAGATGGATATTGAGGCGAGCCTGCTGCTTGTCAGATTAAAGCTTTTTGTCAAGAGTAAAGGCAAAAAAGGAGAGCCAGAAAAGGTTACAGGCAGACGAAACACTGGAAAAGTACTAGAGAGTTCAGAAAGCCATGGAGCAGCGGAAGACGTGATGATACGAACTAGATCATATATGAAGGTAAGCGAATGATTGCTAATACTAGTTAGCACTAATAAGCCCCCCGTACTACATTGTAATCATGGCAAGTTATCGCTATTACAAAACACCCGGTCTGCACTTAAAAACACTTCTGAGAGAGAAGAAGAGGATCTTCAGGTCAGGGAACAGGGAGATGCTGAAGTCCGTACAGAGGGAGCTGAGGAGAAAGATCAGAGAAGGCAAGGACAGCTTCAGGAAGAAGATGGAGGACAAGCTGCAACAGAGCGACATCAGCGGGGTCTGGAGAAACCTTAAAACCATCTCTGGGCTCCAGAATACCTCCCCCCAGGCCACGGGAGGTAGGGAGTAGGCGAACAATCTGAATCTGTTTTTCAATAGGTTTGACCAACCGCCCTCCCCCCCGACTGCACAACAACCACTGCTGCCTCTGAAGACATCAAGTCCTGCTGCCCACTCCCCACTCCACCAACACCCCCCCACTCCCAACACACAGCCCCCCAACCTGACCCTCACTAAGACCCAGGTGAGGACGGAGCTGAGGAAGATCAAGGCGAGGAAGGCGTCGGGACCGGATGGCATCAGCGCAAAGCTCCTCAAGTCCTGTGCAGACCAGCTGTGTCGGATTGTGGAGTACATCTTCAACCTGAGCCTGAAGCTGGGGAGGGTACCACAGTTGTGGAAAACATCTTGTGTGGTACCTGTACCAAAGACTTCCCACCCCAAAGATCTGAACAGCTACAGACCAGTGGCCCTGACGTCCCACATGATGAAGACCCTGGAGAGACTGCTCCTTGCTCACCTCCGCCCCCTGGTGGGACCAGCGATGGATCCACTCCAGTTCGCCTACCAGCATGGCATTGGGGTGGAGGATGCGGTGATCTTCCTCCTTCACTATTCTCTGTCCCACCTGGAGAAGCCCGGGAATGCGGTGAGGATCATGTTCTTTGACTTCTCCAGTGCTTTCAACACAATCCAACCGATGATCCTGAAGGACAAGCTGCTGTGCGCAGGGGTGGACCAGCACCTGTCATTATGGATCCTGGACTACCTCACAAACCGGCCACAGTTTGTGAGAACCTGGGACTGTGTGTCCGACACGATCATCGGTAGCACGGGGGCCCCCCAGGGAACGGATTTGGCTCCCTTCCTGTTCACCCTTTATACTGCGGACTTCTCACACAACACAACACACTGCCATCTACAGAAGTTCTCTGACGACTCTGCGATCGTTGACCTCATCTCCAACGGAGATGAAGCTGAGTACAGAAGGCTTATCCAGGACTTTGTGGACTCCCCCCCCCCCCCCCCACCATTGGCCTCCGTCGGTCTATGATGACCATGGAAGAGAATCCTAAACGTCTACTCTGCTGGAACAGCACTGCCTGTGGCTGAACAGGCCGATGCGCACCGGTGTTCTACCTTCCAGCGTTGGGCGTTGGTAGGATTCAAGCCTGGGCAGGAAGATATGGAGGACAAGATGTTACCCATGCAGCATGTCCCCCCTCTCCACGTCACTGATGAATCCAAAGGAACAGCAGGGCTGCTATAGTTTGGCACCAGCGCCGTCGCAGGAGCTGCCAGAACGATGTTGAGCACAACAGAGAACTGCCTTAGGGGCTCCGACTCCGGATTTATCCTCAGGGTTGACTCCTGAAGCCTTTCCCGTGACCGGGTGTGCCGCAAGGCAGTGAAGGTTTGAAATCAGGGTTTACCTTCCCCTAGATGGGCTACCTTCCCAGGTTGACGAGCCACCATCTACCCGAAGCATCTGGTTTTAAGGTGCCAGAGATCCGCCCTCGCCCCTTCTCCTATTAGTAAAAGCAGTTCCGCCGGGCTTAGAGACTAAACCACACGGGCAGGCTAGGAGTTGGACTTAGTTGTCAGAGGCTTTTCGAGACGCACGCCGTAAGGAGCATTTTATGAGCACTGGGAGCTTAACCCCAGTGCCGCTCCTGGCTATGACAACCTTGGAACCACTTTAAGTGGACTGGTGCCATCGGAACTGCCTCCAGATCAACGCAAGGAAAACTGAGGAGCTGGTGGTGGACTGCCGCAGGCAAGGACAACCCCTCACAGCACCAGTAAATATACAGGGAACAGACATCGAGATGGTGACATCCTATAAGTACCTGGGTGTTCATCTGAACAATAAACTAGACTGGTCACACAATACTGACGCACTCTACAAGAAGGGACGGCGCAGGCTGTTCCTACTGAGGAGACTCAGGTCTTTTGGTGTACAAGGGGCGCTGCTGAAGTCATTCTATGACACGGTGGTGGCATCAGCCATCACTTTTGGAGTGGTCTGCTGGGGCAGTGGCATTACAGCAGCCGATAGGAAGAGACTGAACAAACTGATCAAGAAAGCTAGCTCTGTCCTGGGGTAGCGCCTTGACCCAGTGGAGGAGATGGGAGAGAGAAGGATGGTGGCTAAACTGTCATCTCTGCTGGAGTCCGAGTTCCACCCTATGCAGGACATACTGAATGCACTGAGGAGCTCATTTAGCAGCAGACTACATCATCCTAGGTGCACAACCGAGAGGTTTTGCAGGTCCTTCCTACCTACGGCTGTCAGACTGTACAACCTAAGCAGGGCTGCTCGCAGAGATAGCAAAAAGACGTGACAACCTAATAGTATTGAATGCAAAAGACGCGATAGACTTACACAATGGTCCCCTCCGGTATACAGCTAGGAAAATACCAGTCGCTATGGAGGGTGAGAATATGTATGGGTACACAATCATACCATGTAGGATAACTAAGTAGACAGTTATGCTGTTTCATTCCATCTAGCTACAATGCTCCGCACTGTGTGTGTTTATATATTTATTCCATCTAGCTACAATGCTCCACACTGTGTGTGTTTATATATCTACATATTTATTCCATCTAGCTACAATACTCCGCACTGTGTGTTTATATATTCATATATTTATTCCATCTAGCTACAATACTCCGCACTGTGTGTTTATATACTCATATATTTATTCCATCTAGCTACAATGCTCCGCACTGTGTTTATATATTTATATATTTATTCCATCTAGCTACAATACTCCGCACTGTGTGTGTTTATATATTCATATATTTATTCCATCTAGCTACAATGCTCCGCACTGTGTGTTTATATATTTACATATTTATTCCATCTAGCTACAATACTCCGCACTGTGTTTATATACTCATATATTTATTCCATCTAGCTACAATGCTCCGCACTGTGTGTTTATATATTTATATATTTATTCCATCTAGCTACAATGCTCCGCACTGTGTGTCTATATATATATATTTATATGTACATATGTATACTCACTGCTCTTGTTTTTCTCTTGCCTTCAGATTGTTGCTCTGAGTGTTGCTATCCCTGTGCTGTTGCAATCCTGGAATTTCCCCATTGTGGGACTAATAAAGGCTTATCTCATCTTATCTTATCTTATCTATTAGGTATTAAAATATGTATGCTGTGTGTGTTAGTTAACTCATTGTCTGCATACAGGAGACAAGGGTGTTGTTTGTTCAAAGTGAGCTTTCCACCACTGGGATACATAACGGCAGAAATTCATAATATCACATCACTCACCATCCTCTATCACTGTTTTCAACAATGATGATGCCGGTCTACGCCACTCTGCCTCCCGTCTGCCTCCACTGTGGCTGTGAATTCATTTCAGGTCGCTCTGTCCAGCTCCCTCTGGATTTCTTTAATCAGCTACCAAGCACAGAAGTCTGCACCTTGTCGGTGGACCACGGTGTTGATTTGTGTGTAGCCATTTATCGCTTTGATTACACTCACTCAAGCTTGCTGTTGGTGGTTTGACTGTTGGTTGCCATCCAAAATGGTGCAGTAAACAAAAGACACGTGACCCATGTGACATCGGTGCAACCCCTCTATACTGGAGTATGTTTGTAATGTTTTTCTGTTGTATTTAAAGTCCAAATGTCACGTAATTTTTTTTTCCAAATGCCAATGAATTTTGATAAAATACACATAGCTTAAACCAAATATTCATACCGGAGACCATATCATCCACCCGTATTTACATAATTGCACAAAATACACCAGGTGAAGGCCCCGCCTTGCTCGCTGGCTTGTGACAGCCAATCCAGACCGCGGCCATGTTTTTGACGTCACAAATTTAACCCTGGCTGCCCTGCCGTATCCACATTCACACTTATCAACATTGGACAATCATGACGGAAAGCGACAGCGATTGTGAACAAATTAGTTTAGTTTTGTCCTCTGGTGAATCGGACTTGGAATTCAGGGAAGACGACACCCCAGATACTGATGACAGTGGTTCAGACAGTGACAGAGGCATAGAACCTTACAGGTTCGAGCCGTCCGAGACGGAATCAGATGCTTTGTCTGATGACAACAGTTCCGACGATGACCAGAGAGCAGAACCAGTGGAAAATGTCATTGAATTGGACATTAATCGCCTCCAGAATGTTGAATGGTAAGCCAAAAGAAATCTGTGATGTTTAAATTAATTATAACCACCGGCAAAATTGGGAAGCCGAAGGGGGTCTGTCGAGGCTAACCCTATAACATATATTATTTAATGCATATCAAGAAAAATATGTTTTGTCGAGTGCCATCCAACAATACGATAGATGATTTATTTCTAAGGATAAAATTGTTGGTTGTTGTTACATTGGTAACGAGGGGTAACTAAGAACAAAAATAGTGATTGCCTTCCACAAACAAAGGAAAAAAACTGTCTATGTATTAAAAATATGCGGTGCCTCCACTGAGGTTCCAGAAGGCAGCAAAGCGACCATATTACAGATATAGGACACATAAAAATCATACCTGTCAAGGCATACCTCATGCCTCCCTTATTGCGGGGCTTTCACACCTGTACTGAGTACTTAAAAACTGTATTTATCGGCAGATGAAAGAAAACTGACCCCCCCCCCCAAAAAAAAACCAGCAACTGCAACATGACCTATTTCAAACATATTTATTCAAATGTACACTTTTATGGACACAATCTTTAGCCACAACTTTTTGGTAATGTGAAAATAATAAGCCAAGTAGCACAAAAAAAATAAATTAAAAAAAATCCAAAAATATTTTTCATATTTACATTAGCACAAGGTAGATTGCTTAATTTGAAAGTACACAATAAGAATTATTCTGAATATAGTTCTTAATTGTCAGCTAGATACTGTATATACACTTGGAATTAAAGAGTTTTTATTTGTCAGCTTTGTTACACTAATGCACTTGGATGAACTTGAAACAAGAAAATGTTCACTGATGCTGCTTGTTATAGTTCCAAGTAGCAGCCTTTGCTGACTCTAGCATTTCTGAAGTGGCAGATCAGATCAGGTGGCAGATCAGAAGTGATCTGCCACCAATGGGGGTAGATTGTGCCCTGCCATAAAAAAATGACAAACCATCACTTCTGCTAGTGATGCATTGGATTTGGAAGGCGATTCCTCTCTGTTCCGGAGCTGCAGGATAGTAGAAAGTGTGAGGCCATCAGCCTAATGATTAAGTCCACACTTCTCACTGTAGTGATAATAGCTCACACTGAGCGCTCTGCCAGCCCCCTAGCTGTGGGGGTCACACACACGACGTGTTCCTCAACACACTCACTAATTTTTTTCCCCGTATATTTTTCTTTTGGGCGTACAGAAATGGCAGTACGCCCGTATTTGCTAAAATTGCATTTTCCCTGTATTAAAATACGGCGAAAACGTATCACTTGACAGGTATGTAAAAATACACATATCTATGGGTATGGGTACCGTAAAACGGGGCTATAAGGGACGGCTGGGTAATAAGGGACACTTTTCTGCGTCCTGCTCAAAATAAAAAAAGCAGAATTACACTTAAAACATTTCCCAGAAAAGTGTCCCTTATTACCCAGCTGTCCCTTATAGCCCCGTTTTACGGTATGGGTGAAATATCCAATTTTTTCTTTCTTGTTGCTCACTTCAATCTTCCAGTCTCCATATAAACAATCAATCGGGATACCCCAAGCATCAAACTAGGGTACAATCTGTTTCGTCACTTCCGCCTTCTTCCCCAGGCGATTCCGGGGGCCCTGAGTGGTAACGTCAGGCCAAGCGCGGCAGTTTTAAATTAACGAATGTTCCGGCGTTACTGAAGCATATGCACCAAGACCCGAACGGATCGGTTCCCTTTTATATCTAGTTTCAAGACATTTTAAGGACCCTATTACGTGACATTTGGACTTTAAGCAATAGTACACGAGAGTGAGTACAGTATCGTGAATATAGTAACTCCAGGATGTGATACTATGCGGAAGGCACAGGAGTATCACACCTGGAGTTAGTATATTCATGATACCGTAGTGAACTTGACTGTAATATTGCTTTTATACAACAGTTCTGCAAGCATGATTTATTGTAATTGTAGCCCATAGACAACAGATGGAAATTAGCCACTGGCTACAATCTGGCAAGTTTACATTGACTGATATCAATGTTCATCAACTTGCACTGACCTTAAAAATGTCAATTTATTAAATGACAGCAATACTGGACAAAATATTATGATTTGTTTAACCAGTTATTTTGCGCAGCTGAGAAAAAAATAGTCCCTTTTAAATGTAGCCAGTAACTGCTGCTAAACATGTCAATCAGCATGAAGACGTCTATTGTCATTTCACACATGTAAACAAATTAAATATTGTCAAGTGCAAAAGTAATACATGTTTATAAACATATACCTGTTGAGTCAGTACTGCAGAAGACCAAAGATCAAAAGGCCCTTTTCCACTAGGGTCACTTTGACCCGTTTCGGGACGGTACGGTACAGTTCGGCCCACTTGTGTTTCCACTGCACATGGAGTCCCACTTGACGTGGGTGGGAATAGTTACAGGGAGGCGGCGCAACCCTCTCCCTCCCGTTACGTAAAACAAGCGTAATGTTATGCAAAACACAAGCTGGCAGGATATGAGGCGTCTGCGTTCTCTGGCTTTTTTTTTTGTCAGAATAAAGGCAAAAAAGGAGAACAGAAGGCAAACGCGGTGATATGACACACTCTAGGAAAGTACTGGAGCGTTTAGGAAACCATAGAGCAGTATAAAGGGGAAGAATCAGAATCAGATTTATTGCCATTGTTCATGTAGTACACAAACTAGGAATTTGTCTCGGTGCAATGCTACAACATTAAAACATGATAAGATAAAGAGATAAACTAAAAAAAAAAATTAAAGACTAAAACCATGCAATAAGTGTAGAATAATAATAATAATAATAATAATAATAATAATAATAATAATAATGAGTAATACTAGTCACAGCAGTTTTAAATAAATTAGCAAGTAGCAGATGATGTGCAGTCTATAATGCAACAGAAAAACAGTGATGAATGACATGAGTCTGGTTGAGCTGCTGTATATAGTGCACGAGAGTCAATAAGTCACTTAATGTTCAGCAGTCTGATGGCAGAGGGGAAAAAGCTGTTCATGTGCCGGGAGGTTTTAGTCTGAATGGACCGAAGTCTTCTACCTGAGGGGAGGGGGGCAAACAGTACGTGACCAGGGTGTGAGGGATCGGCTATGATCCGGCCTGCACGCCTCCGGGTCCTGGAGATGTACAGGTCCTGGAGAGATGGGAGCTTGCAGCCGATCACCTTCTCAGCAGTGCGCATGACGCGCTGCAGCCTTAGTCTGTCCCTCGCAGTAGCTCCTGCGTACCACACGATTATGGAGGAGGTGAGGATGGACTCGATGATGGCCGTGTAGAACTGCACTAACATCTTGGTGGGTAGCTTCAGCTTCCTCAGCTGCCGCAGAAAGAACATCCTCTGCTGGGCCTTTTTGATGAGGGAGCTGATGGTTGGCTCCCACTTGAGGTCCTGGGTGATGGTGGTGCCCAAGAAGCGGAAGGAATCTGCAATGGTGATGGGAGAGCCTGTGATGGTGAGGGGGGGCAGGGGGGTTGTGACTTTCCTGAAGTCCACAATCATCTCCACTGTCTTCAGAGCGTTCAGCTGCAGGTTGTTGTGGCTGCACCAGGACACCAGCTGGGCCACCTCTCTCCTGTAGACGGACTCATCGCCGTTGGAGATGAGCCCGATGAGGGTGGTGTCGTCCGCAAACTTGATCAGCTTAACAGACTGGTGGGTGGAGGTGCAGGAGTTGGTATAAAGGGAGAAGAGTAGGGGGGAAAGTACACAGCCCTGGGGTGATCCGATGCTGATGCTAACAGAGTCTGAGACAGACTTCCCCAGCCGCACATGCTGCCTCCGGTCCGTCAGGAAGTCGGTGATCCACCTGCAGAGGGAGTCGGGCACGCCGAGCAGGGACAGCTTGTCCTGGAGCAGAGCGGGGCGGATGGTGTTGAATGCAGAGCTGAAGTCCACAAACAGGATCCTGGCGTAGGTTCCCGGGGAGTCCAGGTGCTGCAGGATGGAGTGGAGGGCCAGGTTGACTGCGTCGTCCACAGACCTGTTGGCTCGGTAGGCAAACTGCAGCGGGTCCAGGAGGAGAGTGGTGATGGACTTGAGGTGGGACAGGACCAGGCGCTCAAAGGACTTCATGACTACAGAGGTGAGCGCTACAGGTCTGTAGTCGTTAAGTCCAGTAATCCGTGGCTTCTTGGGGACAGGGATGATGGTGGAGGATTTGAGGCAGGTCGGCACGTGGCATTGCTTAAGGGAGGTGTTAAAAATGTCTGTGAAGACAGGAGCCAGCTCTTTCGCACAGTGTCTCAGGGTGGAGGGAGACACGCCGTCTGGACCGGGGGCCTTGCGTGGGTTCAGTCTGGAGAACTGTCTGTGCACGTCCTGCACACTGATGACAAGGGCAGGGGGGGAGGAGGAGGAGGGGGGGACCGCTTTTGATGAATTAGCGGCCAAGGAGGCAGTGGAGCTGGGTGGAGGGGGTTGTTGGACACAGTTGACGAGGTGTCAAAACGGGCGTAATGTTGGGACAGTTTTTGACAAAGGGCTTTGTCATCCTGACCTTTAGAAGCCTGCGGCCGATAGTTGGTGATTTGCCTCAGTCCTCTCCACACAGAAGCCGAGTCATTAGCAGTGAACTGCTGCTGGAGTCTCTCAGAATACACAGATTTAGCTCTCCTCAGCTCTCTGTTAAACCGGTATTTAACCTCCCTGTAGCAGTCTCTGTCTCCACTTTTCAACGCTGCTTCCTTCTCCTTCCTGATCTGTCTGAGCTTGGCAGTGAACCAGGGCTTATCATTAGAGTATCTCACCCTGGTGCGCGATGGAAGAATGTTCTCCTCACAAAAGTTGATGTATGAGTTCACAGTGTCTGTGTACTCGTTAAGATCATGTGTGGCTCCTTTAAACATGCCCCAGTCAGTTATTTCCATGCACGTTTCCAGATTCTCCTCAGCTTCACTGGTCCATTTCTTCCTGGTGGTCACAACAGGTTTAGTGAGCTTCAGTCTCTGTCTGTATGTGGGAATGAGGTGGACCATCACGTGATCAGATAATCCAAGCACAGCGCGGGGAACAGCGCGATATGCGTCCTTCACTGTGGTGTAACAGTGATCTAGTGTGTTCTCACCTCTGGTTGGACATTTAATAAACTGTTTGTATCGGGGGAGCTCGTGACTCAGATTGCTCTGGTTAAAGTCGCCAACCACAATAACCAGGGAGTCCGGGAAAGTCCGCTCCGCATGTTGGATGTGATCTGCAAGCGCGCGCTGAGCCACGCGTGCGTCCGCGTCGGGAGGGGCGTACACAGTGATCAGTATGAATGAAGCAAACTCCCGCGGGGAATAAAATGGCTTGCAGTTAATGGAGAGAAATTCTAGGTCGGGAGAACAGTGCCGGGAAATCACAGTTACATCAGAGCACCAGCTGCTGTTAATGTAAAAGCAGACTCCTCCTCCTTTAGACTTACCGGAGAGCTCTGTGACGCGATCAGCACGAAACAGCTGAAATCCCTCAAGGCTGATCGCGCTGTCCGGAGTAGAATCATTAAGCCAAGTCTCAGTAAAACAGAGGGCGGACGAATTAGCGAGGTCCTTAAATCGCATCAGCAGTCTCAGTTCGTCTACCTTGTTAGAGAGAGAGTTGGTATTGGTCAGAAATATTCCAGGCAAGGCTGTGCGCGTGCCCCTCTTCCGAAGCCGTTCGAGAGCTCCCGCACGTTTTCCTCTCTTCCGCCGTCTCACTTTTTGGACTAGAAAGTGGACCAGATCGGCGGCAGGAGCCAAAAAAAACCGGGAGAAGGTCCGTGGGAGTGAAAGACCTGATATTTAGAAGGTCTTCTCGGGTATAAGAGCAGGCAAACACACAACTGATGAACAGAAACAAACAAATTAAAGGGCAGCGAAGCACCATGGCGGCCACTGTGGGCGCCATCTTGGATCGAAAAGATGAAGAAGACATGAGGATATGAACTACATCACGTATGACGGTAAGCTAATGATTGCTAATGCTACTTTGCTTTTAAGTCCGCCGTACAACACTGTAATGTCGGCAAGTTATCGGTATTAGGTACTAAAATATGTATTCTCTTTGTGTGTGTTTCAGATGGCTCTCTTGTGGCAAAAATATCGCTTCAAATCGTTGGTCTGAAAGTTCAACACAGTGATGTCACCCCAGCTTCACGAACGCGAAGTGGTTACAGAACTCCAGAATGTCTGTAGGAATGTTTAGCTTCCTGTGCAACAAATTGCTCTAATCTGTGTCAAAATCATGGAGAGACTGTTGAGACGTCATGGGATTTACCTGCTCCAGCCAGTGGTGTCGTGGCAAAACATGATCAGCTGCCAAACTTGATCACCAGGTGCCATATTGTAGTATATGAGCCGTAAAATATATATTTGAACAGGTAAACAGTACTGAGTTAGGTATAATAAGATACATTTAACAATTATGATGCATTTTAAGCCAAAACAAATGGATCTAGGATTAAAAGCAATTAAAATAATGCAGTCACAAGGTTACATGGAGAAATACATGGATTAATTGGATATATATCATACTGAGTATTGCTGACTACATGTAGATACTGTATAAATATATATTCTCTGCATCAACAGTGAACTATACATGTATTCATATGGTATTGCCCTGGGAATTTTGACAATAAACTTTTGTACATTTTGCAGATCTGTCTTGACTTATGTGTTGTTACCACCAAGTGACATAAATACAGAGATTGGAAAAGCTGTCTAAGAACAATCCAGCAGTTTGAGAAATCACTTTTGGTTTGGTGTAAGTCTGCCAACAGAATTATGAACCATAAAGCAGTTTGTGTTAAAATGTTAAATCTCATTAAACCCTAACTCAGGGGTGTCCAATCATGTGCCATGAAGGGCCAAGACCCTGCAGGATCTCTCTTCTATCCCATTATTAGGAAATACAGATGCTAATATGGCCCAGAATTCCTCCATATACTGGCACTATCACAAAAGTGTGCAGTGTCTTCTGCACTGGCACATCCAACAATACAGTCTTCAGCAAATAATTGTTTTGGTTACTTTTTTTTAAATATGAGCCATTATTTTCAAAGTCACTGATAAATGGTTCGTACTGTTGACTCTTTTCACACCGGTGTTTTAACAGACAAAATAGAAAATCATGATGCAGACACATAAGTCACTAAATTGTTTATCACAATCAGCAGCAAATTCCAGATTATTTAGGATGTGCAAAATTCAAACTGTAAAAAAAAAAGAAAAAAAAGAAATTGGAATGCATCACACACGCCGGCCACGCTGCCTCACTGAGCAGCAACTGGATTGTGTCACGGCTGGCCCTCACGAGCCAGCATAAGACGCCACAGTTCAGTAAGTTGCAATTCAGTTCTTTTATTTCTATTGCACAGGACTTAGGTGTACAACACAACTTGCCACGCAGGCTTCGTTAAACACCACATTATAAATTCACAATAGAGGTTAGCAGCTAGGGCGAGGGGCACTCGTACGCCGCAAAGGCAGGGAATATAAAACGTGGAACAGGGAGAGAGTTATGGCAGAGACGAGGAGCTCTCGTCCGCCGTAATTAGGAGGGAACGTCAGCGAGGGAGAAGACAATTCCAAATAACAGATCACTTGCATGCAGCGGGATACGTCGAGGAACCCAGGGAGCATGTGGTAAGGAGACAGGGGAAAGTCATAAGACTTTTGACGAGACAGCCGCAGAGTCCAACTCACTCGCACTGACATTTAAAGCCAGCTGCTCATGATTGGAAACGTGGCGCAGCTGCTCTGACAGCTGAGAGCCCCCGAGCGTCTGGCCAATCAGAGCCCGGGAAGCCCGAGTGACGACACCAGCTGTCAAAACCTGACAGGGATGAGGAATAACCCGAGCGCGGACAAAAGCGCTCGGGATATGACAGAGCCCCTCCCTCTACGTGAACTCCTGGTCGCGCGTAACATCCAGACCCCCCCACCCCACCCCAGGGAGGGTGGAGGGGGAAGCAGGCGGAGGGGGAGCAGGGTCAACCCACAACAACAAGGGGACAAGAACATCGGGGAAGGGAGGGAGAGAAAAAAAAAAAAGGCAAGAACCGTACATAAACGGGGACAATAAGACGAGTAAAAAAAAGAAAAACCAACGCTAGATGGACATCTCTCACATATAACAAAAGACATTAACTACAACCCATGTGACTTGACACACATATCGCCACAAAAAGAAAACCAAGATGAGGATACATAGAATACCAGCCAATACTAAAAGGCAGGGTCAAAGAAATAAAAGAACAGAAAATACCTTCATCTCCTGGCTAAAGTGAACAGAAAATCTTCAAAACCAAAAGACAACACAGGTGCCAAAAAGGAACTAGACCCGAGTAAGAGAGTAACATTGAAAATATACAATCATACCCAGTAAGAAACAAACAATACTCATGATAACATTCTGTCAAAAGGAAAAGGAAATTCAGCTCAAAAGAGTCTCAAATCGGGAGTGCAAGAAACAACCCCAAAACAGTCATCCCAGAAAATAATCTTAAAAATAGCAACGGCAAGAGAACATATGTCCATTAACGAAAAACAGTCACTTTAAATACGAAGATCAATCCCCAATGGGGAATTTCAGTCTGAGAGGGGAGTCAGTGGTGGGGCAAGAGAAGGAGAGGGAAAAAAACCATTGGGGAATAGTGTTAAATAACTCCGCTCAGGAGGCCTCCCAGCACCCAGCATCCAGGCCGCCAGCAAAAGCAGCGGAACGTGCCCTAACGGCTCAGCCAAACCCCGGGCCGAGGGAAACCATGTCTCCGGCGGGCGGACCAGGTCGCCGAAAGAATCATCCTGCTCGTCAGGAAACTGGGCCCGGACGCCAAAAGGACAGAGCCGGTCACCGGGTGGTCGGGCAGTATCGGCCTGCCAACAGGATGGCTGGGGGAAGGTCGGCGAACCGGGCCAGCTGGAATTAACTCCCGCAGTCTCAAAAGCGGGGAAGAAGGGGCCATGGCGAGGACGGGGCATGGCCTGGAAAGCGCTCAGCGGTGGGTCAGCTACACAATCTCCGGAACCCGCCTGGGTCAAAACGACCATGGCGCTGAGCTCCGATTGAGCGAGAGCGGCACCCGCGTCGGACCCCGATTGGGCCGGAACCTCCATGACGTCAAGCTCCAAACGAGCGAGAGCAGTACCCACGTCGGACCCCGACTGGGCCGGAACCTCCATGACGTCAAGCTCCGATCGAGCGAGAGCAGCACCCGCGTCGGACCCCGACTGGGCCGGAACCTCCATGACGTCAAGCTCCGATCGGGCGAGAGCAGCACCCGCGTCGGACCCCGATTGGGCCGGAACCTCCATGACGTCAAGCTCCGATCGGGCGAGAGCAGCACCTGCGTCGGATCCCGATTGGGCCGGAACCTCCATGACGTCAAGCTCCGATCGGGCGAGAGCAGCACCCGCGTCGGACCCCGATTGGGCCGGAACCTCCCTGCCGTCGAGCTCCGCTTGAACCGGCGGAGCACTCCCGGTGGACCCCATGCCGAGAGCCGGACCCTCCAAGGTGGCACCTAGAGCAGGTTCGCCTCCAGTGACCCTGGGGAGAGGCTCAGAGGGACAAAAGGAACCGGGATCAGGATCACCGGCAGCGGCAGGGCCCGGCGAGACAGGCTCGAGCGCAGCAGACGGCTGCACCCGGCTCGCCCCCCCCCGAGAGACAGGCAATCGGACCCCGATTGGGCGCTTGGCGCTTGGAGCTTGACGTCATGGAGGTTCCGGCCCAGTCGGGGTCCGACGCGGGTGCTGCTCTCGCTCGATCGGAGCTTGACGTCATGGAGGTTCCGGTTGAAGACAGGTTCTTCTCCAGAAAGAAGGGGAGGGATAGAAAATAGAGCACTTGCCTGATCTCGGGTTCTGCCGCCATCCAGGACTTCGATGCTCCGGGTTCAAACGGGAGGAGGTCGTCGTCCGGTTCCCACTCCGTCGTGACGTCATCCGCCCCTGGAGGAGGGGCTCCTGCAGCTCGAGGACCCCCCGACGTCATCGTCCACGCTGGCGGTTCATGAGGCGTGGAGGTGGGGGGCTCTCGGCCCGCTGGACCGGGCTGTTCATCTGTGGAGTCCCGGGGACGCTCCGTCGTCGGCACAGGCTCCAACCAGTCGTCCGATCTCCTCTGCCCAGAAAATGGCTGCGGGGCTGGGGTCTTCTGCCCGAGGGCCGCAGGCTCACTCCTCGTCTGGCGACGCTCCTCAGAAGTCGAAGCGTGCTCAGCAGGGGGAGACACAGAGGCAGCGGGTTTAATTAACATATCAGCAGGGAGTTGGGGCTCGGGGGGCTGCAAACCCCGAGCCTCACCTCCCTGCTGATATGTTAATTAAAGGCTCGGGGTTTGCAGCCCCCCGAGCCTCACCCCCAGGAGTCAGACAGAACAAATCACTATTAGATGGAAAAAAGTGAACTTGTACTTGCCTGCCTCCCGGAGGGGCGGTGGAACCTGCCGTAGGGAACGTCATTCCATCCTCCTCCCACCGGGTAGTGGCCGGAGACTCTCTTGAAGGAGGAGAGGGGGCCACTCGGGATGGTGTAGCCGCGCTGTCCACTGGAGCAAAACTTCTCAAACTCCCAGCCGCTGGAGAAGGCGTCGAGGCGGAGGGGGCAACAGCCAAGTCGAGCCGGGCGTGACGCGCTGACAACTCAGCGGGGGAAGCAGGCCCGGGGGGAAAGGCTGCAGGGATCTCCTCCTGGTGAGACGCTGGGGAGACAGCAGTGGGATGAATGGGGTCAGCCCAGTGAACCGGAGCGGATTCCGGAAGGGAGTCGCGCTGAGAACGTCTCTGGCCACGGCGCCGACGTCTACGACGGGCCCCGGGTGGTGCGAACTCCAGGACTGGATCGAGGGAAGGATCCGGATTCCAGAGCGGGCAGCGGGAGCTCCGATTACTCCGCCTTTGGCCTCGTTCCTCCTCGATATCCTGGAGCGCCTCGCGGTGGGCGGCGATCTCTTGTCTCTTCGCTTGGACGTCCAAGTGGTCGGTGTAGCGGGGAGACAATCGGTCGAGCGTTATCTCAGCGCAGTCCAGGTAATAGTGCGCTTCGGATGAGTCGTCAAGGCTGGCGGAAGCACTGATGAAGTCATCCACCTCCTCCAGCGCCTCAGGCAGCTGGAGCCAGAGATCACTCCACCTTGCAGCCTCCTCCTCTTCGTACATCTGAATTATCTGGCGTTGGGCAGCGATGTCGAGTCTCCTCGCGTCGACCTCGGGGTGACCGTTGTAGCGGGAAGGCAGACGGTCAAGCACCTCCTCAGCCCGGTCTAAATACCACTGTTCATCGGGCTGATAACCGAGGGGAGGAGGGGCGAGGGAGGTGTCTGGATGCCCATCGACGTCGGAGGCGATAATGAGGATTTCATCTACCTCCTCCAGCGCCTTGGTCAGCAGGACGTGGGAACCCCGAGAACGACTCCGCTGAGATGGCATATTTCCAACGCCACGTACCTGGACAGGAAGGGGCAAAGTTCCCAGAACGCAACTTACTGAGAATGGCGTCTCCTTCTGGCGGCTGTCTACTGTCACGGCTGGCCCTCACGAGCCAGCATAAGACGCCACAGTTCAGTAAGTTGCAATTCAGTTCTTTTATTTCTATTGCACAGGACTTAGGTGTACAACACAACTTGCCACGCAGGCTTCGTTAAACACCACATTATAAATTCACAATAGAGGTTAGCAGCTAGGGCGAGGGGCACTCGTACGCCGCAAAGGCAGGGAATATAAAACGTGGAACAGGGAGAGAGTTATGGCAGAGATGAGGAGCTCTCATCCGCCGTAATTAGGAGGGAACGTCAGCGAGGGAGAAGACAATTCCAAATAACAGATCACTTACATGCAGCGGGATACGTCGAGGAACCCAGGGAGCATGTGGTAACAGGGGAAAGTCATAAGACTTTTGACGAGACAGCCGCAGAGTCCAACTCACTCACACTGACATTTAAAGCCAGCTGCTCATGATTGGAAACGCGGCGCAGCTGCTCTGACAGCTGAGAGCCCCCGAGCGTCTGGCCAATCAGAGCCCGGGAAGCCCGAGTGACGACACCAGCTGTCAAAACCTGACAGAGATGAGGAATAACCCGAGCGCGGACAAAAGCGCTCGGGATATGACAGATCGGCCCCTTGTACTGGTCCCGCTTCAGCAGATCTTCAGCCTGCATCTCTGTAAATAGTGAGGCAAGGTCCGGTTTGGGTGGATCATTTTCTTCTTGCCTAGATGAAAGACAGAAATGGGTGGTGGATAATTAAAGCAAGTTTAAAACATATTTGAGAAATAACATTGTTATCAATAATAGTTTAGCCGCCGCTGTGTCGCCCTGGTTTCAAATGTGGGTGGTGTTTTGTGCTTGTATTGCTAAAATGTAAAAGGAAGCAGTACAATAGGTCTCAAATATTTGTAATGTGTTCTTTTACTGGATGAGTTTAAAGACGAAATACTATAAACTACACATATAAACGAAATTCTAACGGTGGCTGAACAACTCCCATTCCCCAAAGTGCAAGATACACTATTATGACTATAACTCATAAAGGATCAAAGGAGTGAGGTGATAAAAAAAGAAATAAACAAGTGGTTTATTTTACGATGGCTAATATTGGATGTACCATTCATTTTCAATTACTCTGTAATTAATATTCACACAGTCAAATAAATCTCAGTTCAATCCCTTTCATATTAAGTGGAAATTGTGCTACTTTAAATTTGGCACTTTACCTATACTTTAACTTAAAAAGCAAAAGATCTGACTATAAATAACAAGATGTGCAGCTTACCAGTCAGAACACATTGCTGTGTGGTGCCAAACGTAGACATTCAGAGCAGATCCTGGTTGGACTCTACAACGAAAATACATACAACTTAAGTACATACACAGCATGAAAGTGCAACATGTAAAAAAAACACCTTTTTTACCAGGATTACAACTAGCTTATTTCATCAGATATTGTCAACACAAAGGCAACATACAAGGACGGACGTAGCATTGACAGCTAACTAGCTAGGTCATCGTTTAAACATGAGCAGGTTGTCGTCTGTCCGAAGTGAACTTTCCACTGCTGGGATAAATAACGTAAAAGATGTATATCACATCACTCACCGTCCTCTATATCCTAATACCACAGCTTCAACTGCTGAAGTTGGGTGCTCCCGCAGCCATACATTCAATTCAATTCGGGCGGCTCCGTCTACTTCCCAGGGTGGCTCCGTCTGCTTCCCTCTGGATTTTCTCATCAGCCGAAACACACAGAAAACTCTGCTAGACTGCGGCATTGATTTCTGTGAAGCCATTCTATCGTTCTTGTTTATATTATATCACTTGTTAGCTGGCTCACGGATGAATCTTTGCAAATGGCGGATCACGAGTGATTCTGGAAAGTCACCGTTACGCCCACTCTCGTGACGTTACGCCAGGACCAATCAGTGGTCTGCAGCGTTTTTACGTCACCAGGACAGTACCCTTGGAACCTCAGTCGAGTGGTTCTGAAAAAAAAAGGAACTGTTCTGAAAAAAGGGAACTGAAAGCAGTTACAGTCCCTAATGGAAAAGCGGACAAACCATACCGTACCGTACTGAACTGTATCGTACTGACCCTAGTGGAAAAGGGCCTAAAATGTATCCATTGCCGGTCACCAGAACACTGGTAGTTAGCTGGTAGCTAGTAGTTAGCATGCTAGTAATTTAGCACACTTTACTTGCTTTTCTTCGCATTTTCAGATGAAACAAAGAGTCTATCACCACATAGGTATTATGGTTTGTTAATCAAAACAATACATCAAACTCTAGTACTGCCTTTTTTTTTTATACAGATGTGAAATTGCTTAATGAGCTTAATGATGGAAGGGTAGATGGGTAGAAGGAAACCATTTTTTTCAAAGGGTGGGACTTCCGGGCCACGGATGTATAATTTCTTGTCTAACAGTGCCTCACTGTGGAAATTAAGGTATCCAAAACAATACTGCAATTGTCAAAGAACTGATAGCAAATTACTGTTAGTAATTAATGGTTACGTGAACACCTTTGAAGCGGCGTGATACACAGCCAGTGAAATTGGAGTGCAGTTATCATGGATTATAGTAACTCCTGGGATCCCTGTTGTTCAGTCAAATTGCTCGGCTGGAACTAACTGTTGTATAATTTCTAACGACTGTATTTCATTAGTAATTTTGCACTTTGAAATGTACATATTTATTTATTCCATCATTTTTTCCCAATTTATTGTACATGAATAACATGTACAATAAACTGGGTATAGTTGCAGACTGCAGTTGCAGTCCCGATCTGCTTCTGAGCTCTCTCTGCCGAGCTTCTCTGCTGGTGGTTGTGTTGTGGACCTGTCACCCACCTGTGTTTCTTCTTCCCCGTCTGAAGTGGCTGCGTCAGGGATGATGGTGTTCGCTCCAACTCCAGCTGTCTCCGTGGTGCACGTTTCAGCCCCAGCTGTCTCCGTGGTGCATGCTACGGCTCCAGTTCTCTCCAAGATGCACACTTCAACCTCAGTTCTCTCCGAAGTGCACACTTCAGCTTCACCTGGTTCGTCGGAGCAGTCTGCTCCACCTGGTTTGTCGGGGCAATCCGCTCCAACTGGTTTGTTGGAGCAGTTTGCTCCACTGGGTTCATCTGAGCATTCTGCTCCACTGGGTTTGTCCGAACAGTCTGCCCCACCGTTGTTGCCTGAGATCGCCGCTCATCAGCTGCTGTCGATCTCTGAGCCAAAGGCTGGTCAGCTGCTGTCCCCTGGGCTTAACATCCCTGTGGTGCCATGTTCTTCTGTCTGGTGGCCAATGGACTTTGGGAGGCCACCAGACTTATCGTGCTTTTTGGGTTGGGGGCCCATGGACTCTGGGCTGCCCCCTGACCCACTCTGCTCTTTGGCTGGGGGGTCCTTGGACTCTGGTTGGCCCTCCCACTCACCTTGTTCTCCGGTCTGGGGGTCCTTAGACTCTGGCCAGTCCCCCAACATGCTGTTCTTCCCCGGGTGGTGGTCCCTGGACTACGGCTGACCACCCGATGGACTGTTTTGTTTTGTGTGGACTATTTTTCACTGGTTCTTTGTCCCCCTCTTCCCACCCAGCTTTTTATTTTTCTTTGTCTGTTTAGTGGAGTATGGAATCCGCCCTTGAGGAGGGGGCCCTGTTATGATCTGGCAAAGGTTCTAAGACCATGCCCACGCTTTATGTTCATTTTTGTTTCCTGTGTTTTCCCCTGTTTTGGTTTATGATAATGATTTGCATTATTTGCCTTCTGTGTTCCCTGGGTCCTCTGTTATTGTCTTCTGTGTTTCCCCGGTCTGTTGTGTCATTCTCTCCATCCATCATCCATCTTCTACCGCTTTTCCGGAGGTCCAGGTCACGGAGGCAGCAGTTCAAGCAGAGAAGACCAGACTTCCCTCTCCCCAGCCACCTGCTCCAGCTCTTCAGAGAGGATACCAAGGCGTTCCCAGACCAGTTGGGAGACATAGTCTCTCCACTGAGTCCTGGGTCTGCCCCGGGGTCTCCTCCCAGTGGGATGTGCCTGAAACACCTCAAGTGGGAGGCGTCCAGGAGGCATCCTAATCAGATGCCCATACCACCTCAATGGACTCCTTTCAATGTGGAGGAGCAGCAGTTCTACTCTGAGCCTCTCCCGGATGACTGAGCTCCTCACCCTATCTCTGAGGGTGAGTCCAGCAATCCTATGGAGAAAGCTCATTTCAGCCGCTTGTATCCGCGATCTTGTTCTTTCGGTCATTACCCAAAGCTCGTGACCATAGGTGAGAGTAGGAACGTAGATTGACTGATAAATCGACAGCTTTGCCTTAGAACTCAGCTCCCTCTTCACCACAACAGACCGGCACAACGTCCGCATCACTGCAGATGCTGCTCCAATCCGTCTGTCAATCTCTCGCTCCATTTTCCCCTCACTCGTGAACAAGACCCCAAGATACTTAAACTCCTCCTCCACTTGGGGCAGGAGCCTGTCCCCAACCCAGAGAGGACAGGCTCCTGCCCCAAGTGGAGGAGTTTAAGTATCAAACAGTGTCATTCTCTGTTTGCCTTTTTTGTCATTATTGTGATCTTTGTGTTTCCCTGCCCTTGTTTCTGTCCTTTGTGTGGTTCTGGGTCTTCTATGCATATTTTTTTACCTATTGTTCCCAGCTCCTCATGTTTTCCATACTTGGAGACACTCTCCCGATTGTTCTCCCAGCTGTCCTGGATTTGTGATTATCAGTTACCCTCTTTATGTCTGTCTGAGGTTGTGTTCTGTTGTGGCGTCATTGTCGTTGTTACCCTCCGGTTTCCCTGTGACCCGTGAGTGTATTTTGTCGGATCTGTTTAGTGTTGTCCTCAGCACACCTCCCCCACCCCCACCCCATGCTGTGTGTTTATTTGATTCATTGTTTAATAAATCATCTTGCACCTAAGTCCTGCCTGTGTACTGAGTCCATCATACCTGCCTGCCGAAGTTTTTATGACCGAGACATCAAGCAGCGAGACCGCAGAGAAGTGCAGAGACTGCTGGAGGAGGAAGCTGCCTCTTGAGTCCTCTGTATCACACACAGCAGTCCCCGGGACCGACTCCTCTTCCTCTGTAGGGGCCTGTGGGACATTCGACAGCAGCCCATCTATCCCTTGCCTTTCTTGCCATTAGGTGGTGTGGTGACATTGTCGGTTGCTGTCTCGCATGTGGAATGTGTTGTGCTTTTCGTCTCCCATCAGTCAGAATTCTGTTTCATAGGTCTCCAACCCCTGGCAAAGTTGTCTAACTTTTCTTGCATTTTCTGAATCACAGAAGCTAAATTAAGAAGGGTTCAAGACAAGTTTGAGATACCTGCAATGACTCGTGAGTATTTGGTGAAAAAATTTGTCACACAAATTATTTGAACAAGTTGGAAATTCCTGCAGCACAAGATCAAGGCCCAGCGACTCATGAGAGTAAAATGCGAACTCCCCACGAATATTTGGAGAGATTTTGGAAACTCCCCCACAAATGCCATTCTCCAACTAGTTGTAACTTTGTCTCAGCCCAGTGAGATACTACCTTTACCGGCACAGTGCTTTGATATAGTGATGTTGACACTGACATCGTTGCATAAATTTGCATGTTCACCCAGGTGTGCTGGTCATATCAGGGCTAATCAGACATGAAGCTGTAAAAAACTCATGTCCATTGCAGAGTCATTTGACCAGGGAGTTGATGCTGGGTGAATGGGTTCCTACCACTAACAAAATCCAGATGCTGAAGGGTTTTAGTGGGTTTTCGGTCAGTCAGAAAGGGGCTTTAAATCAAGGATGAGAATACAAAAATCTCCTTCTAAAGCACTGCTCACTATTGTAAGGGTTCTTGACTGTCCTGCCTGTCTGCCTCTCTCTCCCCCGCTGATTGAGCACTTCTCCCGGCAGCTGCATCACCACCTGCAGCCAATTAGTGGGGCAGGATAAGGAAGACGCTCTCACTCCACTCTGTCTGGTCGCGTCTGATCTTCAACCCGTCTGTACCCTGTCTGTGGTCTAACTTTGATTAATCTTGTGCCGTGTTTTGCCGTGATCTGACCCTTGCCTGTTTCTAGACCCTGTGCCTGCCCCGTCTTGGATTTGTCTGCCTGCCTTGTGTGGAACTGCCATACTCAGACCCCAGCCTGCTCTTGGACTCTGGAAATTACCTAACGCACTGGAATTGGATATTCTTGGTTTGTGCACAACATCACTTCCCCAAGTAAGTCGACTTACCAATGTTCATCATTTATATCATCATGCCCTTCTCCCCAGCTCCCAGGCCTGGCCAGCCTTTTCCTCCTTTCCCTTCACCTGCACTTAAGAACATAAAATCCTCATCATTACCATTTTGCAATGTTATTTTGATTAAAATCATTGTTCACTTACCTTAAACGTTGTCTTCCGTGTCTGCTCTTGTGTCAAGTGCCAAACAAGATGTCAACTATTACTCTATTGAACAATGAAAGCTACTTGAATAGCATTCAAAAAGGACAAAAGACCAAGTCTGTGAAAAATACATACATTTCTGTTCTAAACCAGTTTTTGCTATTGTTATAGCCATAATCAGTTCCTCCAGGATTTTGCGATGTTGTGATCATGTCAATTCACACAAAATCAGCCAATCAGCGCAACTATTGTGCGACCTTGCAACGTTGTCCAATCACCGCAACTTTCCTGCAATTTTGGCCAATCCTCGTCAACTTCCGCCAATTTCACCAATCAAATTTGTCTCTGAGTGGCCCTCAAACGCTCAGTCTAACCAATCAAATGTATCGCTGCACCGCGTTCACTTCTGTGTTTACAGTGAGTATTAACAGAACACATCAGCAAAAACAGAGTGTGGGATTTAAAAAAAACCACTCACCCGTGAGGTTTCCAACACTGTCCCTTCCTCCGTTTCCCCCAGCCTGCTGGTGGATGTTTCACCACGTCTCCGTCCTGACTGCGTGTACGAAGTACTGGGTTTGTGTTGGAAAAATGTCCGCCTGCCCCAAAAGCACCCCATCACGGGAGCACGCATGAAGAGAGACGCTTGTCTCTCACTTGAGAGAGAGAGACGCTTGAGAGACGCGTGACAGACGCTTGTCTCTCACACACACACTTGTCTCTTCAGACACACATGTGTGTGTCAAGACGCACAGCAGATAGACAGGTAGGACTTAGGCATGGAAAGAGAGAGAATATTGTCTGTAATTTTTTTTTTTTTTCAGAAAAACACAGAATCCAATAGAGAATACAGAGCAACAGAATAAATTATTTACTTTTCCTCTCGGTACCGAGTGGTTGATGACCATAGGGAGTTTTCAAATGAAGGTGCTGCCAGTAATTTCGAAATGTATACTCTTTAACATGCATTCAATGCAATTTAGCTGTTGTAATGGATATTGTGTTAAAGTCTGTATTTGCTGTGGCACAAAAGAGTTTTTCTGTATAGCAGAAGTTTCTGCTTAATTTACAAATTACTGTAATAGGGAATTTTTGACAATCTTGTGCTTTATTTGTGTTGTTATATAGAATATCACTGCAGTAAACTGGAAAAAAAACATACACACGTGGACAAAATTGTTGGTACCCCTCTGTTAATGAAAGAAAAACCCACAATGATCACAGAAATAACTTGAACCTGACAAAACTGGTAATAAATAAAAATTCTATGAAAATTAACCAATGAAAATCAGACGATGCTTTTGAATTGTGGTTCAACAGAATTATTTTAAAAAACAAACTCATGAAACAGGCCTGGACAAAAATGATGGTACCCTTAACTTAATATTTTGTTGCACAACCTTTTGAGGCAATCACTGCAATCAAACGATTTCTGTAACTGTCAGTGAGACTTCTGCACCTCTCAGCAGGTATTTTGGCCCACTCCTCATGAGCAAACTGCTCCAATTGTCTCAGGTTTGAAGGGTGCCTTCTCCAGATGGCATGTTACAATGCTCAGCACTGGGTGTGTTTATATTTATATATCTATATATTTATTCCATCTAGCTACAATGCTCCGCACTGTGTTTTTATATATCTACATATTATTCCATCTAGCTACATTGCTCCGCACTGTGTGTGTTTATATACTTGCATATTTATTCCACCTAGCTGCAATGCTCCGTACTGTGGGTGTTTATATATTTACATATTTATTCCACCTAGCTACAATGCTCTGCACTGTGTGTTCATATATTCATATATTTATTCCATCCAGCTACAGTGCTCTGCACTGTGTGTCTGTGTGTGTGTGTATATATATTTTATAGTAATATGTACATATGTATATTAGCTGCTCTCGCTTGCTTGTTTTTTTTTCTTGCCTTCTGATTGTTGCTCTGAGTGTTGCTATCCCTGTGCTGTTGCAATCCTGGAATTTCCCCGTTGTGGGACTAATAAAGGCTTATCTTATGTTTCAGCTCCTTCCACAGATGTTCAATAGGATTAAGATCAGGGCTCATAGAAGGCCACTTTAGAATAGTCCAATGTTTCGCTCTTAGCCATTCTTGGGTGTTTTTAGCTGTGTGTTTTGGGTCATTATCCTGTTGCAAGACCCATGACCTGTGACTGAGACCAAGCTGTCTGACACTGGGCAGCACATTTCTCTCTAGAATACCTTGATAGTCTTGAGATTTCATTGTACCCTGCACAGATTCAAGACACCCTGTGCCAGATGCAGCAAAGCAGCCCCAGAACATAACATAACCTCCTCCACGTTTCACAGTAGGGACAGTGTTCTTTTCTTGGTATGCTTCATTTTTGCGTCTGTGAACATAGAGCTGATGTGCCTTGCCAAAAAGTTCCAGTTTTGTCTCGTCTGTCCATAGGACATTCTCCCAGAAGCTTTGCGGCTTGTCAACATGCAGTTTGGCAAATTCCAGTCTGGCTTTTTTATGATTTGTTTTCAACAGTGGTGTCCTCCTTGGTCGTCTCCCATGAAGTCCACTTTGGCTCAAACAACGATGAATGGTGCGATCTCTGACACTGATGTACCTTGACCTTGGAGTTCACCATGAATGTGTTTAGAAGTTGTTCTGAGCTCTTTTGTTACCATTCGTATTATCCGTCTCCTCCTGCGGCCACGTCCAGGGAGGTTGGCTACAGTCCCGTGGATCTTAAATTTCTGAATAATATGTGCAACTGTAGTCACAGGAACATTAAGCTGCTTGGAGATGGTCTTATAGCCTTTACCTTTAACATGCTTGTCAATAATTTTCTTTCTAATCTCCTGAGACAACTCTCTCCTTTGCTTCCTCTGGTCCATGTTTGGTGTGGTACACACCATGTCACCAAACAGCACAGTGACTACTTGTCACCCTTTAAATAGGCCGACTGACTGATTACAAGTTTGTAGACACCTGTGATGTTAATTAGAGGACACATCTTGGTTGAACACGTCCCTATGGTCACATTATTTTCAATCTTTTCTAGGGGTACCATCATTTTTGTCCAGGCCTGTTTCATGAGTTTATTTTTTAAAGTAATTCTGTTGAACCACAATTCAAAAGCATTGTCTGATTTTCATTGGTTAATTTTCATAGAATTTTTATTTATTACCACTTTTGTCAGATTCAAGTTATTTCTGTGATCATTGTGGGTTTTTCTTTCATTAACAGAGGGGCACCAACAGTTTTGTCCATGGCTGTATGCTTTAAAATTTGTAATTCTTCCCATAACTTTTAGTAGAAAAAACCTCTCAAAATATTGCAACTTTCATCACAACTTTTTAAAAAAAGCTCCCGCTGTCATGAGTCTGGGCGCAGTGTTGCCACAGAGCCCAGACTCTCAGTTTATTTTGAGTATTGTATGTCTGTTATTATTATCTTGTCAGTTTTTTCGTATATATTTTGGTTTGTTGACACTTGTGCCCTCTGTTCTCCAGACACCTCCTCTAGCTGCTCACAGTCTGCTCTCCTGCCCTCAGCTGTGAGCAGCTAGGTAATTAGGTCACCTGCCAGCTCAGCTGCCTCGCACCTGCCGCTCATTTGTTTGCCTCATTTAATCACTGCCAGCTTATTGTTTCTGTGCAGCAATATTGGACAGCATTACTTGATGCAACTGGACTTTATTCTCTGTAAGTTTTTTCTCCTTATCTCCTCCAGAGCAACTCCTGCTCTGGAGTGCCTTCCCTGCATGTAACCATTGTTTGGTTTTTTTTTTTCGTGTCTGCACAGTTTTGTTCTTTTGTCAATAAATGTCATAACCACAGTTCAGCATGTGGGTCTGTCCTTCTGCCCTGGAGGGGCATTCATGACAGAATATTGCCGCCAGAATCAGTCCCAGCTGCTGTGGTTGTGCGTTTTTGTCCTTTTTGTGTTTTTTTTCCCCCTTTTTCCACTCACCTGAGCACTGGAGCTCATCATATCCCCAGCTCGCCGGTCTCACATTAACAAAGGCAGATTGGCAGCGGGGTCTCCAAGCTTGGAAGAGGAGTGGGCGGTGGACTTCATCCAAAGTTTTGTGGATGAAGCTCTTGCCACCCGTGGACCCAAGAAGGCCTGGGACAGCGTAAATGGAGTGGTTGGCATTATGGAGGCACACCCCGGCTTATGGAAATATCCACAATATACGGAACTGCTCTCCACGGTCTCCGTGCTCCTGCGAGCATTTCCTGGGCTGAAGATGGGGTCGTCTCCCGCTGGACCAAAGCCGTCACAGAGGCGCTCTTCTCAGTGGATGTCCATATCCTCTTCTGGCTCACCAGCTCCAGCGCCAGTGCCAGCATGTGCATCACCAGCTCCACAGCAGCCCCGTCATCCCGCTCCGGACCGCCGGAAGAATCCTCCTGCCTCTCCGGCAGCCACTTCCCCGATGACGAAAATGAAGCCCTCCTCTGCAGCACAGCCTTCCTCCTTCTCTCCTCTGGCTGAATTCTCAGCTTTCTCTGGGCCTGTAGCTGTGGTTTCCCGCTCCACTTCGGCATCCTCTCCTGCTGCCGAGAGGTCCTCCCTTCGTTCCCCAGCTACGTCCGCCTCTGTGACTACAGGGGTGGCTCCTCCACAATCCTCAGAGGGGCCCATCTTAACCATAGCCACAGAGAGGGATGACATTCCACCTGCTGCAGCAGATAACATCAAACACCGGGAAAACAGGCAAGTGTCATTTTATTCCTCTTCAATTTATGATGATATGCCTTGCCTGATTCCCGGTAGGGAGGCTCAGGAAACGCAGTCCCCCGAGCTCTTCCAACCTGCTGCAGTAAATAATCCCTCACCTGCCCTCTCCGTGTCTCCTCCATCTGTCCCTGAGTGTCCGCCGGTCCCTGAACTGAGCCGCCGGATGATGGAGGAGCCTGTGGCCCTGGAGGACCCCATCCCAGTGTCAGCGCGGAGCTGACCCCCAGCTGCCATGCTGGACAAGCCACCAGCGTGTTCCACTTCATCTGGGGAGACTAGGACTGCCACCACCATCATGCCTGCTGCGGAGGCCGCCGCAGCAGAGTTCACACCAGAGCTGGACCTCCAAGAGACCAGGCCCGAGACGTTGTCGTCTGGATTGATGGAGTCCAGGACAGCAATGGAGCTTGAGCTCAGGCAAGTGCTCGCTTTTGTTTTTCTCTTTTCTGTCCTGGAGAAATCTTGCCTGGCTGTTGGTGAGGAGAGTCGGCTGCAGCCATCAGCTGCACCTGAGCTCACTTTGCCGGACTCCACCGCTGCTGGTGACCCTGACCCTGTACCTTTGCCTGTTTGTTCTGAGCCTTCTTCCAGGGTCGCTGGGGAAGATCAAACTTTGCCAGTAGTCTCTGTGGGTCCAGGCTCGCCACTTGAGGACATCGTGGGTCCAGCTCCCCCTGCTGAGGTCGTCGCAGGTGCAGCTTCCCCTCTGCCCGAGGTTGTCGTGTGGTTCCCTCCTCGGCCCGAGTCTCCGTGGGTGCTGCATCCTTGGTGGGGACCTTCATGGGTGCTGTGCCCCAGCATCAATCCAACATGGGTGCTGCGCTCCAGTTTGGGCCCGCCATGGGCAGTACGCCCCAGCCTGGGTCCACCAAGGGTGCAGCATTGGCCCAGTCCGGGTCCACCACAGGTGTTGCAGAGCTCCAGCCCAGAGCCACCGAGGGTGCAGCATTGGCCCAGCCCGGGTCCACTGCGGGTGCTGCAGAGCTCCAGCCCGGAGCCACCGTGGGTGCTGCAGAGCTCTAGCCCGGAGCCACCACGGGTGCTGCAGAGCTCCAGCCAAGGAGCCACCGTGGGTGCTGCAATGCTCCAACCCGGAGCCTCCACGGGTGCAACTGTCCTTCAGCTCAGGACCACCGTGGGCATCCAGGCCTCTTCTCCTTTGCCTGAACACCGTCAGGGTTTCCCTGCCACTGCCAGATACCGTCATGGGTCCTCCCCCACCACCAGACACCGTCGTGGTTTCCCCCCGTTGGCCCTTCATCTCCTCATTGGGCCTCCCCATGGGGAAGCCACCTCCTGGGTCACCCCTCCGGTCTTGGTGGCTAAAGAACTCAGGCCGGCCGCCCAACAGACTGAGCCACTGGGTTGGGTGGCCCATATTCTCCGGCAGGCCACCCGACTCATTTCACCTTGCCGTTTGCCTGGCCAGGGACTTCGGCTGGCCACCAGAACAGCTGGGTTCTTTGTCCTAGGGGGCCTGGGGGCCTGCTGTAGTGTGGGTGTGGGCCCTGAGCGGGCTTTACTTTCTGCTCCCCCCTACCTGTTTTCCCCCACCTCCCACCCTGGGTGTTTTTTGCTGTACCTTTTTCTCTTGGGGGGGGGGGGGTCTTTTTTGGTGTTTCCTGGGGGTGTCTGGATTCCACCCCTTGAAGGGGGGGGGCTCTATCATGAGTCTGGGCGCAGTGTTGCCACAGAGCCCAGACTCTCAATTTATTTTGAGTATTGTATGTCTGTTATTATTATCTTGTCAGTTTTCATTCATTCATCTTCTTCCGCTTAATCCTGTTTGGGTCGCGGGGGGGCTGGAGCCTATCCCAGCATCTTTGGGCGAGAGGCAGGCTACACTCTGGACAGATCGCCAGTCCATCACAGGGCCAACACAGAGAGACAGACACAGTTTATTTGTATATATTTTGGTTTGTTGACACTTGTGCCCTCTCTTCCCCAGACACCTCATTTAGCTGCTCACAGTCTGCTCTCCTGCCCTCAGCTGTGAGCAGCTAGATAATTAGGTCACCTGCCAGCTCAGCTGCCTCGCACCTGCCGCTCATTTGTTTGCCTTATTTAATCACTGCCAGCTCATTGTTTCTTTGTGGCAATATTGGACAGCATTACTTGATGCAACTGGACTTTATTCTCTGTACGTTTTTTCTCCTTATCTCCTCCAGAGCAACTCCTGCTCTGGAGTGCCTTCGCTGCATGTAACCATTGTTTGTTTGTTTGTTTTTTTTCCATGTCTGCACAGTTTTGTTCCTTTGTCAATAAATGTCACAACCACAGTTCAGCATGTGGGTCTGTCCTTCTGCCCTGGAGGGGCATTCATGACACCCGCAAATTCAGACTTTTTGGGCCGCAACAATCATAAAAACATCCCGCAAAGTCCTGGAGGGACTGCATAATACTGTATAACCTGGTTACGTGGTCACAATAATCTGGTAACTGGGAATAAACCGATAATAGCACTAATCAGTTTTGTTGTGTTTACATGCACTGAATAAACAGATTATTGAGCAGTAAAGTACTTGAGTTAATAGGATTATTCATAACCCAATAATGGCCTTTATCTGATTACCATTTACATGAGTACTTGAATAATCAGATAACTCCAGTAAGCCGATTATAATTGGTTTACAGGTGCATCTCAATAAATTAGAATGTCATAGAAAAGTTGATTTATTTCAGTAATTCAGTTTAAAAAATGAAACTCATATAGATTCATTACACAGAATGTGTCAAGTGTTTATTTCTTTTCATTTTGATGGTTGACTTTCAACTCATGAAAACCCAATATTCAATTTCTCAAAAAATTAGAATACTGTGAAAAAGTTCACTATTGTAGACTCGTTGTGTCACGTCCTAATCAGCTAATTAACTCCAAACACCTGCAACGGTTTCCTGAACCTTGAAATGGTCTCTCAGTCTGGTTCAGTAGTCTATACAATCATGAGGGAGACTGCTGACTTGACAGTTGTCCAGTAGACTGTCATTGACACCCTCCACAAGGAGGGTAAGCCACAAAAGGTAATTGCTAAAGAAGCTGGCTGTTCACAGGGTGCTGTATCCAAGCATATTAATGGAAAGTTGAGTGGAAGGAAAAAGTGTGACAGAAAAAGGTGCACAAGCAACAAAGATAACCACAGTCTTCAGGGGATTGTGAAGCAGAGCTCATTCAAGAATTTGGGGGAGATTCACAAGGAGTGGACTGCGGCTTGAGTTGTAGCTTCAAGAGCCAACACACAGAGATGTATCCAGGACCTGGATACGATGGGCTACTCCTGAACCAGAGACAGCATCAGAAGTGTCTTACTTGGGCTAAGGAGAAAACAGACTGGACTGCCGCTCAGTGGTCCAAAGTCCTCTTTTCAGATGAGAGTAAATTGTTATGACCCGAGCGTCGGTTCTGATCGCGCTCGGGTTAAAGTTATGTCTCGCTGTCGGCCTTGACAGCTGCGGGCGGTATTTTGGCCTCTCCGGGCTCTTATTGTGAAAGTGCTCGGAGGGGTTTCCGCCTGTCAATGGTCGGTCAGCTGTGTGTCATCTGTCATCAGTACCTGGGTTATTTAAGCTGACTGCTAGCGTCATGACGACGCAGCAGTGTCTGATCGCATGATCGTTATTTGATCGCTATTCTGTTCACCCATCGTCACGGATGCCTGGACTATATTCACACCTTGGCTGCCTTGGGGCTTGACCGTCTTTCACCGGGACCAGTAAGTGAGCTCGTTAGCCTTATTCCCCCCGGGTGTTTACTGTTCTGTAAGTCCCTGCCTTAGCAGCCCATGTGGCTAATTATTACCAAGCCTGACTGTGTGTGACTGTCTCCTGCTTTGGACCTGTAGTGTGCTGTATAGCCCTATGCTTCCAGTTCTGCGAAGAGTCTGTCATTATCGCAGCAGCTTGTGTAAACACCTTTTTCACCGTAATAAACTCACTGTAAAAGTCACTGGTGACTTATGTGCGTCTTATAGGTGGCTCGCGAGGGCCACCACATGACAGTACACTGCTGCCCAAACGGCGTTTACGGTGACGCCATTTTGAGACGCTTTTCACCGGTGAGTTTGAGTTTTGGACGTTGCTTGACCCTGTCTGGGACCTGTGTATGTGAGGAATGCCGTCACCGAAGAGCCACGTGTTGACGAGTGTTTTGGAAGCTGTGGATGAGCTACTCATCTCCGCTTCCATGTTGGACTATAACCACAGCATACATTGGTACCTGGACGCCGCCGAAGATGTGCTCTGTAATCTCTCTCCCCGCTACGCCAACCACCCGGAAGTCGACACGAGGAGGGAGGACATCACCGCACAACGCGAGCTGTTCCTGATGATGGAGGAGGAACGCGGCATGAAGCAGGTGAAGAGGCACTCCTGCTTTTTGCCTATGGATCCTGATCCTGCTTCCGATCCATTTCGGGAGTTCGCACCATCTGGGGGCCGGCGAAGGCGTCGGCGTCACGGCCGGGCGCATCTTCGGCAAGCTCCAGCTCCGGATCCAGTTCCGGGCCGCCGGGATGACCCCCTCAACCAGCCAGCTGCTGAGAGTGAGCTGAGTCCTGTGCCGGTGGGCTCCGTTCTTGGATCCTTTTCCATCCAGCGAGCGAGGGAAGGAGCAACGCCCGCTACAGCTGACAACATCCTCCCCCCCGGGAGACAGGCAAGTCCAAGTTCACTGTCCTAGTAATAATAGTGATCTGTCTTGTCTGACTCCTGGGGGTGAAGCTCAGGGTTCGCAGCTCCCTGGGTTTCTTTCCCCAGCTGTAGCCTGTTATATTAAACCTGCTGCCTCTGTGTCTCCTCCTGCGGAGCGGTCCTTGGCATCAGTCCCACGCCGTCGAACGAGGGGGAGGCCTGCAGCTCTGGGAGATGTCCCGATCCTGCAGCCTTGCTTTGGACAGAGGAGGAGAATGGACTGCTGTGAGGAGCCAGAGCCGACGAGAGAGCGTCCCCAGGGTTCCTCAGGGATGCAGCCCGAGTCAGCAGGTCCAGGGTCCTCTACCCCCACGCCGTACGGGTTATTGGCGTGGACGCGAGTGCATGAGGATCCAGCTGCAGAGACCATCAGGCCGGCTGTGGAACCCGACACAGCCGAGTGGGAGCCCGACGACGAGTTTCTTCATGAACCTGGATCGGCGAAGTCCTGGACGGCTCCAGAGCCCGAGTGCAGGCAAGTGCTCTTTCTTGTTTTCCTGTATGGTGTGTTAGAGCATTTTTACCTGCCTCATGGGGAGGCGAGTGAGGGGCAGCCGGCCGCTGCACCCGAGTTCGTCTCGCTGGGCTCTGGCGCTGCCGGTGGAACTGATCCCGGTTCTTCCTTGTGTTCTGAGCACCTCCACAGCGTTGCCGGTTCGGAGCCAGTCAAGGTTACGGGACCGGGGGTTCCAGGTTCGGAGATGGAGGTCGTCGCCGGAGCAGTCCTGACCCAGTCGGGGTCCGACGTATGGGCCGAGGTGACCCTGTCGGGGTCCAACGTGGGTGCAGCGGTGACCCAATCTGGGTCCGTCCTGACCCAATCGGGGTCCGACGAGGTCCAGTGGGGGTCCAGCGCAGGTGCGGCTGCGACCCAATCAGGATTCGAGGGGGCCCAGGGTTTTGGTTGTCCCCCTCTCAGGAGCCACCAGCTGGGGGCCATTAGTGGGTTTTGTTTGACAGATCGGCGCTCTCCTGTGTTGTTGTTTTCAGGTGAGCGGCTGCACGCAATCCCTCCACGGTCCTGCTGGTTGTGGTATGCGGGTCGGCCACCCGAGGAACTGCTTGGAGCGTTCGGCATCTTGGGTTGGCCACCCAACAAACTGTGTGGGTTACGGGGTGACCTGGTTCGGCCACCAGAGGACGTATTCCTGGGGGCATGGGACTGGGGCAGGCCACCTGACTGTTTCATGTACTGTGGGATTTTCTGTGGGCCCTTATGGTGCCAATTCTTGTCTTGTACATCTTGTAATTTTTTGTTGTGTTTCACAGTCATAGTCTTAGTCAGGTCAAGTTCGAGCAATTTTTTTTAATTGTCTCGTGGTTCTTTGTTTGTCATAGTCTTAGTCTGGTCTGAGCAATTTTAGATTGCCTCTTGTTTTTGTTTTGTTTCCAAGTCATAGTCCTAGTCTGGTCTGAGCAATTTTAGATTGCCTCTTGTTTTTTTTTTCTTGTTGTCAAAGTTATAGTCTTAGTCAGGTCAAGTTCGAGCAATTTTTTTTTTAATTGTCTCGTGTTTCTTTGTTTGTCTTAGTCTTTGTCAGGACTGTGCAATTTTTAGATTGCCTCTTGTTTTTTCTTGTTTTCAAAGTTATAGTCTTAGTCAGGTCAAGTTCGAGCAATTTTTTTTTAATTGTCTCGTGTTTCTTTGTTTGTCATAGTCTTAGTCAGGTCTGTGCTATTTTGTTTGCCTCTTGTTTTTTTTTTTTTTCTTGTTTCCAAAGTCTTAGTCAGGTCTGAGCAATGTTAGATTGCCTCTTGTTTTTTGTTGTAGCCAAAGTCACAGTCTTGTTCACGGTTTTGTCCGAGCAATTTTTGTTTACCCTTTGCTTCTTAGTATGTCTTAGTCTTAGTTAAGTCCGAGCTATTTTTGATTACCTCTTGTTTCCTTGTATGCCATTGTCTTAGTCAAGTTCGAGCATTTTTGTTACCTTGTAAATCATTGTCTTTGTCTAGTCTGAGCAATTTGTGTTTGCCTCTTGTTACCTTGTGAGTCTTTGCCATTGTCTAGTTAGAGCATTTTTTTTGTCTCTTGTTTTTTTTTTCCCTTGTGAGTCTCAGTCTTGTCATAGCCTTGTTTAGTCATGTGTTTTCTTTTGTCTTTGTTTTTTTTCCCCCAGAATCATGTAGTTGTATGTATTTCTTGTCTGGTCTTAGTCTTATTTTTCCCAGAGTCATGTATTTCCTGTGTTTTTTTTGTCTGGTCTTAGTCTTGTTTTTTTCCCTAGAGTCATGTATTTCCTGTATGTTTTTTTTGTCTGGTCTTAGTCTTGTTTTTTTTTTTTTTTTCCTGAGTCATGTGTTTGTATGTATTTCTTGTTTTGGTCTTGTCTTGTTTTTGTTGGTTGGTTTCTCTCCCTCCATACCTGTCCCCCTACCTCCCACCCTGGGGGGGCGGGGGGGCAGGGTGGTCCCTTGGGGCGTCCGGAGTCCGCCTGTGGAGGGAGGGTACTGTTATGACCCGAGCGTCGGTTCTGATCGCACTCGGGTTAAAGTTATGTCTCGCTGCCGGCCTTGACAGCTGCGGGCGGTATTTTGGCCTCTCCGGGCTCTTATTGTGAAAGTGCTCGGAGGGGTTTCCGCCTGTCAATGGTCGGTCAGCTGTGTGTCATCTGTCATCAGTACCTGGGTTATTTAAGCTGACTGCTAGCGTCATGACGACGCAGCAGTGTCTGATCGCATGATCGTTATTTGATCGCTATTCTGTTCACCCATCGTCACGGATGCCTGGACTATATTCACACCTTGGCTGCCTTGGGGCTTGACCGTCTTTCACCGGGACCAGTAAGTGAGCTCGTTAGCCTTATTCCCCCCGGGTTTTTACTGTTCTGTAAGTCCCTGCCTTAGCAGCCCGTGTGGCTAATTATTACCAAGCCTGACTGTGTGTGACTGTCTCCTGCTTTGGACCTGTAGTGTGCTGTATAGCCCTATGCTTCCTGTTCTGCGAAGACTCTGTCATTATCGCAGCAGCTTGTGTAAACACCTTTTTCACCGTAATAAACTCACTGTAAAACTCACTGGTGACTTGTGTGCGTCTTATAGGTGGCTCGCGAGGGCCACCGCATGACATAAATTTTGCATTTCATTTGGAAATCAAGGTCCCAGAGTCTGGAGGAAGAGTGGAGAGGCACAGAATCCAAGTTGCTTGAGGTCCAGTGTGAAGTTTCCACAGTGATGATTTGGGGAGCCATGTCATCTGCTGGTGTTAGTCTACTGTGTTTTTATCATGTCCAAAGTCAGTGTGGTCATCTACCAGGAATTTTTAGAGCACTTCATGTTTCCCTCTGCTGACAAGTTTTATGGAGATGCTGATATCATTTTCCAGCAAGACTTGGCACCTGCCCACACTCCCAAAAGTACCAAAACCTGGTCTAATGACCATGGTATCACTGTGCTTGATTGGCCAGCAAACTCTCCCAACCTAAACCCCATAAAGAATCTATAGAGTATTATCAAGAGGAAAATGAGAGACTCCAGACCCAACAATGCAGACGAGCTGAAAGCCACCATCAAAGCAACCTGAGCCTTCATAACACCTCAGCACAGCTACAGGCCGATCACCTTCATGCTATGCCACATTGATGCAGTAATGCATGCAAAAGGAGCCCCGACCAAATATTGAGTGTGTACATGAACATACTTTTCAGTTAGCCAACATTTCTATTAAAAATCAATGTGTGTAATGAATCTATATAATACATGAGTTTCATTTTTTAAATTGAATTACTGAAATAAATCATCTTTTCGATCACATTCTAATTTATTGAGATGCAACTGGATTAGCACCATTGGCTATTGATAGAACAGCCCCTGGTTGTGAAAAAATAAATGAATTTTGTGTTCCATACTAATCACTGGGCAGAATTTAGATGACTGATGATTCTCCAGCACAGCTTTACATCAGTCTTGGCAAAGGAGGGAATCCTGTTCATGAAAACCGTTCTTCAATGCCTCAACTTCCCGTCCCACAACATCTGCTCCAAATGTTGTGAAAAATACTCTGCACAGAGCCTCGAGGAGTTCAGCATCCATATGCCGACTGAGATGGAAGAAAACACTTTGACATGCTGCAGCCCTTAGAGATGGCCTCGAGGAAGTCTTTTCAGCACAAGATTTTGGAAATTGTGCTAATGATGCACCATCTACCTCTCACCATAGCAGATTATTAGATGCTTAAAACTGTCTCTGTGTTCTTACAAATTTGTTTTCTTTCTCCCGAAGTTTGCAACAGCTCTCTTCTCCGGAGCCTTGCACAGACCAGCCAAGTTGTTTTGCATTCCTCTTCAGAGCCAGGCAGCAGTTGGGTAAAAACTATAAATTATTTATTCCATGGTTGTTAGCAGAGATACTCTGGATGCTAATAAACTCCTGCAATGTTTGATCTTCTCCATACTTTGTTCTGAAAATAGTTGATTGTGACTGAGCTGTATTTCAAATGAGCTTCTTCGTTTGCTCTCTGTTTACTGGAATAACGGATAACTAGTGTGTGTGTGTGTGTGTGTGTGTGTGTGTGTGTACGCGAGCATGAGAACTATCATGTAATGCCGACCGACTCACTAAATGTGATTCAAGATGAGGTGACACAGATATGCCATATTTCTTATTGAAATCTGCTCCAAGTTTGAGTATGTCCTTTACTGAATCTCTGAGCTCAGAACATCCGGCTCTGTCAGGATCATTGTGCTTCTGTCATGGACTGTATATAAGAATATGGACAATGCACCACCACGTACATCCGCTGTAAAAAAGCAAAGCTCTACTTTTGGGATTTGGGGCACGACCATCTTGTGCTGGTGACATCATCTGTCGCCAAAGTCAGCACTGTAGCGACTGTGAAGGAGAGTCTGGTGTCAAGTTCTGGACCCATAAGGCCACTCATGCAGTCTATGTAGCAGCCCTTAAGCAGTTCTCTTAATCTCTACAACACTCTTGTGTTACAGCATCATATAACTGATTAAATCTGAACAGATTTAAAAAATGAAAACTTGAACATACATCATGCAACATAAGAACTACCATTAATCCATCCATCCATCTTCTACCGCTTATACAGGGATTCGGGTGGCAGGAGCATCAGTCCAGGCAGAGTAGCCCAGACTTCTGCCCAGTTCAGATAGCACCATGATTTCTATGATCCCTCCTGCAGGTGGTGAACCCACGGAGGTTGGACCCATGGGCCTTCTTTAGATACACTGTGTCCTTGATGCCACGTTTTTCATGGAGATCCACTGGACCGCCCTTAGTCTGGCCCTTCATCCAGGACCTGTTTGCCTTGGGAGACCCTATTAGGAGCAAGTTGCCCCCAACAACATAGCTGCTAGGATCATTTAGGCACTCAAACCTCTCCACAACGATAATGTGGCGATCCACAGAGGGACATAAGAACTACAATCTTTCAAAAAAATGTTTAAGTTGTATTTTTACTTTTCAGCTTGGCAAAGTGCTGTACACAGTATGGCAGGGGTGTCAAACTCATTCCATGGAGGGCCAAGACCCTGCATGTTTTATTTCCACCCAGTGTCTTCAGCAGGTGTTTTCACTGATCATCAATCAGTGGGAAGAAATTCAATGAATCACCTGTTGAAGACACTGGGTGGAGGGAAAACCTGCAGGGTCTTGGCCCTCCATGGAATGAGTTTGACACCCATGCAGTATGGGCTAAGGAGGTGCTTATGGGTAGCTACCAGAGGGCGAACAAAATACACAGGCTCCGCTTTTAGCAAGCTTCCATGTCATCTATATTTATAGACAATCTAGACCAGTGTATTTCAACCAGGATTGCTCGGAATATTCAGGATTCAGTGGGAAATCATCTAATATCACTTCTTAATTAGTCCAAACAGTTGCAAATACAGTGGTGTGAAAAAGTGTTTGCCCCTTCCTGATTTCTCTTTTTTTGTATGTTTGTCACACTTAAATGTTTCAGATCATCAAACAAATTTAAATATTAGACCAAGATTACACAAGTAAACACAAAATGCAATTTTTAAATGAAGGTGTTTATTATTAAGGGTAAAAAAAAAAATACAAACCTACATGGCCTGTGTGAAAAAGTGATTGCCCCCCTGTTAAAACATAAATTAACTGTGGTTTATCACATCTTTGGAAAGCTGAGTTCAATTTCTGTAGCCACACCCAGGCCTGATTACTACCACACCTGTTTTCAATGGACCTGCCTGACGAAATGAAGTAGACCAAAAGATCCTCAAAAGCTAGACATCATGCTGTGATCCAAAGAAA
Organism: Pholidichthys leucotaenia; assembly: GCA_020510985.1. Classification (NCBI taxonomy): domain Eukaryota; kingdom Metazoa; phylum Chordata; class Actinopteri; order Cichliformes; family Pholidichthyidae; genus Pholidichthys; species Pholidichthys leucotaenia. Next base: position 255,137,094 of record CM035837.1, on the reverse strand, counting down.
TTCAGGAACAAATGAGAAACAAAGTAATTAAGATCTATCAGTCTGGAAAATGTTATAAAGCCATTTCTAAAGCTTTGGGACTCCAGCAAACCACAGTGAGAGCCATTATCCACAAATGGCAAAAACACGGAACAGTGGTGAACCTTCCCAGGAGTGGCCGGCCGACCAAAATTACCCCAAGAGCGCAGCGGCGACTCATCCAAGAAGTCACAAAAGACCTCACAACAACACCCAAAGAACCGCACACCTCACTTGCCTCAGTTAAGGTCAGTGTTCATGACTCCACCATAAGAAAGAGACTGGACAAAAATGACCTGCGTGGCAGAGTTCCAAGACGAAAACCACTGCTGAGCAAAAAGAACATAAAGGCTCATCTCAGTTTTGCCAGAAAACATCTTGATGATTCCCAAGACTTTTGGGAAAATACTCTATGGACTGACGAGACAAAAGTTGAGCTTTTTGGAAGGTGTGTGTCCCATTACATCCAGCGTCAAAGTAACACAGCATTTCAGAAAAGGGATGTCATACCAACAGTAAAATATGGTGGTGGTAGTGAGATGGTCTGGGGTTGTTTTGCTGCTTCAGGACCTGGAAGACTTGCTGTGGTAAATGGAACCATGAATTCTGCTGTGTCATGCGGTGACCCTCGCGGGCCACCATAAGACGCCAAAAGTCGCCAGTGAGCTTTGCATAGATGTTTTATTCACAAGACAAGACGAGACAAGGCTGTGAGCCGCTGAGGGCAAAACACACACACTATAGAATACAAGGGATCGTAGGGCTAACCCCAGCTACTACGACCTTAACTATGAACAAGGATAAGCACAAACCTGACATGACGAGGACCAGAAATGATTGACGATACTCCAGCATCAATCAGCTGTCAGCACCCGCTAATAAAGCCGGCAGCTAACGAGCTGTGATGCCGACCAGCTGATCGATCTTGACAACCAGAAACCCCACCGAGCGCTGTCACAATAAGAGCCCGGTGGAGCCAGAATGTAATCCACAGCTGTCAAGGCCAGCAGAGATGATACATAGCCCGAGCGCGGACGAGATCGGCTCTCGGGTCATGACAGTACCCTCCCTCTGAGGGCGGGCTCCTGACCACCCATAGACATCCAAACCCCCCACCCCCACCCCCCCATCCCCTCCAGGGTGGGCGGATGGGGCAGGCAAGGATCAAACCACAGAGAACCAGAGTACAGACAGGGAAAAAAAAAAAACGACTCAAAAAAAATACATGGAACAGTCACACAGACACGAAATAACAGAAAAGAGGAAAAAAAAAACAACTCCCTACAGTACAGAACATGATGACAAATCAAAACTCCCAAAATGCACAAATGGCAACTACAAGAAACAAAACACAGGACAGCAAAAAGAACAGAACAATTACAGGACCAGACTACATTCCAAAATACATGAAACAATTACCCAGGCACGAAAACAAAAAATACCATACTCAGGTCAAAAAGCAAATACAACACAGGACAGAAAAAAAAAAAACCCAGAACAATTACAGGACCAGACTAAACTCCAAACTACATGAAACGCCATTACCCAGGCACGAAAACAAAAAAAAAAAAATGCCACACTCTCAGGTCAAAAAGCAAATACAGCACCGGACAGAGAGAGAAAAAAAACAAAACAACAGAACAATTTCAGGGCTAGACGACCACAAAGGAATGACCTCTAACCCCCCCCCCCCCCCCCCCGACAGTTCATGCCGAGCGGCGGAGACCTAGCGCCACAGGAACAGTTCAGGCGCTCTCCCTGCATCCAACGGCCGACGGGTGGTCATAGGGGGTGGAACATGACCGGGCGGTTTACCACAGTCCCAGGTCTGGAAAGTCCACTCCTCCGGTGGCCGAACCAGATCGCCCAATAAGACACACAAGAAGTCGGGTGGCTGACCCGAGGCGCCGAACCGGCGAAACAGTTCCTCAGGTGGCCGACCCGCGTCCCTCAGCCACCAGTACCGGGGGAAAACAGCCCACGGCGGCCTCCCTGGCGAGGACAAAACACAGGAGAGCCAAGGCGAATGAAAAGGGACCCCCAGGGACCCCGGCGATGATGCGCAGGGGCGATGACTCCGAAGAGGGGACAGAAAGCAAGGATGAGCCCGAACTGGGTCAGGCGGCGAAGGGTCTGCAGCTCCTCCACCGTCCGTGGACCACACCGGCGCTGCACCTCTGCTGGACCCCCAGTGGGTCCTGGCTGCACCCACGTCGGACCCCGATTGGGCCAGAACAGTACCTGCAGTGGACCCCGATTGGGCCTTGGGCGCACCCACGTCGGACCCTGATTGGGCCAAAGCAGCTTCCGCGATGGACCCCAATTGGGCCTCGGGCGCACCCATGTCGGACCCCGATTGGGCCAAAGCAGCCTCCACAACGGACCCCGACTGGGTCGATGCAGCTCTGCTGACGACCTCCACCCCCGAACCTGGAACCTCCAACTTGACTACCCCGACTGGCTCCACGCCGGTGACACTGCAAGGAAGCTCAGGACACAGAGAAAAACCAGGATCAGTGTCACTGGCAGCAGCAGAACCCAGCAAGACGAGTTCGGGTGCAGCAGGCGGCTGCCCCTCGCTCGCTTCCCCGAGAGGCAGGCAAAAATGCTCCAACACAGGGGACAGAGACACAAGAGGGAGCACTTGCCTGCACTCGGGTTCTGTTGCCGCCCAGGACTCCGTCGATCCAGGCTCAGGGTGAAGAAGTTCGTGTGCAGGCTCCAACTCAGCTGCGTCGGGCTCCGCAGCTGGCAAGATGGATTCCGCAGTCTGAGGTTCCTCTCGCGCTGATGCCCACACTGATGACCCGTATGGCGTGGAGGCAGGGGACCCTCGACCCACTGGTTTGGACCGCTCCGGCGAGGAGACCCGGGGACGCTTCTTCGTTGGCACAGGCTTCGGGCCGCAGTCTGCTCTTCTCCTCCGTCCATGGCGTGGCTGCAGGACCGGATCCAGGCTTTCCAGCACCGCAGGCCCCCTCCTCACCCCGCGATGTAGACCTGGCGTCGTGGACCACTCAGCAGAGGGAGACACAGAGGCAGCAGGTTTGGTTATCGTAACTACAGCAGGTGGTAGGAGCTCGGTGGACTGCGAACCCTGAACTCCGCCCCAGGAGTCAGACAAGGCAGATCACAATTATCATGCAAAGAATGAACTTGCACTTGCCTTTCTCCCGGAGGGAGGATGGTGCCTGCTGTAGGGGACGTAGTTCCTCCCTCTCCCCGCTGGATGGCGACAGAGGGCCCCCTGGAAGGAAAAAGTGGAGCCACTCTCGGAGATCCGCTGACGAGCTTCGCTGGCAGCGGGTCCAGCCGGGGATTCTGCTGAGGTTCACCTTGGCTGTGGCGCTGATATCTTCGACGGCCCCCAGATGGCGCGAACTCCTGGACCGGATCCGGGACAGGAACGGGGTTCCAACGCAGGGAGCGAGGATTCCTCCTCCTCTGCTTCCTGCTTTCTTCCTCCTCCAGCCCACGGAGTATCTCGCGCTGTGTGGCGAGTTCATCTCTCCTCATCATCACCTCCGGGTGATCGTTGTAGAGGAGAGGAAGGTTGTCGAGAAGAACCTCAGCGCAGTCCAGGTGCCAGCGTATGTCGCTGGGAGTGTCGTACAGCGTAGCGTTGAATAGAGTCCCATCCACGTACTCCAGAGCTTCCGCTAGCTCCTTGCCCAGGCGCCGACCGCTGCCCCTGGATGACGGCATTCTCCCAGCAATGACACCCAGACAGGGAAGAACAATAGTCCACTTTACGCAAAAACTCACCGGTGAAAAGGCGTCTGGGTGTGGCGTCTCCGTTTAGACGTCCGGGCTGGAGTATACTGTCATGCAGTGACCCTCGCGGGCCACCATAAGGCACCAAAAGTCACCAGTGAGCTTTGCATAGATGTTTTATTCACAAGACAAGACGAGACAAGGCTGTGAGCCGCTGAGGGCAAAACACACACACTATAGAATACAAGGGATCGTAGGACTAACCCCAGCTACTACGACCTTAACTATGAACAAGGATAAGCACGAACCTGACATGACGAGGACCAGGAATGATTGACGATACTCCAGCATCAATCAGCTGTCAGCACCCGCTAATAAAGCCGGCAGCTAACGAGCTGTGATGCCGAACAGCTGATCGATCTTGACAGCCGGAAACCCCACCGAGCGCTGTCACAATAAGAGCCCGGTGGAGCCAGAATGTAATCCACAGCTGTCAAGGCCGGCAGAGATGATACATAGCCCCAGCGCGGACGAGATCGGCGCTCGGGTCATGACATGCTGTCTATTAAAAAATCCTGAAGGAGAATGTCCGGCCATCTGTTCGTGATCTCAAGGTGAAGCGCACTTGAGTTCTGCAGCAGGACAATGATCCAAAACACACCAGCAAGTCCACCTCTGACTGGCTCAAGAAAAAACAAAATGAAGACTTTGGAGTGGCCTAGTCAAAGTCCTGACCTGAATCTGATTGAGGTGCTGTGGCATGACCTTAAAAAGGTGGTTCATGTTTGAAAACCCTCGAATGTGGCTGAATTACAACAATTCTGCAAAGATGAGTGGGCCAAAATTCCTCCACAGCGCTGTAAATGACTTACTGCCAGTTATCGCAAATGCTTGATTGCAGTTGTTGCTGCTGTGGGTGGCCCAACCAGTTATTAGGTTTAAGGGGCAATCACTTTTTCACACAGGCCATGAAGGTTTGGATTTTTTTTTGCCCTTAATAATAAACATCTCCATATAAAAACTGCATTTTGTGTTTATTTGTGTTATCTTTGTCTAATATTTAAATTTGTTTGATGATCTGAAACATTTACAGTAAGTGTGACAAACATACAAAGAAATGAGAAATCAGGAAGGGGAAAACACTTTTTAACACCACTGTAATTTGTCATTGCTTTGCATGGGTGTTCCCAGGCACCCATGCATAACACTGCATAGCTGCTGACTTCGACTGGGGATATCATCAGGTGGTGGTAGGAATGCTTCGAGGATCCCCTGAATCCCACTGACACGCCTTCGACAGAGGAAGCAGGGCTTGTGGACGAGGGGAACTACTCGCCCATCACAGGGGCTGAGGTTGCCAAGGTGATTAAAAAGCTCCTTGGTGGCTGGGCATTGGGGGTGGACAAGATTCTCCCTGAGTACCTCAAGGCCCTGGATGTTGTAGGGCTGTCATGGTTGGCACGCCTCTGCAACATTGTGTGGAGGTCGGGAACAGTGCCTTTGGCAATGCAAACTGGGGTGGTGGTTCTTCTCTTCAAGAAAGGGGACCGGAGGGTGTGCTCCAACTTTAGAGGGATCACACTCCTCAGGCTCTCTGGGAAGGCCTATGCCAAGGTACTGGAGAGGAGAGTCCGGCCGTTGGTCAAACCTCGGATTCAGGAGGAGCAATGTGGTTTTCATCCTTTCATGGCACATTGGACCAACTCTTTACCCTCTCAAGAATCCTCGAAGGTTTGTGGGAGTTTGCCCAACCAGTTTACATGTGTTTTAGACTTGGAGAAGGCATTCAACCGCATCCCTTGTGGTTTTTTGTAGGGGGTGCTTCGGGAGTATGGGGTATCAGGCTTGTTGTTACAAGCTATCCCGTCTCTATATGACCGTTGTGAGAGTTTGGTTCGCATTGCCAACACTCGGTCAGACTCATTCCCAGTGAGAGTTGGATTCCGCCAAGGCTGCCCTTTGTCACCGATCCTGTTCATAATTTTTATGGACACGATTTCTAGGCGCAGCCAAGGATCAGAGGGTGTCATGCTTGGTATTCTCTCTGAAGAGCTGGAGCAGGTGGCTGGGGAGAGGGAAGTCTGGGCTTCTCTGTTTGAACTGCTGCCTCCACGACCTGGCCCTCCGGAAGAGCGGTAGAAAATGGATGATGGATGGATGGATGGACAAAGATAATCTGAGTAAATACAAAATGCAGTTTTTAAACGAGGATTTCATTAAAAAAAAAAAAAAAAAAAGCTATCCAAACCTATCTGGCCCTATGTGAAAAAGTAATTGTCTCCTAAAGCTAATAACTGGTTGTTCCACCATTGGCAGCAACAACTGCAATCAAGCTTTTGCATTAACTGGGGTGGTTAATAAGGTGGTTAATAAGTCTTTTACATCTCTGAATCCAGCCACAGGGGGTGCACAAGCCAGTGTACGCCTAGTGCCAGTCTCAATCCCGGGTGAGCCCAGTGTCAGCAAAAAAATGTTCAATAGCACATTTTGTAAGTCAGAGAAAATGTACAGAGGCACGTAAAAAGGATTTTTGACATGCAGTGGGTATGTGGTGTTTACAGCTTTAAGAAATGTGTGTAAAGGCATTTTGTTTTTTCACTTTTATTGTGTGTGAGCATGGAGCGACTAACCTAACCCATACTTTTTTTTTTTATTTAAGTTTTTGTAAAGGGTATACATGTCATTACAGCATTGCATTGTTTACATTTTCATCACATATTCCCCCTTTTTTTGTTTTTTGACAACATTGGAAAAAAATTATTACAACACCCTTTTTTTAAGTGAAAGAAAAAGAGAAATTAAAAGAAGAACAAAAAACAAAGGAAAAAAAATAAAACAGAAAACAAAAACAAAAGAGCAGAAAAATAAAAGAGAATCTGAGTAGCGTTGGAGCAAAGAGAGGTGCCATTATTGAAATGGTATTTGTCAAAGATTAGATCTGATGGAAGACACATATGCGATCCAGGGTTGCCAAAAGTTCAAGAATCAATCCATGTCCTGTCTCAGTGCAAATGTCAACTTTTCCATCGAATAAATGTCTTGAATCACGTTAATCCAATCTTCAGGTGTAGGACAGTCTTTCAACATCCTTTTTTTTGTTAGAGCTTTTTTACTTGCCAATATTAAAACAGTGAATAAGTATTTTTCCCCTCGTCTTTCCAGTGATTCCGGTAGTAAACCCAAATACAAAATTACAAAAGAAAAGGGAACTGTTACTTTGAATATTTTCCCCAATATTGTCTGTACATTGGTCCAATATTGGTGGATAACTGGGCATGACCAAAACACATGAAAATGATTTGCAGTCTTTTCACCACACAAGTGCCAACAATTCAACCCTTTACGAGTAAATTTGTTTTGTGCAGGTGTTCTGAAAAATCTTACCAAATTTTTCCATCCAAATTCTCTCCACTGCAGGGATGAAGTACTTTTCCATTGTTGTTTATCTAACCTAACCCATACTTTAATGCCTAACCCTAACCTCACAGGAACCTTTGATTAGTGGAGTGAAAAACAAAGTAAGGAAAAAAAACAAGGAAAAAAAACCAAAGAAAAAGGTCAGTGATAGACGGGAGTGGGAGTGGAACTCGTGTGTTTTTGCTGAAACAGCTGTATATGTAACCGTCCGCCATCCCCCTTCCACCAACCGAATGAGCATTGGGAAAGCAAAGTAAAAAATGTGTTGTTTTGTGCATGCGCGGTGAGGACTGCGCAGTGAGTGAACTTGTGAAAATGTAGCGAGGCATGTTATTTTTTGATTTAACGTGGAAATGTACGTTTTTAGAGGGGTGGGAAAACGGTTATTAGATACGTTTTTTACTGAGACCAGGTTGCCCGGGTAAATGGGGAGGGTTGTGTCAGGAAGAGCATCCGATGTAAAACCTTAGCCAAATCAAACATACGATCATGACGAATGAGACTTTAATACCGGATCAGTCAAGGCCTGGGTTAACAATGACCACCACCGGTGCTGTTAACTGACAGGATGTCGGTGGAAATTGGGCCACTGTTGGTTGAAGATTGAGGAGGAGGAGAGGGGGAAGGCATGTTTGGAGGGATAGAGAAAAGGCAAGGTAGAAGTGTGGAGGTGAGACTAGGGATGTTAAATATAGTGACTATGACTGGTAAAGGCAGAGAGTTGGCTGATATGATAGAGACAAGAAAGGTAGATATACTGTGTGTTAAAGAAACCAGATGGAAGGGAAGCAAGGCTAGGAGCACTGGAGGGGGATTTAAACTGTTCTACCTTGGTGTAGATAGGAAGAAAAATGGAGTAGGAGTAATGTTGAAGGAAGCGTATGTGAAGAGTGTTCAGGAGGTAAAGAGGAAGTCAGACAGAATCATGAGTTTGAAGCTAAAAGTGAAAGGTGTGATGTTGAATGTTGTCAGTGTGTATGCCCCACAAGTTGGATGTCAGGTAGAAGAAAAGAGGAATTCTGGAGTAAGTTGGATGAAGTGGTAGAGAGTATTCCCAAGGGAAAAGAGTGATGATTGGAGCAGACTTTAATGGACATGTAGATGAAGGGAACAGAGGTGGTGAGGAGGTCCTGGGTAGGTATGGTCTTAAGGAGAGAAGTGTGGAAGGACAGATGGTTGTGGATTTTGCCTAAAGGATGGAAATGGCTGTGGTGAACACATACTTCAAGAAGAGAGAAGAACATAGGATGACTTACAAGAGTGGAGGAAGGTGCACATAGGTGGACTACATCTTATGCAGGAGAACTCTGAAAGCGATAGGAGACTGCAAGGTGGTGGCAGGGGAGAATGTAGCTAGACAGCAATGGATGGTAGTCTGTCGGATGACTTTGGAAAGCAAGAAGAAGAAAACAGTGAAGGCAGAGCCAAAGATTAAGTGAGGGAAGTTACAGAAGGAAGAAGGTTGCACAGAATTCAGGAATGAGTTGATACAGGCTCTGGGTGGTTGGGAAGATTTTCCAGATGACTGGGAGAGTACAGCAAAAGTATTGAGGCAAACGGATAGAAAAGTATGTTTTGTATCCAGTAGACAGAGGAAGGAAGACAATGAGGCTTGGTGGGGGAATGAGGAGGTACAGGAAAGTATCCAAAGGAAGAGGTTAGCAAAGAAAAAGTGGGATAGTCAGGTAGATGAAGAAAGTAGACAAGAGTATTTGGAATCTAGGCGCATGGCAAAGAAAGAGGTGGCAAAGGCAATGGATAAAGTATATAGTGAGTTGTATGAGAGGCTGACACTTAGGAAGGAGAAAAGGACTTGTATCGACTGGCTGGACAGAGAGATCGAGCTGGAAAGGATGTGTAGCAGATTAGGTTTATTAAGGACAGAAATGGTAATGTACTAACAAATGACGAGAGTGTGTTGAGAACGTGGAAGGAGTACTTTGAAGAACTGATGAATAAAGAAAATAAGAGAGAGAGAGGAGGATGGATGAAGGAAAGATAGAGAACAAAGAAGTACTGAGGATTAGCAAGGCGGAAGTGAGGGCAGCTTTGAAGAGGATGAAGAATGGAAAGGCGGTTGGTCCAGATGACATAGGGCATGGAGATGTTCAGGAGAAATGGCAGTGAACTTTTTAACCAGATTTTTTTAACACAATCTTGGAGTTTAAGAGGATGCCCTAGGAGTGGAGAAGTATTTTGTTACCAATTTTCAAGAACAAAGGTGATGCTCAGAGCTGTAGTAACTACAGAGGCATAAAGCTGATCAGCCACATTATGAAGATATAGGAAAGAGTTGTTGAAGCCAGCTTAATAGGAGAGGTGACAATCAGTGAGCAGCAGTACAGTTTCATGCCAAGAAAGAGTACTACAGTTAAAATGTTTGCTTTAAGAGTGCTGATGGAGAAGTATAGAGAAGGTCAGAAAGAGTTGCACTGTCTATTTGTGGATTTAGAGAAAGCACATGATAGGGTGTGATACTGTATGAGAAAGTCAGGAGTTGCAGAGAAGCATGTGAGGGTGGAGCAGGACATGTATGAGGACAGCGAAACGGTGGTGAGGTGTGCTGTAGGAGTGATAGATGGGTTCAAGGTGGGAGTGGGGTTACATCAGGGATCGGCTCTGAGCCCCTTCTTGTTTGCCATGGTGATGGACAGGCTGACAGACGAGGTCAGGCAAGAGTCTCTGTGGACCATATGTTTGCAGATGATATTGTGATCTGCAGTGAGAGTAGGAAGCAGGTGAAAGAGAACCTGGAGAGGTGGAGGTATGATCTGGAGAGAAGAGGAATGAAAGTCAGTTGAAGCAAGACAGAATACATGAGTGTGAATGAGAGGGAGGCAGGTGCAATGGTGAAGATGGAAGGAGTAGTGGTAGTGAAAGTAGATGAGTTTAAATACCTGGGGTCAACCATCTAAAGCAATGGAAAATGCACAAGAAAGGTCAAGAAGAGAGGGCAGGCAGGGTGGAGTGGGTGGAGACGAGTGTCAGTGGTGATTTGTGACTGAAAGGTAGCAGCAAGAGTGAAAGGGAAGATTTACAAGGTAGTGAGACCTGCTATGATGTATGGTTTGGAGATAGTGGCCCTGACAAAAAGACAGGAGGTGGAGCTGGAGGGCAGAGTTGAAGATGCTAAGGTTTTCATTGGGAGTGACTAGAAGGGACAAGATTAGAAATGAGTATATCAGAGGGACAGCTCACGTTGAGCGGTTTGGAGACAAGGTAAGACAGGCAAGGCTGAGATGGTTTGGGCATGTCCAGAGGAGGGATAGTGGATATACTGGACAAACGGTGTCGAAGATGGAGCTGCCAGGCAGGAGGAAAAGAGGAAGACCACAGAGAAGATTCATGGACGTAGTGAAAGAGGACATGGAGGGGGATGGTGTTACAGAGGAAGATGCAAGGATAGGGTGAGATGGAGGCAGATGATCCACTGTGGCGACCCCTTAAGGGAGCAGCTGGAAGAAGAAGAAGTCTTTTACATCTCTGAGAAATTTTGGCCCTCTTTTCTTTGCAGAATTGTTTTAATTCAGTCTCATTGGAGGGCTGATAACTACTAGACCTGTTGAATCAAGAAATCATTTAAATAGAACCTGTCTGACAAAGTCCGCCCTCATGGGCTCACTACCTGCAGGAATGATCATGATGTCATGTGAACCAGGCAGTCTAAGCTACTCTGTTAGGACTTCTGCCCATGTGACCCGGTCACCCGGAAAAGTGATAGAAGATGGATGGATAAATTTGAAAGATTAGTACATTATTAATGTAATAATCTTTAATATTAATTTTCACACATTTTCCTTTCACTACACCAGTAAAGAACATTGTGCAATTAATACTTGAAAATCTGAACCATTAATTGGATGATTAAAAGCAACACAGACATTATCTAAATGTGTCATGTTTGGGGTCGTCACCCCGAGCATGACTTATGGCTGTTGGGTTTAATTATTGCTCCACAGCCGTGCCTCCTCCTCACCAGACATCCACCAGCGGTATGGTTCACCACATACACACTCCACACTCATGCACGCACACACACTCATGCACGCACGCACACATACACTCACACTCACACACGCACACACTCTGTTCAATCAGTCATGCACAGGGTGGCCACACAGCTGTGTCCATTTGCCCTCATTTTGGGTTTGTGTATTTAAAAGTGTGTTGCTCCCTCAGAGCCTTGCTGCTCCGACACCTTCATAAGTCTTTCTTTTGTGCCTTTTCCCTCCGTTCCTGTTTGCTTGGAGCGCGTTAGGCATTCCCTTGACCAATCTAACTTGTAGCCGGGTGTCTGCCCTTCAGTTGTGACTGTATTTGGACTTTCTCTACATTCACCCATTGTAAATAAACACCTCACTTACTCTGCGTTTTGGACTCTTTGCTATTCCCTGTGTTCTCTGTGCAGTTTGCGCAGTGAACATGACAGAAAGTTGCCACCAATTGAGCCCAAGCAGTAAGTAGCGTGTTACTTTCATTTTTGTGTTTTTCCTACCTGCCACTGGAGTTATGATGGATTACTGGAGCGACGCGGAGCTGCATGGACTGGCCCGTCTGGAGGATGCCTTCTCCCGGATACAAGGGCAGTATTCTCCCGAGGCCATTCGCGCTGCTCGAAACACAGCAGCGGAGGTCCTGGAGGGTTGTCCCGACGTTCTGTTTTTCCCTGAGTCGGTCAACATACTCCAAGCAATCCTCACGCTGTGTGAAGAGGAGCCAGGGAGGGAATCCCCAGTGCAGGAACCGTCTCCTACATGGAAGAGGTGCTCGCGGGAAAAGAAGTTTTCCTCCTTCCGCAGCTCTCCCGCTCCTTCCACGGGTGAATGGAAGAGACGCTCTTCTCCGTTGGCGGCCATCTTCCCCCACCGCTCCATCTCCTGCTCCAAGCCGGCAGCCATCACGTCAGTGTCACCCAGAATCCCGGAGGAACGATTTCGCCCCACGATCTGCTCCCGCTCCAACACTGAGCCCAGTCACCTCCGCAACGGATCATCAGTCCCAAGCAGTCCCGTCTGCAGGATCTCCCTCTGCATCCGCTGTGAGATCTTCCTCCTCGGGTTGTTCACCGGTAGCAGTGGGGTGCCGGTTTTTCTCACCGGGGTCTCCCGTTCCTGAGGCGAGAGGGGCGGCTCCCATACCTTCTATCAAGGAGCCTAGCACCTCCTTTCCCAGACGGACGGGTGAAGACGTCCAAACAGCAGCAGCTGCAAGTTACACCATAAACCAAGAGAACAGGCAAGTACATTTTCATTTGACTCACATTAATAATGAAATGTTTTGCCTGATTTCCGGTAGGGAGGTTCAGGGAAAGCAGTCCCCTGAGCTCTCCCCGCCTGCTGCTGTTAAAAACTGTTCACCAGCCCTCTCTCCTCTTCCCTTGGTGGGCCTGCCGGAACTGGAGCCGAGCAGTCTGGATCAGGAGGAGCCAGAGGTCCAGGAGGGATGTCCTCTCACAGCCATGGTGAACCAGGTCCCAGCCGCTACGCCGGAGGAGTCACCAGCATGGATCATGGCAGCTGGGAGAATTAAGACTGCAGAGACCATCACACCTGCTGTGGAGGCCACCACAGCAGAGTCAGCACTTGAGCAGAACCTTGTGGAGGCTTAACCTGAGGAGACATCGCCCAGCTTGCAGAAGTCCTGGACGGCGGTAGAGCTTGAGCTAAGGCAAGTGCTCGCTTTTGTCTTTCTCTTTTCCATAATTGAGCATTTTTGCCTAGCTTTAGGTGAGGAGAGCCAGCTGCAGCCAAACGCTCCACCTGAGCTTGCCTCGCCGGGCTCTGCCGCTGCCGGGGACTCTGACCATTCCCCCTCTCTTTCTGAGTCCATTTCCAGAGTTGTCAGAGAGGGTCTTCCGTCGCCGGACAAGTCTGTGGACCCAGGCTCCCAACCAGAGGTCACCGAAGGTCCGGTCAAGGTGGTTGTTGGGGGCACCCAGTCCCAGTCCAGGGTGCTTGTGATCGATCGCCTCCTCGCTTGGGTGCTCATACGGGTCGGCTGTCCCATGGCCAAGATGGCATTGGGGTCAGCAGTGGCCCAGCCGGGTCCCACTGTGGGTGCAGCAGGGGTCCAGCTGGACTCCATCGTGGGTGCAACTATGGCTCGGTTGGGGTCCATCGAGGGTGCAGCTGCACTCCAGTCCCATGCCGGGACCATCGTGGATGCAGCCGTGCTCCAGTCCCATGCTGGGACCATCATGGGTGCAGCTGCGCTCCAGTCCTACGTCAGGACCACCGGGGGTGCCACAGGACAGTTTGGGGATGTCAGGGTCTTCTTTTCCCCTTTGGAGGCCCTGTGGGTGTTCCTCCTCCTTCTGCCGGGCACCGTTGGGGCCCTTCTCCCTTCGCCGCCAGTGACCGCAGGGGTCTCTCTTCCCCTGTCTGGCCACCCACCTCTCAGCCTTCTGGTGGGTAGGCCACCACCTCATCTGCCCTTCCGGTCCTGGTGGCCCAATCATGTGGGCAGGCCACCCGAAGGATTAGGGTCCCGGGTCAAGTGGCCCTTTTTCTCTGGCAAGCCGCCTGATACTGTTCTGCAGGCCGCCTGCTGGCCCTGGGATTTTGGCTGGCCCCCTGAACTTTTGGCAACATGCTGGGCCTTGGACTCTGGCCAGCCCCCTGAACCGTGGGATTCTTGGGGGTGGGGTGGGTTAATTAGTTTTGGGGTTGGGGAGTGTGTTGCCATTGTGTTGTTTGTGGTGTTCCCCATCTTTGTTTGATCCCTCCTAATCTGTTTCCCCCACCTCCTGCTCTGGTTTGGTGTTGGGTTTTTGGGTGGGGGTGGGGGGGTTGTTCTTTGCTTTGATATTGCTATCCCTGTGCTGTTGCAATCCTGGAATTTCCCCATTGTGGGACTAATAAAGGCTTATCTTATCTTATCTTATTATGGTGGGTGTCTGGTATCCACCCCTTGGGGGGGGGCACTGTCATGTTTGGGGTCATCACCCCGAGCATGACTTGTGGCTGTTGGGTTTAATTATTGCTCCACAGCCATGCCTCCTCCTTACCAGGCATCCACCCACGGTATGGTTCACCACATACACACTCACACACTCATGCACTCATGCACACACGCACACATACACTCACGCACGCACACACACTCTGTTCAATCAGTCACGCACCAGGTGGCCACACAGCTGTGTCCATTTGCCCTCATTTTGGGTTTGTGTATTTATAGGGTAGAATGTGACCAGCTGTTGTGGTAACTTTGCAATGTCAACTCTGGATATCCAGGCTCGCATTGGTTGGTTTTCCACTGGACTAAAAGTGTGTTGTTCCCTCAGAGCCTTGCTGCTCCAACACCTTTGTAAGTCTTTCTTTTGTGCCTTTTCCCTCCGCTCCTGTTTGCTTGGAGCGCATTAGGCATTCCCTTGACCAATCTAGCTTGTAGCCGGGTGTCTTTCCTTTGTGCTGTGACTGTATTTGGACTTTCTATACATACACCCATTCTAAATAAACACGTTACTTACTCTGCGTTTTGGGCTCGCTGGCATTTCATATGTTCGCTGCGGAGTTACGCAGTGAACATGACAAAATGACCATTTTGAAACCTGTGTTTTTACAAATGTAAATCTTATGCAGTCAAATGACAAGCATAGTCAGGAATGCCACAAACTGCCATCCAAAATGACTGTTACACATAGAGCTCTGCTGAGGACAAATGAGGGATTTTTGTGCCAACAGTTGTTATAATGGACTTAACTACACAGTAAAAACTGACAGTGCCACTTAATAAAAGAAGTAAGTAAATATAACTTCATCCTTCAAAAAAATGGAGTCAGACTTGCTCACTCATCTTTGATCACTGTAATGACTTTATTTCTCCCTTGAAGTTTTCAGAGTTCAGATTAATTTTTTAGTGATTGATATAATTAATGACATCAGTGCACTGATTTGGGGCTTGAACAATTTACCAAGACTCATCTTCGGCATTTTTGTGTGTGTGTGTGTGTGTGTGTGTGTGTGTGTGTGTGTGTGTTGGAATTATCTCCATGTGTTTCATGTGTCACATTTACAGTATATTTGGGGGCTATTGTGGGTCATCTGACTGAGGTAGAAGAATATGAATATGAATAAAAGGACATTATATTTAAAGTGCAATTTCTAGGTTAACCACACTAGTTAATTACCATGTTGAGAAATGATTCAGTAAACAGTTATTACAAACATATGATTGTCTGAGCCTCTGAACAACTTTTAAAGCTGTTTTTGTAGCAGAGTATCAGCTCATCCTCAACAAGAGCAGCTTGGCTATGATATCAGTGGTTGAACTAGAAGTCCATCCATCCATCCATCCATCCATCCATTTTCTACTGCTTTTCCAGGGATCTGGGTCACGGAGGCAGCAGTCTAAGCAGAGCTCCAGCTCTTCAGAGAGGATACCAAGGCACTCCCTGCTGGGAGGCATAGTCTCTCCAGCATGTCCTGGTCTCCTCCCAGTGGGACTTGCCCAAAACACCTCATGTGGGAGGAGTCCACAAGGCATCCTAATTAGATGCCCAAATGACCTCAACTGGCTCCTTTCAATGTGGAGGAGAAGCGGTTCTACTTGGAGTGTCTCTTGGATAACTGAGCTCCCCACCCTATCTGTAAGGGTAAGTCCAGCAACCCTGGAGCAACCCGGAGAAAGCTCATTTCAACTGCTTTTATCCACAATCTCATTCTGTCAGTCATTACCCAAAGTTCATGACCATAGGTGAGGGCAGGAACATAGATTGAGTGGGAAATTAACAGCTTTGCTTTAGAGCTCTGTTCCCTCTTCACCACGACAGACCGGTACAACGTCCGCATCACTGCAGATGCTGCTCCGATTCGTCTGTCAATCTCCTGCTCCATTTTCCCATCACTTGTGAATAAGACCCTGAAATACTTGAACTCCTTCACTTAGGGCAGGACCTTGTCCCCAACCAGGAGAGGATAATCCACCCTTTTCTGGCTGAGCACCATGAACTCAGACTTGGAGGCACTGACTCCTACTCACTGTCAATACACTGCACCTCACTGTCAGTAATGAAATTCTGGAGTAGTTTAGCCCCTGAAGAAGAGGAAAATATAAGTCTGTAGTCATATGAGGGACCACAGCCTTTTAATTATGAACCTGTTAGTCACCATAGCCCTTTAAGTGCCTGCTCGACCAAATGATTTAGCACATTTTGATTAAATATATTTCAATGAGAGGAGTGTCTAACTTTAACTCAACCTGATTGAGCCATCTCGACCACTTGGCTGAGGTATGTTATGTGAAAAAAAAAAATCCAACAAGTGTCAATGTTTCTGCAAATAGCAAGCTTCTTCATTCACTCTAATGAACTACTAACTAACCTGCACTTATATAGCGATTTTCTCTCCAACCAGGAAGTAAAAAACAAGAAAATCAGTCAAGACATTTTGACTGTTTCTGGTGCAACTGTAAAAGGTAGGAACACTTTTTTGATATAGGATAGTGTTTGAGGCCTCACTGAACAGAAATATGTTACTTGATACCACTAAAAAACTTAAATTTAGTAGCTAATAATTTTAAAAAACATCCTCAACCAAATGGTTGATTTGTCACTTTATGGTAAGTGTAACAAAATTAAGCTATCCATCTTCTTCCGCTTAATCCTTTTCAGGTTGCGGGGGGGCTGGAGCCTATCCTAGCATCTTTGGGCGAGAGGCAGGGTACACCCTGGACAGATCGCCAGTCCATCGCAGGGCCAACACAGAGAGACAGACAACCATTCACTCTCACAGTCATACCTAAGGATAATTTAGAATCCTCAGTTTGATGCCAATTAACCTACCTTGCATGCTTTTTGCATGTGGGAGGAAACCGGAGAAATCCCGGAGTAAACCCACGCAGACACGGGGAGAACATGCAAACTCCACACAGATCACTGTTGGTCGGTGGCTGGGATCGAACCCAGAATCCCCCAACCAAGGGTGGGTTGCTGTGCTGCCGCAGTGCTAACCACTTCATCACCGCGCTGCCCCAAAAAATTAAGCTAATGTAATTATAATTGAATGTTTACTATAAAATCAAAACTTCTATTTATCCGTTGTTGTAAATATGAATCTAAGTGTTGGTATATAGTGAATATGCTGAAAGAATTTTTTTTTAGTATTTTTTGACACTTTCCAACTTGATTTTAGTTAATATGGTAAAAAAATCTAGACTAAGAATAACGAAGTCATGAATATCAGAATTTATTTTGTTTTAGCTAAATGGCATTACCACTGATTGCGGTTGTTGATTAGAATTTCATTTTTGACTTGTTTTACAACTACTGGATGGACAGTAAAACATTCTATGGTTCAAGACCATACACTCTTCTGGCATTGTACCTGAAAATCCTCAAGACTCTGATGATGACTCATTAGGGGATCCTGATTATCACCCGACACAAGCAGAAGGGGCTGCACGGTGGCGCAGTGGTTAGCACTGCAGCAGCACAGTTTACCCTTGGCCGGGGGATTGTGGGGATCGTGGGATCGTGGGTTCGATCCCAGCCCCCGACCAACAGTGATCTGTGTGGAGTTTGCATGTTCTCCCCGTGTTGCGTGGGTTTACTCCGGGATTTCTCCGGTTTCCTCCCACATGCCAAAAACATGCATGTTAGGTTAATTGGCTGTTCTAAATTGTCCCTAGATATTTGTTTCCTATAGGCCCTTGAATAGAGGGTTAGTATTAATGAAAGTGCTTTGAGTGGTCTTTGTGACTAGAAAAGCGCTATATAAGTGCAGGTTAGTTAGTTAGTTAGTTAGAAGGTACAGGTGACAGTTCTTTTGAATCCCTAGATGAAGAGGAGGCTCCCTCAACAAGCAGATCTTCCACGCAGCTGCCTCATAAGAAGAGCAGAAAAGGCAAACAGACCCTAAAAACAGTTTCCTTGGAGGAACCAGGGGACAGCCCTGACCCAAGTTCCCAGTCTGACACAAACAAAAGCACGAGAAGAATCTGGAAGGATGAAGACATTGATGAATTCCAGGTTCCGGATTCAAGATTTGAACCCCCTGAGGCTGTACAACACACCCTTTCAGTCTTCAAAATGATCTTCGCTGATGAGATGACTGAACATATTGCTCATCATCCAAATTTTTACGTTGTTCAAGTGTTGGGAGAGCCAGTTAAGACTAGCCCTGAAGAAATTGAGGATTTCTTGGCCATCCTTTATCCTTGCCCACAGTTTGAACCAAGTCAACAAGCCAGCATCCAGAGTTGGCCGACCATCATTCAGCTCTCCACCACCACAAAAGAAAGGCTGCACCCCAAGACCCTCATCCACAACCAGATGTGCATTATGATAATTTGTTACACTGGCCTCTTCACTCTGACAAGCGGGTATGATGCAACCTTTGTCTTAAGGGTGTATCAAGGTGGAAATGTAACAAATGCAACGTTTTCTTGTTTTTGAACACAAACCAGGAATGTTTTCTAGCATATCACCATAGGTAAAATGGATCTGATGCTCGAAAAAGCATTTGTGCTGTTGCACAGTCACATAGATGAGGTCCGAAATGTAATGTTTTGATATGTTTGGCAAAGTTTTCCTGTGTTTTCAATGTTTTTTCAAAGTTAAAATGGAAATCAGCTTTATTGATCCACCAGAAATATAGATCTTGTGTCCCAAAAAACATTAGTGCTGTTGCACCACCACAGATGAGGTATGTTGAGATGCTGAAGTAGGAAATGCAGCTGTTTTTTTATGTTTTTGAATGCAAAAATGAATGTTTTGTACTGTAGCATTCAATCAGAAGTTGACTGACTGTGATGATTTTGTGCTGTTGGATCTTAAGACAGTTGCAGTTAAGATGACAAAGATGGATATGCAATCTTTCCTTGTTTGATGCAGTATTTTCCATTGCTGAAATGAAAACCAGTATTGTTTTGTGGCATATTACCCAAAATAAAGTGCATCAAATGCCCTGGATGTTTTTAATTGTCTGTTTCTTTATAAGTTGGGATTTTATTTGACTTTTTCAAATGTTTATGGTATTTGTATGAAATTTCGTACCTTAACCATGAAATGAAATCTCAACCGTTTGGTAGAGGTCAGTATTTTAAAAATTACAGGGTCTGTTGATAAAAAAATCGATTGTGGTTAATACTGACCCAAGGGAAAAAGAAATGAAAACAAAAAAAAATTCTATTTCTTTTTTCTTGGTGGGGCTGGAGAAGGGATAGAGATCAAGAACAAAGGTGGATTAGGAGAAATAATGGCAACCAGCCAGAAATGAAATGGTGGTCTGAGGGAAATCAGTTGGAGACCTTCACAGCTGTTATGGTGAGGTTTTTTTTTTTTTTTTTAGCATGTACGGGGGGGGGGGGGGTGTTGAAAAGTTCGTAGTGGTCAAATTTGACCAAATGTGGTTTGTTTTTCAACATAGTCTCCCCTTCGGTCCACACAACTCTTCCATTGGTGTTGCAGTGCTTGGATCCCTGTGGTTGAAAAATAAACCACATTTGGTCAAATTTAACCACTATGAACTTTTCAGCCCCCCCCCCCCCCCCCGTACTGTATTTGTAGGCTTATGGCAGTTAATACTTTGAAAATCCTGTAAACTGATCTGTCACAGTTGTGACAGCTTTATTTAAAGGCTGATTCTAAAACTGTGGTAAATTTAAACCTGTAGTCAGAATGTCATTTACTTGTTACGTTATTAACAAGCTCAGTAATTACCATTGGTTAGATTTGTTTTTAACATTAAACTGGGTATTAATGACAAGACAAAATATCTGATAACATGCACTCATTTACATTATCTGTTCAAAAACCTACAATCCCTCCTTTCCTCTGCCCTTTTAGTGGGTCAACACATCTGTTAGTGGTTTGTATCGTTGTCCGCTACACTCCCAGTTCTCTGCTAATCTCCTTTCCTTTTGAGTCCGGTAAACTCCATTAACTCATCCAAATTATTGGGGAGAGATCACATATTTCTCCTAAAGATGCAGGGAGGACACCTGAAAGTATTTTTCCTTCCAACATGATCTTTGTTTGGTGAAATCAGCAGCTGATGTCGATGTAAACATTAATGGGCTGTCTCTGGACCTCCACACAAAAAACATTGTTGTACTGGTCTCCATAATGTTCCAGTTTTTCCTGATTTTCCCACTTTAGATAATGTAAAAATAAAGTGTAGAGAAAACAGGAGGTGAGCAGAAACTCAGAAGTCTTCTGTATTGAAGTGAAAGTTTCTGTTCAGAAAAATTAAAGAGCAAATGTCCTGATGATCCCAAAGTTGGGACGACCTGCTCAAACACAGTAATTATTACTTCTAGTGCTGTAGTTAAGACCACACTCACCAAGACCAAGACATGACAGAGACCAGAGTCTACTGAGATCAAGACAAAACCAAGACTTTAAGGGTTTGAGACCAAGCCAAGACCATATTATATACGTACGTATATATATTAGATCATTCTCTTGAGTAAATACAAGGATGCTGAAATCAAAACAACCAACTTTAATCGATTCAGACATCCTCAACCATCTGTAATCAACACAAACATGAATTGTCCACATGTTCTCAAAAGTTCCATCAACAGAAAAACATTTAAACTGAAGTTATGCTGCAGCTCTCCCCTCCTCTTATCTTCTCACTCTTATGTAATGAGACCATTAGCAGTGACAAAAAACTAAACCTGAAAATGACTTTATTGTTACATTTAAGGGGAATATTTCCTAGCAGTCATACTAATTATGTGGAAAAATACAGAATTCTGAGTCCATTTTGTCCAAGACTAAGACAAGACCGAGGAAAAATGACTCGAATTCCAAGACAAGATTGAGACCTTGAAAATGTGGTCTCAAGACCAAGGCCGATCCCGAGTACTACAACACTTCTACTACCAGTAAATTATTACTACTAGTATACTACTAGTATACTAGTACTAGTATACTACTAGTATTACTACTAGTATATCTTACTACTTTAAACCTGTACTAACATTTAAAGGTTAAACTTCTAAGACACAAATAAATGCTTTAAAAATGTTAACCTACAATATGCACTTTAAAATAGGTTACCAGAGGACTGACTCCACCCCTACCCCCACTACTGGAACTTGTACTGCTTATAGTTGCTGTGCATCCCAGGGTAGCTGAAATAGAGATAGGCACTGTCTGATGTGTCACATGCACTAGACATGTTAATTTTATTCAGTATAGTTGGCACATTGAGCAGCTGTCATTGGTGACCCTGATAAATAACAGCTGTCAAATGTTTTGTGTGGAACCTTTTCTTTACAATTTTTAGCTCATTCCAGTTTAAAGGAGCTAAGGTGATGATGTGGTGTCTGTCGTCTGTCCGTCCACATTTCACGGGAATTGCTACTCCTCCTAGACATTTGCCCTGATGCTCACTAAACTCACTCACAATGACCCTCATGTAGATCTACATCCAGGTTAAGGTCAAGGTCACTGTCAAAGCTGAGGAGATCTGGGCATTTTTGACTTCATCAAAAACATCAGTCCTCCTAGGCCAGGGGTTGGTTAGTGCCTCTTCAGTCCCATTGTTGTGGCTCTCTGCAGTTATGAAACTGATATAATGAAGACCATTGTAATTACTGGCAGTGACTCAGAAGGTAGTAATCCTCCAGGAGGGTTGGCGGTTTGAATCCCGCTCTCCCCAGCCATTCTGCCATTGTGTCCCTGGACAAGACACTTTATCCACCTTGCCTCCAGTGTCCATGACCTTGGGTATGAATGTGTATAAATGTTTGGTAGTGGTCATAGAGGCCGTTGGTGTGGATTGACAGCCACGTTTCTGTCAGTCTGCCCCCAGGGCAACTGTGGCTACAGCAGTAGCTTACCACTATCAGTGTCTGTCTTTGGAATGAATGAATAATGTATCCATTATAAAGTGTCTTTGAGTGTCCATGAAAAGCGGTATATAAATCCGATGCATTATTTTATTCCATCCATCCATCCATCCATCCATCTTCTATCACTTTTCCAGAGGTCCAGGTCATGGAGGTAGCAATTCAAGCAGAGAAGCCCAGACTTTCCTCTCCCCAGCCACGTGCTCCAGCTCTTCAGATTGGATACCAAGATGTTCCCAGGCCAGCTGGGAGACAGTCTCTCCAGCATGTCCTCGTTCTGCCCCGGGATCTTCTCCCAGTAGGACATGCCCGGAACACCTCAAGTGGGAGGCATCCGGGAGGCATCCTGATGAGATGCCCAAACCACCTCAACTGGCTCCTTTCGATGTGGAGGAGCAGCGGTTCTACTCTGAGGCTGTCCTGGATGACTGAACTCCTCACTTTGTCTCTACGGGTCCAGCAATGCTAGGGAGAAGGCTTATTTCAGTTGCTTATATTCGCGATCTCATTCTTTCGGTCATTACCCAAAGCTCATGACTATAGGTGAGGGTAGGAATGTAGATTGAATGGTAAATCGACAGCTTTGTGTTGGAGCTCAGCTCCCTCTTCACCACGACAGACTGGTACAACATCCGCATCACTGCAGAGGCTGCTCTTGTCCTTCTGTCAGTCTCCCACTTCATTCTCCCCTCACTCGTGAATAAGACCCCAAGATACTTAAACTCCCCCACTTGGGGCAGGAGCTTGTCTCCAACCCAGAGAGGACAATCCATCCTTTTCCGGCTGAGTACCATGGACTCGGACTTGGAGGTGCTGATTCTCATCCCAGCCACTTGACACTCAATAGCAAGCCGTCCCAGTAAGACCTGTAGGTCATTGCTGGATGAAGCCAACAGGACGACATCATCTGCAAACAGCAGAGATGAGATCCTGTGGTCACCGAACATGACACCCTCCACTCCTTGGCTGCACCTAGAAATCCTGTCCATAAAAATTATGAACAAGATCGGTGACAAAGGGCAGCCCTGACGGAGCCCAACTCTCACTGGAAACGAGTTTGACTGAGTGTTGGCAATATGAACTAAACTCTCAACGGTTGTATAGAGACTGGATAGCTTGTAACAACCTGAACAGCCCGATACCCCATACTCCCAAAGCACTCCTCACAAAAAAAAAAACAAAAAAACATGAGGGATGTGATCGAATGACTTCTCCAAGTCCACAAAACACATGCAAACTGGTTGGGCAAACTCCCCCGAACCCTCGAGGATTCTCGAAAGGGTAAAGAGTTGGTCCTATGTGCCACACGCAGGACGAAAACCACATTGCTCCTCCTGAATCTGAGGTTTGACCAACGGCTGGACTCTCCTCTCCAGTACTCTAGCATAGACCTTCCCAAGGATGCTGAGAAATGTGATCCCCCTAAAGTTGGAACACACCCTCCGGTCTTCCTTTTTAAAAAGAGGAACCACCACCCCAGTTTGCCATGCCAAAGGTACTGTCCCAGACTTCCATGCAATGTTGTACAGTCATGTCAGCCACGACAGCTCTACAACATCCAGAGCCTTGAGGTACTCAGGGTGAATCTCGTCCATCCCTGGGGCCCGGCCACCAAAGAGTTTTTTAACCACTTCGGCGACCTCAGCCCCTGTAATGGGCGAGTCAACTCACTCGTCCTCAAGCTCTGCTTTCTCTGTGGAACGCATGTCATTGGGATTGAGGAGATTCTCGAAGTGTTCCTTTCACTGCCCCACCCGCACCATACTCAGTGTGGACAGGGAGCTGCTTCCCCCTCCTGAGCCGCTGGACAGTTTGCCAAAATCTCTTCAAGGCCGACCGAAAGTCTTGTTCCATGGCCTCACCGAACTCCTCCCACACCCGAGTTTTTGCCTCAGCAACCACCCAAACTGCACTCCGCTTGGCCTGCCGGTACACCTCAGCTGCTTCGGGAGTCCCACTAGCCAACCAAGCTTGATAGGACTCCTTCTTCAGCTTAATGGCCCCGTCACCACTGGTGTCCACCACTTGGTTCGGGGGCTGCCACCACAAGATGCACCAATGACCTTGTGGCCACAGCTCTGGGCAGCTGCTTCAACAATGGAGGTGGAGAAGATGGCCCATTCAGACTTCTTGTCTCCAGACTCCCTCGGAATGTGGTTGAAGTTCTTCCTGAGGTGGGAGTTGAAGACCTCCTGGACAGAGGCCTCAACCAGACATTCCCAGCACACCCTCACTATACATTTGGGTCTACCAGGTCTGAATGGCGTCCTCCCCTGCCATCTGATCCAACTCGCCACCAGGTGGTGATCAGTTGACAGCTCTGCACCTCTCTTTACCCGAGTGTCCAAGACATACGGCCGCAGGTCTGATGACACAATAACAAAATCGATCATAGACCTGCCGTATATAAAAAATATCCGGGATTTCTCCAGTTTCCTCCCACATGCCAAAAACATGCAAGTTAGGTTAATTGGCATCAAACTGGGGATTCTAAATTGTCCTTAGGTATGACTGTGAGAGTGAATGGTTGTCTGTCTCTCTGTGTTGGCCCTGCGATGGACTGGTGATCTGTCCAGGGTGTACCCTGCCTCTCGCCCAAAGATGCTGGGATAGGCTTCAGCCCCCCCGCGACCCGAAAAGGATTAAGTGCCCAACTTCGCCACTATCCGCAGACGTGCTTTGTGTTTCATTGGCTGTCGTCTGGCCTATCTTCGCTGTGGTTGTTCATCACCCCGAACACGAACCAAGTCTATCACCCTAAGTGGAGCCCTGATCGGCCTGGTGTGCTGCTGCTGAGCATGCGGTAACTCCATGCTCGTCAGTCTGGCCCTGTCTTCTTCTAAAAACGTCATAGCGGTCACTGTCATAGCTGCAGACCCCCCATCCCACTGCGGTCAAGCTCCAGAGGCATTTGGGGCTAGTATGGTGCCACTCACTGATGCGGGTGCCCCGCTGCCACGCTCGGTACCCTCCTCTACCATTTCCTGAGTGCTGGCACTGAGACTTTCCCGCGCCGAACCTGAGTGAGGCTGGTCCTGCTTGACCGCTAGAGTGTCCAGTAGCCCTTCGTCCTACGTCACGTCTTCTTTGACCACCGGAACCGGCGGGTTCCAGCAGTCACAACCCAACCATTCATTCCCAGCACCGTCTTTGATGGCAAAACCCAGTCTGTAGAACGGGTCACAGCCCATAATGTTATTGCCGCGCGCCACCACTTGAAACATGAAGTCAACCATCTTCGCAGACTTGTAACGAACTGTTAACTCCAAAGTCCCAACCGTGCACAGCCTGCTACCTCCATAGCCATTCAACGGTGCTGGGTTACTCCTTACACTGTAGTGGGGGAAGAACTTCTTCACTGTGGCCTAGTTCAGCATCGACTGCACCGCCGCTGAGTCAAGCAACAGTGGCACCTCCACACCCTCTAACTCCACTGAGCAATACGTGTACCCATTTGTACTGGGGCTCACCGTATGGATGGTCATCGGGGGCGGGTGGAGTGATTTCTTCTGTGGGCTCTCCATCTCAGATAAGCGGCACACTCTGGCATAATGGTTCAAGCGTCCACATCTGCTACAACATTTTCCTCTTGCCGGGCATTCCTTCGCCTTATGTCGGTGCATTGAGGACCCACAACCCCCGCATGGCGGTTTCCCTGGGGCAGACTTTCGGCTGGCAGCATTGGTTTCCGTAACTTTGTCATTCAAGCTATCCTCACTATCCAAGTCCACAACATTTGCTGTGGCGGGCGGCTCCGGCAGCCTCTGTGACTGGTGCCAGTTTAGCTCTGAAGCTACCTTGTCTGCGGCCTCCAATTGGAGAGCTAGTTCGACAGCTCTGGGTAATGTTAAGTCATTTAGCGCCATGAGTAGCCTAGCTCGCAATGCAGCGTTGCTCTGCTTGTTGGTTGTGCACCATTTCATCTTCAAGCTGTCCAAATGGCACTCATTAGCTAGCTGCCTTAAGTCAGCAACAAATTGGTGGATGGGCTTACCTGCACGTTGGTGTTGCTGGCAAAAACAAATTCTCTGTACAGTCACACTATCTGGAGTTGTGAAATGGCTAGCTAGCAGCTCCACGACATCCTCAAACGAGTCAGACGTGCCAAGCGTCTGTAGGACTCGCTGACCTTCGATACCCAGGTTGTGGACGAGAAGCACACGTGCCCTCACCTTGTTGAGCTTTCCAAGGTCCAGCGTGGTGATGCAAGTCTGAAAAGCCTCGAACCAGCGTGGCCAAGGCACCGGCAGTTCACCCAGGAGCTTGGGGAAGGGATGGAGTGGTGTAACGCATGCATCCATGAGTTAATCCTCAGTCGCCAAATGTTATGTCCACAAACCGGGTGATGAATGAGGCGAAGAGAGTGGTAACATCGAATACAGCTTTATTGAATAATAAAGGTGGCAGTACACGGTAAGCACCTAGCGTGGTCATCCGGCACAAGAGGAAATGCCATGGCAGCTCACCCTGCTATATAGGGCAGTGCGGTGACGCGACAGGAAGTCAGTGTCACCACACTGTACTTCACAATAAGTGCTGCCATAACACTAAATATATATAATTTTTATTTTAATGGTTAAATTCACCTTATTCCTGAGGGTACTGCTGTAGAAATGATTATGCGTGCAACTTCTGCTTTTGGCTGGAAGTAGTGGAGTAGCGGGGCATTTAAAATAGCGTTTTTTTAAAAATTCAAATTTACTGTATGTGTTTTACAGTCAAGTGGCAGCTAATTTCCACACTTGCCGTTTTTATATTTTTGAATGTTTTTGCATAGTTCTGGTACTTGTTGCTGCTGCTCGTGGTTGTGCCATAGACTGGATAAATGGAGGCTCTTGACAAACAAGCACAGCTAAATATGTGGCTTCAACAGCAATGCATAGATCATGCACTGAAACTTAAAAAGGACTGTTCGTTTGTAGTGATCGGTGGTACAGACACAAGAGCACCAGGTACGTTTTCACTTGTATGAATGTCACAGATTGTACACGTCATGCAAGGCTGCATGAAGTAAAATAATAAATAAATAAATAAAAGTTATCATTTTGCTTCCTAAGGCTTAATGATTAAGGAAATATATCAATTTTTTTTTGTGGACTTGATATTGTCGTGGTTTGCGCGCCAATCTCGTCCGCGCTCGGGCCATGCAGTATTTTCCTCCCAGCTGATGTGTGTGTTCCCTATGGCTCTCCGAGCTTTTATTGTGACAGTGCTCGGAGGGGCTTCCGGCTGTCAGAGCTGAGGCCCTGACAGCTGAGCTGCATTTCGCCTCATCAGCTGTTCCCTACTTAAGAGGGCAGCTGAGGGCGAAATGTGCGGCAGTCTCGTCGGACAAACCCCTCGTCTGACATCATCGAGCATCCCTCTGGTCAGACGTTTACAACCCTTCTTCTGTTATCGTAAGTGTATTTTATTGTGAGTCTGTTCCCCTTCGTCATAGCCTGTGTTATCGTTATAGTGTGTTTTAGCCCCCCGTGGCTCGTTATTTTGTCATCTTTCTGTTCCTTTAATAAACTGTGCAAACTCACTGGTTGATATGTGGCGTCTTTTGATGGCTCGCGAGGGCCATCCATGACAGTAGACTGCCGCCAGACTGAGACGCCGGTCGCCGTGAGTTTTGCCTGAATTAGACTTGTTTTTCCCTGTCTGGGTACCTGTATGCTGGGAGGTCATGTCGCCATTCAGGGGCCTCGCTCGGAGGCTGGGCTACGAGCTGGCGGAGGCCCTGGACTACGTTGATGGAACTCTCATTACTGCTGGCCTCTATGATACTCCCAGCGATGTACGCCGGCACCTGGACCTCGCTGAGGACATCATTAATCGCCTTCCTCGCTACTCCAACCACACTGAAGTCATTGTGAGGAAGGCAGACATCACTGCACAACGGGAGATACTCCGTGGGCTGGAGGGAAACTCCGGCAGGAAGCCGAAGAGGAGGGATCCTCGCTCCTTGCTTCGGGATCCCATTCCTGTCCCCGTTCCAGGCCAGGAGGTCGCACCGCCCAGGGGTGATCCCCGAAGGAGTGACATGTCAGTCGGAATTCCCCCGGAGAAACTACAACAGTCAGCTGTTTCCATTCGGGACCGAGTGGCGGCAGCCTGCTCCGCTGTTCACCCCACGCTGATTATTAAGCATGTGCTCTAAAGAAATCAAGTCCTGCTGCCCACTCCCCACTCTACCAACACCCCCCCACTCCCAACACACAGCCCCCCATCCTGACCCTGACCAGGACCCAGGTGAGGACGGAGCTGAGGAAGATCAAGGCGAGGAAGGCGCCGGGACCGGACGGCATCAGCGCAAAGCTCCTCAAGTCCTGTGCAGACCAGCTGTGTGGGATTGTGACGTATATCTTCAACATGAGCCTGAAACTGGGGAGGGTACCACAGCTGTGGAAAACATCTTGTGTGGTACCTGTACCAAAAACTTCCCACCCCAAAGACCTGAACAGCTACAGACCGGTGGCCTTGACGTCCCACTTGATGAAGACCCTGGAGAGACTGCTCCTTGCTCACCTCCGCCCCCTGGTGGAACCAGCGATGGATCCACTCCAGTTCGCCTACCAGCATGGCATTGGGGTGGAGGATGCGGTGATCTTCCTCCTTCACCGTTCTCTGTCCCACCTGGAGAAGCCCGGGAATATGGTGAGGATCATGTTCTTTGACTTCTCCAGTGCTTTCAACACCATCCAACCGATGATCCTGAAGGACAAGCTGCTGCGCGCAGGGGTGGACCAGCACCTGTCATCATGGATCCTGGACTACCTCACGAACCGGCCTCAGTTTGTGAGAACCCGGGACTGTGTGTCCGACACGATCATCAGTAGCACGGGGGCCCCCCAGGGAACGGTGCTGGCTCCCTTCCTGTTCACTCTTTATACTGCGGACTTCTCACACAACACAACACACTGCCATCTACAGAAGTTCTCTGATGACTCTGCGATCGTTGGCCTCATCTCCAATGGAGATGAAGCTGAGTACAGAGGGCTTATCCAGGACTTCGTGGACTGGTGCCATCGGAACTGCCTCCAGATCAACGTGAGGAAAACTAAGGAGCTGGTGGTGGACTGCCGCAGGCATGGGCAGCCCCTCACAGTACCAGTAAATATACAGGGAACAGACATCGAGATGGTGACATCCTATAAGTACCTGGGTATTCATCTGAACAATAAACTAGACTGGTCACACAATACTGATGCACTCTACAAGAAGGGACAGCGCAGGCTGTTCCTGCTGAGGAGACTCAGGTCTTTTGGTGTACAAGGGGCGCTGCTGAAGTCATTCTATGACACGGTGGTGGCATCAGCCATCACTTTTTGAGTGGTCTGCTGGGGCAGTGGCATTACTGCAGCCGATAGGAAGAGACTGAACAAACTGATTAAGAAAGCTAGCTCTGTCCTGGGGCAGCGCCTTGATCCGATGGAGGAGATAGGAGAGAGAAGGACGGTGGCTAAACTGTCATCTCTGCTGGAGTCCGAGTTCCACCCTATGCAGGACATACTGAATGCACTGAGGAGCTCATTTAGCAGCAGACTACATCATCCCAGGTGCACAACCGAGAGGTTTCGTAGGTCCTTCCTACCAACGGCTGTCAGACTGTACAACCTAAGCAGGGCTGCTCGCAGAGATAGCAAAAAGACGTAACAAACTAATAGTTTTTTGAATGCAAAAGATGCAATAGACTTACACAATGGTCCTCTCCGGCATACAACTAGGAACATACCGGTCGCTATGGAGGGTGAGAATATGTATGGGCACATAATCATACCATGTAGGATAACTAAGTAGACGGTTATGCTGTTTCATTCCATCTAGCAACAATGCTCTGCACTGTGTGTGTTTATATATTTGCATATTTATTCCATCTAGCTACAATGCTCCGTACTGTGGGTGTTTATATATTTATATATCTACATATTATTCCATCTAGCTACATTGCTCCGCACTGTGTGTGTTTATATACTTGCATATTTATTCCACCTAGCTGCAATGCTCCGTACTGTGGGTGTTTATATATTTACATATTTATTCCATCTAGCTACAATGCTCTGCACTGTGTGTTCATATATTCATATATTTATTCCATCCAGCTACAATGCTCTGCACTGTGTGTCTGTGTGTGTGTGTATATATATATATTTTATAGTAATACGTACATATGTTTATTAGCTGCTCTTGCTTGCTTGTTTTTTTTTCTTGCCTTCTGATTGTTGCTCTGAGTGTTGCTATCCCTGTGCTGTTGCAATCCTGGAATTTCCCCGTTGTGGGACTAATAAAGGCTTATCTTATGCTCTTATGCTCTTATGCTTATGTGATGGTGGCAGTCAGGCTGGTGGAGGGAAGTCCTGAGCTAAGCGATTATCCAGAGTAAGCTGACCTGCTTGCCTCTGTTTCCGCGCAGGAGTGGCGTTTCCCGAACCTCTCCTTCGCCTCGCCCTCTGCAGGCAACCGTCGTCACACTGCCAACACTAAGACTCAGAGAGAACCCCGTCTGGATCCTGTTCCGGGTCGTCGGAGGAACTCTACCTCCCAGTCAGCTGCCTCTTCGGCGTCTCGTCAGGAGTGAATTCCCACAGCCTCTCGCCCCCGGGTCATCTTTCCCTGCTGTCCTGTCAGCTCCTCGTGCCCGGATCGCCTCGGCTGTCGTCCCCTCCTCCTCGACGTCTTCCCCGGCTGCTGTGAGTGCCACGAGCCCTGCTCTGGCGAAGCCCGTTATCGGACCATCGCGAGTGGCTCCTCCTCGTCCTCCCGGGGGCCCTCCATCACCATCCAGCAGGGAAAGGGAAGAACAAGGTCCACTGCAGCGGGTTCTATCGGGCCCCTACGGATCAGGCAAGTGTCTTTTCATTCTGTTCCCTCATTGAGTGATTTGCCTTGTCTGACTCCTGGGGGTGGAGTTTGGGGTTTGCAGTCCCCCGAGCTCCCACCACCTGCTGTAGCTTCTGACATTGAACCTGCTGCCTCTGTGTCTCCCTCCGCTGAGCGGTCCACCACGCCAGGCCTACGTCGCCGGATGGGGAGGGGGCCTGCAGTCCTGGAGAGCCTGGTTTCAGCCCCGCAGCCACGTCACGGGCAGAGGAGGAGAGCGGAGTGCTGTGTGGAGCCTGCGCCACCGCCGAAACGTCCCCGGGTCTCCACCGATGAGCGGTTCGATCCAGCGGGTCGAGGATCCCCTGCCACCACGCCGTGCGGGTCGTCGGCGTGGATGTCAGCGCTGGAGGGTCCTCAGACTGCGGAAAACATCATGCCGGCTGCAGAGCCCGCCATAGCCGAGTGGGAGCCAGAAGACGTCCTCCTTCATCCTGAGCCCGGACCGTCGAAGTCCTGGACGGCGACAGAACTCGAGTGCAGGCAAGTGCTCTATTTTTCCTTCCTACTATCTGTTCTGGAGCATTTTTGCCTGTCTCTCGGGGAGACAAGCCAGGGGCAGCCGTCCGCTGCATCCGAGCTCGTCTCGCTGGGCTCTGTCGCTACCGGTGATCCTGATCCTGGTTCTTCTTCTTCTCCTGAGCCTTTTCCCAGGGTCACCGGTGCAGAGTCAGCCCCGGTCGCTGTGCTGGAGGTTCCGGGTTCAGGGTTGGAGGCCATCTATGGAGCTGTTCCGACCCAATCGGGGTCCGACGTGGGTGCAGCACGGGCTCACCCTGGGTCCAACAGGAGGACAGCACCTATTCTGGTAATGTTCGGAGGTGGAGCTGCAGATCCTCCGCTGAGCGACGCCGGACTGGTCCCTCTTCTTCCCTCCAAGCCTTCGCCACCGGGTGCTGTTGGGGCTCCTCATATTCGGCTCGGCTCTCCCTTGCTGTTCCCCCCTACAGGGAAACCGTTGTCGTTTTCTCCCCTGCGGTCCTGGTGGCTGAGCGATGCGGGCTGGCCGCCTGAAGGACTGCCTCGCCCGTTTGGCGTTCTGGGTCGGCCACCCGACCAACTGGACTGTCTGCTTGGCGACCTGATCCGGCCGCCAGAGATCCTGTTTTCCCGGGCCTGGGACTGGGGTAGGCCGCCCGGACGCTCCCTTTTCCCCTATCAGTTATGTGGACATTGGACCCAGGGAGACCACCAGAACTGTGTGTGTATTATTGGACTCTGCCTGCCGTCATTGCCGTATGTTTCGTATTTCCTCTAGATGTTAAGGTCACTTTTGGTGTGTTGTCATGTGCCTTATTTTGATCTATGTATTACCGCTGTTTAGCGTGTCTTTTTTTTCTCCCCTCCCCTGTCGGAGGGATGATTTGTATCGGCCATATTGTGTCTCAGGGGCCTGTGTATTTTAGTTATAGGCCTCCTTCTGTTATTTGCATTTTTGTCCTGTCTATGTGTCATCCGCGCTTTATAGGGTATTGTGTTTTTTTTCCTACCATACTCTGTAATTGCTTCGTTTGTTCCCTGTCATCGTCTTGGTGTTTTTTGTCTTTTCTGGTTCTCACCCTCCAGGCCTTTCCCCCATTCTCCCACCCTGGGTGGGGTGGGGGGGTGGGGGGCTTGGGTGTCATACAGCGCTCGGAGTTCTCCGCCTCGGGGGGAGGTACTGCCGTGGTTCGAGTGCCAATCTTGTCCGCGCTCGGGCCATGCAGTATTTTCCTCCCAGCTGATGTGTGTGTTCCCTATAGCTCTCCGAGCTTTTATTGTGACAGTGCTCGGAGGGGCTTCCGGCTGTCAGAGCTGAGGCCCTGACAGCTGAGCTGCATTTCGCCTCATCAGCTGTTCCCTACTTAAGAGGGCAGCTGAGGGCGAAATGTGCGGCAGTCTCGTCGGACAAACCCCTCGTCTGACATCATTGAGCATCCCTCTGGTCAGACGTTTACAACCCTTCTTCTGTTATCGTAAGTGTATTTTATTGTGAGTCTGTTCCCCTTCGTCATAGCCTGTGTTATCATTATGGTGTGTTTTAGCCCCCCGTGGCTCGTTATTTTGTCATCTTTCTGTTCCTTTAATGAACTGTGCAAACTCACTGGTTGATATGTGGCGTCTTTTGATGGCTCGCGAGGGCCATCCATGACAGATATTAGCTGCTTCGGCATGCATTAATTAATTTTTAACTTATCACAAAATATAGATTAATAAAATTTTCAACAGTTGGCCTGTACATGTTAAGCTAAATAACAAGCATTCACAGCATGACAGCAGCATGAGCATTTTAATGTCATGGTGAAATGGACAGCTACCACAGCATCCAAACACTCTGACAAGATTCTACATCTGCTATAAGGTAAATTAAGATTATGTCCAACCTATTTTAACAAAATGTGACCAACTTTATTGTGGTGGAGTTATTGATGTATTTCAGAGCTTTTATTTGTTTATAGCGCTAGCATCTTAGCAGCAGAGCTAACTAATGGAGCTACAGTCTGCCAGGCCACTTTTTAAGGTCATCTTCCCATCCCCTCAATAGTTGTGGAAAGTGGTATGATTATATTGCTGTTTCTAATGTATAAAAAATCGCGTTCCCACATTTCTGATGCCAAAGTCATTGTTTTGTTTTTTTTAACAAGGAAAAGTGTCCCATTTCAATGTCAAATCCACATTCTAAACTAGTATTGGAAGTTGCACATATATGTAATTCATGCAAAGCACCATGGGGGCTAGGAATAAGGAATAAGGTGAATAGCTGTTGTGGCTCTCAGCTAATTCTATTTTGGTCAACGAGAATTTCCCACATCTGTTACAAGAGAATGTAAATTGTTCCTAAATCTTGTGGACATAAGAAGAGCTGAAAATCATGGTTGGATTTGACATGCAGCTCTTTCTCAATGAGTCAGCTCTATGATATAAAGCTAGGTTTGGCCTTTTCATCGTGTGCCTCTGCCACTAATGTCTGTCTGTTATCTCAGCTCGTCATATCTGTCTCTCGATACAGAATATATGACACAACATCAGCAGGGTTTAACTGCTAAATGTTTTGACATGTATTTACTGCATTGTTTAACCTCTCTGTGTCTTGAGTCTCTGCCATAAATTTTGTTTGAAAAGTAAAGCCTGGGGAAGACCCTAACTAAAGTTGATCTGAGGTCAGAGTGACATAGGAATAACTTGCAGAAAAAAACTATTTTTGAAAGTAATAACAAGCAAAACAAGATGAAATATTATATGTGATGTATAGCAAGAAGTTGGTTTCTCTCAATGTATCATCCCAATTATGAAGGGGCTGTAAGTCTGGGATGTAATTTATTACATAAAACTTTTTGTAGGTTACAACAGTGCTCAATAAATACATTACATTCAGCCTGTTTGTCTCCACAGGGCAAAGTTGTATCTTATATTAGCTTTAGGGCTATAAAGCATTTGTCTTCTACACTCACCATTCAGTCATTTAAATTTAATTTGACCTCCATGGGAAACTTTTTGGATAAACACAAACAATATTTATAAGTGCATCACTTGTTCTACATGAATAAAACTTAGTCAGGGCCATAAGTCAAAAAGATTCCTATGTGTGCTGTACAGTATGTTCCTGTGGCCGTGTTTCTCAAGCAAAATATTTAGAGAAATATTTCAGATGATTATTGCAGGGTTCGTTCTTTCACAATTGCTAATGTTGCAGCAGCAATTGCTTAGTCTGCCTAAGGCGCTGGCAACAGTATGCACAGCTTATTATTACACCAGTCAACTGTTTATTACACATCAACTTTAAGGTCATGCACAGCTTGAAAAGATTTTAAAATATTAGAAGTAATTTACACAAAGTGCTGCTACTTTATAGGAAGTCAAGCCCTCGTGAACATTTAGTATTAAAAAAGTTATTTTTAACTGCCTGTCAAGTGATTTGTTTAATTATAAAGTTGAAGTTGGTTTAAAAAAAATCAGGATGCGTGGGCAGACTGAGCCACGGGTGTTGATGCTGCTGGCAGCTGGAGTGGTTCATGCCTGTGTTCTGGATTTGTATAAACTCTTATATATGTTTCTCCTGTTTTACCACAGGGGCCCATTTTGTTTATGGCCCTAGCTGGGCAGACCACCGCGTCTGTATTGGCAAGCATTTTTTATTTATTTTTTTCCTCTCACTGTGAGAGTTGTAAAAGCCCAGAGCTGCTCCAGAGAAATTTCTGTTGTGTGCTGAACTCCAGACAGGAAATGGCACTCTGGGGAACCTCAGAAATCCATAAATATTCAAGCCCAGAGAAGTTTGCGGAGTTTGTTGTTAAGGATTTATGGTGGGCTGCAGAAGTGGTCACGGAGTGGGTGGACTTATGAACTTTGTTTCAGTCAGGACTCCGAGAACAGGTGCTCTTCTGCAAAACCTCAATAAGTGTTAAGATTTACAGATCCACACTTCAGATGTGGAAAAGCACTTTAGTCCAACATTGCTCTGAGGGTTTAATATTTCTGTCAAGTTATCTTGTCATCAGGCCGGCTTATTTCTCCACATTTAATCTTTTTTCTGAAGTGAGGAAAACATTTCAGGGAACTGCAATCTGTTCAGTGGTTTAAGTAGTGTTTAAACGGACCCCCCCCCCCCCCCCGGTCACTCCAATGTCATGTCTTTCTAGGCAGATTTTTCAAGAACAGAAACAAAAAGCACTAACGACAGCAAGTTCACAAATTTGTATGAGGTTAGAAAAAGAGGAACATTTCATGCCTTGACACATGGCCACTCTTAAATTTGCGGAACACCGTGGCTGTTTGGGCCAGCATATTTGTCTTTCACAACCTGCTTTCACCCTTGTCTGGATGGATGCCCTCGTGTGCTTACCACAACCACATGATACTTTAATCAATGCCCAACATAATGACTACTTTGTCTTTCAATTCACACCCAGTTTTTAAAACTTCCACTTCCCATTTTCATTTCTCTTTTTGTCTCCTTCGACTTTACCTCAATCACCCACCATGTCACCCCTTCTCTATTTCCTTACTCCATAAATTGTCTCATGCTGATGTTAAAGTTATTTCCCCATGGCTGTACAACCCCAGCCCCCCCCCCCACCCCCACACGAATATTTTTTAGTTCACTGCAGCAGTGCCATTTCCCTTAAAAACAAATGAGTCACTGGTGTCTCCACACACCACCAAGCAAGAACAAGCAAGGGTCATGGTGGCATCATCCATTCCAAACAGTATACAGTAGTCTATTTTTGTAGCTTTGAAGCCTTTCAATAAATCTTTTTTTTTTTTTGCAGTTGAATAAGAACACCCAAAAAAGAAATTAGTCTGGCCATTATTCAAGGCAAGTGATATGGACTGTAGATGTCAACAGAGTTGTCTGAAGGCCTATGTGTCATAAACGCCCAGCAGGGGCAGAAAGAAGACCCAATTGCAGGAGCTATGAGTTTGCAAAAACGTTTAATTAAAACGCAAAATAACAAAAAGGCACAAAAACTTACACACAGGAGTAGCCAGGAGAAAGGCATGTGGGAACACCGGTACAGACGTGGGGCTCACGTCTGGAGAAAACAAGAGAAGGAAGCGTGGAGTGCACGCAGGATAATACAAGGAATAATAAGACGTGGGACGCACGTCTGGACATAGAGAGAATTAGATGTAGAACTAACGTCTGGACACTGAGAAGGGTGTTACACTGAACAACGGTGCAGCAGCCCTTAAATAAGGCAAAAAGAAATTACAACAAATGATCACAGGTGTGGGCAACAGGAGTGAGGAAAAATTAATCCAAAACAAAGACAGCTGTGCCAAACTGTGAACCTGAACCAAAGGAGGAAGCAAATAAAGCACACTGTCAAAATTAGAGTACAGGATGAGAAATGCCAAAGGAACTAATAACAGGATGAGATACAAACCAAATAATGCACAAGGAGAAAATAATAGCAGACCAAGGTAGGGACGAGAGAAAATACAAAACCAAGAGATGCTAATAATATAATATACATGAAAACCAATATACAAAAAGAGAAGTGAGGGGAAAGGCAAGAGTAGGCTCATGTCCAAAACCAGGAAGAAATAATTAGGAATACAAAATGATCACAAACACATAGTAATAATAAACAAGTTAATAATGACCCCAGACACATAATATAAATGAACAGGACTATAGTAATTAAACTAGGAAAAGAGGAACTCCCAGAAACAGAGAAACAAATTGCAAACTCACATAACATACAGACAAAGCCAGTACTCAAATATAAAATAAAGCCAGGATGAGAAAAGTAGAGAAAAATAATCTAAAGTAACAGAAAGCGTGAGCACGGTACCCTCACCGTGTCAGCATATGACACTATGTGGAGAAAGAAGCCATATACGGGGTGTGGCTGGCAGGTGTGCATGGGTGGATGGCAGTGGGTACATAGCTTCACAGAGGGATAGCAGTGGGGTGTTAGAGAAGAAAGACGAAGATGACGTTAAGGGTAATCTGGGAATTTTTGTGTGCGGAAGGCTGTACTAACTGAATTAAGTTAGCCCTCTTTGCACCTGTGGGACATCGTGATGTATAGGGTGGCGCCTGTTGTATTTTGTATCGGGAAAGACAATAAAATATAACAGGAATGCTCAGACTGAACTGTATTTATTTAGGCAACGAGTTAACAGGTTCAGATACCATCATGGATTACTTGCAGTGTATATCACTCCGCACTGTGTGCGCCGCTGGACATACACATCATAAGCAGATATCATAACATCCCTCCTCTTTAGCTATAGTATTCTATAAAACTCACTGCAGTAACCTCATCAATTATGTCTATTTGACATCTTCCTTAACATTATATGGACATTCAGACTTAACCCTTCTTATGTCTTGGTTTCATGGACATAGACAGCAC
Organism: Pholidichthys leucotaenia; assembly: GCA_020510985.1. Lineage (NCBI taxonomy): Eukaryota > Metazoa > Chordata > Actinopteri > Cichliformes > Pholidichthyidae > Pholidichthys > Pholidichthys leucotaenia. Next base: position 255,099,433 of record CM035837.1, on the reverse strand, counting down.
CCTCACTGTCTATGTTGCAGTTCTTCGCCTGTCATGTGATGTGTCGTGATTTGGTCATAAACCATAAAAAATCCCCAGTTGTACTAAATATTCCACCTCACAAGGTGGCAGACACGTATAACTGACTGCTCTTGCCTTGGAGGACTGATGTCTCCCAAATAACCGCCCGAAAACCTCACTTCTGGGACACCGAAGAAGAAGAGTTTGTAAACAAATGTTGATATGCTCCATCGCAACACGGAGGAGGCATTCGCTCCCAAATTTGCCAACTATGACTCTAAAAAGAGATTATTTAGCTTATGAAGTTAAATATCTACATTTTGTCATAACAGAGGGTGGCCAAAGCTGGTTAATTTTCACCTGCCATTGACCCCAGCTCTATGTGACTGGACAGAACAATTGCGCCGGTTCCGTGTTGTCATATAAGATAAATTGCGGCGGAATAAAAAGCGAAATTGAGGTGGAATAATCATAAGAGTTTCTAGATGTAGGAGAGAAAGCGAAACTGACCGACAGAAGACAAAATAACGACCAGGATGATGAAAATGGACAAAACGAGCCACCTGGCCAGCAGTAGGTCTGACAACTTTCTTTGTTTGTTTACATTGTACTGATTTTCTGGTTCATATACTTTGAAGATAACAAAAAACCCAAAACAAAAAATGGTGACAAAAAAAAAAAATCCTTTGTGTAAATATGTCCAAAGTCCACTTTTGACTGAAAGTTATGTAATTCAATATGGCTGCCGTGGCATTATGCAAATTAGATGTGTAAATTTACTCCTATCTCAAACTTTGGATCATATTCTACATCTTTCTAATTGACAGTAAGCCATTATCTCTTACCACTTTCAAGTTATATCCTTGGAAATCTCTGACATCTAAACTGAATATTTTCTTGAAAAAAATCTTGACCCCATCAATAACAGTTTTCACAGGAAAACAGCTGAAAAGCTTAATAAAAAGTGATAGAAAAGACAGTGGATTTAACAGAGACAAAATGAAGGTAAACAGTTCTAAATAAGAACTGAATAAGGAGAAAATGACTTCATCAGTGATTACATTAGTGTGAATCTACAGGTGCATATGTGTAGAGGTAGAACAGTCATTTATTTTGCGTAAATTTACTCCTATCTCAAACTTTGGATCATATTCTACATCCTTCTGACAGTAAGACATTATCTCTTACCACTTTCAAGTTATAGCCTTGGAAATCTCTGACATCTAAACTGATTATTTGGAGGTTGCCTGGCGCAATAATGCACCACAACATATCCTTTACGTAATGATAGTCTGATAATTGAACTTTTTTTCTGTCTCTCTTTTTACACTACTGCAATAATGTACTGTGTTTCAATGTCACCAATCTATTAGAGAATAAAGATCTAAAGGAATAACACTGTTCAGATCATATACTTCAGCAATGTAACACAACACTAACAACATTACACATAGTCTCTGTACTGTGCAGGCTTTCTGATAATCTCCATATCTAGTTTGGACCTGGCCTGCAATTTCAGTGTCATCTCCTTTAGGCTCTTCAGTCTGTGGTTCCGCAGTACCACTTTCATGTGTTTGAGCTGGGTCTGGAGTCTGTGGCTTGACAAACTTCTTTGAAATGATTTCCCTGGATACAGTGGTCCGTTATCTGTCTGAATCTCATCTGGCCTCCCAAATATGGACATAGAAGTTTCCATCTTTCCGGCAACAGCTTGACTTGAAATAAGTGTGGGCATTTCTTCCACCAGTGGAAACTTTGAGTATCTGTTCACTATCAGTAAGTACTGGCATCCTTCTATCTCAAACAAATCAGAAGACATGAGTTGCCATGGTTTGGATGGAACGTCATGAAGGTGGAGAGGCTCTTTAGGTTGCCCATCTTGCTGTTCTACACATACGTACATTGCATGAGCGACATATTTTTTCAGTGTCCTTGTTTATATTTGTCAAGAAAACACTTTCTCATGCAAGGCTTCGTGTTTTTTCAAAGCCTAGGTGGCCTGCATGAAGTTGTTCTAAGATTATGTCAATCATGCTATTTAGAATAAGCACCCGTCTGCCCTTAAATATAACTCCTGCTTCTATTGCAAGTTCCTCTCTGTATGACCAAAATTCATGGAGGTCTCTTGGCACTTCTTGGATCTTCTCTGGCCATCCTTGGAAAATTAGCTCTTTCAATGCTTTTAGTTTGGAGTCATGTGCTGTCTCACTCCAGAGAAACTCTTTTTTTTTCAAGTGAGAAGTTGATAATGGCCACTGTGAGTGACTCTGGATCCTCAATCTCAATGGCAAGGCAAGGCAAGCTTATTTGTATAGCACATTTCATGTACAAGACAATTCAAAGTGCTTTACATAAAAACATTAAAGCATTACAGCAGGTTGCAAAAGGAATACATAAGAATTTAAAAGCAAACTAAAAAGTAAATTAAAAGAGAAACAAAAACAAGCTAAAATCGAATACAACAGAAAGACTTACAGTGCATTGTAGGAGATTAACATTTGTTCTACTGAAAGGCCATGGCAAATAGAAGAGTTTTGAACCTGGATTTAATCAGCTGAGAGTTTCAGCAGCCCTGATGCTTTCTGGGAGTTTGTTCCATATGTGAGGGGCATTAAAAACTAAACGCTGCCTCACATTGTTTGGTTCTAACTCTGGGCACAGATAGTAGGCCTGACCCATCAATGCATTCATCTAGTTCAACGTCTCCATTATTTTCTGGATTTGGCAGTCTCCTAAGTGTGTCTGCACTTAGGAGATTGCCATTGAGATTGAGGATCCATCAAGTCCATCACCACCCCTCTCCTGGACCCGCTGCAGTTTGCCTACCGAGCCAACAGGTCTGTAGACGATGCAGTCAACCTGGCCCTCCACTCCATCCTGCAGCACCTGGACTCCCCGGGAACCTACGCCAGGATCCTGTTTGTGGACTTCAGCTCCGCATTCAACACCATCCGCCCCGCTCTGCTCCGGGACAAGCTGTCCCTGCTCAACGTGCCTGACTCCCTCTGCAGGTGGATCATCGACTTCCTGACGGACCGGAGGCAGCATGTGCGGCTGGGAAAGACTGTCTCAGACTATACTAGCATCAGCACCGGATCACCCCAGGGCTGTGTACTTTCCCCCCTACTCTTCTCCCTTTACACCAACTCCTGCACCTCCAGCCACCAGTCTGTCAAGTTGATCAAGTTTGCGGACGACACCACCCTCATCGGGCTCATCTCCAACGGCGACGAGTCCGCCTACAGGAGAGAGGTGGCCCAGCTGGCGTCCTGGTGCAACAATAACAACCTGCAGCTGAACGCTCTGAAGACAGTGGAGATGATTGTAGACTTCAGGAAAGTCACTACTCCTCTGCCCCCCCTCACCCTCTCAGGCTCTCCCATCACCACTGCTGATTCCTTCCGCTTCCTAGGCACTACCATCACCAGGGACCTCAAATGGGAGCTGACCATCAGCTCACTCATCAAAAAAGCCCAGCAGAGGATGTTCTTCCTGCGGCAGCTGAGGAAGCTCAAGCTACCCACCAAGATGTTAGTGCAGTTCTACACAGCCATCATCGAGTCCATCCTCACCACCTCCATAACCGTGTGGTACGCAGGAGCCACTGCCAGGGACAGACTAAGGCTGCAGCGCGTCGTGTGCACTGCTGAGAAGGTGATCGGCTGCAAGCTCCCATCTCTCCAGGATCTGTACATTTCCAGGACCCGGAGGCGTGCTGGCCGGATCATAGCCGATCCCTCACACCCTGGTCACGTACTGTTTGCCCCCCTCCCCTCTGGTAGAAGACTTCGGTCCATCCAGACTAAAACCTCCCGTCACATGAACAGCTTCTTCCCCTCTGCCATTAGACTGCTGAACACTAAGTGACTTATTGACTCTCGTGCACCATGTACAGCAGCTCAACCAGACTCATGTCAATCATCACTGTTTTCTTCCTGCATTACCGACTGCACTATATAGTTCTCCACAGTATCTGCTGCTGGCTAATATATATTTTAACTGTTGACCAGTATCACTTAATCTTATCCTACACTTTATTACATGTATAGTTTATTTCTCTTATCTTATCATGTTTAATGTTGCAGCATTGTACCGAGACAAATTCCTAGTTTGTGTACTACATGAACAATGGCAATAAACCTGATTCTGATTCTGATTCTGATTCTGCAAGGATCGTATGCGTTCTGGGTTGGTAGATGATCTGATAATTGTATCCTTGCATCTTTAGTAGCATACACTGTAGACGTGGAGGTGCAGCATGCAGTGGTTTTGTGCAGATGGTGACTACGGGTTTGTAGTCAGTTTCTACAACAAATGATTTTCCATACAAATATGTGTGGTATCTCTGCACACCATACACAATTGCAAGCATTTTGCATTCAATGTTGCTGTACCTTGATTGACAGTCTGTGGGTGTTTTTGATCCAAAAGCAATCGGTCTGCCATCCTGCACTAAGGCTACGCCGAGTCTTTTCTGTGATGCGTCACCCTCGAGTGTCAAGGGTGAATTGGTGTCGTAATATTTCAGGCAGCCGTCTGCTGTGACAGCTGCTTTCATGTCATCAAACACTTTCTGGTAATCTGAATCCCACATCCATGAATAGGGCTGTGCGATATGACCAAAAATTCATATCTCAATATAAGTAATCTTATATCACGATAACAATAGATATCACGATATACATTTTATGTAAATTCTACAGTTTATTAAGTCACATAAAAAGAACCATCTCACTCCTCTTTTTAAACTTTTTTTTACATACACCTTTCTCCCCTCATAATTTTGCAGTGTTGTTATAGTTTTTAATGTGCGTTTGAGACTTGATTCTCAGAAATTTGAGGTTTTTCTTCTAAATCATATCAAATGAATAAAATATAAACATCAATAAGTTAAACATTTCCTGAGCCAGAGGAGAATAGCACCCCCCCCCCGAAAAAAAAAAATCCCACATAACATTAATAAAAAGTCTAAAAATGAGAAAATTGCCCATTTACAGATATAAATTAGCTCTTAGTTAAAATCAGTGAAAATTTAAGTGTAGACCTGCAGCCTGCTATTCTGGTCTGATTTAACCTGTTTTCTTCTTAGTAAAAATATTTCAGATTGGTTATGATCTGAAAATCAAAGACACAAAAGGTAAACTAATAAAACACGTGATGACTTTAACTGTACTCATTATTGCTACTTGACTAATTAAAATTATTAGAAATTAAATAAATGACGTTAAGAGCCAACTTGCTCCTCCGACCCATTTTAGTTTATTTATTATTTATTTTGCGTGTATGTGCCACCATCATGCACTTTTGCAGCTTTAATAAGTTTTTTTAGACAAAACTCTGATGCAGCACGATGGAAAACAGTCCCACATTCCTGGCAAACAGGAGTAGCAGCTATTTGACCAAACCGGTAGTTTGAAGCTAGCAACCCACCGGACTGAAGCCTAGCCATCTACCACACACCTGTTGTTTGTCATGGTCCTCCTCATTCTGTCCATACACTGCCACGTCATCAGCTATGCTCACAACACCATGAAGACCTTCCAGGATCTGATCCATCTTGGCCTGAAACAGGTCTTGGGACAGTCTGAGTCACAATGGTAGGCGTCTCCAACAGTATCTACCAAATAGAGTATGGAAGGTTGTCAGCAGTTGTGAGTTTTCATCTAAGTGAATTGAACAATATCTAGCTTTTGCATCAAGTTTGCTGAATACTTTTGCATTTGCAAACATAGGGTTCAGCTCTTCAGCTGTTGGTATCTTGTGAGGACACCTATTTAGGCTGGAATTTAATTTTTGTGGATTGAGGCAGATGCGAAGAGATCCATCTTTTTTTTGTGCTAAATGCTAAGCTGGCGCATCAGTCTGTGTGTTCATCCACTTTCCGCAACACTTCTTGCTCCACAAGTTTATCTCATTTTGCAACTTGTCTTTAATATGGATGCTGCATTTTCTTGGTGGATCAATAAATGGTTCTGCAGTCTCTGTTAGGATGAGCTTGGCTGTCCCTGTAAAGCTGCTTATTTTGTCAAATTGGTCTGGAAAAGCTGCTTTTGTCATGTCTGCCCCTTTCAGGGCATTAATGAGGCGCCAGATGCCGACAGTGAGTTTGTGTATATTTATTAAAGTAAAGTGACAAAATAACAAGCCACGTGGGGCAAGATACAAATAACTATACATTCGACCCTGAAGGGTGAACTAAACAGAGAAATAAAGAGACACTAAACACTTACGTACAAAGAGCGAGGGCGAAACCTAATGCTGTACAAAGACTGGAACCGGGGATAGGGATCCCAGTCTGGAGCGACGAGGTCGCAGCGAAGAGTGAGCCTCAGCTGCTCCCTTAAATACTGAACACAAATGCTGAGGGCCGACAGGTGAAGAGAAAACGTAATCAGCGAATCACAATCAGCTGTGACAGAGCCGGCTCGACTTGACAGCCGGAAGTCCGGCTGCGGCACTGTCACAGTAAAAGCACTGAATGGACAAATAATAGAATTAGAAATACAGAGGAAAAAAGGGAAAATACTGAGTGACTCAAGTGCGGAGCTGATCTGCGCTTGGATCACCACAGCTTTGAGGTCTCCAATGCTTGAAATGCACTTGGGTGGAGTTGACTTTTCCTGCTGTTTTGGGTTGCACTTTTGTTTTTTGGCAATTGAATCTACATGTAAAGTCACAAGATTCAGAAGCTCACTTGTTGGTAGCCCAACTACAGCTGGTCCTGGAACATCATCAACATAAAAGCATGTGTTGATCCATTCTGACCTTTTATGTTGGCACGGAATCATGATGCAGCCCAGACACATGATCTCATCACCACTATATGACGTCAGTTTTGTTCGTTTTCGAGCACCAGTATTGCTGCCATGTGTGCAGTGAAAGCGTGTGATTGTGTATGCTTCTTCTCTAGTTGGCTTGGTGTTGATGTTGTGCATACGTTCTTCGCTGACTGTAACAGAATAAAACTCTTTTTGGTATAACTGTTCACCACTGGCTTTGTTGTCATTGATGATGTCAATGGGGAGCCCACTTTGTTCTTTATCATGTCTGCTTGGTGGTCGTGATTTGCTTTTTTGACGTCAGCCATGGGTCTGTTGTTGATGTTGTCTGTTATTTTTGCAGCATTTTGTCCAGTGTCCCTTTATACCGCATGCAGAGCAGATGTCATTAAATGCAGGACACTGATGAGGTTTGTGGCTAGTGTTACACCTTTGACACATTTTTGTCTTTGTGACAACATGGATTTTGTCAGTGCGTGACATCCCAATTTGATTCAGCTGTTCATTGTCAGCAGAGAGCACTTCATATTTTCTGCCCTCCATTAAAATGTTGGCCAATGAGCACCCTTTGGGTTTACTGTGTAGGTCATTTCTGAGAGCTTCATGAGGTGTGCTAGCAATGATCAGTTCAATTAGTCTCTCACTGAGTTCTTCTTCTGTAAACTGACACTTCAATGCAAGAGTCCTTGCCCTAGTCACAAAATCATCAATACTTTCTTCTGCCCTCTGTCTATATTGCATCCTGAAGTTAACATTAAGTTTCAGTTGGCCCTCAAAGAAATTCCATAAGTTGGCAGGTACCTTTTTTTTAATCCTCTGTCAGTCTACTAGCATTTAGGCATCTTAACCCCTCATCTCCAATGCCACGACAAGATTTTTCCAGCTTGTTTATCATCATCTTTTATGCCTTCATCTTCCAGGTAAAGCGTCATTTTTTTGTCTGAACAGGGAAATAGCTTGGCTCAGGTCAGGCTCTGACCAGTTCTATGACGGGAGAATGCCATGCTGTTGTGCTCATGTTAGCTTGTTTACTCATGTTAGATGTTAGCTTGTTAGCCTCAGCTGTTCAGCAATAAACGTTGTACTATCCTTGGACAGTCCTGTTCACAGCATGTCGTAGGTGAGTCCACATCCATTGCAATTTACTGCTGTCACCATGTTATTTTTTGTATTTGGGAAGACAATAAAATATAACAGGAATACTCAGACTGGACTGTATTTATTTAGGCCACAAGTTAACAGGTTCAGGTACCATCATGTATTACTTATGTATCACTCTGCACTGTGCGTGCTGCTGGCTATGCACATCATAAGCAGATATCACAACAGCGCCTATATCCTTTCACAAGGCCACACAGCTACTATAAGTAGTGGATGCTACAGTCAAGGTGGGGGGATAGTCTTCTGGTACTATTTTTATAGCCTCGTTTTCTTCATAAGAATGAGGAACCATAACTATAATAGTGAAGAAAAGAATTTTATTAACAAAAACTCACTGCTAAAAAAAAATAACAACCAAACTTTAAAGCACAAAGCTTTCCTGCTGCAGCTACAGCACCTTTTCAGTGTGTAGGGAGAACCTGTCACATGACCACAGGTGTTTCATGACGCCCATGATCTCGGTTAAGGGAGGATTTGCGGGACCTGATATGGATAGCCTCCTTTACGTCACGTTGGAATCAATGACTGCCTCTTTCGAGGATCTTCTCCTTTGCCAGATGGTGACTCGTGTGCACCAAGTGGTAGCCAGCAGGGAAGCAGACCTGTTGGTGTTCGGACAGCCTCTTCCTGAATGGATATTCAGTCTCTCTGATGTAATGGTGTTCACAATCGCCACACTCCAGATGGTATACCACCCATCAGAGTTCTGTGATAGTCGTTATCCTCAGGGGACCTTAACCACTTCTGGATGATAACGTGTGGTCTTGCAAGAACTCCACCCATGTGTCTCCACCAAAGAATGTTAAGGGAAACATTTGGGAACTAATAGAAGCTGGAATAAGTCCCTGTCTCAGGGTAGGTACTGTACTTCAGTGCAGCCCAGAAAAACTGCTGGGTGGGGCGTGGAAATAACTCAAAGCTGATTGGATATTATTCAGCAACAAAGTGAAGCAGAAACCAACAAGAAGTGCCAAGCCACCAGAAAAAGAGCATAGAGGAACAGCCAGATTGACTATATGGCATATTCAAACTGCACAGGCACACAGCATGAGCAGCAAGAGTATTTTTGTTCATTCTGTGTAGTGACAGCATAGGCTCGTACGCTCTGTAGCAAGGCTAGATGAGCAAGGGTGCTCCATGCTATAGCTCCACAATAATGGCTGAGGACGGATGCCTTCCCTGCTGCAAGTGTTTTACGCCTGTGCAGCTTGAATATGTTGTATAATCAACTGCTCCTCTTCATAATCCCTAACAATGGATGTAAGTTGGTCTGATGCACTCCACCCTCAACTCATTTAGTGCCTAATAATTTCTGTATGATTTCAACACATTTTAAACTGTGCAGCTTGTTTGTTTTGATATGTGCGTCATGGTCAAAACTGCCAATTATGTCACAAGTCAAACCTTGGTAAGGCAATGAGTTGTATTCCCTCAGTGGAGACATGAAGAGTGTGAGAAGCAGCTGCAAGAATGGCCCTTACCAAAATTCCACCCATAGTTCCTGCACTGGAAACAGCCTTAGGTGGTCTTGGTGGTCTTTGGTATGACTCAGTCGGGCGTGAACCTGCAGTGGTGGGGACAGATGCCTTACCTCACTAAACCCAGTCTGGTCTAGAGGAGCGCTTGTTATTTTGTTTGCTAGCTTCTTATTTTAATAACAGAATTGAGAAGAAGCTAACCATTAATGGCACTTGATCCACAGTTGGGAGTTTGAAGCCATAGTGGAGGAATGCCACTTGGCTGTATCACCAGGTTGGTCCGCATTCCTCACATACTTAGCAGATCAGACATTTTCCTCCAATTAAAACTCATGATGCTACATTCTGGATAACCCTCGGCTGATAAATACAGTATATAGTTTCAAAATACACTCGGGTTGTTAGCTGTCATTATGCCCACAAGAGAGCATAATGACAGCTAGCATTACCACTACCGGGGGGGGGGGGGGGGGGGGGGGGGGCTGAAAAGTTCATAGTGGTCAAATTTGACCAAATGTGGTTTATTTTTCAACATAGTCTCCCCTTCAGTCCACACACTTCTTCCATCAGTGTTGCAGCGCTTGGATCCCTGCGGTTGAAAAATAAACCACACTTGGTCAAATTTGGCCACTATGAACTTTTCAGCCCCCCCTCATACATCTGTCATTAATAGGGAATTTAAAACACTTGTTATGAGCCAAAATGTAAATGAGCTTGGGTGTTAGCATTTGCAAACTGCTTCACTGTCAGACAAAAACATTGAAGTGGCTGAAGAGGAAGAGGAACAGAAAGGGGAACTCTGCTCGTCAAAATTTTGTGGTGGACCAGTGTGAAGTGGCATGTGGGAAAAAAAATCAACAGAAGAAAATAGGTTGCTGCTTCTTGTTTACATTAGTAATCACATTTTTAAACCAAAAGTCCAGCTGGATTGTTAAATAGATCATTAAATGAGAAATTGTGTCTTTGTAGGTTGTAACTTTCTGAAATGCATCCACTGGTCATGTAATTTGCAAAAAATATCAAAACTTTAATTCCTCTTAAAAAAACAAAACCACAGAGCCTTTCTATTGTTTCCAAAAGAGAGAAGGTAGCACACACCAAACTTAACAGCTTGACTGCTTTTCAACTTCCAACAGTTTATTTTGGCCATTGTCAAGAAAAGCTGCTAACATTTCAGCCTCCTGGCCTTCATCAGAGCCTTATATTAGTTTTTGTGTCCGATGAACCATTGCGACTTCACCGGATTTGCCACGGGACGTCATAACATGGTGAACCCAGCCCAGTGTTGTCCCTCATACCCACCCGCTGCTCGATTACTGGCCAGCCGAGCTATATGTCATGTAGCTAACAGTGCTACAAAGAAGTTTATCAACTGTCACCCTTATAGACATCCCTGTTTCCACCTGGTTCACTAGTCTACAGTCAATAATATATCTCACGTCATTCTGGCTTGTTTTTGTTAATATTTTCACTGTGATGCGACATCGATCTGTTAGCGTTAACTTGGCTAGGCTCTTGATGTTTGCGTCAGTGGGGAGGAAGTGACAGACAGGCCACCTTGCGTTAGCTTATCTGTTTATCCAGCTGGTTTTGATTGCTATTGTCTATAAAATCGATTCCCCCCCCCACACACACACACACTGGAATCCATGTTTCATTCTTAGATGTTATTTTATCTTAGTTAAAGTTTTATTTTCTCTGAGTCGGTTTAGCCACTCATTCATGAATGTCTCTGTGCTTAATGTACTCCAAGGACTGGTCATATCCTATTCACCACTGAAACCACACACCCCTGTCCACCAGAGATGCATTATTTCATTCATTCTTTGAAGTAAACATGAAGATTCAGAAGAATGCCACAGTAATTAAACAATTAAAGAAAATTTGACCAAAATATGTCTCAAACATATTATTAAAGACACACTCTGGTGGATATAAATCCCCTATAAAAACAAATCTACATTGTCTAAAATGGAATCTTATGCCCTTTTTTCTACAAAAAACATTTGTTTTTCAGTTTCATGTCAAAATCTTTTCACCCCCTCCCCCCCAAAAAACCCCCCACAAAAATGTCAGAATTGGTGATTACTAGGCCCAACCACATACTACAAGGTTAATAGTGGCTAGCACTACATTATCAGAATAAATCCTGTGATAAAAAGACTTGCTGGTTGAAGGACATGCCCACTTGTATGCACAGTGGCCTAGGATAATGACTGAAACTGTGGTATAGGGAAAAATATCCCCTTAAATATCTCCTACACTTCCGGCGCCACACGAGAAGGCTGCCTTTTTGCAACAGCGGATTGGAGGGTACCACAGTTGTGGAAAACATCTTGTGTGGTACCTGTACCAAAGACTTCCCACCCCAAAGACCTGAACAGCTACAGACCAGTGGCCCTGACGTCTCACATGATGAAGACCCTGGAGAAACTGCTCCTTGCTCACCTCCGCCCCCTGGTGGGACCAGCGATGGATCCACTCCAGTTCGCCTACCAGCATGGTATCGGGGTGGAGGATGCAGTGATCTTCCTCCTTCACCGTTCTCTGTCCCACCTGGAGAAGCCCAGGAATGCGGTGAGGATCATGTTCTTTGACTTCTTCAGGGCTTTCAACACCATCCAACCGATGATCCTGAAGGACAAGCTGCTGTGCGCAGGGGTGGACCAGCACCTGTCATCATGGATCCTGGACTACCTCACTAACCGGCCACAGTTTGTGAGAACCCGGGACTGTGTGTCCGACACGATCATCGATAGCACGGGGGCCCCCCAAGTAATGGTTTTGGCTCCCTTCCTGTTCACCCTTTATACTGCGGACTTCTCACACAACACAACACACTGCCATCTACAGAAGTTCTCTGATGACTCTGCGATCGTCGGCCTCATCTCCAACGGAGATGAAGCAGAGTACAGAGGGCTTATCCAGGACTTCGTGAACTGGTGCCATCGGAACTGCCTCCAGATCAACGCGAGAAAAACTAAGGAGCTGGTGGTGAACTGCCGCAGGCAAGGACAACCCCTCACAGCACCAGTAAACATACAGGGAACAGACATTGAGATGGTGACATCCTACAAGTACCTGGGTGTTCATCTGAACAATAAACTAGACTGGTCACACAATACCGACGCACTCTACAAGAAGGGACAGCGCAGGCTGTTCCTACTGAGGAGGCTCAGGTCTTTTGGTGTACAAGGGGTGCTGCTGAAGACATTCTACGACACGGTGGTGGCATCAACCGTCACTTTTGGAGTGGTCTGCTGGGGTAGTGGCATTACAGCAGCCAGTAGGAAGAGACTGAACAAACTAATCAAGAAAGCTAGCTCTGTCCTGGGGCAACGCCTTGACCCAGTGGAGGAGATGGGAGAGAGAAGGATGGTGGCTAAACTGTCATCTCTGCTGGAGTCCGAGTCCCACCCTATGCAGGACATACTGAATGCACTGGGGAGCTCATTTAGCAGCAGACTACATCATCCTAGGTGCGCGACCGAGAGGTTTTGCAGGTCCTACCTACCTACGGCTGTCAGACTGTATAACCTAAGCAGGGCTGCTTGCAGAGATAGCAAAAAAACGTGACGACCTAATAGTATTGAATGCAAAAGACACATCAGACTTACACAAATGGTCCCCTCCAGTATACAACTAGAACAATATCAGTCGCTACGGAGGGTGACAATATGTATGGGTACATATTCATACTATGTAGGATAACTAAGTAGACGGTTATGCTGTTTATTCCATCTAGCTACAATGCGCCGCACTGTGTATATATATTTATATATTTATGTGTACATATGTACATGTATATTCACTGCTCTTATTTTCTTATCTTCTAAATTATTGCTCTGAGTGTTGCTATTCCTGTGCTGTTGCAATCCTGGAATTGCCCCATTGTGGGACTAATAAAAGCTTATCTTATCTTAATGGTAAAACCCATCTTAATTTGGCTCAAGTTTTCAAAGTAGTTTGTTAAAAAATGCTAACTAGCCTAGAGGATAACGTCAGTTAGGCCAGAGGGTCCTTATTGGCTCAACAATGGAGTGGTGGCTTAGAGGTAGAGCCACCGCCCCACAACCGGGAAGTTGGGGTTCAAGTCCCGGCCGGGCCTGTTACGTATGGCTCTTGTGAGCCATACAATGAGAGCCAAGGGCGGACCGGTGAGTTTGCGATGTTTATTATAATGAGGGAAAAGGAACAAAGGAACAGGGCCTCGTGGGGCCAAAATACAAATGGTAATACAAGGATAACACTTACATATAATGCTGAATGATGAGTGGGTGGCTGGCGCCAGACGAAGGGGTTCCAGCCTTACCCACGCCGGAGAAAAGCGTGGATAATGGTGCGAGGTCACAGCCCCGAATGATCGGAGCTGCTCCCTTTAATACAGGTTGACAGCGCCTCAGCTGATGAGGGGTAATTGGGCTCCAGCCATCTCGTAGAGCTTGACAGCTGGGAGCCCGCTGAGACGCTGTCACAATAAGAGCTGGGCTGAGGAGGAATATGGCCTGAGCGCCGGATAACACGGCGTCTCACCCCATATGACACAGCCCCCCCCTCACGGCCGGACTACGAACGGCAAGTAACACCCAAGCCCCCCCCACCTAGGGTGGGCGGATGGGGCGCAGGGCAGGAGGGAGAGAATCAGAAACAAGGAAAATCAGCAATCAACAATAAATCAATACAGAGTATGAGGGGAAAAAAAAACCCCACACACAATACTCCATAGACCAGAACATGAGGGAGAAAAAAAAAACCATTTAGGCAGAGGATAACTGTGGCAATGCAGCCTGAGGCACAGGAAAAAACCACAATACTCCATAGTCAAGAACAATGTACAGACAAATTCAAAGAAAAACAACCCAGGAGACCATAAAATGAGAGGGAAAACTCCTAAGGGCGAAATCTAACAATTACAGGCAACCCTCAAACAGGAGGGGAGGAGAAAAAGAAAACCACGCTAAACGCGAAGCAGTAACAAGGACTTACGTGGCTGCACCCACCCAAAAACACAAGACAAGTACAGCAAAGAAAATTCAGTTCGGGGGGTCTCCCCGCACCCAGCGTCCGTACCGCCAACAGGGGTGAAGGGAAAAGTTCCGGCGGCCTACCCGAATCCCAGGCCAGAAGACACAGTCTCTCGGGAGGCCGAACCAGATCGCTGAACAGGAAGTCCAGTGGGTCGGGCGGCCGCACTGACGAGCTGAATAGGCACGGCAGGCCCTCTGGTGGCTGACCCGCATCGCTCAACCACCAGGCCTGTAGGGGAGAGAGAGGCAACGGCTTCCCCGTGGAGGAAGACAATAAGGGAGAGCCGGGCCTAAAGTGAGAGGTCCATATGGGCCCTGGTGGAGGAAGCTTTGGGGGAAGATGATGATGAGCCGGTCCAATGTCCGATGGCCGGGGATCTGCAGCTCCCTCACCGGACCTGGACATCGCTGGTGCCAAACTCACGTTGGACCCTGATTGGGTCTCTGTAGAACCCACGTCGGACCCCGACTGGGCTTCTGTAGAACCCACGTCGGACCCCGATTGGGCCTCTGTAGAACCCACGTCGGACCCCGACTGGGCCTCTGTAGAATCCACGTCGGACCCCGATTGGGTCGGCGCCGCACCAGAACCAACCTCCGATCTCGAACCAGGAACCTCTGGCACCGCGGGTGATGGTTGCTTCTCGCCGGCGACCCTGGGAGAAGGCTCAGGAGAGAGAAAAGAGCCGGGATCAGGATCACCGGCAGCGCCAGAACCCGGCGAGACAAGCTCGGATGCAGCGGACGGCTGCACCTGGCTCATCTCCGCCAGAGACAGGCTAAAGTGCTCCAAAATGAGAAGGAGAAAGATAAGGTAGAGCACTTGCCTGATCTCGGGTTCTGACGCCATCCAGGACTGCGAAGATCCAGGTTCAAGCGTCAGGAGGTCGTCCACAGGCAACCACTCAGCTGCGTCGGGCTCCGCAGCTGGCATGATGGTGTGCGCAGCTTGTGAGTCCTCCAGCACCGGTGCCCATGCCGATGGCCCACACGCCGTGGTGGCAGGAGAACCTCGTCCCGCTGGACCGGACCGCTCCCCCGTGGAGACCCGGGGACGCTTCGGCGGCGGCACAGGCTCCACACTGCAGTCCGCTCTCCTCCTCCGCCCACGGCGTAGCTGCGGAACCGGAACCAGGCTCTCCAGAACCGCAGGCCCCCTCCTCATCCCGCGACGTTGGCCTGGCGTCGAGGATCGCTCAGCGGAGGGAGACACAGAGGATGCGGGGTTAATAATTACAGCCACAGCGGGTGGTAGGAGTTCGGGGACCTGCGAACCCCGAACTCCACCCCCAGGAGTCTGACAAAGCAAATCACAATAAGTGAGTGAACTAACTGAGACTTGCCTGTCTCCTGGAGGCTGGATGGTGACTGCTGTGGTGGACGTTGCTCCTCCCTTTCCCCGCTGGACGGTAACGGAGGACCCCCTGGGAGGACGTCGGGGAGCCGCTCGTGATGATTCCGGGATGGAGCTCGCCAGGTCAGGATTCTGGATGCACACAGCAGCCGGGGAACGCGTCGAGGAGGAGGGGGCGACAGCCGAGGTGAGCCGGGCCCGGAGCGCTGACGTAACAGTGGGGGGAGATGGCTCGGGAGACGAGGCTGCAGGATTTCCCCTCTGATGAGGCGCAGGACTGACAGCTGTGTGGGGGAATGAGACCTTGCGGCGGCCCGGAACTGGATCCGGACGGGATTTGTGCTGAGGTGGACTGGCAGTGTGACGACGGCTACTCGCAGGGGGCGAAGCGAAGGAGAGACCCGGAAATCGCCGCTCCTGTGCAGAGACAGAGGCGAGGAGGGCGTCGAACTCGGGGAAATCACGCAGCCCTGGATTCCTGTCCACCAGTCTAACTGCCGCCGCCACATGCTTCATGATTATGGACGGGTGCACAGCGGAGTGAGCAGCAGCCACTTGGTCCCGGACCATGATTGCAGTCAGCTGCAGTTCCTCCGGGGGAATCCCGAGTGACGTCGTGCTGGATGGAGAAAGCCCTCTGGATGGCGCAAACTCCCGGGTCGGAGCGGAGGCAGGAGCGGGATCCCGAAGCGAAGGGTGATGTCTCCTCCTCTTCGGCTTCCTGCCGTGATTTCCCTCCAACCCACGGAGTATTTCTCGCTGTGCGGCAACGGCGTCCCTCCTGGCACAGACCTCAGGGTGGTTGGAGTGGCGAGGGAGTCTGTCCAGGAGATCCTCAGCGTAATCTAGGTGCCTGCATCTATCGTTGGGATCGTCGTACAGGGAGGCGGTGAAGAGTGTCCCGTCGACATACTCCAAGGTGGTCATTAGCTCATCGCCCAGGCGCCGAACGCGGCTCCTGGGAGGCGGCATGCTCTCAGAGCAGACACCCAGACAGGGAAGAACAAGTCCAAAACGGCAAACTCACGGCCGCCGGCAGCTCACTTGGCTGTGACCTACTGTTACGTATGGCTCTCGCGAGCCATACAATGAGAGCCAAGGGCGGACCGGTGAGTTTGCGATGTTTATTATAATGAGGGAAAAGGAACAAAGGAACAGGGCCTCGTGGGGCCAAAACACAAATGGTAATACAAGGATAACACTTACATATAATGCTGAATGATGAGCGAGTGGCTGGCGCCAGACGAAGGGGTTCCAGCCTTACCCACGCCGGAGAAAAGCGTGGATAATGGTGCGAGGTCACAGCCCCGAATGATTAGAGCTGCTCCCTTTAATACAGGTTGACAGTGCCTCAGCTGATGAGGGGTAATTGGGTTCCAGCCATCTCGTAGAGCTTGACAGCTGGGAGCCCGCTGAGACGCTGTCACAATAAGAGCCGGGCTGAGGAGGAATATGGCCTGAGCGCCGGATAACACGGCGTCTCACCCCATATGACAGGGCCATGCCAAAGACCATATAAAAATGGAACTTCCTGCCATCCAGCTTGGTGCTCAGCAAAAATGGAACGGAGGAGGGAGATGTGGGTGGCAGTGGCTCAGGAGGTAGAGCGGGTCGTGCAATAACCAGGAGGGTTGACGGTTCAAATCCCGCTCTCCCCAGACATCCTGCTGTTGTGTCCCTGGGCAAGACACTTTACCCATGTTGGCACCAGTATCCATGATACCGGGCATGGATGTGTATAAATGTTCGGTAGTGGTTGTGGAGGCCATTAGCGTGGATTGGCAGCCATGTTTCCGTCTGTCTGCCCCAGGGCAACTGTGGCTACAGCAGTAGCTTACCACTGCCGTTGTCTGTGGAGTGAATGAATAATGTATCCATTGTAAAGCATCTTTGAGTGTCTATGAAAAGCGCTATATAAATGTGATGCATTATTATTATCACTACCCACGTGTCAGCACCACGGATAGTTACCTCACCAAAACCATTCCGTCTCAACATGCCTTTTTGCGGGGGGGCTTATATGAAACTTTACAGAAAAAAAAAAAACTGCGCTATGAGACATTTGAGCGATTTCACTCTTGATATGTCTTGTAAATCATAAAAAACATGCTACAGACATGTTAACAAGAAAAAAAGCCTCAATTTTTGGTGGAGTGTCACTTTAAGATCTGTGTGAGCTGTGAAAATGGAAATGGTGCAATGACCACTTTAAATGAACAAAAATTGTTATGAACACCTCCTTTAACCCACCACCTCATCCTTCACTGTTCCAGAGAATCTTGATTAAAGTTACTTTAAAAAGCCCAGCTGCCCAGTCTACCTAGATTAATGCACAATTACACTGTGGAGAACAATTTCCTTTGAGGCTTTGCTGAAGCTGCAGGTGCACTATGCTGCTTGTTCTTATTGGATACCAGAAAGCATCTTGTGTACTTTACTGTTCCAAATATAGACGCCATTTTGCAAAGTTACACAGTAACCACCGGTAGTGGTGGCTCAGTTGGTAGAGCATCCGCCCCACACCCGGGAGGCAGGGGTTCAAATCCCAGCTGGGTCATGCCGAAGACCATATAAAAACGGAACTTCCTGCCGTCTGCCTTGGTGCTCAGCAATAATGGAATGGAGGAGGGAGGTTTGTGACGGTGTCTTGCATGGCAGCGACCCCTCTTATTCTCTATATGTGTGGGATTAACACTGTAGATAAGAGAAACATAATTTCATTCGGCTGTATGGATTGAATGACAATAAAGATGACTGAGCATATTTTCAGTGTTTTTATACTTCTTTTTTCGTAGAGTCTGTATATGCCACTGAGTTGCCTTCAATTGTCAAAAATGACATGAGTTTCAAACGTATATGAAACACTGGGGTGTTGTTCCCAGTGGAACTAAAGGCCTCCCCACACCGGTGGAATACTGCATGGCCTGGCGCAGTGTTCACACAGCATGAGGCAGCTCCATGCACTCGACAGGGTTTTTTTCCTTTGTCCTACCACAACATCCCCTGCAGTATCATGTGATCCCACCAGCGACCCCGTAAAAAGCAGGAAGCTTAATTTCCGCTCCTGCCAACAAATTGTTCATCCATCCTCCCCTGTCTTCACAAGCACTCAGACTTAAATTAAAGAAGACACTGAAAGAAACCGATGTTACAAGAGAGTAAACAAGCTGTGCAGCGTGAGGAATTCGGCGGCGTTTTTTTTCTTTTTTGCACTATATAAAAGGGGAATTGTTGATGTCTACTTCTACAATAGATGGGGTTAGAATAAAAGCACTGTCAAAGATGATAGTGTGGTTGACATCAGCAGAAAGCTATGATATCCAGTCTTTCGCTGTCTTATAGTATGTGTCTAGTTGTTGTGAGATACGTTAAGGAAATCTCCCTCACCAGTTACTGATGTGCCTTTTCATCCTGGAGTTGCTGTGTTAAAAGCAGCCACGTCTGTCTCCTGTCTTGGCCTGTAGCATTGATCTGGCACTCATTAGTTCCACTCTTGATGTTATGCAAGGCGAGCGTGCACATGCGTGGGAGCGTGTTTGTTTGCGCTGTTGCTCGTGCGCGCATGCATTCATGCTTCGAATCCAGTAATCCACTTGAATTTGTGGTTAGATCGGCTTGCTAACTGCCAATTTGGTAACAGGGAGCCTCGGCCTTAAATAATCCAGTATTTATTACACAGGAGAAGGAAGCAGTGCTGATTAAGGGCAACAGAAGGCTCTTAATGGGTTAGCATTATGCACAGCAAAATGGCCTTTAGCAACCTGAGCTAAGGGGATTTCAGACTGCTGTGTGAAAGGTCTCAAAGTTTATTATTAATAAGGCTAATGGGACTAACTAGAGGGCTGTTTTCTCATCTGTATCATTAGTTCCTCTTACACAGCACTGTGGAGAACGGAAAATAGGACTTTTCTGCTCTTCATTTTATATTTATTTTTGTCTTGCAGCCCACGAGTCAAAACAAGATATTTAATGTTGTTTTGCCGCCTGCCTGTCTTTTCTTCACCCACTCCTTGATCACACGCTGCTGTATCTCAACCATACACATATACAAATGTGCACCCACACACGGCTCCTATGAGAAACACACATACACATGCGATCATGGAGGGTAAAATCAGGCCAGCCGCCCTCCTGAATTCTTATTAAAGTGAGATTATTGAAATGGCAGTCCTTGCTTTTGGATGTCAATCATTGCACATTATGCCAGTGGTTATAAAAGCCCTTATTTTCCAACTGGCTCGAGGTCCAATTACTCCTGCAGTTTGCTGTGCACACAGCGGTGAAATTCAGGCTCTCGGAGCAATCTGGTCAACAGCATGTTGTGCTGTCAGTCAGAATTTAATATAAGATGTCAATTAGGACATGCAGAAGTTTGACAGGTATCTTAGACTGATAAGGCTGCTGCTTTTGGCTTCTCCTGCTCCTGACACGGTATTTGTCTACTTACCTTTTTCTATGTTTTATAACCAATACAAAACCCCTCACTGGCCCCAAATACAACCAGAAAATACTATGCAAAAATTTGATCACCCTGCGTATTTTGTAATAGAAAAGACATAAACAGTTTCTGTAGGAAATGGGAAGAATAACAATCTTCTGTCACTCCCAGTGAGAATCTTAGCATCTTCAACTGTGCCACCTCCAGCTACGCCTCCTGTCTATTCATCAGTGCCACTGTCTCCAAACCATACACTTCAGCAGGTCTCACTACTGTCTTGTAAATGTTCCCTTTCTCAAATCGCCCCTGACACTCGTCTCCACCCACTCCACCCTGTCGGCACTCCCCTCCACACACACACACACATATTCTGTCTTGCTTCTACTGACTTTCATTCCTCTTCTCTCCAGTGCATACCTCCACCTCTCCAGGTTCTCTCCCACCTGCTCCCTACTCTCACTACAGATCACAGTGTTATCTGGGAACATCATAGTCCACAGAGACTCCTGCCTGACTTCGTCTATCAGGCTGTCCATCGCCATAGCAAACAAGGGGCTCAGAGCCGATCCCTGATGTCATCTCATCCCCATTCCTATCCCAAAATTACAATATTATCAGCAAATGATACAAAGTTACCGCCATAAATTTGTAAAATAAATAAATAAAAAACAAACACAGTTGTAAAAATGTGAAAGGTTGGGGACCCTACACACTTTAATTACACACACCAATTTCAAAAAAGACCTCAAAATATGCTGTTTGTCAAGAGGTACCCAAATTTTTGCATAGAACTGTATTTGTCAGTGTATTTTGTACAGTGGCAGCGGCCTGTTAGAACGGCTATTTGATTAAAGACTTTGTGGGTGCAAGGTGGAAGATTAGTTTGCAAAATTGTAGTGATTAAAAATTGGACAAAAATGAGAAAACCTGTATTAATCATAGTCGATTTAACATTTATTTTGTCCTTTATAAACTCAAAACTGGCCCATAAAACTCTTGTGGATCCTATGGATACCTAAAGTCTGCCCTTATACGCCTCTTGTCTGTGTAATAGCTCTTAGTCTGTCAGCTACATGTCCATCAATAAGTCAGCATTACAACTCTCTGCTGGTCGCTCTCTGCTGATATATTTATAGGGATTTCCTGAGGCTTTTTTCCCCCCGTGTGTTTCCTTTTGATGCTGAGTGCCGTCAGGCTCTGCCGAAGTGTTACCACTTGACATCTGGCTACGCCTAATGCTCTGTGTGAGTTATCTGTTATGACTGTGGACTGTCTCATGACATTTGTCAGCATTTACTGTTGTAGGTGAACAAAGACTTCTCTCCTTTTCCTGGCCATGAGTCAGTGTTGACAAGGTCGTAGAAAGTTCATTTTGTGTTTGCTGGGAGCACGACCAGGACCCCGGCAGACATGTATAGGCTGTGGCAGGCTGTCTTTGTGTAGGATGGACTGATGCAGACATTTCTCTGTGCATGTCGAAGGACAACTTCAGGAGAAGTTGAATTTTTTAGTTGCCACTCTCTGTCTCTGGCGTTTCGTCATCTTGCATACCCCCTGCTTTTTGTTTTCTGCTGGTGTGCAGTATGTGGCATTAATTAACCGCTCACTCCCTCCGACTTCAGTACGGTTCTCTGAAGAAAGGACCACCGCTGACTCAGTTTGTGAAAACAAGCCCAAAACAATCGGTTTTCAAAGAAGCAGTATAACAGTAAATGATAAGCAAGTAGAGACTAAATCCTGAAATTCCAAACTAATTTAGATCACTATTTTAAACACAGTCTTTCCTCTGTTTTGTCCATTTTGTTCTAAATGCCCTGACTTCTTTGTCTCCTTGTGTTGGAATTCTTGTTCTGCGGGTTTTTGGATTCGATTACCAGTTGGCAAAATCAATTTCCACCATCTACTGATCTGGAGTGAGGAATGTGTGCGTGACCAGCCGACAAGACACCAAAGTGCACTGTGCAGTGTTGCCAGGTTTCACGAGAGAAACAAGCAGCCAGCTCTATGGAAACAAGCCCCCAAAAAGCCCAACAGGCAACCTACCACATTGTGTAAAAGAGAGGCTGCTTGATAACATATATCGATATATAGATTTATTTTTGTTTGCAGTGACTTGACTGTAAACACAGTCAGCATTGAATAACAGAATTTTATAAAAGCTAATTAAAGAAAAATACATATGCGTTCTGCATAAGCAACAGCAAATTTATAGTAAACACAGTCAACATAAAAACTTTGAATAAATTAAATTTTTAAACTCTGATCAAAAGAAAAGACCTGCATACAGTTAAGTGATGTGGGATGATGTGCGATGTTGTCCGCTAGTCCTTTAAACAAAAACTAAATATTACACAACAGCCAACAACTTTAATTATGTGGAAAATTATCTTTCAAATTGTCAAACATCATATGTGTAACTTGTGGCAAAATTTGAACGGGCTCAAAAGATAATTTTGCTCTTGCCGTTCATTTCAATGCAGATTTTTTTTTCAATTTAAGGTCCCATATGCACTGATCTGTATAAAAAACCTGAACAGCTCACACCCCATTAGTGAGTACAAAGCCAAGTGGAGTCGGGTGGGCCGCTGATCTCTACAGGAAAACTGGATGGATCATTGGCCGCCAGAAGTGAAGCCCCTGGCCAGCCGCTTTCATCTCAGTAACTTCCCCAGTAATTAACAGATTCTGAACTTCTTGGTATGGAGACACAGCTTATAATCTTGCACAACCGAGCTGGGAGAGCTGTCACACAGACAGCAAAGTGAGCCCAAATAAGCAACTACACGTTAAAAAACAAGCCCAAAAACCCGCAACTAGCGACTGACGAGATTTGCAAGTGACTTTAGAAAGACGCAAACCCAAAGTTGCTTATAATAAGCGGACTTGGCAACTATGCCACTGTGTGACACAAGGCGTGACGTCATTTCTGAGGCCAGTGCATCAAATGTAGCCAGGCCATTACCCAGCAGCAAAATACCTGTCTTAATAAAAGCAGTGAAATCCTAGACAAGAAGAATAAACTATTAAATCATTTTACCAATGAAACTGCATAGTTTCAAATTCCTTCTTCCTAAATCAAAGATAAAAATGTTGCACTGACAGAACACTTATGGCCAATAATGGATACATATAAAGAGTACAATAGGTAAATAAATACATTTAATACAGGAAAAAAATCATCCATCCATCCTCTACCACTTATCTGGGGACTGTGTCGCGGGGGCAGCAGTCCAACCCTCCTGTGGTGAGGTGGTGAGCCCACTGGAGGGCAGACCCATGTGGCTCATTTGGGTACACTGGGTCTTTGATGTAACGTTTTTCATGGAGATTTTCTGGACCGCTCTTGGTCTGAACCTTCACCCAGGACCAGCTGGTCTTGGGAGACCCTACCATGGGCAAGGGACAAGCTCCTGCGATCATTAGGGTACGCCAGCTCCTCTGCCATGATAAGGTGGCGATCCATGGAGGGGAGGAAAAAATCTTGTTGGTCATTTTTTAGAAAGTTGAACATTTTCTTTTTATTTCTTTTCTGTTAGAAAATACAAACAAGGTCAAAGAAAGCTTAAAAGACACTTAGGCAACTCAGATCTAAAAATTAAAAGCTGAAGCAGGTGGGAGCATTTAAGAGGAAAAATGAGCCACCGTGTGCTGTGGGGGGAAAAACAGCCCCTTACTGCTCATATTTACAAGTGATCTTTTGAGAAAGAGCAGTGAGGAAAGTGAAAGTTAAAAAGTGATTAGCTGATAGATGCTACAACATTAAAGGTAACAATGTTATGTATGAGAATTGGACTTTGGAGTTTGCCGTAGCACCACCGGGGTGGGGGAGTAGGTGACGTCAGGCGGGCTACGGTGGGGATTATAAACTGGAATAAGAGCTAAATAAAGTTAAGTTGTATGTTCCTCAAGAAGCTCTCCGTCCTGTATTATTTCCGACTTATCAAACATTAACTGTAAAATTATGTCTTCATGGGTTTTCACCTTTTAAAAGCCTTCCGGGATTCATGTGTATATGTTACAACATTAAAACACTTCACACACAAAAAAACAATACATGCCGTCTTTATTTAGTTACTCTCTTAAAGAAACAATAGATTGCACTTCCAGGGTTTTCTGACATCATAAACCAACAAGCCTGACCTTCAGTTCTCTGAGTTACTGTAATACAAAACAAAAACCATTAAATCACATGAAAGAGGGCGTGTCCAAAAGCTTATGGGCAAGATTTGTGTGAAATAAAACTATATTCACCAGATTTATTTGACAGTTGTAAAAATTTATAACTTTTTACCCCGGCTTACCCTACTTTGTGAATATCTATCTCACTGTATTTCTGAGTCAAAATAAAGGATGATGTTTAAGTGAATGAATGCAAAAATATAACAGCCACCAGTCATCTTACTGGTAGTAAAACTCTGAAGAAAGATAACCGTCTTCTACCCGTCCCAGCAATAATGGAATCTCTTAAGCTTTGTACCTGGTAATCAACTAAGTTTCTCGCTCGGCACTTGTAGGCAGAGGTCACTTTCAACCTGTCCCTGACTGCACCAGGTTCCCCGCTAAGTCTCATTATCCTTTTATCTCAACATTTATCTGACAAGAGAGCAGTGAGGGACCATCCAGGCCATCTTTAAAGATTAATAAAAAAGCAGTAAAAGGAGAAAGAAAGATGCTTTAAAAAGACAGCGGCTTCAGACTAGCAATTCTGTTTAATGTCTGCATGTGATAGGGTTGACAGAATTATTAATCAGGAACTAAAGAAAATTCAGACCTTTGCTCTCAGCTGCCTCACTTAGTCTTTAGTTACCACCAT
The DNA here is from genome assembly GCA_020510985.1 of Pholidichthys leucotaenia. Lineage (NCBI taxonomy): Eukaryota > Metazoa > Chordata > Actinopteri > Cichliformes > Pholidichthyidae > Pholidichthys > Pholidichthys leucotaenia. The sequence goes on along the minus strand of CM035837.1, from coordinate 255,074,383 downwards.
TACACAGCAACTGAAGGTCGGGAGGTCTGCCACTAATTGGTTCTACAGGGGTTTGAATAACAATGAGAGGAGCCCAATTATAAAATCACTATGAGACGCCACAGAGGAGTAAGACAGAATGTGTGTGTGAGAACAGAGAGAAGGAGCGTAAAAGAGGGAAGGGAAGTGACGAGGGACCTGCTGGACCAGCGATGGGAAAGAGAGACCGTGCAGAAGAAAGACAGAAGTGAAGTTGTTTCATCACTTTTGCCTTCCTTTTCCTCCACAGCACGCTATTAATAAAATTTATAAATCAGCGGAGGCATAAATTTTAATAGCAGGCCGTGGAAAAACAGTCAAGGTCTCTGAAGATAGCTCCACCTCATTTGAAATTCCATTTGCATAAAAGATTCACATAACACAGGCCGATTTGAAGGGACTCTTTTCTTTTTTATCGTATATTCATTTATTAGTAATAGAAGCCTTTTTACACGACACGATCTGACACGAGCACTTTGGAATATAAATCAGTGTCTTTTTAGAACAAGCGTCTCCTTTTTTTGTCACTCCATGTGTGATGGGAGCATGTGCGTGTTTCCGTCTGTACATACATGCACACACACACACACACGTCTAATGGCAAAAGCATGAAGTCTGGTCTGTGTGCATTAGTGCAGGTGCCCTAATGCGGCCACGCTGAGTCGTGTTTTGTGTGATGAAAACATCAGCAGACAGGTTGAGTGGCCACCCGGTGGCTCTATTCGTCTGAGAAGCAAAAGGGACAAGGCTGTCAGAATTAAAGCTTTTGCTCCATCAGGTGGAACGACATCCCCACCCTTCCACTGGCGTGCATGCACATCACTTTGGATAAACTGATGTGAGGGCAGGTTATTGGGCCTATAAGCTCTAAGTCAGCTGGTGCTCTTTATGCTGTGGTACCTAAGTTGACCTTTATTATGCCTTGATGAAATCGAGGCATACAGTAATCTGTTAGTGCGTCTGTTTGTGGCTGTGTGTATCTGTTCGTCTGTCTGTCCTCCTCTCCGTTTCAGCTCGCCCAGTCAAAATTAAGTGGAACTAAAGGCTTGTATCATTGTATCAGCATATTTTCTCGACTTTTAATTTGCCAGAATTTCAAAATAGTTTGTTTTGGAAATAAACACAAATTTTAACTCACCATTTCTGTCAATGCAACGTCATGTTCCTGGGCCACGGTTTAGAGCCATGCCCAGTTTTGTCTGCCCAGTGAACATCTTGTATTTATTTATTTTTTTTCTTAGTTCAGTATGATGTTTTGAAGCTTTGTTATTTCTGTCTATTCTCTCTGTCCTGTTCCTGCCGTGACCTGTTTTCATGGTTTGGGTCTGCTGCTGAGGTAAGTTGGTGTGCTCCGTCTGGGTGCCTTTTCTCCTCTGTTTTTCCCAGATGTCGAGCCCAACTTTCCTCCAGCATTTGAGTTTTCCATTTCATTTGGCTGTTTGTATATATTTTCCCTAGTTGCTCCCCAGTTAGCCTGTTGGAGCTGCTTTTGGGTTATTCTGATTTTTCTACACGCTCACCAGTCTGTTTGGGAGCATCATTGTGTTGTTGTTTAATTAATAAATGTGCAAAAACTTACAGCGTGCTTGTGGCGTCCTATTTCTCACCCATTTAACACGGGCAATCATGACACGCCACAGCGAAAAAAGTTGTGAAAAAAATTGTAATAACTATCCCGGGCCAGTGGAGGACAGAGTGCCACTTTTTTACAGCCTCCCATGCTACCATGCCACAGGCACCGAGGCACAGCACCTTCGTGCTTTCATATTTTTAAAGTTTCTGCAGGGGTGGATAGAGTAGCTAGAAATAGTATTTAAGTAAAAGTAGCATTACCCTATAGACCTAATTTCTCCAGTACAAAAGTTCCAAATGTTTTGAAACTCGGTACCAGGGTTTGATATCCACTGATAATGTGCATATTGCAATTTGGCTTCGATCAGATGATTTTTGCAGGAGTTGTAGCCTCCGATTATGATGTCCTATTTCACCTAATATAGTAACTGTCTTGTGAAATCAACTCCTCCTACAGTTTTGTTCCAAATGCTTTGAAACTTGGCAAGCTTGGTACCAGGGTTTGATATACACTGATGATGTGCATGGAAAACTTGAAAACCACTCTCCTTCAGTTAGATATTGGAATCTTCAAAGAAAACGGACGCGCACTTCACTTCAGAGTGCTCTTGTTTTTGGTGTAGATTTACAACTTTTTCATGCAAATTCAAAAATGTACATTGGCATCTTTTTCCTCATACATTTGTGGTTTATTGTCCTAAATTAGTTTTTTAAAAATTATAAATTTGTAATATTTTTATAATAAATTTGCTTTTTTTTAATAGAGGGTATGCACTGGAACTGAATTCTTGGCAGTTACTATAGTAACACAACACTGAGCGGCAAAAATGATTGACAGCTTCAGTTTGTATGCAGCAAAAGTAACAATCACACAATATTTAGTCACCGCAGTACACAGAGTTTCTTTTTTAACTTTTGATGTAAATACTACACTGTTTACTTGACTGCAGTGATGTGTGGGTAAAAAAAGGAGCACACATACTGTAAACGAAAAACTGGTTCTGACTGGTTCTATTTTTGTCAGTTAATACAAGATGGAATAATAAGATTATTGCTCTGCAATGCAAGCAGGCACTCTGTGCACTGCTGTGACTGAATACTGTGTGTATTTTTTGTTTTACTGCATTTCTAACTGCTGCCACTCATTTTTGCCACTCAGTGTTTTGTAACTGCTATTTCTGTTCTGTGACATCATGCACATACCGTCTATGCATTTGCACATTTTTGTTTTTTGGTCATTTTCAACTGTTTATTCATAAATTTGCAACTTTTTGAAAATGTGTGACTTTACGCTTCCTAATTTTCAGCTGCGGGGGCATCAGTCCAGGCAAAGTAGCCCTGACTTCCGCCCAGTTCACATAGCACCATGATCCCTCCCGACGGCAGTGAGCCCACTGGAGGGCAGACCCATGTGTCTTCTTTGGGTACACTGGGCCCTTGATGTAACGTTTTTCATGGAGATCTACTGGACCACTAGTCTGGCCCTTCACCCAGGACCAGTTTTCTTTGGGAAACCCACCAGTGGCAAGTTGCTCCTGAGAACATAGCTCCTGGGATCATTCGGGCACTCAAACCCCTCCACCACAATAATAATACTTTGGGGGGAAAAAAAAAAAACTCTCAAAAGGGGCACTTTAGTGGGCAAAGGGGCAGTCTTGATGTTAATCTGTGCATGTGCCTGTATAACATATCCTGGGGAAAGTGTATCAGTTTAACGTGTCTGAACACACAACACAGTGACTTCAGCAGTTCTTTGCTGTCATGAATCAAAATATCATTAGGTGTCATAAATAGATAATCAAACACCTCCTCACAATGCTGATTAATCAATTCAGACATCTACTTGTTGCACCTGAGCCACCTTCACATTTATAAAGCTGCCAAATATAAAGTGACTGCTCCCTCGTTGTCAGCTCTCCATTTGTTTTGCATCCTAATTAAGCAATTAATGTGTGCCATTCTGATTGTTTGCGGTTTGCCTTAGTGGCACCATAATAGCGCCGTGTTTGTCTGTTTGCTGGCGGAAATGATCATGCTGAATAATGCATGGCACATCACAGCTACAGACAGTGTTGCCATTTGAATTATGAACACATCGGGGTGAGACGTTAACTCACTCTGACTAGCCTGAGGTGAGAAGAGAGAAGAAAGGCAGAAAAATAAGCGTCTCATCCCGAGCTTCTGCTGCTTCACCTTTATTGGATGTGAAGGATGAGAGGAACAGTGGACATCGAGGATACTTTCATGAGTCTTGTTAAAACCCTGTGAAACCTTTAGGTTGGCAGCGGCGCCCGAGGATCATGTTGCTGTCACTTCGCCTCATTTAGCCCTTAAATGTGTCAGATTTGAGGCTGAACTGGATATTTTCTCTTCGGACAAAAGTGCGCAGCTGTACATGCATGGGAGTGCAAATGATTAACATTAAACATCTGATATTTTCCCCTCTTTTTCTGAACATTTTCTTTCTACGCACTTGTTCGAGTCTGTTTTAACAGAAAACGCGCCATTAGCATTAAGCTATTCAATAACGTCAGTAAATTGGTTATTTGTGTGCTACACAAATGTGAATAAAAACAGGTTAATCATTTTGTAAATTTTACCAAATATTATATTCATAAAAATACTGACAAAACATTTTAAGAAATTGCAATATCAAATCATGAAACTGTCTCTCAACCTTTGATGTTATATATTTCTTTAAGAAATGAAACAAAAAAACAAAGAAACATACTTGTAGTTTATATTATAGTGAGCGAGCAGCCTGGGTGTTTGTGTAGAAGTCTGGCCCTGTTGTACAGGGTGACATTAAACAAAACAAAACTAATGCAATTTCTCACCATCTGGACAATGGGTTCGTTTTTACATGCTGCTGTATGTGTAGTATTGTGTTCACCACAAAGCTAGCAGGGTAAAACTTTGGCAGTTAGCAGAATGCTACCAAGAAATTAGTGATGACAAGCCAGCCTGGTAATTTGTTTCAACAATTAACTTGCTAAATACAATAGCTGAATTTCTAGGGGTGGGGATTGCGAGGGACCTCATGAAACGATACCCATCGCGTTACTTGGGTCACAATGCAGTTCTATCATAATACTACAATTCCTTAAGTATTGCAGTACTATATTTTTTTTGTATTTTGTATAATTTATTAATCCCCAGAGGGAAATTTAGGATGTAACCCCTAATTCTACATCATTCCACATCATCATTGTGTTCCCAAAGTACAGCTGTCAAGATCTGCTTCTTATAAGTTTTCTTTTCAACTCTCCACGTTGCTTTTGTGTCAGTGGCTGCAGGCTGTCAGTCCTTCATGGGAATGGTCTGCTGTTGTGGGGTCCTTTCTGCTGTGCTCGGGGATTTCTCAGCTTTGGGCTTCACTTCTCGGTTCCGTTTCGGGATCACTGTGGTAGTAGGATGGGGTCACATGTCCGGACTCCAACAGTCTTATGTTCTGGGGGCTTTGTTGTTACCTGGTGAACACAGATATCTGTACACGGGGAGGATGGTGGACTGTGTTGTCTTCGTGGCTCGCTGATTTTGGAGGTGATTTGTTGTGCAGGGGGAGTCCAGAGTTGATTGATTTTTACTGGGCATTATTTTGCTTAACTGTCACTGCTGTCGGCTCATTAAGTATTTTTAGCTTAGCCATCATTCACTAAGCTGGATGGTTCGGAGAGGAGGGTGCTGGCCCCTGTATTCCGAGTGTTTTTTTTTATCTTTATTTTTTTGTGCGGCCCTACTTGTGGGTTGAGTGTGTCATGTCAAGGTCTTTCATTCTGTCTTTCGTTATAAAATCCAAAAAAGGCCTGACATTTGCCTTCTTGCCTTCTGATTGTTGCTCTGAGTGTTGCTATCCCTATGCTGTTGCAATCCTGGAATTTCCCCATTGTGGGACTAATAAAGGCTTATCTTATCTTATCTTATTTGAGGTAACTTTTCAACACATCCAACTCCTTCCTAACTTGTACACCTGGCTGCAAATCTCGCCAGACAAACTATGACTTTATCTGACAATACGTGCTTACTTTGTGCCATCTAGTGGACCAAGAACTCAATCGGTTGATTAATATCCAAGATTTTGCGATATTTATATAAAGATATATCATTTAAAAAAGATTGGTACATGCATTTAGGGATCGGTGCATCATCTTGAGTGCCAAGTGTCATGATACTACACCAAATCTATCTTTTGCCCCACCCCTATGAATGTCCAACGTGGTTCACTTTCAAACAGGGAAAAATTCAAGTGGACCAAAATGTGTCATGTCAAATCACACAAGAATCATGTGAGGAGGTTCTCTCCTCTTATTGGTCAGCTGCTTTAAGAAGAAAAGTAAACAGAGTAAGTAGTTTTTCCATACCGTAGTTACAGGGAAATCTGTGACCCATCAGAATGTGTGACTCCATATGGTGATATTGTACCTTGTCTGCATGTGTGTGGTCAAAAAATCAGAGCAGAAGTGTCTATATTATGTGGACAGAGCTCCCAAAAATTGTTATTTTAATGTTTGTATTATTTATTAAGCAGAAGAAGTAATAAGGTGGCAGATTGTGAGGGAACAACACTAAGCTGCTGTTTTTTTTTCAGCATTTTACACTTTATTGTCCTCCTCACAGAGCTTTTTAAAGTTGTTTGCAGCTTGAGAAGCTGATTTCTGAATTCCTCTCCATTTGCTAATGAGCCCTTTTCTGTATTTTTTGTGTATTGGATTGAAGAGTGTTTACGTGATCATCCAACCAGTCTGCAGCGCCTCACAACTCCAGATTTGTGTGCGATTCATCCTGCCCCGTGTTTTAGTTGTTTGAAAGAAAGAAATTAAAATCTGCTCATAATGGTCTGGAATCATGTGTTTTCTAGCTTTTGGACCAGTTTTAAAGCCTTTACATACTTCGCAGGAACAGAGAATTTTTTTTCTTTTTCTTGAGGTGGCAAGAACAAGAACAAAGTTCTTTCTGGCCAGGACATGTCATATTTCACAAGAAACTCAAGTGCAGAACTCCTGGGAAATTCACATTTCTGACCAGTCACACAATTGTTCTTGGACACCACGCAAGAAAAAAGTTCTGCCGATGATGTGTCAAGAACAAGCTGCAAGAACTCCCTGCATGTCATTTTGTTCTTGCAGCCCAGGGGGAGAGAACAAATTTCTCTGTTCTTGCGGAGTATGTATAGGCTTTTAGTTTGGTATGCTTTCTCACCTGGAGGACTACACCAGAGTTCGCCAGATGATTTGGATTGAGACCACCACTTTAATGTGGTCTTGATGCGGTTGTTCTGGTGCGCACCTGAATGTGATTACATTGTTCTCACCAGACAAAAGGAACCACATGGAGAAAACAAACTTGAGTTTGACTGAAATGACTTAAAGCCTGCAGGTGTGAAAGCACCCTTAATGTGTTTCACTGTTATGCAGTACTTCTTCTTTTAGATTTGATTGGCGGTTGGCAACCAGCTTACAGGTGCATTACCGCCATGTACTTCACTCTATATCATCACCCTATGCTCATGTTCACCTGACTCGATCAGCCTCTATATATGGAGATGCAGTAATAAAGCACTAGACAGTCTTGACTTACATGTTTGACACACCTACCTCCCTAGCAACGATGACTAATGTACAGGCATTCATGAGAGACAGCACTGCCAACAGTAAGACATGAATGTGACTCTTTCTTTCCTTCTTTTCACTGATAAGACTGCTGTAGTAGTTGCTTCCACAATTTCAGTACACGTACAGGTCTGCTCAACTCACAACAGGTATCCTCTTCCTGGTTTGAGCTGATGTTTGCACCATTCCTGCAAGAAAATCAGTGAGAATATATATCAAATAGTCTCTCTCTCTCTCTCACTGTATATATATATATATATATATATATATATACACTGTATATATATATATATATATATATATATATATATATATATATATATAGTGTACCATAGATACTGTAATAAGCAAAGTTTAAAGAAAAGAATCCAGTGTAAATACTGATTTTGTCATTATGTTTCAAAAGATTAATTTAAAACACATTCAAAATTTTAGTGTTTCCTCTAGGTTTACAGCTTTGGATGGGGGGTGGGGGTGACAGCGTGAAGGTTGACAACGTCAGACTCATGGTGTTCTGGCACTATATAGAAAAATAAATATAGAAAAAATACAGAATATCTAATGACTGAAAAGGAATGGGACATCCAATACTAGGGACTGTTTGGGAACCCTTGTTTATTTGTTTGTCAGGTTACTTATTTGTATGATCTTTTATGACTTATATTCATAATAGTGTATCTTGCACTTTGGGGAATGGATCCTAGCATTTTTAGCATTTTTCCTTATGAGTACCTGGCCAAGTGTCCTCACAAGGAAAAATATCCTCACAAAAAAAGGTGGTTTGTCAAGAGGTGGTCCACAAAAGAGTAGAAAGACACACATATTGGTTTTCTTGTTTTATGGGGACCAATTTTCTGATCATCACTTGTGGGGACTACCCTTTCTGCAGAGATTCCTTGCATTTAGATAGAGAGAAGATTAACGTAACACTCTGGGGAGGGGGTGGGGGGTGAGAGGGCCACTGGGGGGGATGCTCCCCCAGTATAATGGTAGGGGAAACACTGAAAATGGCACATGTATGGCGCATGTTTAGGGCGCATATATTGTATCCATATTTCCCACATATACCTATCAGGCATGACTGTGCATATTTTGGAGGCTTCACGTCTTAATGGACAAAGAGGACCTGACCCTGCAGAGACCTACGGGAGGTGTGAAGTTGGTCTGGCAGGAGATGGGAAGTTGGAGAGAATGTCCCAGCAGGAGCCCCGGAGGCTAGAAGGATAAGAGACAATGGGGACGCCAAGGAGTCTCGGGGGCTGTATGTTTGCTAAAGGACTATAGGTTGGGGGGGTGTGACTTGGGGAGAGTATAAGAACTGTGAAGGACGATTGTTCTGTCTCTTTTCGAGATTCTGTGATTGATAGAGGATGTAACCCTTCAATAAACCTATCCTGAGAAATAAACTCAGTCTCGTCTGTGAAAGGCATCCTCTACACTGGTGACCTACGACAAATTATGGCCGGTGGCGACGATCTTCCCACACCGGACTCTTCAGGAGCCAACCGGGTTAACGCAGCTACCACACTACAGCTGCCCGATTTCTGGCAACATAACCCGCGCTCCTGGTTTACCACTGTGGAGGCGCAGTTCCACCTTCGGGGAATTTCAGCGGACGCAACGAGGTTCTACCATGTCGTCGCGAAGCTGGACAGCCTCACAGTGCAGCGGGTGGAGAGCCTGACCAACCACCCGCCCCAGGACGACAAGTATGGTGCACTGAAAGCCGCCCTCATTCGTGCCTTCACCCCCTCGCAGGGAGAGCGAGCAGAGAAGCTTCTGGCGCTAACAGAAGGCGAAGCAGACAGGCCGGCAGATCTGATGGCGAGGATGATGAACCTGAGAGGCGAAGACGACGACAATTTTCTTCGCCCACCTCTTCTTCAGAACACTACCGCCAGCAGTGAGAGTCACCCTGGCCAGCTCACAGCTGCTCAACAACCGTGACTACCACGGGCTGGGCCAGGAAGCACAGCGGCTCGTCGACGCCCATAGACGACATGCAGCCACGACGGCGGCAACGGAGCTGAACGCATCCCCGCGAGACGAGGGGAGACCAGAGGCCGCAGCACCAGACCCACTGACGTCAGCAGTGGCAGAGACCAGGAGAAGCGGAGTGGACGGCACCCTCTGCTTTTACCATCAACGTTTCGCCGAGAGGGCGCGCAGATGCATCCCACCGTGCCGATACAAGCGCCAGGGAAACGCCAAGACCGAGAGTCGGTAGCAGCTGCTGCTCTCGGCGCGAAGAACAAGCTGCTTTTCGTGACGGACGCGAATTCAGGGAAGGATTTCCTGGTGGACACAGGCTCCCAGCTGAGTTTCGTCAAGCCTTCCTACGCGGACCTGCTGGCGCCTTCCAGCGGACCCCTGGTGCTAGCGGCAAACAGCTCGACGATCAAAACCTATGGGGAGAAGACGCTCCTCCTATCCTTCCACGGTCGCACCTTCGAGTGGACTTTCGTCGTAGCTGCAGTTAGCAATAACATGCTAGGTGCTGATTTTTTGTGCTCAAATGGTTTATTAGTTGATCTTACTAATAGACGTATGGTAAATGCACTGTCTTTCCACTCTATCTCCTGTACAGCTCGGGTGGCCCCGCCTTCTGCACATCCCAATGTCACAGCTGCGGGTGGTAAGTTTCATGCACTACTCAATCAGTTCCCAGCACTCACGGTCCCAACATTTTCAGCGTCAGTAGCCAAACACGGGGTCGAGCACTTCATAACTACCTCTGCCCCCCCTGTTTTTGCAAAAGCTCGGCGCTTGGACCCAGCTAAACTGGCCATCGTGCATGAGGAATTCGCCAACTTGGAAAAACTGGGCATCATTAGGCGCTCTAACAGCCCTTGGTCTTCACCGCTGCACATGGTTCCTAAGGCCGACGGCTCGTGGCGGCCTTGCGGTGATTTCCGCAGGTTAAATAATGCTTCAGCACACGACCGCTACCCGATTCCGCACATCCAGGATTTTTCAGCACATTTGGCGGGGGCGCGCATCTTTTCCAAAATAGATTTGGTGCGCGGTTATCACCAAGTCCCAGTCCGCGCTCAAGACATACCCAAAACGGCAGTAATAACCCCCTTTGGGCTTTTCAAATTTTTGCGCATGCCTTTTGGCCTTAAGGGCGCCGCACAGACGTTCCAACGTATGATGGATGCGGTGTTGCGCGGCCTCCCTTTCGTGTTCGTCTATTTGGATGATATTTTAGTAGCCAGTACATCCGAAGACGAAGACGAACGCCACCTCACAGCGTTTTTACAGAGGCTGACAGAGCATGGGTTAATAATTAACCCAGCGAAATGCCAGTTCGGGGTAGCGCAGATCGATTTTTTGGGCCACCGCGTTTCTCCAGAAGGAGCGATCCCGCTGCCCGATAAAGTACGCGCGATAACGGAGTTCCCCCAACCGCAGACAGTTAAAGCATTGCAAGAATTTTTGGGGATGGTCAATTTTTATAACCGTTTCCTCCCCAGCGCGGCACAGCTCATGCACCCACTGTACGCGGCACTAAAGAAGCAAAAACCTGCAAATAAGGTCGAGTGGTCCCCGGAACGGGAGCGCGCTTTCTCCTCGGTCAAGTCGGCCCTGGCGAACGCTGTGTTATTGGCACACCCTGTGCCAACAGCTTGCATGGCGCTAACCACGGACGCTTCCGACGTAGCAGTTGAGGCAGTTGTCGAGCAACTGGTAGCAGGGAGCTGGCAACCGCTTGCGTTTTTCAGCAAAACATTGCGCGATAATGAGCGGAAATACAGCGCGTTCGATAGGGAACTTTTAGCCCTGCATTTGGCCATCCGCCACTTCCAGTTCTGGCTGGAAGGGCGCCGTTTCACCGCGTTTGTAGACCACAAACCATTAACATTTGCAATGGCCAAGATTTCAGAGCCTTGGTCGGGCCGACAGCAGAGACAGCTGGCCGCGATTTCGGAGTTTACCACCGACATTCAACACGTGGCGGGTAAACACAATGTAGTGGCAGATTGTCTCTCACGCGCAGTTGCAATGCCAGGCCCCCAGGGGGCAGACACGGTGGCCGTGGATGCGGGCCAGGCTTGCGGCGCGGAAGCGCTCGCAGCCCCGGTCTGCGTGGGCTTAGATTATGCAGCCATGGCCGCTGAGCAGGTTAGCGATGCGGATGTGCGCGCGCTCCAGTCTGGGCCAACAGGGCTAAGGCTGGAGCACAGGGTGCAGCAGATAGGTGTGCCCCCTCTAATCTGTGATGTCTCCACGGGGCGCCCCCGCCCCGTGGTCCCAGCTGCATGGCGCCATTGCGTTTTTGATTTAATCCATTCGCTGGCACATCCGGGGGTTCGCGCATCGATCAAAATGGTGGGAGAAAAATTCGTTTGGCCGGGGCTGCGTAAACAGGTCAAAGAATGGGCCGCAGCCTGCGCAGCATGTCAAAGAGCAAAGATACACAAGCACACGCGGGCCCCCTTAGAACCTTTTCACATCCCGGCCAAACGCTTCGACCACGTGCATATCGACTTGGTGGGACCCCTCCCGCTGTCGCAGGGGTTCACACACCTTCTAACCATGGTGGGCCGCACCACGCGCTGGCCAGAAGCGGTCCCCCTGGCGTCAACTACAGCAGCAGACGTTGCGAGTGCGTTTTTAACGGCTTGGGTCGTGCGTTTTGGAGTCCCGTCAGACATAACGTCTGACAGGGGTCCCCAATTCGTTTCCGAGCTCTGGTCATCCATGGCACTCAGTCTGGGGGTGAAAATTCACCGCACTACCGCTTATAACCCCCAGGCCAACGGTTTGTGCGAACACTTTCACCGGTCATTGAAAGCAGCCCTCAGAGCGGGTCTCACGGACACAAATTGGGTTGATAAACTTCCATGGGTTTTATTAGGGTTGCGTTCAGCACCTAAGGAAGATTTGCAAGCCTCTCCGGCTGAGCTAGTTTTTGCCCAACCCCTCCGGTTACTGGGCGAATTCCTTCCAGAGAACCCCGCACCAAATCGCCCACCCACTCAGCTGCTGCAGAGCGACACAGAATCAAACACCCTCCCCGGCCCAGTTCATCACAGTTTCCCACGCATTTTTGTGCCTAAGACCTTAAAGAACGCAGAATTTGTCTTTGTCAGACACAACGCCCGGAGGCCAGGTTTAAGACCGCCTTATGATGGACCGTTCAGAGTGTTGGAAACTGGGGAAAAACATTTTTTGCTCGATTTGGGTGACAGGAGGGAATTAGTCTGCATTAACAGACTCAAACCAGCTTTTGTTTTGGCTGATGAACAAGTGCAGTTAGCCAGGGCCCCCCGTCGCGGCAGGCCACCGGGGAGACACTGTTCTAAGCCTTCACAAGGATGTACTAACGACTCTAATCCACAGATGCAAGAAACGGCTACAGTCAGATCGAAACCTGCTTACAGCAGATATGGCAGGAGGTTGAAGCCCAAGCAGTTGGAAGTGTGATATGTTGTGCCATTTTCTGTTCTGTGTGATATGAGATGATTCTATGCATATTGGGGTGTACTTTGTCCTTATTTAGACGTTTGTGGGGGGGTTATATGGTGCATGTTAGGGCGCATATATTGTATCCATATTTCCCACATATACCTAGCAGGCATGACGGTGCATATTTTGGAGGCTTCACGTCTTATTGGACAAAGAGGACCTGACCCTGCAGAGACCTACGGGAGGTGTGAAGTTGGTCTGGCAGGAGATGGGAAGTTGGAGAGAATGTCCCAGCAGGAGCCCCGGAGGCTAGAAGGATAAGAGACAATGGGGACGCCAAGGAGTCTCGGGGGCTGTATGTTTGCTAAAGGACTATAGGTTGGGGGTGTGTGACTTGGGGAGAGTATAAGAACTGTGAAGGACGATTGTTCTGTCTCTTTTCGAGATTCTGTGATTGATAGAGGATGTAACCCTTCAATAAACCTATCCTGAGAAATAAACTCAGTCTCGTCTGTGAAAGGCATCCTCTACACATGCAGATTAAATTAGGTTATGATCAACATGATAATACCAATAACATGATACTGGGATTGTATGAATTTTTACTTGAATAAAATGTAAAACCCAGTGTTAACCTTAACATATCTTCCTATTTAAGGTTCATTCTCATGTGTCTGTTCCCTCTGACATATCCAATAGAATGGAGGAGCATTTGCATGTTCACACAATAATTTATACCGTACCCTATGGCAGGACATCAAAATCTTTAACTCACATGTTCTCAGATCCTCTTTGATAAAGTTTATGGGGATAAGATGGTGTTTGATCAGTGTGAAATGTGTATGCTTTGTAGTGCAGGAAGTCTTAGAGAGACACTGGGGTGTGCTTCAGGGGCAGATTGGGTTAAATCGCGGCGTACAACAGTCTGTCACCTTGAAGAGAGTGTGCAGTTCAAATCTGCAGGGAGCAGATCTGTCGAGAAAAGCCTGGGCATCTTTCTCCTGGGAGACAGATGGGGGAGACCAGAGAGGATGTGGGTGAGAGAGACAAATAAAAATGGGGAGAGAGAGACAGAGACTAAAGCTCGGGGTGGGGGTGGGTAAAGGAATAATACATGTTTCTGTGTGTGTGTGTGCGCCTTTGCCAAAATCCAATACAGCCTCTGACAACTTATTAGCACATTAAAGTAAAAAAGATATGGGTGTAACAAAACCAAAACAAAATCTTACTGAAGCTGCTGCAGCTTTTAAGGACATTTTGGCCTTTTTCTACAATGACGCACAACCTAAGCTATGCAAATCAGTCTCACTGCTTGCCGAGCTTGAAAAAAGCAACTCTATTATTATTAACAGCAAAAGAAAAAGTGTGACTGGGGGTTATTTTACCTCTCCCAGCGGGAATTCTGCAAATTAACAAAAAGAAAATTGAAGGCAGCATTTGCCGCCTCTGTTATTTCTGTATTTTCCATCTCCTTCCCCACATGAGAATGCTACATCCTCCAAATTAATTAGCTCTGAATATGTCTTAATGATATTTATACGTTTTAGTGTAATTGTCTAATTGTGCTTTACCAAAGAAACTTATACAGTGTGTTTTTGAAGAAGAGCTCTTTGCATCTGAAAACGGGGAGAGAATTTCTTAGCTAAATAAGGATTTTTTTTGATGTTCAGCACATCATTAAGTCCGCTCCCATTGTGATTGTGCCTAAGCAGCCTCCTCTCTCCTCCTCACTGCTGTTTCTCTGGGGATAGATTCTACATCAGGCTGTTGGTCAATTAGTCAGTGTGTGTAATTCAGAGCCTGAGAAACGACCAGAGGGACATGGAGATTATGTAGTTTCAGTTCTGTGTATGTATTTGTTTGAGTGAGGGTGGTAGTGGCAGGAAATCATGTAAGGAAAAAAGGGAACAGGATTAACTGATGTTTGGCCTTGAGGTAATACATCTGGATTTTTGAAAATACAGGTGCGAGAGAAACATAAAATAATGTAACATAATGACCAAAACCATCCATAATGCTTATGTCAGACAATAGTCCTGTACATTTATTATGACGACTCAAATACTTTATTTAAAGATACTCTACAGAACTTTTGGAGCTCCATCTTTAGTGACCTAAAAGTGGTGGTTTAGTGAACTACACTCCCATTTACTGAATTTCTGAGGAGGGTTGGTCAGGTTCTCCACCAAAGCCACTGACCATGTGATGTGTATAAATCGATAGAATGGGGCTGCAGTTCAGATCAGTGTGATATTAATTGTCAAACTGAGTGAAGAAAACAAAAAGAGCCACTGAGGTGGGGGTGGGTTGCAAACAGTGACGTGCAGTGAAATTCATGGCTGGTGAGGCACTGATGCTTTCAGAGTCAGATTTACAAATTATATGAACCCAGTAGATTAAATTTAAATTCAACATGCAGTTGAAAGCTTTCATGGTTTTATAATCTGCTAATCTTCCATTTTTAAAATCAGCTATAATAAATAATTTTATCAAAATAAGTGTAAGGTATTTTATTGAATTACCTCTTAATGGAATACACTGAAAAAGCAGTAATAAAAATCCATATTTTCATTTTACAACTCTCCTTAAGTACAGACAATGTGCAAAGACCCTTGGTTACACAAGTGTAATGTATTAAGTTATTTTACAAACCAGTTGGTTTTTTTGGGGGGGGGATTAAACTTTTATATCATTATACTTTATTTTGACCAAAGAAGAACATAAATTAGTGGCTCAGAGAGTTGCATCTGTGTGTGTGTGTGTGTGTGTGTGTGTGTGTTGCAGCTCCACAATTTACACTCATTTATTACAAATTTAAGTATTTACATCAACGATGTACGCATGGTCTTACCTTTAATTGTAAATTAAATTACCCTTTTATTGTCATTCAACTGTACAACCAATCATGTACAGTAGAAAGAGATTGTGTTTTTCCTATCTACAGTGTTAATCACACACACCCCAGTTGTAGAATCAGAGGGCTGCTGCCATGCAAGGCGCCGCCACAGATTTCCCTCCTCCATTCCATTATTGCTGAGCACCAAGCTGGATGGCAGGAAGTTCCACTTTTATATGGTCTTCGGCATGACCCGGCCGGGATTTGAACCCCTGCCTCCCGGGTGTGGGGCGGATGCTCTACCAACTAAGCCACCACTCCAGTTTATGAAACCCATCTGCCTATTCCTCTGGGCAAAAATTTCACTTTGCTGTAAAAGTCCTCCTTGTTGTCTTTTAGTTTTAAAAGTCTCTCCATCTCAGTTGAGATTACTGCCAGTTTTGAATGAAAGTCCAATTTTGACAGTTTTGTAAGTTTAGCTATAAAATCTTCCTGTCAGGAACCGAGCTGACCTGGTTTCTCCCCGGCTCGGTCCTGGCCTCTCTGTGGGTACGTGCCACATTGTATGTATGTTAGTATGTATTTCTGTGTGCTCTGCCGTACCCATAGCCACTGCTTTCTGGCCGGCAGCGGTGAGGCAGCCTCTTGGGCTCACGCTAGAGTGAGCGCTGTCTAACTGTCTGCCGGTCTGACCACGCCCCCTCTCTATTACTGCCAGCTGTTCCCACTCCCGTGTGCCATCTCCCTGCTCCTCACCCAGGTGTGCTCAATTTGTGGAGCCAGCAATGCATGTACTTAAGGAGCCTTTTCCCAGTCATGCATTGCTGGGTCATTGTGCTTCATGCGGTCGTCATTCGCCGTTTGAGGCCAAGGTCATCTAAGGATTGTAAGTCTCAGAGCTGTATTTGGGACTCACTCGGACAGCTCCAGTTTTGTGAGTATAACTGTGCGGGTATTCCCGGTGACCTCACTCTAGTCTGTTGAGCGTCCTGGAGGACTCTTTAGTTTCTGAGCCTTTGCCAATCGTAGACACTGTAACTGTTTGCCTGTGTTCTGTGTCTAATAAATGTGTGTGGTGTAACCTGCACTTAAATCCTCATCCTTTTGCCCCTCCTCCGTGCACTGTGGAAAAGCGCACGAGGAGTTCATGACAGAATGACCCAGCCAGAATAAAGCAATTTAGCGGGTACACCCACACATCCTTTTCCCCTTCCTTCTTTTGTATTATTTTTTGGGACTGAGCTGTGTTGGAGTTGGCCATGGATCCGGCGCCCTGCAGCTATTCTTTGAGCTTGGGATGGGAATGTTCCAGAACATTAATGGACATCGACAGGCTCATCACATTGGCCAGCGTGTATTCTACCCCGGAGGACATTCTCTGGTACGTAGGTCTGGCGGTGCCCTCAGCTCGCTCAGCATGCCAAGGAAATAAGATAAGATAAGATAAGATAAGATAAGCCTTTATTAGTCCCACAATGGGGAAATTCCAGGATCGCAACAGCACAGGGATAGCAACACTCAGAGCAATAATTTAGAAGATAAGAAAATAAGAGCAGTGAATATACATATAGATCCCCTAGGAAGATCAAGCTCGCATCGAAGGTCAAGCGCTCCCGGGGCTCCATTCCACCTGCCTCCCGCCAGAGCGAGATGCCCGCTCCCATCCCGGCTCCTCCGGCTCCAACACCCAGCTCTTGACGTCGTCCTAGGAGGCACCGGGAGAAGCCCTTCTCGTCCGCAGCGATTACTGTCATCCCAGCTGCCATGAGGTCTGCTGAACTCACCCCGGCCATGCCCACCTCCGTTGTCATGGAGACAGCTCCTCCACCAGTCTGCAGAGGAGCCCCCGTCACCGCTGACATGGAGAGGGATGACGGTCTGCCGCCTGCAGCTGCTAATACCAATGACCGGGATGATAGGCAAGTATTTTTTCTTTCTACTCCGTCTACTAGTATTGAATCTTGCCTGTCTCCCGAGGGAGAGGCCCAGTTTAAGCAGTCCGCTGGGTCCTCTCCTCTAGCTGCAAAAATTAATTAATTTCTCCCCCTCTCCGTGTCTCCTCTAATTCTTCCTGAGGGCCTGTTGGCCCAAGGTCAGGGCCATCAGACCGTGGAGGAGCCAGTGGCTTCGGATGATTCCTTCCCGGAGCCAGCATGGAGAGGTTCCCCTGTAGCCACACCGGATGAATTCCCAGCATTGGAGCCGCTGCAGGGGGAAACTAGGACTGTTGTGACCATCTCGTCTGCTGTGCTGTGGAGGAAGTTGCAGTGGAGTGGGAGCCGGAGATGGATCTCCTCGAGGCAGGACCAAGGTTGTTAACATCAAGTTTGATGGAGTCCTGGACGGTGGTGGAGCTCCAGTTCAGGCAAGTTTTCTCTCTCGTTTTTCTTATGTCAGTATTGGAGAGATCTTGCCTGGCTCTGGGTGAGGAGAGTTGGGTGCAGCGCGCAGCTGCATCTGAGCTCCCCTCGCTGGGCTCCGCCTCTGCCGGCGACCCTAACCCCCCTTTTTCTCCTGCTATCTCCGAGCATTTGTCTAGGGTCGACGGAGAGGGAGTGCTGTCACCGGAGGTTGTCGTGGGTCCGGTCCTGCCGAAGGAGGATGTCGCTGCTCCAGCCCCTCCTGCCAGGATCATCAGGGCTCCTCCCATTGATCGTCTCCTCAGTCTGGTACTCCTGCAGGTTGGCCCGCTCACCGTGGGTGCAGCTTTGGCCCAATTGGGATCCACCACGGGTGCTTCAGAGCCTCAGCCGGAGGTCACCGCGGGTGCTGCAAGGCTCCCGCTGGAGTCCATCATGGGTGCAGCGGAGCTGGCCCGGTTGGGGTCCACCGCGGGTGCAGCTGGGTCCCAAGCCGGGATCACCGAGGTCGCTGCAGATTGCCATGAGGACGCCATGGTCCCCTTCTCCTCCCGGTCCTATGCCATGGGGGTTCCCTCCCTTCGGTCCGGTCACCCACCAGCGAGCTTCCCGGTAGGCAGGCTGCCTCCTGCCTCATCCCGCCGGCCCTGGTGGATAAATAATGCTGGCCGGCCGCCGGAAGGATTGACTCTACGGGTCTGGTTGCCCATATTTTCCGGCAGACCGCCGGATTCCGTCCACCGGACCTTCAGCTGGGCCTGGGACTCTGGGTGGCCTCCAGAGCCCCAACGCCTGTGGACTTGGGGGGGGGGGTAATTGTGGTTCCTGGGTGGGGTGTTGTGTTCCCACCTTTCCTGTTCCCCCTACCTGTGTGTGAATGTGTGTGTGAATGGGTGGATAGCAGGATCTGTAAAGTGCTTTGGTCATCAAGAGATGAGAATAAAAGTGCTATATAAGTGAATGCCATTTACCATTTACCATTTCACCTCCCACCCGGGTTTCTGTTGTTTGTTCCTGTTGGGGCGGGGGGGGGGGGTTTCTTTGGGTGTCTGGGAATCCACCCTTTAAAGGGGGGGCTCTGTCAGGAACCGAGCCGGCTTGGTTTCCCCCGGCTCGGTCCTGGCCTGTCTGTGGGTACGTGCCACGTTGTATGTATGTTAGTATGTATTTCTGTGTGCTCTGCCGTACCCATAGCCACTGCTTTCTGGCCGGCAGCGGTGAGGCAGCCTCTTGGGCTCATGCTAGAGTGAGCGCTGTCTAACTGTCTGCTGGTCTGACCACGCCCCCTCTCTATTACTGCCAGCTGTTCCCACTCCCGTGTGCCATCTCCCTGCTCCTCACCCAGGTGTGCTCAATTTGTGGAGCCAGCAATGCATGTACTTAAGGAGCCTTTTCCCAGTCATGCATTGCTGGGTCATTGTGCTTCATGCGGTCGTCATTCGCCGTTTGAGGCCAAGGTCATCTAAGGATTGTAAGTCTCAGAGCTGTATTTGGGACTCACTCGGACAGCTCCAGTTTTGTGAGTATAACTGTGCGGGTATTCCCGGTGACCTCACTCTAGTCTGTTGAGCGTCCTGGAGGACTCTTTAGTTTCTGAGCCTTTGCCAATCGTAGACACTGTAACTGTTTGCCTGTGTTCTGTGTCTAATAAATGTGTGTGGTGTAACCTGCACTTAAATCCTCATCCTTTTTCCTAGTTCATGACACTTCTATTTTTCAGTCTGTATAATATAGAAGCACAAATGGAGTCCTTGGTACACTTGACTGATTTTATCTTAAGCTAAGTTGACTCTTTAGCCTCGGTGTAGAAGAACAACTTGTAAACTCCTTTGCCTAGGTGCTCAAGCACGCCCCCCCTCGTGTAGGCAGTGGTCCTGCGCAGCCTCTGACCGTGATTTTTAACTAAAGTTTTGTCAGATTAAGAAGACTAAATAGGCTTTACACACATGTTAAGTACATTACATAGACTATGGAAAAGAAGGACACACAATAAAAGTTCCTGCAAACATTATCATTTACAACATACACAGAGCTGTGACCAGGAACGTGCATCTTGCATGAGCTCTAACTGGGCTGTGAAGGATTGCGTAATCCTTGTGAGGTAGCATTTGTTGCCTGCTTCTCTCCCTTGTATTTGAGCAGGAAATGCACAGATTTGGCAATTTTAATTATATAAATATTGTTGAAATGATTGGAATCATTCAGAAATTACATTGAGACATACAAGACAGATTAGTGGACAAATATTAATATATTTATAATTCCTTATTTTTTAAATTTTTTTCATGATAAGAAGTGAGGCTCTGCCTCACCTGAATGCACGTCACTGGTTGCAAAGTGGCTGACACTGACATCAGAAACTGTAGGAAAGTAGAGCTATAATGAAGCTATAATAAGATTTTTATTTATTTTTTTTAATTTTGTATACTTTATTAATCCCAGAGGGAAATTCAGGGCATCCACCTGGATGGATGAGGCAGCCACGGTACGAGTCTCTAATTAACCTAACTTGCATGTTTTTGGCCTGTGGGAGGAAACTGCAGTAAACCCACACAGACACGAGGAGAACATGCAAACTCCACACAGAAGGGTCACCGATGGTCAGGAAGTGGAATCGAACCCACGATGGTCAGGGGTGGAATCGAACCCACGATGGTCAGGGGTGGAATCGATCCTGTGACTTTCTTACTGTGCTGCCACTCTGCTAACCACTGCTCCACTGAGCTGCCCCAACAATAGGATGTTAAAAAAGATGTTGAGCTGAGCCATTAGCCTTTAAAGGTCCACATTGGACAGAATAGTGTTTTTATGGCAACGCTGGATTGCCATAGACATTTCAAGATTCATGATTCAAAGATTCAAAGATTTTATTTGTCAATACTACTGTCCATACAGGACATACAGGAGAGTCCTCCTTATTCCTGAGGGCGCTGCTGGAGAAACGATTATGGGTGCAACTTCCAGTTTTGGCTGAAGTAGCGTTAAATCAGTCAGCAAGAGTGGAGTAGTGGGGCATTTAAAATAGCATTTTTAAAAGTGTTTTAAATTAATTTTAATGTATAGCTCACATACCAGCACTTGTAGTTTTTGTATTTTTTAATTTTTTTTTGGTAGTTTTGGTACTTGTTGCTGTTCGTGGTGTGAGGCTCCTAAACCTCAGCTAAATCTGTGCTGGCTTCAACAGCAATGCATAGATCATGCACTGAAAACTAAAAAGGACTGTTTGTCATGATCAGGCGAGCGTGCCTCCCCCCTCCCTTCCCACTTCTGTTTGCTCGGCTTCGGAGCCCATCAGCGCACCTGCGTGATTACACACCTGCTGCCTCCTGATTCACCAGCTTATTTAAGGGCCAGAGTGTGAAGAGCTCTCCGCTGGATCGTTTGGTTTGTGCCGCCTCACAACGGTTGTTGTTGCTGTGTAAAAAATTAATTATTCAGAGTTATCTCACCTTCTCTTCTCCTCCACTCAGGTTTGCTGCTGCCTCCAGTGGTGCGTCTCCGGAGCTGTGTTTGTACGCTCGCCTGAGTCATCTCTCCTTCCAGACAACGGCTTCTCCATCCCAGTTCTTCAACCCTTCCTCCTCCTGTCCTGCAGCCTCCAGACCCCTTCACCTTTCCTACGCTTGAGTTCACTGCCAGGCTCTCTGCCAGTGTTGTAAGACCCATTACCTCAGTTGTCATTCTCCCATGTGCCGTTCCCATCACTAATCATTCCTCTCCTCTCTTTCATCCTAGGCTGCATGTGGCTCCAGTGTGCAACTGTTTTCCTGTATATAGTGTGATGTCTTGGTTGCGGGTTTCAGTAATTGTGGTGTCTGCCTTTATTCCTTAAAGTAGTGTGTTGTGCATAGAGTTTTGGGTTTTTTCATTAAAGTGGTGTAACCCAGCTTACTGTTCCCAGCTTGCTGTTGTCTGTCTGCGTCTACTGCTGATTATCGAAAAGAAATTATGGAATTGATAAGCTGGGCTTTGAACGCAATTGACACTATTTTTTCAACAAGGAACAGTGCTCCGGGGGAAGCTGTTTGCCCCGCAGGGACGGCTCCAGCGGGCTATTTACGGGTGACAAGTGTTTGGAGGATCTTGTGCCTGAGTAATCTCTCTATCGAAGATATTGAAGATTTGTATATCTTCGTAATAATGGTGACTGGGATCGTTCTGATTGGAACTGGGATTGTCCTGGTGTACCGCAAATTGCTGAAGATGGATACAACCTATCAAAATGCTGGCCACGCGAGGTGCATCCATCAAATTGGAAAAATGGAGGAGACTTTGATAGCGACAAATGGAGAACTGTCTCGGAAGGTGGATTACATCTACGCTTAAGTCTATCCACGACGGACTCAAAGCCCTCGCAATGAAGGATTAAGCACTGAATCTGCAGAAGAAAATAAAGTTCTTTCTCTGTGTTCAGTCTATTTGGCTCAATTTCCCTTACAAAAATCCTCCTGATAATCCCCAGTCTTTGTTTTTCAAAACACTGAGCACACGGCCTCTGGACAGTAGCTGCTTGGGACAATTGCCAAGGACAATTGCTGCAGCCAGACAAAACATCTTCTGCCAAAGTGTCCTTGTGCTCATATTGATACAACATTGCTTCAACACTACATCCACACTGACCCAGAAACTGACAACAAGATAACATTCACTGCTCTCCTTGTGTCCTGTGGACTCTGGTCTTGAATGTGCATCGTGGGCTTTTTTTGTCTTTGTAATCATAATATTGATTACTTATGGTCAATATTCTGAATTCAATGATTTTTTTGCTCCTTCCTATTGTATGATTTCTTATCTGTACCATCCTATTGGCAGGCGCGTCCCCGATGCAGCCGTGTCACTGGAAATGCAGGTTCATTTTCTGTGTCAAGTCAAATTCTCTCGTATGTTATCAGTGATCTGTTAATGTACTTGGCAATAAATCTTTTTCTGATTCTAACTTTTCATGTGTGTCTGAGTGTTCCTCTGAAGTGGTTGCCCAGCATTTAAGCCGCCTCAGAAACATTAAATCATGACAGAACGATCTAGTCAGCATTGAGGCTTAGTGGGCGCTGCCTCAGGAGAACCGTCAGCGCTTTCGCATTTGGAAGCCACGGAACACCAAGTCATGTTTTTGTCTGAGCAGCTTCAAACTATCACTCAACAGTTGACCATGGTCACGGAGCATTTATGTCGGCTTCCTGGTGTGGACGCTCCCCCTTCTGCACTTGCTTCCCCGACAGCTCCCGTTTTCTGCAGGACGATTTCCGTGCCCGCGCCTGCCCTCTGGGGGGGGGGGGGGGGGGGGTAAAGTATTTCTGCTGCACTGTCGGTTGTATTTCCAGCAGGTGGAGGGAAAATATAGGGATGATTCGGCTAAAATCCAATTCATGACCCTATTACTCCACGACCAGGCACTCAAGTGAGCTCAGTCCATCTTGGGTGGCTGGGAGGGGGCCCAATACACTTTTGAACGTTTTTTTCAAGAATTCACCCAGGCATTTGATCACACGGCGAGTGAGGGCAACATCGCCTGCCAGTTGCTGGGGCTGCGGCAGGGAAGTCGGTCAGTAGCCGACTACTCTGTCGCGTTCCGGGTTGCTGCAGCAGACTCTGGGTGGAATGACGCTGCGCTACGTAGTGTCTTCCTCTGGAGTTTGAATGCCAATCTCCGCGATGAGCTGGCTATCCGGGTGAATCCCTCCTCTTTGGATGAATTGATCACACAGGCTGTGGCCTTAGATAGCCGGTTCTGGGAGCACGCTAGGGAGCAGAGGACCGCTTCTTTCTCGCCTGCCCCGCAACCATTTCCCCCGCCCCCTCGCACAGAATCCTTGGTGCTGCCTCTGGAACCGGTACGGGGGCGTGCATGTATTGCGGGGCCACAGATCATGCCATCTCCAAATGCCCATTTCGGCCAAAAGAACCGGCCCATCAGTAACCGTGGGGGTCTGGCGGGAGGTTCTTCTCAAAATCCCCCCAGCTGTTTTACACTTCCAGCTCTGGTCCGGTTACCGGGAGCCGAGTGCAGAACCTCTGCTCTGGTGGATTCCGGGACGGAGCAAAACTTCATTCACCTTGAATTGGTTCAAAAGTTTCAGATTCCCACCAGAAACCTCCCGACACCTGTCAGCGTTTCCGCCTTATCTGGCCGTAGTCTCATGGCGGTGACCCGGCAAACTGAGCCCATTTCAGTCATTTTGTCCGGTAACCATCGTGAGACAATTCAATTTTTTGTGTTGCCACAATCTTCCGCCTCCATGATTTTGGGGTATCCGTGGCTTCGCAAACACAATCCAATAGTTAACTGGGCCCAGGGTTCTGTCTCCTGGAGCTCCTTCTGTTTGTTGTCGTGTCTCCCTTCAGCTGCTTGCTCACCCTGTCTCCCTCTCGTCTCCCCTTCGGCTGAGCCGATGGATCTCAGCCACGTGCCCGAGGTCTACCATCACTTAGGGGAGGTCTTTAGCAGGTTGAGGGCCCTATCTTTGCCACCTCATCGGTCCTATGACTGCGCTATCGACCTCCTTCCAGGTGCACGGCTGCCATCCAGCCGGATCTACAGTTTATCTGGGCCAGAGAGGGAAGCAATGGAGAGCTACATTAAAGACTCCCTTAGCGCCGGCCTTATTCGCCCGTCGTCCACCCCTCTCGACGCAGGGTTCTTTTTTGTAGGCAAGAAAGATGGGACTTTGCGGCCTTGCATTGATTATCGCGAGCTCAATTCCATCACCGTTAAGGATAAATACCCGTTGCCACTCATTAATTTGGCCTTTGAGCTCCTCCAACAGGCACGGGTATATACTAAGCTCAATCTCCAGAATGCATATCATTTGTTACGTATCTGTGAGAGGGATGAATGGAAGACAGTGTTTAAAACTCATTTGGGCCAGTTTGAATACTTGGTCATGCCCTTTGGACTGATCAACGCCCCTGCTGTCTTCCAGCGATTAATCAATGACGTCCTCCTGGACATGGTAAACAATTTCGTTTTTGTGTACTTAGATGACATATTCATTTTCTCTTGCATGCTGGAGGAACATGTGGTCCACATCCGGACTGTCCTGCAGTGGCTGCTCGAGAATCAGCTTTTTGTGAAAGCTGAGAAGTGCGAGTTTTCCACCTGCTCCCACTTCTTTCTTGGAGTTTACTGTGGGTGGAGGCATGTTAAAAGGCCGACCCGGAGAAGATTCAGGTGGTAGTAGGCTGGCCTACTCCCAAAACCAGGAAGGAGCTCCAACGTTTCCTGGGTTTTGCCAATTTCTACCGCTGGTTTATCCGTGATTATAGCAAGATTGCTCTGCCCCTTTCCCAGCTCACTTCAGTCAAGAGCCCATTCAAGTGGTCTGAGGCTGCTGAGCGGGCTTTTGCCACACTCAAAGAAGAATTGACCACCACACCTATTTTGGCGCAGGTAGACTCCCAAGCCCAGTTCGTGGTCGAGGTAGATGATTCTGATTCGGGTTTGGGCGCTGTGCTCTCACAGCGTTCCGGCTCCGACCAGAAGCTCCACCCGTGCGCATTTTTCTCTTGGCTGCTGACCCCAGCCAAGAGAAATTACAGCATAGGCGACCGCAAACTGCTGGCCGTTAAATTGGCGCTGGAGGAGTGGAGGCACTGGTTGGAGGGAGCCAATCAGCCGGTGATGGTCTGGAATGATCACAAAAATTTAGAACATCTCAGATCGGCCAGACGTTTGAATGTCCAGCAGGCTCGGTGGGCCATGTTTTTTCTTAGAATTAATCTCTCCATCACATACTGCCCAGGGTCCCGCAACATTAAACCTGATGTGCTCATACGCCAGTTTTCCTCCGACTCCTCCTCCACTCCTTCTCCTGCAGCCACTGCCTCCCTCCCGGGCACCATCCCGCCCTCCTCCTGCATTTTGGGTGCCCTCACATGGGACATCAAGCAGAGGGTCCGGCAGGCCCAGTCGGTGGAACCTGTCCCCAAGGGAGGCCCACCCAACAGGCTGTACGTGCCCTCCCCCTTACGCAGTGACATCATCCAGTGGGGGCACACAAGTTGTTTTGCCTGTCATCCCGGCATCACCCGTACTACTGAACTCATTCAGCGTGTGTTTTGGTGGCCTTCTGTTAGGAAGGATGTGAAAAAATATATGAAGTCCTGCAACACATGTGTCACCAATAAATTGGACTCTTCTCCACCTGCTGGTCTCTTCCATCCACCCCCCATCCCTTCCTGTCCCTGGTCTCATATCGCCATTGACTTTGTCTCGGGCCTCCCTCCTTCTCAATGTAACACTGTCATTTTCACCATTACTGATCGCTTTTCGAAGGCTGTTCAATTGGTTACTCTCTTGTGTCCCCTCTGCTGCCGAGACGGCCAGCCTCCTTTCCATCCATGTCATCCGGCTCCACGGCATCCCCACAGACATTGTTTCTGATCGAGGACCACAGTTTACGTCACGGGTCTGGAGATCTGCCGATCCCTGGGTACCTCCGTCAGCCTCACATCTGATTATCATCCCCAGAGCAATGGTCAGCCCGAGTGTGCAAACCAGTCCTTGGAGGCCACCCTGAGGTGTGTAGATTCCTGCAACCTATCTACCTGGAGCTCCCACCTCACCTGGGTGGAGTACGCACTGAGCTCTGCCATCTCCTCTGCCACGGGGCTGACACTGTCATGGGGTACACACCACCATTTCTGCCTATGATGGAGAGGGAGATCGCGATACCTTCTGTGGAGGCCCATGCCCGTCGCTGTCGCCACCTCTGGAGGTCCACTTGGGGGGCTCTTAAGTGATCGTCTGCGCAGAATCGCCTGTATGCCAACCATAGGCCGGCGGCGTTGCCCAAATACTCCGTGGGCCAGAAGGTCTGGTTATCCACCCAGAAGGTACCGGTGAAGGAGGGCTCTCGGAAGCTGTCCCCTCACTTTTTGGGCCCATTCCTGATCTCCCACTTCATCAATGATGTTACCGTCCGGCTGAAGTTGCCCCATCCCTCCACATCCATCCTACTTTCCACGTTTCTCAGATCAAACCTCCGTGAGCCCCTTGTCCCCTCCTCCAGAGTCCCCTCCACCTCCTTGGATCATCAATGAACATACCACCTACACGGTCAAGGAAATTCTGGACGTGCGCCGTCAAGATCGGGGGCTGCAGTATCTGGTACACTCAAAGGGTTATGGTCTGGAGGAGAGATCTTGGATTCCATCATCATACTTCCACGACAAGGGCATGGTTCGAGCGTTCCACCTTGCCCATCCGCAGAAGCCTGGGTGTCCTCTAGGAGGCGTCCCTTGAGGGGGGGGGGCACGGTCATGATCAGGCGAGCATGCCTCCCCACTCCCTTCCTGCTTCTGTTTTCCCGGCTCCGGAGCTCATCAGCGCACCTGCATGATTACACACCTGCTGCCTCCTGATTCACCAGCTTATTTAAGGGCCAGAGTGTGAAGAGCTCTCCGCTGGATCATTTGGTTTGTGCTGCCTCACAATGGTTGTTGTTGTTGTGTAAAAAATTAATTATTCAGAGTTATCTCACCTTCTCTTCTCCTCCACTCAGGTTTGCTGCCGCCTCCAGTGGTGCATCTCTGGAGCTGTGTTTGTATGCTCGCCTGAGTCATCTCTCCTTCCAGACAACGGCTTCTCCATCCCAGTTCTTCAACCGTTCCTTCTCCTGTCCTGCAGCCTCCAGACCCCTTTACCTTTCCTACGCTGGAGTTCACTGCCAGGCTCTCTGCCAGTGTCGTAAGACCCATTACCTC
Organism: Pholidichthys leucotaenia; assembly: GCA_020510985.1. Classification (NCBI taxonomy): domain Eukaryota; kingdom Metazoa; phylum Chordata; class Actinopteri; order Cichliformes; family Pholidichthyidae; genus Pholidichthys; species Pholidichthys leucotaenia. The sequence continues at coordinate 255,046,874 of CM035837.1, read as the reverse complement.
AGTTGTCATTCTCCCGTGTGCCGTTCCCATCACTAATCATTCCTCTCCTCTCTTTCATCCTAGGCTGCATGTGGCTCCAGTGTGCAACTGTTTTACTGCGTACAGTGTGGCGTCTTGGTTGCGGGTTTCATTAATTGTGGTGTGTGCATTTATTCCTTAAAGTAGTGTGTTGTGTACAGGGTTTTCGTTTTTTTCATTAAAGTGGTGTAACTTTTCATGTGCGTCTGAGTGTTCTTCTGAAGTGGTTGCCCAGCATTTAAGCCTCCTCAAAAACATTAAATCATGACACTGTTGGTGTGATCGGCGGTACAAGCAAGAGTAGCAGGTATGTTTTCACTTGTATGAATGTCACAGATCTGACGTTTATATATGTCACCAGATGCAAGGCTGCATGAAGTAAAATAATAAATAAAAAAAATAGTAACAGTTTGCTTCCTAAGGCTTAACAATTTAAGAAAGCTATCAAATAGGTGGGGGTTTTTTTGCATTCGTTCCACTGCATTGGAACGACATGGACTTGATTTTTAGCAGCTTCAGCATACATGAATTTTTAAATTATCACAAAATATAGATCAATAAAATTTTGAACACTTGTCAGAAAAGGTCTGTACGTGTTAAGTCAAATAAGCATTCATGGCATGACAGCAGCATGAGCATTTTAATTTTGGGATAGAACAAACAGCTGCAGCTGTCTGTTTTACCCCGGCATTAAAACACCCAAACACAGTGTTGTGGTTCTTTGTGGCTCTGACTAGATTCTACGTCTGCTCTGAGGTAAAATTTGATTGTGTCCAACATATTTTAACAAAATGCAACAGACTTTATTGCGGTGGAAACATTGCTGTATCTCAGAGCTTTTATTTGTTTACAGCGTTAGTACTTTTGCAGCGGAGCTAACTAACGGAGCTACTGTCTGCCAGGCCACTTTTTAAGGTCATCTTCTCATCCTTCCATAGTCGTGTGAAGTGGTAGGATTATATTACTGTTTTCGAGGTGCAAAAGGCCGTGTTCCCACATTTTTGATGCCGAAGTCATTGTTTTTTAACAAGGAAAAGTGTCCTGTTTCTGTGACAACCCCACTTTCTAAACTCGTACCGTAAGATGCGCCCTTAATTCACGGAAGGCATCATGGGGGCTAGGAATAAGGTGGATTGAAATGGCGTTTCGCTCTCTTCAGTGGTGTGAGCAATAAAAAAAAAGGGATAAGACTGGAAAAACAGCAACACATTTGAAGTATCAAAATGATCATGTCACAAAGAGTTTTAATAAACTCTTAAAAAAGCAAACATTCCCTGGGATTTATGACATCACAAACCAACAAGCCACGCCTTCAGTTCTCTAAGGTAGCCAAACAAACACACCCTGACTGCTTTCTTACTTGTGATAGGGTGACTCAAAAAAAACTTTATCTTGTTCTTTAAAACTACAAATACAGTGGGGTAAAAAAGTATTTAGTCAGCCACCAATTGTGCAAGTTCTCCCACTTAAAAGATGAGAGAGGTCTCCAATTTTCATCATAGGTATACCTCAACTATGAGAGACAAAATAAGAAAAAAAAATCCAGAAAATCACATTGAAGGATTTTTAATGAATTAATTGGAAAATTTCTCGGTAAAAATAAGAATTTGGTCAATAACAAAAGTTCATCTCAATACTTTGTTATATACCCTTTGTTGGCAATGACAGAGGTCAAATGTTTTCTGTAAGTCTTCACAAGGTTTTCACACACTGTTGCTGGTATTTTGGCCCATTCCTCCATGCAGATCTCCTCTAGAGCAGTGATGTTTTGGGGCTGTCGCTGGGCAACACAGACTTTCAACTCCCTCCAAAGATTTTCTATGGGGTTGAGATCTGGAGACTGGCTAGGCCACTCCAGGACCTTGAAATGCTTCTTACGAAGCCACTCCTTCGTTGCCCGGGTGGTGTGTTTGGGATCATTGTCATGCTGAAAGACCCAGCCACGTTTCATCTTCAATGCCCTTGCTGATGGAAGGAGGTTTTCACTCAAAATCTCACGATACATGGCCCCATTCATTCTTTCCTTTACACGGATCAGTCGTCCTGGTCCCTTTGCAGAAAAACAGCCCCAAAGTATGATGTTTCCACCCCCATGCTTCACAGTAGGTATGGTGTTCTTTCTCCTGCAAACACGACAAGTTGAGTTTTTACCAAAAAGTTCAATTTTGGCTTCATCTGACCATATGACATTCTCCCAATCCTCTTCTGGATCATCCAAATGCTCTCTAGCAAACTTCAGACGAGCCTGGACATGTACTGGCTTAAGCAGGGGGACACGTCTGGCACTGCAGGATTTGAGTCCCTGGCGGCGTAGTGTGTTTCTGATGTAGCCTTTGTTACTTTGGTCCCAGCTCTCTGCAGGTCATTCACTAGGTCCCCCCATGTGGTTCTGGGATTTTTGCTCACCGTTTTCGTGATAATTTTGACCCCACAGGGTGAGATCTTGCGTGGAGCCCCAGATCGAGGGAGATTATCAGTGGTCTTGTATGTCTTCCATTTTCTAATAATTGCTCCCACAGTTGATTTCTTCACACCAAGCTGCTTACCTATTGCAGATTCAGTCTTCCCAGCCTGGTGCAGGTCTACAATTTTGTTTCTGGTGTCCTTTGACAGCTCTTTGGTCTTGGCCATAGTGGAGTTTGGAGTCTGACTGTTTGAGGTTGTGGACAGGTGTCTTTTATACTGATAACGAGTTCAAACAGGTGCCATTAATACAGGTAACGAGTGGAGGACAGAGGAGCCTCTTAAAGAAGAAGTTACAGGTCTGTGAGAGCCAGAAATCTTGCTTGTTTGTAGGTGACCAAATACTTATTTTACAGAGGAATTTACCAATTAATTCATTAAAAATCCTTCAATGTGATCTTCTGGATTTTTTTTCTCATTTTGTCTCTCATAGTTGAGGTATACCTATGATGAAAATTGGAGACCTCTCTCATCTTTTAAGTGGGAGAACTTGCACAATTGGTGGCTGACTAAATACTTTTTTGCCCCACTGTATGCAGTATGTCCTTTGAGAATGCCAAAACTTAAAAAAAAAAAAAAAAAAGGAATATTTGGTCTTTAAGGGCTGCCATTGTTAGTGGGCTGTCGTATTCATCCACATACTAAAGTGCTTGTGTGCTGAAGTGGTGGCCTAGTTGATAGAGCATCCACCCCACAACCAGGAGGCTGGGGGTTCAAGTCCTGGCCGGTTCATACCAAAGACCATATAAAAATGGTACTTCCTGCCTTCTAGCTTGGTGCTCAGTGTAATAGAATGGGGGAAGGAAAAGTTGTTTGTGGTGGTGCCTTGCATGGCAGCGACCTCTCTTGATTCTACATGTGATTAACATAGTAGATAGGAAAAACGTAATTTTGTTCTACTGTACATGATTGGCTGTATGGACTGAATGACAACAGAGATGGCTTCTTCTTCTCTGATTACAGTGCCCATCACTGTTGACGTGATGGATGAAGTAGTGCCAGAAAAATTACAGCTGAGGGTTAATACAGCATCTCTCTTCCACCCTGCTTTGATGAACACCTGAAGACCCTTGTGTGATGCGATGCTCGGTGTTGTGCTCCGGCTCTGTCCTGCTCAGGGATTCAGTGAAGCAGGTGAATGCAAGTCGAGAAGAAGCTGGACTTGGTTCAAAGATGGCAGCTCTTTCAATAATGTGCTCTGCATTCGCTCTCAACCAAAGGAAATCCTGCCTTCTCTTGCAGTGCTCACCTGCTCTTTTTATCTGTGCGCCATAGATCAATATTGCAAAGCCTATAGCTGTTACCCTCATCCTCGCTCCTTGTTCTTTTGCTATCTCTGCAACCCATCACCCCAAATACATTCACCTTTTTTTAACTCCCCCTGCTGCCTTCTCTATCCCTCTTCTCTGCTAGTGGATATTGCTTTTCTTCTCTCCATCTCTCTTGTTTTCTCCACCGCTCCATCTCAATCAAGAATGCAGCATGTTTTATGAATTCATCAAAAATGATCATGGACAATCCAGGGAGGCATACAAGGAGGCAACAAGGCGAGACGGTGGCAGTTGGCACAGATGGAGGGAAGAGCGAGAGAGAGAGAGAGAGAAAAGGGGAGCAAAGGGGGGGGGGGGGTGTTGCTGTACTGCTGAATTCTAATGAGTACCAGAGGGAATTTCGTTTTCACGTTTTTTTTTTTTTTTTGCTCCCTTTCCTGTTTTTTTTTTTTTTTCTCTGGGATGCAGCCTTCTCCTACATGCTCCTGTATCACTGCCTCACAAATGAGCTTTAACACAGTGTTGCTTTGGACTGGAAAGAGCGCGCCGCTGAATGGAGCTGTCAGCCACGCACCGAGAAAACAGCGGACCAAAAGTTCTAATTGAACTGCCAATTTGTCATGTTTATCTTTACTGTCTTGCACCAGCCACCAAACCACACATGCAGCACCCCACCACATCCCCTTCCCGGAAACCCGCGCTGATGTAAGCCATGTTTCTTTCCACGACAGATCTGCTGCTCATTAGTGAATTATTCATTCTTTTCATTGGAGCCTAACAGATAGCATCACAGGCGTCCACACTGTGTTTCTATTCTTTGTGCCGGTCTCTCGCTCTCTCTCATCAGCTTTCTGTCCCTTTCTCCACCACTAAACCCTGATGGCCTATATCTCCTCCACCTCTATCTTTGCCTTGTCTCTTTTTCCTCCTGCCTGTCTCTCTTGGGAAGACTTTATTATGCTTTGCTCCGACAGCAAAGTACACAGATAAAAGATAATTGCCTGGCTTGACTCCTTCATTGATATGAAAATAGGATTTAAATTATTCACAGTGGTTTAAAGGTTAGTTGAAGGTTATTATTGGAAGACAGAGGTGGAAAGGATCAGGGTATAAGACAAAAAAAGAGGGAGGGAGGGGGGGAAGAAAACTTCTGTGTTGCAAGCTGTGGCCAGAAGGCGAGGTGCTTTTCTGAAAGGCTAATTTGCAGAGCAGGCAGAGGAGACATCTTGCGAACAACCCACAAAAGCCTCTCAGGGGGATTTGAACATGGTGGTGGAAGTCAGTTATTAGGCAGCAAATTAAGGGTGGCTTCTCAGCAGAAAAACATTGTCAGTTGTAAATAAGGCCGCATCCCATCCTTGCCCACGCTCTAATCCTTTTCATTCGTCTCCTGTCTAGCCTCGCATAGCATTTCGTTTGCCGTGCATAGCCATCGGTGCACATTAGGTAATAAAGGGTGCCATTCTTTGTAGAAAAAGAAAGGTTGAAGTGTTGGGTTTAAATCAGGGCCAATTCTGTTGGGAGACGGGCTTGTTTTGCACTGGACATGACAGGCCCAGGGGGGGCGGGGAAGGCAGTATTACCTGCTCTGTTGTTGGTGCCAGCACCCCCGAGGACACGCTCAGTGATCAGAGGCAGGGTTTGTGGGATAAACAGAAGAAGGGAGAGGTTATGAGGAGTCATTTTTCTGCTCCCATTGTATTACCCCTTCAATGGGCTCTGGGTCTGAAGGGCTTTGTTATGCCTGCAGACAGGATTTCTTACATGGAAAAGCAACCGCTGGGGGTGTTTAAACAGATTTGGCTGACACCATCTTCCAGCTATTAGACTATCCATGTGGGATAATAAGGTTGGAACAATTGTTTTAAGGTGCCCAATATTAATAAAATATAGCCACTGTAATTAGCAAATTTTAATAGACTACACAGTCTTGTGTAGATGGAACTGCCTTGAGGCAATCATACTTAACCTTCAGCCTCAATTTATTTACATTTTAGCTCTACAACAAAACACTGTTCATGTAAATTTTATCGTATTTTTCTCTCATTAAAATTGATTTACCACGTAGTTGAACATTTGCACACCCAGTAGCAGTATAATTTGTTGTTTCTGAACACCAAAGTGCAATAGTCACTGTCCTTTTGTTCTGAGTTTCCCCATCATCCTCATAAATATGTTTTAAACTGCTATACATGCTTCATGGTGTTTACTTACTGCATGCAAACTTGGTAATCTTATAGTGAAATGGTAGTGCTGATTTATTTGAATCATCTATTATCTGTGTCTGAGCAAAACGGTAAAAACTTAGCAGTCGTATATCAGTTACAGGCAGACTGTTAAAGTTGATTTTGACTGTAAACTTGACTTTTTGCAGCTAACAATCGCTTTATTATTGCAGGGTGAACAGTGTGCATTTGGTGTGATAACTACTGTATATATGTACAGAAGAGGAATGAAGGTCAGTAGAAGCAAGACAGAATACATGAGTGTGAATGACAGGGGGGCAGGTGTAACGGTGAAGATGGCAGGAGTAGAAGTAGTGAAGGTAGATGAGTTTAAATACCTGGGGTCAACCATCAAAAGCAATGGAAAATGCACAAGAGAGGTGAAGAAGAGTGCAGGCAGAGTGGAGTGGTTGGAAATGAGTGTCGGGGTGGTTTGTGACAGAAAGATAGCAGCTAGAGTGAAAGGCAAAAATTTACAAGACGGTAGTGAGACCTGCTGTGATGTATGGTTTGGAGACGTGGTGCTGACAAAAAGACAGGAGGCTGAGCTGGAGGTGGCAGAGTTGAAGATGCTAAGATTTTCATTGGGAGTGACTAGGAGGGACAGGATTAGAAATGAGTATATCAGAGGGACAGCTCAGGTTGAGCAGTTTGGAGAAAAAGTAAGAGAGGCAAGGCTGAGATGGTTTGAACATGTGCAGAGGAGGGATAGTGGATATATTGGACAAAGGATGTTGAAGATGGAGCTGCCAGGCAGGAGGAAAAGAGGAAGACCACAGAGAAGATTCATGGATGTAGTGAAGGAGGACATGGTGAGGGTTGGTGTTACAGAGGAAGATGAAGGGATAGGGTGAGATGGAGACAGATGATTCACTGTGGAGACCCCTAAAGGGAGCAGCCGAAAGATGAAGAAGTTTTATATATATATATATATATTTAAATTAGTCAGATAAACTGTCTTTTAAAAGAGGACAACAAAACAAATCCCAACAATTACAACAGAAATGAAAACAATAACAGGGCATAGCAACCAAACAGAAACCATAGTAAAGGCTGCTTTAACATGCACTATAAACATGAGCACTTAAGCTAGTATCTCACAGAGCGTTGAATGCTGACGAACATTGTGATTTGCCAGTTTTTAAGGTTGCATACACTTTTTCTTGTGAAAAAGAAGTTTTGAAGATGTTGAAATTTTATTTGCGACAAGAAAAACTATGAATGTAAAAACTGTTGGCAAACTGTTGCACAACCTTATATGAACCCTGACGAAACCCCAACAATCGACATGTTCATGCATATTCCTCTGCATTTGCAGCTCCATGAGATACTACCCTAAAGTTCTTTATGGTACGGAGAGTAGTGAACACTAGCAAGATTTGCCTGACACTCGCCTGGTATTTTACCTGCAGTTGGCCAAAGGCCCCAACCGTTCCCCAGCAGAGGCAAAAGAGTGGTAAATCTACTAATGGTCAGAAACGCTGTCGCTAACATTTGCTAACAGTCACTAATATTAGCCAACTGTCATTCACAAACACTTTTGCAAATGCCGCTATTTGTCGCTAGATGTCATAAATAACAGAGGCGAACCCTGATTTTCAGGAACATTAGTCAGAAAAGTTGACAAATCCAAAAATCACAACATTTGTCAGCATTGGGTGCTCCGTGAGATACTAGCTTGAGATTCAACTCTTGCAATTATCAGACATTATTTTAAAATAAAGTCCAATTCATGGTGGCAAAAATGCGTTGGTATGCGAACGAGCGTAGTGGACGCACTCATGCACAAACCCTACGTAGCGGGTGAGTGCTGACAGAGTGCATGCAGCCCCAACTGAACATACATATAAGTACGCAAATGGTTGCTGTAAACTGCGCAAGCACCTGGGAACTCCATCAGATGGAGGTTCTGAGCAATCCACCAATACAGTGGGTGAATAAATGTCCGTCTTTTTGCCCGTCTGTTTTCTTCCTCTGCTACTAAACAGCAAAAGCTCCTGTTCATCTTGATTGTCATTGTATTCACGTACCTCCATTACTTCCGCCATTTTAAATGTCTGCCACTGTGCTCTTCTTTTGTGTTTGGATTGCAGCTGTTCAAATCAGTTTGGTGGCTCTTGGTTGCCACTGACAGTACGGGCATGTGAACTGCAGATTATCTTCACTGCGCATATGTGAAACGTGGCTGCTGAGCGGCAGCTGCAGTGTCTTAAAGACTGCTCTGAATACTGCTGTGTACGCAAACGTGTCTACAGAACGCAAACATTTCCCCCTTGGAGGGACTCTGATCAGGCCTTAATACATTTGAATATTTCTGACTCCTGATCTGTTTTCTCTCCTCTGGTGCCAAACGAAAGCTTAGGGCATTTTTACTTCCTGTTTTAAAGACAGATAATGCTTCCGTCCAAATACTGGTGATCCTAGCCAATAGCAGGCACCAAACCTTTTCCAGTTTGTGTTAATGTCATTGTGATTTCTATTTTGCTACTGTGATTTTTTTTTTAATTTGCTGTAGTGTTTTATTTGCTGTGATTAGCACTTCAGGAAAATTACTTTCCAGCATTAGTTGTTTTTCATCATTGAGATTTCAGCCTTTAATTTCTCTTTTGATGACCTTGTATAAGAGCTCTCGACCATGGTTGTTTATAATCAAGGTAACAGTTTGATTTGAAGCAAAGAAGTAAAGAAACACAGAACCACAGCACACGTTCTCACAGCAAAAGAACCGACCAACACAAGGCTCTATCCATTCTGTCATAGATTTCACACTCATTTTTTCTATTTCTCTGCTCTTTGGAAAGCAGTTCTGTTTTTACTCAAATTCAAAGTGAAAATTGAAAGTCCCACCCCGCAGCTTCACCCACCTGCAGAGCCTATTGATTACCCGAAACCAATCACTTGACAGCAGTAAATCCTCAGAGAGCAGCCAAGCACCATTTTCCCTGTTATTCTTTAATTAACAATAAACCCGTGGGCACGAATCTATGCGTCCCAACTCTGATATTTCTCAGATGTGTGCCGCTTTGATTTCTCTGACCCAGCAAGGAGCACTGGGATATGTACGCGCCGCAGGAATGCTAATATGTTCCTGGACAGGGAGACGCTGTCAGCCTGTTGGCAGACAAGACAAGATCAAGCAAGGCTTTCTTCTCTCCATATTCACACCTGTACACATCACTCCTTTGAAATAAATTTCAATTTATTTTCATTTCTGAAAAAAAGCTGTTGCACAAATTTGGCAGGTGTAGAGGAAAGAAGAGAGGGAGTAATACTGCTTCAGATGTAATTTTTTAAAAATTTCCTAAATTATCTTTAGCGAATGAGGCCAAGGGAGAGAGGTGCACAGTTTATTTAATTTCTCATTATATCACATGGTTTTCTGGAATGTATGCCCAAAAATACAAACTAGAAAATGAAATAAATAAATTACTGACTGATTCTGCTCAAGAAACCCCCCCCCCCCCACAAAAAACCAACTCTCTCCACTGTTTGCTGGAAGAAGGGAGTTTCTTTTTCAGTCCTCTCACTCAGATTCTGTCCACCTGCTCTTCACCGCCTCAGTCTTGCAGCCTCATTGGAAAAACCTCAGTAATCAAGTGTAGAGTCAAGCTCCTGAATAAATCAATCAGTGATGCATTACTAAAGGGAAGGTAAGGCAGGCTGGGCATCCCTTTGATGAGGCCAGATTTGTGTATCACTCATAAGCCAGTGCCACCACCTTGCACACTTCAAACAGGCTTAGTGCTAAGCCAATTAGCATGACTTTGCATGGTGTTGATCTGCTTGTGACATGGAGCAGACTGGGCTTAATTGCGTTTTGCTGCTAATGCTAATTTATAATAGCCTCTAGGAAAGCTGAGCCCTGAGGTAAACAATGCAACAGGGCTAATATGTTGTTAGTGCCGTCTCCATGTTCTGGCTGAACTGCCGCTTATCTGCTTATAGCGAGCAGCACGTAGTCACACAGCTTCAGGCTGTGCAGTGATATTTCTGCTAGAATTAATATACATCTGTCACTGCTACTGTACAGCTATCTGGTGAAGCATTTATTACAGAGTGATGATTTATCCCTAAAGTGGATCCAGTGATGTCAAATGAAAATGCCCCAAATGACAGAATGCCATCTTAGTCAAAGCAGGTGAATTTAGTCACTGTGAGTCTGATGCTGTTTAACATCTCTGCTAGAAGGTGGCTCCTGGAAATCCTTCCCTATAGACAGCACAGTGTGTGTTGATGCAGTGGCGTGCAGTGTACTTGTGTACTTCCAGTACACGACTTTTGTTCCTCATTACCTTCCAATATACTTATCTGAGTTTTTCATCAATTTTTTAAAGCCAAAAATATTAATGTCTGAAATTAGTAGTCAGATTTAAATATTAAAATAAAATATACTTGACTGGTATTAGTTTTCTCTAACCTACAGTTAAAAAAAATAATACAACCCATAACCAGAAAAAAAAATGGGCTGACAGAAAATGAAAAGTGATTTTCTAAATTTACTTTGACCTGTGATTATTTGTAAAGAGTACCATGAACCCAATTTTCACTCTTTGCTTCATTTGTTAATCATCCACCGCTCATTTCTCTGCAGTGGTGACAAGTCCGTCTTCTTCAGCGGCCAGCATTCACTTCCGTACAACAAAGTGCTTCTGACACAGCTGTTGCAGACTTTTCCCCGAGTGGTTAAAGGGTCTTACATGAAAGCAGAGGCAGCAGTTCCCTGAGTTTAGCCCATGCAGCTCTCACACTTGTGATGGCTGTAAGCTCGCAACCACCACCAGCAGAAATGGTATCCCCCAGATAGCAAAAGGAATCCACAACCTCTAAAGTATGTCGACTACCACGTGGTCACAGGGTCTGCCATCAACGGGGCGAGCAGTACCAAGACATCAGCTATATCTAAATGTAGGATTGGGGACTAATTTGCCATGAGTAATGAGATTTTGAAATGATAAATAAATGAATAAATAAATAAATAAAGCTGCTCCTCCACATTGAAAGGAGTCAGTTGAGGTGGTATGGGCATCTGATTAGGATGCCTCCTGGACGCCTCCCACTTGAGGTGTTTCAGGCACGTCCCACTGGGAGGAGACCCCGGGGCAGACCCAGGACTCGGTGGAGAGACTATGTCTCCCAGCTAGTCTGGGAACGCCTTGGTATCCCCTCTGAAGAGCTGGAGCAGGTGGCTGGGGAGAGGGAAGTCTGGGCTTCTCTGCTTGAACTGCTGCCTCCGCGACCCGGACCTCCGGAAAAGCGGTAGAAGATGGATGGATGGATGGATGGATGGAAATAATCTTTGCTTTCAAGGCTGTGATTGTAATCATGACTTGGTACAAAAGCAATGTGGGTAACAGACTGAGTCAATGACGTGCAAATATGGGCAGAGGATTTCATTTTGTCCATTTTGTCAACAAATGTGTGAGAAAATTATTGAGATGTATAAAAAAAGTTTCTCAAAGAGAAATGGAAAGGGTTTGCATATTTCTTTCTCTACAGGGCATAATATCAAGCATAAAAAAATAAAGATGACAACATGAATTAACATCTCTAAAGATAAATACATGAGTGTCCACACTAATGAATGATATCGTTCTGTAAAGAGCAGAGCCAAACTTGCGTGGCACTCTCCATGTTCTGGTGTCACACCACAACGCACCTGTGAGACTGGTCCTGCAAAAAAAAAAAAAAAAAAAAACAGAACTAAAAGTGTCAAAAAAAAAAGAGCGAGGAATCGGTAGTGAATAGATCATGGCTGTTCAGTCAAGGATTTGGTGTGCCCCGCCCGGTGTGGGATTGCTGGGGCCCCGCCCTGGGACGGGCCTGGGGAAGGTGTTTTGGACACGTCCCACTGGGAGGAGACCACGGGGCAGACCCAGGATACACTGGAGAGACTATGTCTCCCAGCTGGCATGGGGACGCCTTGGTGTCCCCACTGAGAAGCTGGAAGAGGTGGCTGCGGAGATGGAAGTCTGGGCTTCTCTGCTTGGACTCAGGTTCAGGTTACTTTATTTGTACCCGTAGGTAGATTTGTTTTGCAGTCTGGTGACATCCATATTTACAAGCCACTAATTACATTCAACATAGACACAAACACAGGCACACATGAAGCTGACTATAAACATGATAAAAATACTCAAGGCTCCATCAATCAGGGTATAAAAAGACAAAGAGATGAGGGAGAAACCAGAGGTAAGAGAGAAGGGTCATATTAAAAGTTAAAAACTAGTCAAAGAGGTGGACTGCTGCCTTTGTGACCTGGATCTCCAGAAAAGCAGTAGAGGATGGATGGATGGATAAATGGTTTCCAACATTACTGGCATGACAGGGAGATCCCACTGGAGATGGCTCCATAACGATCTGGGTGCTTTTTCCTTCAATGGAACAATGGTGCTGCAGGTTGTGCAGGGGTGTCCAACGGTGGATGGCTATGGGGAGATGCTGCAGCGGGCATCCCTCTTGAATGAGGGCCCTCATCTGTGCAGTAATGACTTTCAGCAGGACAACAGTGCAGTTCACAACGCCCGCCAGACAAAGGACTTCTTCCATGACAAAAATATCGCTCTTTTGGACCATCCTGCATGTTCCCCTGATCTAAATCCCACTGAGAATGTTTGGGGATGGATGGCAAGGGACATTTACAAAAATGGATGTCAGTTCCAGACCATGGATGACCTTCATGATGCCATCTTCACCACGTGGAGCAACGTTCCCACCAACCTCCTGGAAACACTTGCATCAAGCATGCCTAAATGAATATTTGAAGCGATCAACATGAACGGTGGGGCTACTCACTACTGAGTCCCTTTTTTGACACTTTTAGTGCTGTTTTGGAGTTTTTGGGGCTATGGTCTTAAACGTTTGATTAGCTGATGAACGACCTGTTTGAGTTTAATTGCAGTTTTCACTAAACTGCCTACTCTCTATTTTTTGTCACTTGTTCCTGTTTCTTCTTTTTGCATTTTTAAGCTCTACTTACAGCCTGGTTACAATCCACCAGCACGGAATGTGAAGACTTGTAATTTCCCCCGGCGTAAAGATTTTGATCAGGAGAGTATATGAATACACTGTAAACATTCTGAAAAGTAAATGCGCCTGATGAAATGTTCTTGCATGTAAAATGAATAAATAACGCTCAGTTGTGAAACTGTCTAATATTCCTGTGGTTACCGCAGTGTTGCAACTCGTGAAATGAGCATGCTTGATGTGCTGTGGTTGCAAATGAGCGACTAACCACAGCATGGCATTCATATTAACCATAGTGGGCTAATATGAATCATATAGTGATCAAGTTGTTGGTAAACAAAGACGTACACAAGATCCACACTAATGAACATTCCTTCGATCTGCTCATTATGTCAAAGGAGGAAGTAAAGGCTAGAAATGTGTTTGCAGTGGTGTGTATGTGGTGTGCATGCTGGGTGCAGTGAGGGCAGTCTAGTCTCAGATCTGAGGAGGCCTGCAGGAATGTTCCCTGCCTTTGAAGAGTCTGCCGTCTGTGCTCAACAAATATCAGGTCCAGAATGAAGGGAATGTGGCATCACAAGGCTCCATCCAGCCCTGTTTTATTAAGGGCTCCCGCTCGTTTTTTCATCCTGCTGCCTCTGTTGTTGTTGGGGATGAAGAGGGCACATACATACTGATGAGGTGAGCTGGACTCCAGGCTGCAGCTCAAAGAGACATTCACTGGCTGAGTCCAGGATGAGGGGATCATAGTGAAACTGAGGTTTGTGGCTGGAATGCTAGATATATAGCAGGGAATGTTTTCTTAAGCAGCTTGTCTGTATACCTAAGAGAAATATGAGAAATACAGACAAGCCTGAGAAATACTGAGATAAGCTTGGTAAGAGTTCAGTGAAAGAAGTATGACTACAGTATTCTTGGTCATTTAGTGTCCTTTTACACTGCAAAAAAAAAAAAAGGAAAAAAAATCTTAGTAAGATAAAATATCAAGGATATAATGCTTGTTTTTTTGTCTGACGAGTTATTGTTTCTTGTCATGCTGTTTTGTGTAAGAAAATTTTACTTGTTTTACTGTAGGATATTTTTACTTGTTTTAAGCGATTAAATCTTGTTTTAAATTTTCTGCCGATGGAGCAATAAAATTTTACTTATCAAATTTCTTGTAGCAAGTATAATTTTTTTGGCAGGAATTTTTTTATTTGGGATATTTTGCATGAAGCTTAAATCTTGGCAGACAGTTGCATCTGTTCGATTCATTTAAGGTGCGTCTGCTGTTTCTGTGGACAGTCTACACAGGTTGGCCTCAGCACTAACACCTGTAGCTGTGTTTTGGGGTCAAAAGGTCAAAGATCAAGGTCCCAAGGTCATGAACCTGAAAAGCCGAGATGGGCATACAGTATGGCACTGACACCTACATTTGCGTTATGCATGTCTGCTCATATCTTATGAAAGATTCAAGATTTTCAAAGATTTTATTTGTCAGTGCTACTATATGTACAGGACATACAGGAGAATTGAAATGGCATTTCTCTGTCTCTTCAGTGGTGTGCACAATTTAAAAAAAAGGAAAGAAAAAGATGAGAAAGTGATGGGGGAACTCTGACCTGTTGCTTTAGACTGCAGAGGAGAAGCCTGGGCATGCATCTCTGTTAAGTGGAATTTTAGATTTCTATCATGGGCCTTCTTTTAGCCACCAATTTCTTACCATATTTTCCTGAATCCAGTTGGTGCAAAGAAGGGTCACCAAGTGAACATTCACACCTTGTTGACTTGCAGTCTTGTTAGAAGTGCTGTTTTAAACGATTACACTACGTTAATGTGGGAAAAGTGTTCTACAAATATTGTTCTACAAATATTCTACAAATAAAGTTTGAATGATTGATATTAAAAACATGCAAGTTAGGTTAATTGGCGTCAAAGTGGGGATTCTAAATTGTCCTTAGGTATGACTGTGAGAGTGAATGGTTGTCTGTCTCTCTGTGTTGGCCCTGCAATGGACTGGTGATCTGTCCAGGGTGTACCCTGCCTCTCGCCCTAAGATGCTGGGATAGGCTCCAGTCCCCCCGCGACCCGAAAAGGATTAAGCGGAAGAAGATGGATGGATGGATGGATGATTGATACTATATGGTTTAAGTTCTTTAATTGCATTAACTTTAGTTGTATTACCTCCATCTGACATTCATTACTAAACTTTTCAGTCACCCTAATAAGCATCCTTGTTTCTAAATGATTCAGTAATCCACAGTCGGTATATCTTGTGTCATTTTGGCTTATTTTGTTATATTTTTCCTGTGATGCTACATCGGCTCATTAGCATTAACTTGGCTAGTCAGTCAGTGGCTAGCTGAAGCTAGCAGTTTAGCCACTTATTCCAAATGTTTCTGTGCTTATTGTGCTCCAGGGACCGGTCATATCCTATCAGCCACTGAAACCACACATCCCTGTCCACCAGTGATGCTTTATTTCATTCATTCTTTGAGACAAATTTGTTGGCTCTGACAAAATTAGTTGGCTCAGGTTCGCACCCAAGCGTGGAGCTACCCAGCTAAGATTAGCTTTAGCAATGTAAGAGGGAGGGTGGCGTTAAATGCGGCTCTTGGGAATTTAAGGAAATGTGCACTGAAACGAGCCCTTCTGAGTAAAGCTAAAAAAAAAAAAAAATAAAAATCACAATGATGCTGCAAAAATTAAATATTTAAAGGCAATCTGACCAAAATATGTCACAAATATGTCATTTCAAAATGTGAGAAAAGTGCAGTTATGTTTAAAGTCTGCAGAGCCAACTTTACTGTCATCCATTTGTGACGGTTTTCTCATAAAAGTTGTTTTTCCCCTCATTTTTAAAACAGTTTTTCATAAATGTACCTATTTTTCATCAATATTTAACTTTGTTGCGACAAACTTTTGAGCGTCATGCAAATTAACAACTTTTTACCTGTAAATTTGCAACTTTTTTCTGACACTGTAGATAACACTGGTCAACACCAAATTTACTGTCTAATTTTTTTTTTAGCTGACTTAGGACAGTTTTGATGTGCTGAATCCAAAAATCACATTGGTTTGATTCAATCAGGTCAACTTTTTGAATTATGGCCACATGCTCTTTTATATGTTTTTGTTTACATGTACGGGTATTTTCGCTTTATATGATGCAAAATTCCTTTTTATGTCTTGAAATTCTCTGAATTTTGAACAATGATGATGTAACATTCAATTTACATGTACTATAAAGGTAAGTACATGCACAGTACTAAGTAAGTACTAAGTAAGTACAGGTTTTTACTTAGCACCTGATCGAGAGAAACGGATGTCATTTTCAGATTCAGCGGTGTAAAATTGTCTTAAATCAGTTGAAAAAACACAGACAACTTACAAAAAAAATTTTTGTAACCCTGTGTAAACAGATTAGTTGATCATTTGTTTCAGTAATCAATATATTAATTGACTGTAGCTATATTAGTTACAGCCCTAAAATCTTCATACTTTTCCTCATAGCTGATTGCTGTAACAACAGTTTAACTAGTTTGATATCGGCATTGTTAAATTGTTGGACAGTTTAACAAACGGCATCCACGTTTGACAAGAATTACACAAACAACGACTAACTTCATTACGTGTTTTATGTTTATCAAACTGTATAAGGAATACATATCATTTTAAGGGAAAAAGCCCCTCTTGAAGGAAGGGGAAGACAATGTAATTTCAGTGTTCCCAGGACAAAAAATGACAGTTAACATTTTGAAACTGGAAAATTTTAAAATATATTTATGGAAAAGTCAAAGGTGAAAAGTCAAAGGTTTTGTGACTCTTGCCTGCTTCTTTCATCTTCTGGTATTTATTTCTTTTAACCTCTTGCACTCCGGGATACCGCGGGCGGTCACGTCTCTGTGTCCTAGCGAGCCCTCGTGCGCACTAGGACGCACACTGTGCGTCTCAGACTGCACTGAAAAAAAAAAGCTGCATTTCCGTTCTTCCACTACAGACACAGCCGAGAACAGAAAGCCAAAGGAGTGCTTTGATTGGTTTAGATTTGATTGACCTCTCATTCAACTAATAAGAGCCTTGAATTGGGTTTCTGAAACCCTGAAGAACCAATGACTGAAAACCTAGCAAGAAGGACCCGCCTACCAATGGCTGCAAATACAGCGAGCCAATTGAAGCAGAGAAGTTCGATGATTGAAAGCGTGCATCCCCGTGCGTAAAATCTGTTTTGTGTAAGCCGCTGTGTGACACACACGCGTTTGCCAGTCTTTTTTTCTTACTACTGTTTTTATTTGTTTTGAAAAATCGTTCGCCAAAACCGCAATCATGGAAGCACAAAACCGCAATAATGGAATCATGGTTTGACCGGGTCGCGTGACCAGAACCACGAGTCGTAACAAGCGGACCAGCGTCATGTTCGTCTGACAATGAGGAAGAGAAGTTTGCCAGCGACACTGCTGTTGTGGACAGGTAAGTGTTATAAGCTAAATTATTCTTTATAATCGACCGATCGGTAAATTACAACTGTGCATCATCGCCACATGACAGACCGGTCCATGCGCCGCGTCCGGACCGTGAACGCCACCCCCCCACCCCCGCTACTCTTCTGTAGCGGATTGCAGATATATTGCAGATATTTTAGTACAACTGTGCATAGTAGACCGCAGCGCACCGTCCCCGTGGTCCGTCATGTGGCGATGGACGATGTCCGTCATCTGTAGTGGGGGGGGGGGGGAGTTGTTATCCTCTACATTACGGATATTTTAGTATAATTTTTAGTGCACTGTAGGTTATTTTTTCTTGTAAAAAAAAAAGCCACACATTTTTTACGTGGCATGCTTCTTTGTGTGTGGGGGCTTGTTTGTTCATTCATTCATTCATGAATGAATAAACAACCTCCCCCCCCACACACAGCCCTGAGTGTCACCTTTCATTAGAGCCCAAGATCAAGCTTCTATATTGAATCATTCAAAAGTTACAGACGTTTTTCCAAACTGTGCCATTTGGCACAATTTGGCACAGTTCAAAAATGCCTGGGAACAACCTGACAAAAAAGCTGTGTAATATATTCATTTTTTGTGATATTGTTACAAAATTTTGACCTCAGCTGGATAACACTTAGTTCTACATTTCTGTTGCATTTTCCAGCCCGGATCTGACAGCTGTGTGTTATTTGCAAACATTTGTATCTAAAAAAAACACCCAGGCAAACTTTATTTTCTTCAAGTTCAGTATGTTTAGATGACTGTTACTCAGTGGCAGGAGCACTTAGAGAGATTATGACTGTTTTGCCAAAAAATTCAAAGTGTTTTCTTTTAAATGAGACCAACCCCATGAAGATGCTGCAAAGGGTTGAAGAACAGCTTTTGATTTACTTTGGGTATGTTATTTTTAGGCGTTTTTAGGGAAATTGACCAGAATGCAAGGGGTTAATGATAAATAGGGTTTTAACCCAACATAAAACTTAAACATTATTAGAACTGCTGGTTTATGTCAGGATCAGGACATGGGCTGTGCCCAAGTCCTCGCCTTGGTTTTTATTTTGAGTATTTTGTTGTGACCAGGACATGAGCTCAGCCCACATCTTTCCCTTGAGATTATTGTTGTGAGATTCTCTGTTGTGTTTAGTATTATTGGTATAGTGGTCTTTATGTTCTGTATTATTATTATTACGGTCAATGTTTTCAGTTCTGGTCTGGTTTTTATTTTGACTGTTTCTGTTCATTTCTGGGTTTCACTTTGCTTGATTCTTGATTTGTGTATTCTTGATTACCTTCAGCTGTATGATTTTCCTTATTAGCCGTGCCTTATTTAATTCACACCACTCCTTAGTTCAGGGCACCATCCTTTTCATTTGGAGTGATTACACGCTCCTGCCTAGCCTGTTTTTCCATCAAGTCCTGTTCGTTATCCAAGCCTTTTGATTTTACCTGCCTGTGCCTTAGCCTTTGTTTTCCAGCCCACAAGTTTATGTTTTGTGTTTGGCTTACTAAATCTCACAACCAAAGTTCCAGCGTCTGGGTTCTGTTTTCTGCCCTGGAGGGGCTCACCCATGACAGTTTAATCAGTAATTTTCCTGTGCCATCATATATGAAGAGTTTTGAACTAGGTTTGACAAATTCACAGTTATTACTAGCCTTCACATCTCATTTCTATGGAGCATTTTATTGTCTCAGCTCATTCTTTTTGTTCCTAGGACCATAGCTCTACACTTTGGGTTCACTGTAATTACTGGTATCCCACTTTCAAGTTTTTTCTCCAGTAATACTGTAAAAAATACACAGGCAAATATTTGTGGGTACAAATTCTGAAATTTCCCTCAGGACTGAGGTGATCAAAACAGAGATAAACTTTCCTCAGCAGGTGTAAACTAGAAAAGCACTCAGAGTGTATACGTACCTCCACCAAGACTACTTCCTTCCCTCCCTTTGTCCATCCATCTGCCTCCATCCCACTATGCATTGCAAGATAGGGCCTTGGTAGAGGTATGTGCTCTTAGATCAGCTCCAAAGTCTAATGGGTTTGTCTGTAACCCAAGAATCACCTCTGGTGAAAATTTCATCAAAATCCATCCATTAGTTTTTGAATAGTCTTGGTACCATGTTGTGAGAAGATAGAGCCTTGGCGGAGGTATGTGCTCTTAGATCATCAACAAAATCTAAAGGATTCTTCTGCAGCCCAAGGACCATCTCTGGTCAAAATTTCATCAAAATCCATCCAGTAGTTTTTGTATAATCCTGCTACACAATTACAAACAAGGGCCTTGGTGGAGGTATGCACGCTCAGATCATCACCAAAATCTAATGGGTTGATCCTTAGGCTAAGGGCTACCTTTGGTAAAAGTTTCATCCAAATCTGCTCAGTAGTTTTTGGGTAATCTTGCTAACAGACAAACAAATAAACAAACCTTGGCTGAGGTAATACATTTCTCAAACTACACAGTAAAGTTGCTTTTTGCATAAATAGCATTACTACAGGTAACTGCGGGCTCTGAAATTCCTAAAAACTTTATGTGGCCTCATAAGACCATTATGCACATGAATGACAGTTCAATATCAAACTTTTTTGTTTTCAGTTGCAGCAGCGAGGAGTAGGTTTAAAAAAAAAAAATACTCTAAGCACTCTATTGTCTTGAATACCTTAACCAGGAGCCTGTCCACAGAAACAGCAGACCCACCTGGAATGCATCAAACAGATGCAACTGTAGAAAATGTCCACCTGATTTATAAGCTTATTGGAAAGTATCCCTTATGAATGTTCTTGTTTAATCTAAAATTGTAAACTCTGCTTTTGAACACTTTTTTGTATGAAATAATGTACAGTAAAATGTTAAACGTTTGCAAGTTTTCTGACCTTCAGAAGTGATGGCTCTTGCTCTCGGTGTTTATCCCTCCACCCCTTCCCATCCCTGCCTCCAGCACTGCATTACTTACTTCTGACTCCTGACTCAGCGTCTCACCAGCCCAGACACCGTTATTGAGTGCTTTTTATCGTAGCCGCACTTTTTCCTCGTTTGAAACAATATAGCCTGACTGATGCTATTGATTTTAGTGGATTGTGCTCTGGTAAGCACTCCTTCAAGCCCCAGCTGCTATATTAAGCAATCGTTTCCCACAATACATGACACTCTTTCTCTGCCTCCCGCAGCAATTTGGTTGGCTCTAATGGGCCTAGCATTACTCAAACTCCACATTGATTGCATGGACGAGGATTTTAAATAGGAGTGATCGAAGTTTCCGTCAATGTGGCTGTCACAAATGAGCCGGTTTTTAGATTTTTTTTTTTCTTTTTTTCGTGTGGGCTGGTTCTGCTTGACAGTTCAAGGTACTTATGCCATTGCATGATATTCAAACACGCTGTGATGTAGGGTTGAAGGCTGTGCAAAATGAAACTCAATAGCCCACCATGAAGTCTCTTGGATTCAATCTGAAACCTTGAAACAGTGATGTGCCTGGGTTGATTCCATTGGCCCAGCATTTATTTGCATGTCTTTGGTTCTAATGTGACGTGACTACATTTTCCTGCAAGGCACCGAGCGCCTCTGAAGTATGTCTCTTTAAATCACAGGGGCCTTGGGAGTGCAACTGCAAATGATTTCAGACACTGGGATGCTTTTCACATCAGTTGTGGTGCATTGGATTCCCGCTACGCTATCTGCTATCTCCTCCCCATGTCACTGAGCGTCAATAAATCAGACCGCTCTACAGACAGACCCGCCAACATGTGGGGAGAATAACATGCCCTGTAGTCACGCATATTTAAATATACGAGGGCCCTGTGCTGCTGATGATTGGGCCACACATCGCAGCCCAACGCACCCAAGACAGTGGAAAGAATGGCTGCCGTTTGGGAACGCTTAAGTGGTGAAGCTATCTATCATGTGACTCACCGATGTAATCTAATTGGCTTTGGAGAACGACTTGTGTGAAAGTGTGTGTGTGTTTTATTTTTCATTTACAGAGTGGTGTGTGTGAAATTTAGGAATGAAAGCATTTCACACTGTGCTTACAGCATGTGTGCATGTGCAGAGTGCAGTTGATCAGCAGCTGTTGTGCATCTGAGTGTTTTATTTTCAAGGCTGCCCTTAGGCATTAGTTAACATCTATCTATAAATTTACGGTCTCTGTCTGTCTGTCTATTTATCTGTCTGTGTGTCTGTTCCATGCATATCTCTTGAACCATTCCTCAGACTGACCTAAGGTTTTATACGTGGTTTCCTGAGGTTACAAGGGTGTGCATCCCTGAGTATGGAGTCGCTCAGTCAAAATATGTAATTTTTATCAGTTAAAATTTAGCCACCACTCTGTCACCGCTCTGTGTCTCTTCATGCCCTGTCTTCAAGAAGTGTGGGTGGGGTTTTGGTTTGACTCCATGCTGATTGGATAACACACAGCATCACGACCTGGCAGTCACCACAGTGTTCCCTGGAAAAAACAAGGAAGTGAAAAACTACAAATTTGACTTTGAAACGTGGCCGCCAGTCTGCCCCAACGCGCTCTCCAACCACCACCGAACATTTATACACATTCATACCCATTGTCATGGACACTGGAGGCAAGCTGGGTAAAGTGTGTTGCCCAGGGACCCAACGCTAGGATGGCTGGGGAGAGTAGGATTCGAACCACCAACCTTCCGGTTATTGGACGACCCACTCTACCTCCTGAGCCACTGCCACTCTTGATAAAGAGCTATCTGCCATATCCAGATGTTTGCTGCTTGTCCAACGGTCCAAAGGTTGTAGTAAACATTTTAGTAGTAAACATTTTATACATATTAAAATAGATAATAGGAGTATAGTGCCAATAGGGCTGGCCAGTGGTCGGGGTTGCAAGTTGCCCTGGCGATGGGGGCACTGTCTTGCTCACTCACGGTCCCAAGGCAGGTGCTGCTGCGGCCTCCTGCCCTCTGGTTTTTTTTTTATGTTTCCTGGCAAACTACACAAGCACGCGGACACACGCACCTTCTCTTGCACATGCACACATTGAGATCAGGGCTTTGTGATGGCCATGCCAAAACATTGACTTTGTTGTCCTTAAGCCACTTTGTATCTAATTTAGCAGTATGCTTTAGGGTCATTGTCCATTTGGAAGACCCATTTGCCCCCAAGCTTTAACTTCCTGGCTGATGTCTTCACATGTTTCTTCAATATTTCCGCATAATGTTCTTTCCTCATGATGCCATCTATTTTGTGAAGTGCACCAGTCCTTCCTGCAGCAAAGCATCCCTACAGCATGATGCTGCCACCCCGTACTTGACATTTGCGATGGTGTTTCCAGTCTTGTAACCTTCCCCCTTTTTCCTCCAAATGTAACAATGGTCATTAATTGGTCGGGAGCCAAGCCCAGACATCACAAATACTGGTTTCTCTGAACTGATACAACATCGTGGACACAAAGTATCACAATACTACACTATATCGATTTTTTGCCCCACCCTTAGTCCAGACTATTAGGGTTTCCCATTCAATCTGGAGCAAAATTTTAGGTGTGAAACTTTCTCTGAACCAAAGTCTGGATCAAGGGGCTGAAATATGGTCAGGCGAAAAGAGGGTCTTGGGCCAGATCAAACTGAACTTTGGTCCTGTTTCTTTAGTGTGAAAGCAATTTTCAGAAAGGTTCAGACTTTTGGACCAATCACAGGAATCTGTGGCATTCAAAAAGAGGAAAAGTTAGCAGGGGAGAAGAAGAAAGTTTTTAATAAAAAAAATATGGTTGTTGGTGGCATAAATAATCAACTGGGAAAAATAAATCATAAAAATGCAGAAACTTGCCAGATACTTTGAGAGGATGCAACAGAGTTTATGAAAGATTTGGATGAGCAATGCTACGTAAAAATCATCACAGCTGATGAGAAGGGCAAATGCCCTTTTTAGTAAAGGCCTGAATAATATTCTAGCCTCACAAAACTAGTTCACCTCTTAATATGTTGTAGTCTTCGCCAGTTTTAACTTAAAGTGTAGTTACTGATGTGCCCAGAATTGTAGAAAACACCTTGGAGGGTGAGTAGCATGTTTGCTACCTACCTATCTGTGGTAACAACACAAACTTGTTCATAACAACAAGACGGAGGAGGTGCATCAAGTGTTGTATGGTTTGCTTGGATAAGCAGTGAAAAACCAAACCTAACTAGACCAAATGTATGCAGTGTAACAACATGAGTATTGGTCTAGACCTTGGGTGCAGACTTTTAGATATGAAAATGCCCTAATACTCAGAGTGATCATTTTATATATACTGTAAAGGAAGGCAAAATTATGTCAGGCCTTAACAAGTCTTGTTTCAGTCAATATTTAATACTTGTTCGCTTGTCTGAAAACAGACAATGTAAATGAGAAAAGCCTGATTCAAAATTAAGTTTTAATTAAAGCGATCGCCAAAAATAGAGTTTGTTTCTTGTTATCATGTCTTTAACATGTATTTGATGACTTACAATACATATCAAGAGCAGATCACTCAAATATCTCATATCTCTGTTTTTCTGCTGTAAAGTTTCACTAAAACCCCACCCCCTGCAAAAAGGTGAGTTGAGATGGAACATTATTGGTGACGTAACTATTCGTAGTGCTGGCATGGGAGTAGTGTTGAGCCAATCAGGACATTGGCCTAACTGATTCTCCAGGCTAGTTAGCATTTTTTAACAAACTACTTTGAAAACTTGACCCAAATTAAGATGGGTTTTACCATTACACTGCTTTTAAGGACCTATGCAATTTCAGTCATTATCCTGGGCCACTGTGTATACAACTGGGCATGTCCTTCAATTGGTAAGTCTTTTTAATCACAGGATTTATTTGGATAATGTAGTGCTAGCCCCTATTAACCTTGTGGTATGTGGTTGGGCCTAGTAATTTTGGCGTTTGAAAGTGGGGGGGGTTAAAAGATTTTGACATGAAGCTGTAAGACAGTGAAAGGTTTTAGCTAATACCACCCACCTACAGATAACATGTCTGTCATGATGCGGAGCATGGTTGGGGAGCCATGCTCACGCCCTTTTGATTATTCTGGTTATTTTCTGTATTTTCCCACTTCTGGTTAGTATTTAATATGTATGATGTCAACTGAGTTTGCCCTTTGTTGTGAATCGTCTGGTGTACTTATTATTATATATTCTGGTTTTTGGTCTTGAACCTTTTTTCATCTCCACCTGCTGTCCCCCGTCCTAGGGGTGGTATTCATGATTATTCTCCAGCACCTTTATTTTTTCTCATTTTGTATTTATGTCCTCCTGTGCTTTTGTTTTGATGGTGTGCTGTGTTTGCTTCCCCTGTCAGTTCAGGTTCCCTTTTAGCACAACCGTCATTAGTTTGGGCTGATTACTCCCTGCTCTTGTGATCCACACCTGTGTTTTGTTGTAATTATGCCTCCTGTCTTATTTAAGGGCAGCGGTGTCTCCATTTGGCACCACGTCCTAAAACCAAGTTCAGATGTTTATTCCACGTCTGTTCTCTCCCTGCATCCTGCTCGCCTAAGTATTGTAAGTGTTCTGTTCTTTTGTATATTTTTGTGTTCTGTATTAAATTCACACAACTCACAGTTCAGCACCTGGGTCTTTGTTCCTGCCCCGAGGGGCGATTCATGACAATATCTATGTAGCCTTGCAAAAACCAGAATAATTTGCTGCTTTACACATTATTACCTTCACTAAGGAGTTTGTCTTTTTGCATGTTTATTTATTCAGTTGTTCATGTGCGTTTGTTAATAGCTTAATTAAAAAAGATATTTTAAGATACAAATTTTGATGAAACCAATCATTTAGAATAACTAATGGTCTCATATAATTTATTCAAGATGTCTAATGCATGCAGTGCCTTGTTGGATGTTTTGATAGTCATCAGGAGAGGGCGCTGTCTGCTGACAGCCAACATGCTGTTAGGAAAATTTTAAAATAAATGTGAGGGAGAAAATTATTGTAGCTGCCTTGGCAGAGGTTTGTACTCTTATAGTACTTTGTAGTTCATTGAATGTTTCAGAAAAAATGTACACACGCATTTCTTTTAGTATGTAGTTAATTTAGTGTTAACTGTGTCCTGATGCATTTGTGTTAAACAGAAGGAAGACTGACATCAGGGTGGGGGTGGGCGGTGTGAAAATAACAGTCACAACTAAGTGGCGGGCATCCATGAAATCGGCTGCCCACCCAGCTGTCTGTCAACATCTCTGAGGGGACAACTGTCAGATTAAGAGCCCTAGCTTAATGTCAATAGATCACAATCTGCCTCCTGGCCTCAATTATATTGCCTCTCGTCCTCCAACCTCCCCCCGGTGTGGAGAGGAGTATTAGTTGTGAGGCTCATCATGTATTCAGAGCTGTAATGGCTTCTCCGTGCCTGCACTGCATAGATTAGCACTGAGGGCCGAAGGGAAGCTACATGTTGGCACAGGCTTTATGAACATTGCCATGATGGATGTCGGGCTCGAGTGTCATTAGTACTGTTGTGTCGTGAATTTGGCAGGAGATTGCCAAAAAAAATCCTCTCAGAATGGCTCGATATCCTGATAGTGTATCCATAGCATGGGACATGAGCACATGTGCAGTGAAGACTAATTTGCTAACGGAAAATACAGCATATTTGTGTTAGTTACCACAGTTGTGTATATTCTATTTTCTTGTATCTGTTGTTTTTCAGATTTTCCTAATAACCATCTTGGGTGTAATAGATGCTGGTGTCGTGTTATGGAGTGTACTCATTCAGTGCTTGTGAGGGCTGCATTTACATACATGGC
The DNA here is from genome assembly GCA_020510985.1 of Pholidichthys leucotaenia. NCBI lineage: Eukaryota > Metazoa > Chordata > Actinopteri > Cichliformes > Pholidichthyidae > Pholidichthys > Pholidichthys leucotaenia. The sequence continues at coordinate 255,020,732 of CM035837.1, read as the reverse complement.
CTTTTTTCTATCCATATATTGCTTTTACGCCCCCACTCTTTCACACATGGCCAGTCCCTCTGGGCCCACCTCTGCTAGCCATGGTTTATTATCTATTTGACAGAAGGCTGGTGGAAGGCATTTGAACACCCCATAAATTGTCATGCAGGCTGCAGTGTGATGCTTTACCACTTTCATTCCCTCAGCAGCCTGGCATATAACCTCGGTGCCAGGCCATCCAAGTTGAATCACTGTGGCACAATTAACAGCATAGATCATTTACATTGGGCAGAGCTCATTTTCATAATGTTTCCTTTATTATCTGAGGAAGAAATTAACCCAGGAATATATTTACATACCAGCCGCCAATGGTAACAGCTTGCTAATTGCCTGTTAGATGATTAATAAGCTTACAGCAGATGCTAATGAATGGAGCACTCATTGTTTCAAAGGTGTTCATGTGGCAGTGCTTGTTTTCTTTTCTTCAGCTTAATTACATCGATAATTATGCACTTGTTGCATCTGCTTGGAAGCAAATACAACCAAACAAAAAATGATATATATATCTGAGTGAATGGATGGTTAATTGTGTTGGAGTGCTGTCACTGATCAGAGCATTAAACCATAGACAAATGCATTGACAACAATTTAACTGAGGACACGCTGAATGCAGATTGACACAATATTGTTTATATTGCTATTTCATGAAATTAAAGGTGCAGTTGGGGATAATTGTAAGGTACGTATTTGACAAAGAAGTTTGAAGTAAACCTTTAAGGATTTGTTACGTGAAGTGATTCAAAAAGAAACTACTCTATACCTGTCTGTCCTTCTGTTTACATGCTGAAGAAAAATCTCCACGAAATTCCAGCAGGTGGTGTCAATACTACAACAGAGGCACATGTGCATCTCATTAAAATATGGCTTTCCTATGCTTTAAAGCGACACTCTGGTGAAACTCAAGTTGTTGCTTTTTGTTAGTAACATGTCTAACAATTTTTTATAACTTACAAGACATATCAAGAGTGAAATTAGTCATAAATGCCAAGTCTGTGTTTTTCTGCTGTGAAAGTTCAGTTCCCATCCTCCTCCTCCAAGTGGGCAAATTTGGATAGACCGTTCTAATGATGTCACAAGAACACCCCCCAGCCAGTCGCAGCAGATGACTCCCCCTCCCTGAACCTGGTTCTGCTGGAGGTTTCTTCCTGTTAAAAGGGAGTTTTTCCTCTCCACCATCGCCAAGCGCTTGCTCACAGGAGATCGCCTGATTGCTGGGTTCTTTCTGCAACTGTGGGGGTTTCCCCTACAGTTGAAAGTGCTATGAGATGACTGTTGTTGTGAAATGGCGCTATGGGTGCGGTCGAGGCTACGTCACTTCCGGTTAGTAACACATCGCCGCCATCTTAACTCGGTGAAAACAAACCCGTTACCAAGCCTTGTCGAGTGCCGTGTTTTGACTTTTTGTCATGGCCTGTGACTACATAGAAAAGCTTGATGAGTCAGCCAGGCTACGTTATCAGGAGAAACTGACAGCAAGTGGACTGACAGATTGCCCATACAAGCTACCAGCCGGAAAATGGGTTAATGACCCGACCAGGTGGCCAGCTGTGCAGTGGCCGGACGTGTACAGCTACTTGATCGACACCCCTGGTAAGCATATTTGCTTCGACCCATATTAACATGATTAACCCTCTCACATGTTTTGAATGTTTTTAAGGAAGGGCCCCTATGGGTAACATGACCAATCCATTAAATATCAGGGCAGCACAGGAGTAATTCTTAAAAGAAATAATTAAATGATCCAGGGTTCTTGAAAATCATGAAAATATGGTATATTCTCAAGACCCTGAGTTTCAAGTATTCAACTATTGTTGTCAAATGCAAAGTTGGCCCAACAGGTCTTGTTAAGTAATTGAACAATTAAGGCCACATGGTTGCCTTTGTCACCTCTTTCATTAATGGCCAGCCCCTTTGTTGCACTATTTACTACAGTCTACAGTTAAATTAGTCAGGCTGACTGCACATAGAGAGGTCTGTATTGTTGGACGAAAACGGAATCAGTCATGCATTTCCACAGACGAAATGTCCGTCTCTGTTTACAATACGATACGGTCGAGTGCAAGCATGATGTTTGTGTCTGTGAACATTCCGTCTTTTGGCGAACTGATACGTAAGAATGTTTACAGTTTTATGAGAAGGTTGCTGGCATGTAACAATCATCTTATATCAGCAATTGTCAACTCGTCACTCACACTTCACTCCAGCATTTGGAAGTGGTGGCGCTCCATATTATACTGAGCCCATTACTGTATGTTATTGTTGTTACAAGATCGCCGAGTGTCTGCTGATATGTATATACTTTTATTTTATCTGTTTATCTTTTTTCTACTTGTTTTGGTTTTGCTCTTGCTATGAACCCTGAGTTTGAAATAAACGTTTAAATTTTGAATTTGAATTTACAATACAGAGAGGCTTGTGTCGGCGGCTAGCATTTTCAAAACGTGACCCATCAAGTGGCAACTAATTAAACTAACACAATATCACTCAATTACCTGATATAGGACGTGATGAGCTGAATATAATGCACTACGACGGGCTGGACAAGCTTGACTGGGTCACGGCAGCTGCCTGGGACTAGGTCGCCACTGAATTGTTTTCACCTAGTACGGCGTTGCCATGTGGGTTGCTAACCAGAAGTAGGCCAAATGCCCGGATGCCCGACTGCGCCCATATAAATAAAGTTGAATTGAATTGAAAAACAGGGAACCAATCAGAACTAAGCGCTGGGTGTGGCTCTACTCCTGAGTTCACGGACGAGGGCGGATCTGAGGAACCAGTTTAGACTGGAGGGCCAGTTAGCATTTTTTGGGCAGCTGCTTTGAGAACTTGACCCAAATTAAGATGGATTTTACCATTATACTCCTTTTAAGGACCGATACAGTTCCAACCATTATCCTGGAGCCATAGTGCATAAAAGTTGGCATGTTGTTAAGCCGGTAAGTCTGTTTTTAATCACAGGATTTTTCTGCTTTTGTAATATAAAGCTAGCTGCTATTAGCCTGTTAGTGTGCCTGATTCGTGTTAACAGCAGGATATGCAGCCTACTAATGGTATGATTTTATGTTAGTAAATGTCAAAACCTTGTGTCAAATAGCTATTGTGCTACAAAGAAAATGGCCCACAAATATCCAGATAGGGATGGACATATTTAGATGCTACCCATGTTGTTCTGTTTGTTAAAGACAGGAGGAAAGACGAGATGTAATCAGACATAATCTTTTGACAGTTTTGCTCCAACACAGCACGGCAAAGTAAAATACATTTAAAATATGGTGAAACCATACAGAAATGACTACACATGGAATATAGAGTGTATGGGACATATACTTGCCATTATTGCTTAGAAATTGCGGAGAGGACTGAAGCTGTTTGAGTAGTACCAGCAGGGCGCTCTGTCTGCCTGCCTGCCCACCAGCCCCCCGCCTGCCTACCTGAGAGGCAGGGTACACCCCGGACAGATCGCCAGTTCATCGCAGGGCCAACACAGAGAGACAGACAAGCATTCACTCTCACATTCATACCAAAGGAAAATTTAGAATCCTCAATTGATGCCAGTTAACCTAACCTGCATGCCTTTGGCCTGTGGGAGGAAACTGGAGTACCTGAAGAAAAACCCATGCAGACACGGGAGAACATGCAGACTCCACACAGAAGGGTTACTGATGGTCAGGGGGTGGGATCAAACCCACGATGGTCAAGGGTGGGATTGAACCCATGAGCTTCTTGCTGTGCTGCCACAGTGCTAACTAGGGATGAGCCGATTCGATCCATCGTATCGGATTCGATCCAGGCAAAATGGCTGGATCAGTATTGGTAAAGAATAAAGGTAATTTACGATCTGATGCATTAATATTATTAAAATGAAGGCATGATCATGTTCTCAGCCACGCTGTGTGCAGCTTCCGTAAACGGAAGCAATGAGTGTCACATGTCACTGGAGCTTGTCTGTGGGACTCACCTCGATATGTTTGCTGTGCGGTGCCATTGTTTACAATTTTAACCCCAACTTGATAGAACACTTGCAAAAGTATCACGGTAAAGGAGTATGCTGAATTTTATCAAGAACCGAGCAGAAGGAAGTGTGTCACGCATCAGCAGCTGCTGCTTTTCCAGTTCGAAGGCTGGAAGATGCTAAAAGTAAAACATAAACAAAAGCATGAAACTTAAAGTACAAACCAGACGGGAGCCTGGAAAACGACAGAAACGAAGGCATAGCATGGGTTTACCTTTCGGTGGAAAGTTACAGCTGATAAGAGGTACAGTGATCCCTCACTTATCGCGGTTAATGGGTTCCAGAACCGACCGCGAAAAGTGAAAAACCGCGAAGTAGCGTCATCCCTAATGACGTCATCCATAAATAATACGTACGTTCATTCTCTCACTCTCTCTCTCTCATACACGTACACACACACACGTGTGTGTGTGTGTGTACGTGTACATACATACGTAGATGTAAACAAAGTGTTCATAAATATGTTTTTAGAACTCTTTTATTCTTATAACAAGATACGTAACTCAAGATGAAAATGATTTACTGCACAGGTTAATGAGAGCTTTACTGCTCCTCAGGTGACGCCTCATCGTGAGGTGCTAGAGGCGCAGGATCATCGAGGGCAGCTTCCGGTAGAGCTGGAGGAGGCGGCGTAGTGGCTCGACGGGAAGACTATTTCGCACAAAATGGCACAAGAGAACAGCAAAAAGTTCCACGCGGCGAGACTAAGTAACACGAGCGATAAAAAGCAATGAATGCGGTCTTCCTTCCCTTCATGGGTGCTCGGCAGGGAGAGGAGGTGGGTGAAACGTTTCGGCCAATCAGCTTGCGGGGTGAAACGTCTCGGCCAATCAGCTTGCGAGATTTCCGAGCCGAGCCAACACAAGAACAGCAAACAGAGAGTTGTGCGGCTCTCCGTGTTGACACGTGATGGTCTAATGTAGTCTCCCTGCCTTCTGCTAGCGCCTGCCCATTATTTCTCAATTTTGAATTTTTGATGAATATTTTTGAAAAATCCGCGATGCACTGAGGGCGCGAAAGGTGAAGCGCGAAGTAGCGAGGGATCACTGTATAGGTAACAGAAATGTAAATAGCAAATCATAACGGTGAACTGGAAGCAGGACTACAACAATAAAGTTACAGGAAATGAAACAGGTATGACTTCAAAATAAGAGCAAACCTAAAAACTAAGAATGGACAGAGAATAATATCAGAAACACTACCAAATAAACTGAGGACCAGGAGAATACTTATGATAATAATAATGGATGTCAAAGATACAACTGAAAGGGTTAGTTCCTTTATTTTCAGATTTACATTTTTTATCTCATGCATAAAGTGGTACTTTGAATTTCATCTGAATGTTTACTTAAATACTCAGCTTAAAGTTTTGCATAAACCTGCACTTAAAACTTCAGAATGCACGTTTATATGGTCCTGACCAGTGAAATGCTACCAATGTTACAAAGTTTAAAATAAAACAAGCAGCAGCGTTGCTGAACTGAGTCAAATTTGTAATATATTCTTTGACTTTTAAAGTCACCCAGTCATTACCAAGGTATGTTATGTACTTTTGTTGTTTTAAAAAAGAGACGGTATGGGGTCTGGATTGGTACTGGCCGAAGCTCAAATTCACAGTATCTGTATCGGACTTGAAAAAGTGCTAGTGCTAACCGCTGTACCACTGAGCTGCCCCATCAAAACACTCACTTTTCTTTTAAAATAAACACAGCCTTTATCTCATTTTTCTCTCCAAGAAGTTGTTTTAACTCTTCCAAGTATTTTTCTGTACATCAAGAAATGATAAACATCGTTAAAAGGTAAACATCACTAGTCTTAATACCTGCCCACTGCTCTATTGGCCAGTGTAGCTGTCTGCCATGTAGATGGGTGGGGAACCAAAGGCGTTAGCTTAAGAGCTTGGAAGCTGGCTTACAAAGCATTGTTTATATTATTATTTTCTTTGGATTTCAGTCACCTTAATAGACATACCTGTTTCCACCTGGTTCACTAATCCACAGTCAATATATCTTGCTTCTTTCTGGCTTCTTTTGTTATATTTTTGTCATGATGCTACATTAAGCTGTTAGCATTGGCTTGGGTAGGCAGTCAGTATCATCTGCATGAGGATCTCGCCTCAGGGAGGTGATAGCCGCCTGCCAACTATTGCTATTTTTTTTATATTGTCCTCCAGGGACCAATCATATCCTATCAATTACCCCCCCCCCCCCCCCCAGTGTTTCCTCTGGCTTAAAGGCCTTGGTGCGGTGGCAACATATTTCCCCCCCCGGGGGGGAGGGGGTACATAGCAGAATATGTTAATTTTATACTATTTATTTCTTTTTAAAATTTTACACCGTAACGTTGCATATGGAACTTACCATTTGAAGTATTGTACAACCAAGGCTGAATATTGGGCCAGTTGTCATGGTCTGAGCGCCGATATCGTCCGCGCTTGGGTCATGCAGTATTTTTTCTTCCGTTCTGTAGCAGTTTACCTTATGGCCTTTCTGGGCTCTTATTTTGACAGCGTCTCGGTGGGGCTCCTGGCTGTCAGAGCAGAGTTCCTCTGTGACAGCAGTTTCCCATTTCAGCTGATGACATCCTCATCAGCTGATTATTCCTCTTCCCTATTTAAGGGAGCAGCTTAGGTTACTCTGGGCTGCGACTTCGCCTTTTCCAGACTGGTTTCCCTTCACCCGAAGCCAGTTCCTTCCAGTGTTAGGTTCCGCCCTCGCTATCCATATGTAAGTTTTGTATCCATGTCTCCCGTCAGTCTCCCTAGTTCTCTGTTTATCGTTGGTGTGTTCTAGTCACAGTCTTTATTTGCGTTTTGCCCCACGTGGCTCATTATTTTGTACCTTGTTCCTTCCTTTAATAAATACGCAAACTCACTGGTTGTCTATAGCATCTCATAAGTGGTCTGCCAGGACTGCATCATGACAGTAGGCTGTAGCCAAACGAGACGCTGGTGACCGTGAGTTTGCTTAATTGGGCTTGTAGTTTTCCCCTGTTCTCGTACCAGTGTGCTGGGAGATGGTGCCGCTCAAGGGCTACTCCATGAGCCTGGGCTACGAGCTGGTGATGGCCCTTATCGAGATCGACGGGATCATTTCCAGTGCTCGCCATCACACCATCCCCAGCGCCTCACGCTGGTACCTGGACCTCGCTGAGGCGACTATTAACCGCCATCCTCGCTACGCTGACCACCCTGAAATTATGGTGAGGATGGCGGACATTTCTGCTCACCGGGAGAAGCTCTGTGGGCCGGAGGGAAACTCCGGCAGGAAGCCGAAGAGGAGGCATCCTCGCTCCTCGCCTCGGGATCCCATTCCTGTCCCTCATCCAGTCCAGGAGTTCGCACCACCCAGGGGTCATCCCCAGTGGAGAAAGACTTCAGTCGGGATTCCTTCGGTGGATTTACAGCAGACAGCTATTACCATCCAGGACCAAGTGGTTGCAGGTCGCTCTGCCTCCCATCCAACCCAGATAATGAAGCATGTGACGGTGGCGGTCAGGCTGGTGGAGAGGAATCCGGAACGCCGCCTCCGGGTTGTATGTGCCTCGTCCCCGGCCCGCCTCGGCTGTTCCTCCCTCCTCCTCGACGCTCTCACCAGCTGCTGAGAACGCCACGAGTCCTGCTCCGGCTGTGCCTGTCATCGATCCGGTGCGAGTGGCTCCTCCTCATCCTCCCAGGGGGCCCTCCATCACCAGCCAAAGGGGAAGGGAGAAAACGAAGCCCACCACAGCACCTTCCATCGGCTCTCAGCGGATCAGGCAAGTGTCTCTTCATTCTTTTCCTTCACTGGGTGAATTACCTTGTTCGATCCCTGGGGGTGAAGTTTGGGGTTCTCAGTCCCCTGAGCTTCCTCCACCTGCTGCAATTATTAATTGTGAACCTGCTACCTGTGTGTCTCCTTCCCCTGAGCATTACCCGGTGCCAGGACTGCACCGCTGGACAAGGAAGGAGCCTGCGGCCCTGGAGTGCCTGGTTCCAGCCCCGCAGCCACGTCATGGGCAGAGGAGGGGGGTGGACTGCCAATTGGAGCCTGCGCCGACGACTAAGCGTCCCCGGGTCTCTACGGAGGAGCGGTTCGACCCAGCAGGTCAAGGATCTCCTGCCACCACGCCGTGTGGGTTTTCGGCGTGGACGTCAGTGTCAGGGAATCCCCAGACTGAGGAAACCATCATGCCAGCTGCGGAGCCCACCACAGTTGAGTGGGAACCAGAAGTGGACCTTCAGCATGCTGAACCCGGATCATCGAAGTCCTGGGCTGTGGTGGAGCCCGAGATCAGGCAAGTGCTCTATTTTGTCTTCCTTTCTTCTATTCTGGAGCATTTTTGCCTGTCTCTCGGGGAGACAAGCCGGGCGCAGCCGTCCGCTGCGTCTGAGCTTGTCTCGCTGGGCTCTGCCGCTGCCGGTGATTCTGATCCCGGTTCTCTGTTCTCCTCTGAGCCTTCTCCCAGGGTCACCAGTGACGAGCCTGCTCCGGTCGTCGCCTTGGAGGTTCTGGGTTCAGGTCTGAAGGTCATCCCTGGTGCTGCGCCGGCCCAGTCGGGGTCCGTCATGGGTGCAACTTTGACCCAATCGGGGTCTGACGTGGGTGCAACGCGGACCCAATTGGGGTCCGTCATAGACGCTGTTCTGGCCCAGTCGGGGTCCGTCGTGGGTGCAGCATGGTCCCACTTGGAATCCAACGTGAGCGCAGCACCAGTCCGTGTGGGGTTCGGAGAAGGAGCTGCAGATCCTCCGCCGATCGACACCAGACTGGTCCCTCATCGTTTCCCTGATCCCTTTTTCCCTCCACCTGGTGCCGCTGGGATTTCCCTCATCCGACGCGGCTCTCCCTCGCTATCCCTCTCAATAGGGAGGCCGCCTCCGAGTTCTCCCCTGTGGTCCTGATGGCTGGATGACGCGAGTCGGCCGCCTGGGAAACTGCTTCGCCCGTTTGGTGTTCTGGGTCGGCCACCCGATAAACCGGACTTTTTGTTTGGCGACCTGGTCCGGCTGCCAGAGGTACTGGTTCTTCGGACCTGGGACTGTGGTAGACCGCCCAAACCCATTCTTCTTTCCCTGCTAGCAATCTGGACGCAGTTAGACCCCCTGAATTATCTGTTCTTGTTGTTCATTGTGCTCTGCCTGCCGTCATCCCTGTAGTTTTTTTTTCCTCCTCTGTAGATCTGGGATGACCTTGTGTTTTGTTTCTATGAACTATATTATACGGTGTATTCTGCCGCACTTTAGCGTGTTTTTTCATTTCCCCTTTGTCTAGTATTATTAGGGTACGTTGTATTTTGGTAGGTGCCTGTATTTCAGTTTCTCCCTCCTCTGTTGTTTGAGAGGCTCTTTTTGTTGCTTGTGGCTGTATTTATTGAACTATCTGTATTTCGCCGCTGTTTAGCATGTTTTTTTTTTCCTTCCTCTGTTGGGAGACGCTCTGTGGTTGCCTTTTTTCTTGTGCCTGTGTATCATGGCCTTTAGGCGTAGTATCTGTTACTTGCATCCATTGTTCTGTTTCTGTATTTTCACCTGTGCTTTATGGAGTATGTTTGTGGTTGTGTTTTTTTCCATGCTGTGTTGCACTATGTTATTTGTTTCAGTATTGGCCCTTGTCATTTTTTCCATTTTTTTTTTTGACTCTCGCTCTCCTGGCCTTTCTTTTTCCCCCTCCTCCCACCCTTGGGGGGGGGCCGTTGTAGCCTTCCGGTTGGGGGGAGGCTTGGATGTTACGTCACACCCAGAGTGCATTGTTCGGGGGGGAGTACTGTCATAGTCTGAGCGCCGATATCGTCTGCGCTCGGGTCATGCAGTATTTTTCCTCCCGTTCTGTAGCAGTTTACCTTATGGCCTTTCCGGGCTCTTATTTTAACAGCGTCTCGGTGGGGCTCCCGGCTGTCAGAGCAGAGTTCCTCTGTGACAGCAGTTTCCCAGTTCAGCTGATGACATCCTCATCAGCTGATTATTCCTCTTCCCTATTTAAGGGAGCAGCTTAGGTTACTCCGGGCTGTGACTTTGCCTTTTCCAGACTGGTTTCCCTTCGCCCGAAGCCAGTTCCTTGCAACGTTAGGTTCCGCCCTCGCTATCTGTATGTAAGTTTTGTATCCATGTCTCCCGTCAGTCTCCCTAGTTCTCTGTTTATCGTTGGTGTGTTCTAGTCACAGTCTTTATTTGTGTTTTGCCCCACGTGGCTCATTATTTTGTACCTTGTTCCTTCCTTTAATTAATATGCAAACTCACTGGTTGCCTATAGTGTGTCATTGGTGGTCCGCCAGGACTGCACCATGACACCAGTTGGGGTCCCACCCAGACATCCTGTGTTTCGACTCTTTAGTGGTGTTATCCTTCTCTCCTTCCTCTGTGTGAACACTTCCCTCTCCTTGGCTCCTCTCTTCTGTCTCGTCTTGCCCTCTCTGAGTTCTGTCTAATTCAGGTTCTCTCTCTGTCTATGGTGGTATACAAACAGGTTAGAAAATATCAAGTGTCATGTTTTGTCCTGCAGGATTTTTTTGTCATGGTTTACATAAATGACAAAAATATGTGTATTTTTTGTATTTTTATTCTAGTGTTTCTTTTTTTCCATTGAGAGAGTAGGGAAGGGAAAGAAACATTCATAACAGTAATGTACTCATGCATACTTAAATTACGGTATATGATCAGGTGGGTATAGTAACCAGAACTTCTACTCATGTAAAAGCAGTGCTTTGAAATTAATAATTAAAAGTAGGCAACCAAAAATTTATAATTGAGTTAAGGGTACAAAGAGCACCCACTTAAAAACTTGAGTAATGACTTCAGTCTTGAAGGTTTGAGGTTTTTCTCAAAAATTTATACCAATTTTCTTCTTATAGTTTTCTACTTCTCTTTGTAAATCTAAAGTTGAAACCATGTTCCTCAAATTTGTAATTTCCTCTTGTAAAATTGACTTTTCTTGTACATTTGAAACTTTATTATAAATTTGTGGATTATTTTATGACTAATTTTTGTCTGTTTTTTAAAATAAAATTAGTGTTTTGTTTTTTTTTAGATAAATTTGAAACAGATTGTGGTATTTTTTTTTTTTTTACTTTTTCTTTATAACAATTTACATTTTTGACCATAATTTTGCAGTCAGAACAGAACAATAATTTAACTCTGATTACAAAGAAAAAATATTATAAAATTGTATTTAATGAAATAAATTAACTTAAATGACCAAGGATGCCGTTATTTCTGTTATATTTCTTTATATTTATAGTTTTAGTTGTTTTTTTTTTAAGAAATCTCTTCACCACCCAGACAGCAGGAAAAACCTCTCTTATTTTGAAATCAAATGTTGACACGTTTAGTTTGTCTGAAGGCTGCTGACAGATTAAAGTCGTTGACTTCATGAATTTCGGTCATCTTAACCTGCCAGGTACATAATGGGGAACTGTAGCGGACTCTAAAGACATAATTCACCACAATATGTGTTCATGTACAGAATGATCTGTTTAGGCAGTTACAGTTGCGAAGTGACTACACGGCCGGGAGCAGGTCTCCTAGTATCACGATATCTGGCCGGGAAGCACCTACAATTTGATTCTTTTTTTTTTATTCAATAGTAGAAAATACACACAATACACACAAATTACAAATATGCTAAAAATACAAGTAAATACCTCCTAATTTGGCTATTTGGTTAAAAAAAAAAATTCAAAAAAATGCACATATTTATTTATTTTCCATGAGGCACGTCAGGGAGCCCTTTGGGTCCTTTGCTCCCTGACAGCTCGGGCACTCAGCAGCTCGAGTGTTTCACACACATACACATCCACACTTCATTCATTCCCATTAACACGTTTTGGGGTTTTGTTCAATACAACGCATGAAACCACTCCTGCACATGGGTTTTTCATTCACTAAGTGGCTCCTTTAGCAACAGCCATTGTAGTTGTGCGCTCAGGCTTTCTCATCAGGCACCTCTCTAGGCAGTCGCTGAAGGACCTCAGTTTAGAGCTAGCATTTTTATCTGTTGCTTTGTCACTGCTGCTAGAGAATAAAAACGGCACGCCTGCTCGTGCGAGAAAAGAGAGAAATTGCCAGTCTCATAACTTAATATTGTACTGGCTGGTGAAATATATCCTCAGCAGTTCATTAGTCCCCCCCTGCCTTTCCCTTCATTTGAAGCCGGCTGCATTTGAATTCTAACCACATCTCTTAGCTAAGTGACTCTTCCATTATTGATCCTGTTTTCAGCGGGTTAAAACCATGATAAACGCCAGTGCTTACATACCTCTTATGATTTTTTTTCCGCGTTTAAAGTACTTTAATAAGCTCATGTTTCTGTCAGACAGTCACGCTTAGCGAGACACTGTTTGCTGACTGACTGGAAAACCCGTGTGAGCGGGGCGCTTCTAAATTCTGCACGGATGCCGGCCACGCGCGTTGTTCATGTGCGTGCTTGCGGAAGGTCATTGCTTCATATATTTTTATTAATAAAATCATATTGGCTTGGCGTGGCGGTACAATTTCTGGTGAGGTGGGCCGCCACGGAGAAATGTTACCAGAGGAAACCCTGCACCCCTGTCCACTAGTGATGCATTATTTCATTCATTCCTTAAGAAAAATTGGCTTGATCCGAGCCAGCATTGTTGAGCTAGAATCTAGGCAGCTAACATTAGCAATAGTGATGTAAGAGGGAGAGCAGAGTTAAATGCAGCCATAGAGATTTAAAGAGACATGTACTGAAACCAGTCATTTTTAGAAAGCCAGTTATGCTGCAATAATTAAATAAAATAAAAATAATTGAATCATTAAATAAAATGTGACCAAAATGTGTCACAAACATTTCAGTAAGAGGTGTGAGTTGTTAAAATGTGAAAAAGTGCAGTCAGTGGCCCCTTTTAGTTATTTTTCTAACCCTTTAATTCTTTTTTCAAATGTAAAAATGCTACAGCAGGGTGAAAAGATATAAGCTGACATGCAGCCCATAGGTCAAAAAACATCTTAAAATAGTAAACACAGTTAGTACCTGGAGATGCTTAGAAAGGTAACTGTGTGTAGGAGATGTTTTAAAATGGGACACTGGATCAGCAAATGCATAGAAATGCTTCCCTTTTACCTTATATTTTGAAACTACATCAATGTCTGTGTTTTCATCTTAACTTTTAGATAACTTATTACAAGGGCTTTACAAGCCTTTTTTTTAAATCTTGGTTATACCTATGGATACTCTGGTGTAATTCTCCAGATATGGAGATGTGCTCTTTATGTGCCCCTAAATACATTTTTTTTTTCAGTTTAGTGCCAAATATGAGTGAAATTCACTCCAAACTAGATGCTTTGTATGCATGCACCAAAACGAGCGAACATGACATAAATGTGCGTGTCTTCACCGTCTCCAATCCTATTCTTTTGTTCAATATTATCATACCCATCCTAAGAGACAGATAAGCTTTGGTTTATGGAATAAAGGCTGACTCACTGGTTGTGATGCAGAACCGAATAAATCTCTTTTTTGAATCCGCTGTTTTGCATCAGTTATTATTTCAAATATCCCTGGTGCTGTTTTAAAGTCTTGAGCTTGTGAAGCACCCAAATCACACACATACACACCTACACAATCTGCTATTACACTGATGCATGCTCAGTGCCCAAGTTTCACATTTACAACGAAAATATATCCCTAATCCCTATCTCGTTTTGTACCAGGCTTTAGTTGCCAGTTTAATAAATGGCTGTGATTTAATTGAACCACAGCACAGTGCTCTCAGTATAGCGAGTGATTAGCACGACAATGTCTCCTAAAACCCTCTGCTGCTGTTTATTTAATTGTCCCTATGATGCTGCGGCTATGCTCTATTTATTTTGCTGCTTAACTAAAACAAAAGGCCGGGTTCAACTTTAGTGGAGGCTCATGAAATATTGAGCAGCGTGGAAGACTGCGCTGCACTCTAGAGATGTGCCTCCCAAACACGGCGCACAAAGCCAACCGAGTGTGTACTGCTCGTGTTGTTCAGTGTTTTTTGCCAAGCCTGCGAAGAACACAACTTTCAGTCTATGAATAATTTCCAGTGTTTATGCTTTCTTTGCCCCCAGAGTTGCTATTTTTTTCTCCTGGCTTTTTTATTCCATTTCTAATGCAGATTTGTTTTTTACCAACTCCCACATTTGTCTTCCTTTTACCTCAATAATCACTCATAATCATTACTGAATACTTCAAATGTTTTTTCCTAAATAAGTTTTTTTTTTTTTTTTTTTTGTAATTGCCATAATCTGTTAAGCATTTCTTTGTGTTAAGGCTCGTACTGACTGTGAGATTGAAGCTTTTTTGTTATTGTTTACTGCAAGTCAGTATTGTGTGGTATGGATCTTATATAAACTTGTGTGCAATGATGATTTCTACAGAATCTCAGGGTAGGTGTTAATGTGCACCCTGTTTACACATAAATGTTTTAAAATTTCTACTGCTGTAACAGTCAGGGCTGTATTACAACGATGCGGTCAGTTAGTCAGTTTTCACTGACATGGAACGTGTTTATGGGCGTTTTCAAGTTCATTTCCTTATCACAACGGTGTAAAAACAAACTTTCTGCCGACGCATGATGCAAAGAGGCTGATCTAATCATTCAGCGGTATGTTTTGGATAATCCAGTCTGGTGTAAGGAAACCACTAGTTTGATCAGCGTTGGCGTGATGACGCGGCCGCTTGGTGATGTCATCACACTGAGCATATAAAGGTAAGAGACGGCCATTTTGCAGCCACCTTTAACGCGCTCTGCCTCCCAGCACTAGATCTGTACTGCCTGCTTGTGCATAGTTTTAATTAAGTTCGTGTTCCCAGCAAACGCCACTCTCTGCTGGTCACTTCCACAGTTTCAGATGTACGTAACATTTGGTGACGAGAGTAAACCATGGAAGCGTGTTTAAGGCCACTACAGCCATTTCTGGAGACCCCTGGAGAGTTGCTCATACCATGGCCGCACTGGTACAGTTTCTTCACTTACATATCGGTGTTGGGCCTGGACAAGCTAGACAAGGTACAGAAGCAAGCTACTGGTTCACAATCTGGGCATAGAAGGCCACCGTATTTTCTACATGCTAGGACCAACAGATACGTTTGCTGAGTCAGTCGAGCTGCTAGCTAGCTACTTCGACACATCTGACAACATGTTGGCGTGGCACATTAGGTTTCGCCTGTGTCGACAGAAGATGGGAGAGACGACACAACAATTTGATGCGGACCTTCGCCACCTAGTTAGAAGAAGAATCCATTTCTATTGTCATTCAGTCCATACAGCCAATCATGCACAGTAGAACAAAATTACGTTTCTCCTATCTATAATGTTAATCACATCTAGAATCAGAGGTGCTGTTGCCATGCAAGGCGCCAACACAAACATCTTTTCCTTCCCCCATTCTATTAGGCTGAGCACCAAGCTAGATGGTGGGAAGTACCATTTTTATATGGTCTTTGGTATGACCCGGCCGGGACTTGAACCCCCAACCTCCCAGTTGTGTGGCAGATGCTCTACCAACTAGGCCACCACTCCACCTCCAAATTCCCAGTGAGCCGAGAAGACTTCAGTCCACCGTCAGTCCTCATGTGCAAAGACCTCCATATGGTGCCACGGGAAACAAAGTCCCCTGCCAAATGATTAAGACACATGGTGGTCCCCAAACTCCACAAAGAAGTGAAGCCCAAATTTGAGGAATCCCCAAGCGCTGCAGAAAGGATTCCACCAACCCGCAATGCGTGGACGTCCACAGCAGTGAACCTACACGTGACCACAACACCCCAGAGGACTGAGATCCTACAGCCGCTTAATTTGTCTGTGTGGATAAACCAGTAAAATCCTTATAATGAGAGAGCATTTCGTTTTATCTGGACTCCAGCATGTGTGTACTGCCCAGTAGCAACAGCAGCAGCAGTAGCAGCAACAGCGATCTGTTACTGATATAATTGAAGGGAACATGAATAGACAAATGTACAGAGACATCCAGGGGCATCTGTTAAGATGTTGAAGATGAAACGAGGGTGGACATTTCAGCAAGACAATGATCCCAAACACACAGCCAAGGAAACTCTCAGCTGGCTCCAGAGAAGGAAAATAAAGCTGGTAGAATGGCCCAGTCAGTCACCTGACCTGAATCCAATTGAAAATCTATGGAACGAACTGAAGATCAGAGTTCATAGAAGACACCCACGGAACCTTCAAGATTTGAAGACAGTTTGTGTGGAAGAATGGGCTAAAATCACTCCTGAGCAATGGCTGCACCTAGTTTCTTCATACAGGAGGCATCTGGAAGCTGTTATTACCAACAAAGGCTTTTCTACTAAATGTTAAATGAATTTCACCAAGTGTGTTCAATACATGTTCCCTGTGTCATTCCACTTTATTAAATATAACTTGTTTTGTGAACACAGTTGCCTTGATTTCTTTGTATGTATGGATTACTTGGGTTGTTACTGATATCTGGTGAAAATCTCAGGTCAGTGGCTCCATC
Source organism: Pholidichthys leucotaenia (assembly GCA_020510985.1). Taxonomy (NCBI): domain Eukaryota; kingdom Metazoa; phylum Chordata; class Actinopteri; order Cichliformes; family Pholidichthyidae; genus Pholidichthys; species Pholidichthys leucotaenia. The sequence continues at coordinate 255,004,236 of CM035837.1, read as the reverse complement.
AGAAATATGTTTAATGAGAAAAATGTGGACGTGTTCAATATTTATTTTCCCTGCTGTAGGTATTCATCAGCATATGGCCAAATTCGAATTTTCTGATTATTGTCACTTTTATTAGTTATTAATAGTCAGTTTAAGTCAGTAGTCTCTTACGTTTGTGTTCCTTCTGTTAATTATTTTTGGACTACTTTTTATTGCTGCTGTAACAAAGGAATTCCCCAGATTAATAAAGTGTCTACCTATGTCCTACCTTATCTTGTTACTGACTTTTATAATTCTTGTGGCCTGAACAGTGAAGTGCACAGATATTTCAGACGGCAGGTCCACAACCAAAAATAGAGCACTCCTAAATACTGAAAAAAGTACAGTTACATACAGTAGCACACATTTTACTGTACTTAGTTGGCATATCTATTTTATTTTAATACCTATTCATTTATGGGCATACCCCATAGAGTTCTACAAAATTATTAACTCACACAGAAACCATGGTTTTCATCATTATCATCATTATCATCTGGAATTTCCCCATTGTGGGACTAATGAAGGCTTATCTTAGCTTATCTTATTAATTATGTAAAAGTTAATGACAAAAAATGGGCAGCTTCCACTGAAAAATAAATATCTGTTCAAAATAAATAAATCTAAAAAGGCTTTTCTTTCAGTTAATAAAGTATTAAACTGTAGGAATCGTGAAATGATGACACTGGATGATTTCTCAGTATTGGTTTAATTCCATCTCACGTCCCACAGCTCCTTCTCTCAGTCAGGGAATAAGAGAGTGAGCTGCGGTAAACCACATACATTTATACTTCCACATCAAACGCAGAATCACATCCACATTTAATCCTTCCATTGTCCTCTCGGCTCCTCTGTCTGACCCCAGGAGGTCAGACAGTCCTTTCAGGTTCACTCTCCAGATCTTCTCACTTCTTCCCCAGTTCGCAGGTGGTCCAGACTCATTGCCCATTTGAGGCGTGATGTCAATACACACCGCGAGTTCAAAGTTCTTTAATGTTTGGGTCTCTGCCAAGGAATATGTGAGCTACCTAATGTTACGCCACATCACTCCCCCCGAAACGCCCAAGAATGGACACACACCAACATTACTCTAACAGTTATGCACATTATGTCAAGAATGGACAGTCATACACATCATGTCAAGAATGGACACACACACCAACATCACTCTAAGAGCTGTACCATTATGTCACACACACCCCCTTTGCAGGACCTACAGCACAATCTACACGGGTTGATCAAAAATACACATCACTCTGCCCGTTGCCTAGGCTTCAATCTCCTCCCGAATCTGCTGTACGCAGGCTTCGCAGCCTGTGTTGTGCCGTCCTGCGGCGCACCTGTGGAATGAGGGGGAGAAGGGTTATTTGTCCCCTGCGGGGAAACCAGGGGCCGTTCCCTGGGAGGTCTGCCACGTCGAGGCGCCCCCGCCGGTCGTACAGGTTCGTCACGTAACACAAAAGCAGGCTTTAATCTGTCAACACTGATTGTTTCTTTCCTGCCCCCCAAATCTAGCACAAAACATTTCTCCCCGGTTTCCAGCACTCGAAATGGACCGTCGTAAGGTGGGTGGAGGCTGTGACGCTGGGCGTCGTGCCTGACAAAAACAAACTCTGCGTTTTGCAAAGCCTTGGGAACAAAAACCCGCGGAAAAGTGTGATGAGCGGGGCCCGGGAGCATTTCTGCTCCCGTGCCACTTAGAGGTCCCCGCGCCGGGGGGGCGCTCTGGTGCTGCATGGGCTGGCAGGAATTCTCCTGGCAGCCTGAGAGGTTGAGAAAAAACTAATTCAGCAGGTGAGGCATCTAAATCCTCTTTGGGTGCCGAACGCAACCCCAATAAAACCCATGGTAGTTTGTTTACCATGGGTTTTATTGCATCCGTGAGCGACGCTCTGAGGGCTGCCTTCAACGACCTGTGAAAATGCTCGCATAAACCGTTGGCCTGTGGGTGATAAGCGGTGGTGCGATGGGCTGTCGCTCCTAAGCCGCTGGCCATTGCTGACCACAGCTCCGACACGAATTGCGGACCCCTATCGGACGTAATGTCTGACGGGACTCCGAACCACGCTACCCAGGCTGTTAAAAAAGCACGAGCCACCTCTGCTGCTGTGGTCGGCTGCAATGGGACTACTTCCGGCCAACGTGTGGTCCGATCCACCATTGTCAGGAGATGTGTGAACCCTTGCGACGGCGGCAGGGGTCCCACTAGATCTACGTGCACATGATCGAACCTCTTAGCCGGAATGTGGAAAGGTTCTAAAGGAGCCTTCGTGTGCCTGTGAACCTTGGCCCGCTGGCAAGCCATGCAGGCTTTCGCCCACTCCTTCACGTGCTTGCGCAGGCTTGGCCAAACAAACTTCTCCGCTACCATTTTCACTGAAGCGCGTACTCCCGGGTGCGCTAGGGAGTGCACCGCGTCAAAAACGCGACGGCGCCACATGGCCGGTACCACTGGGCGCGGTCGCCCGGTGGATACATCGCAGATTAGCGGGGGTGAACCGGTTTGTAAACTTATGCTCTCCAGCCTTAACCCTGTTGGTCCAGACAGGAGCGCGCGCACGTCTGTGTCTTCGCTCTGCTCCGCTGCCATGGCTGCGTAATCTATCCCCACTTGCACCGGAGCCGCGTGCACGTCCGCGCTGTTACCTCGCTCCACGTCTGCGGCACTACAGTCCCCATCCGCGCGGACAGGCGCTGTTACCGCTCGCGAGAGGCAGTCTGCTACTATATTAAGTTTACCGGCTACGTGCTGTATATCGGTGGTGAATTCTGAAATTGCGGCCAGCTGCCTCTGCTGTCGGCCTGACCACGGTTCTGAGATTTTGGACATTGCAAAAGTGAGCGGTTTGTGGTCGACAAACGCGGTGAAACGCCGCCCTTCCAACCAGAACTGAAAATGGCGAATGGCCAGGTGGAGCGCTAGCAGTTCCCTGTCAAACGCGCTATATTTCCGCTCCGCATCGCGTAGGGACCTGCTGAAAAAAGCGAGTGGCTGCCAAACCCCGGCGACCTGCTGTTCTACAACGGCTCCTATGGCCACCTCTGACGCGTCTGTGGTTAGCGCTATTCGGGCTGCTGGGTCTGGGTGAGCCAGCAGTGCTGCGTCTGCCAGTGCTTTTTTAACCTCAGTGAATGCGCGCTCCCGCTCTGGGGACCACTCAATCACATTGGAGGGCTTCTGTTTTTTTAGCGCGGCGTACAACGGTTACATGAGCTGCGCCGCGTGGGGTATGAAACGGTTGTAAAAATTTACCATACCTAAAAATTCTTGCAACGCTTTTACCGTTTGTGGCTGGGGAAACTCAGCCACTGCGCGTACTTTGGACGGCAGCGGGACTGCTCCCTCTGGGGAGACGCGGTGTCCTAAAAAATCGATCTGCGCTGCGCCAAAATGGCACTTGGCCGGGTTGATTATCAACCCATGCGCTCCCAACCTCTGAAAAACTGTCATGAGGTGACTTTCGTGTTCCTCCTCAGAGGCGCTGGCGACCAAAATATCGTCTAAGTAGACAAAAACAAAAGGGAGGTCACACAACACGGCATCCATCATGCGTTGGAAGGTTTGCGCGGTGCCTTTAAGGCCAAAAGGCATGCGTAAAAACTCAAAAAGCCCGAACGGGGTTATTACCGCTGTCTTGGGAATGTCCTCTGGTCGGACCGGGACCTGATGATAACCGCGGACCAGGTCTATTTTAGAAAAAATGCGCGCCTTGGCCAGATGCACCGAAAAATCTTGGATATGCGGAATTGGGTAGCGGTCCTGCGCTGTGGCATTGTTTAACCTGCGATAATCACCACAAGGTCTCCACGAGCCGTCAGCCTTAGGCACCATATGCAGGGGGGAAGCCCAGGCGCTCTTCGAGCGGCGAATTATGCCCAACCTTTCCAGGTTGGCGAACTCCTCACGCGCAATGGAGAGCTTAGCTGCATCCAAGCGCCGAGCCTTCGCAAAAACTGGTGGGCCACTTGTGGTTATAAAGTGCTCCACCCCGTGCTTCGCCACCTTAGCTGAAAACGTGGGAACTGTGAGTGCTGGAAACTGGTTTAGGAGAGTGTGAAACTTACCTCCTGCTGTGGCGACGTTGGTCTGTACTGGCGGCGGGGACACTAGGGCTGCACAAGGGATGGAACAAAAAGAGAGTGCATTAACCAAGCGTCTATTAACCAGATCTACCAACAAGCCGTGTGAGCACAAAAAGTCAGCGCCTAACATGTTGAAACTCACCGCCGCTACTATGAAGGTCCATTCATAGATGCGGCCGTGCAAGGACAGGCGCAGAGTCCTTTCGCCAAAAGTCTTGATCGAGGAGCCGTTTGCGGCCGTTGCCCCGTCTCCGCGGGGGCCGGCCACCCGGTCCGCGTAGGTTGCGGTGATGAAACTCCTCTGTGCTCCGGTGTCAACGAGGAATTGCCGTCCGGAGCTCGCGTCTGTCAGGTACAGCAGCTTGTTCTGTTCACTGAGGGTCGAAGCTGCTAACGACCCCCGGCTCGTACGTTTCCCTGCTTCTTGAAGCCGCATGGTGGAATGTATCTGTGTGCCTTGTGCGCGAAGCGTCGATGGTAGAAACAGAGCTCGTCCCCTCCTCTGCTTCGGGACCGCGCCGCTGCTGTCGTCGCTGGGGTTGCTTCTGCTGCCACTGGTTCTGCCCCGCCCTCGGCTGCCGCGCCGAGGTCTGCTGCTGCCACTGAAGTTTCCTGCTCGCCGCAGGCGTCGAGGAGCCGCTCCGCTTCCACGGCCAGCGCGCAGAAATCCTGCTGGTTCACACACCTCATGCTGGACAGGGAACCCCTCATGTGTGCTGGAAGGGTCCTCAAGAAGATGTGTTTAAATAGAAACGCATTGTTGTCTGCCCCGATCATCTGCAGCATGTCCTCCATGAGGACGGTCGGCCTGCGTCCTCCTCTGTCGCGCAGGTCCAGAAGTGTTCTGGCCCTCACCTCGGCTGATGGCACAAAACTCCGGATGAGGGCGGCTTTCAGGGCGTCGTATTTGCCAGCAGCGGGCGGCTGCTGCACCAGGCTCCGCACACACCGGGCTGTGCGGCTGTCGAGTCTTGCGATGACATTGTGGAACTTGATGTCATCTGCTGATACCCCGTTGAGCACAAACCATGATTCCACGTGCTGGAACCATGAGTGCGGGTCCTCTTGCCAGAACTCTGGGAGTTTAATTGAGTTTACGCCCGTGCGGGCGGTCTCCGGTGAATCCGGGTCGGACAGACGATCTCCAAGCCTTTCCATATGTCTCACGTGTGGGTCACCAATGTAGGAATCGTGAAATGATGACACTGGATGATTTCTCAGTATTGGTTTAATTCCATCTCACGTCCCACAGCTCCTTCTCCCAGTCAGGGAACAAGAGAGTGAGCTGCGGTAAACCACATACATTTATACTTCCACATCAAACACAGAATCACATCCACATTTAATCCTTCCATTGTCCTCTCGGCTCCTCTGTCTGACCCCAGGAGGTCAGACAGTCCTTTCAGGTTCACTTTCCAGATCTTCTCACTTCTTCCCCAGTTCGCAGGTGGTCCAGACTCATTGTCCATTTGAGGCGTGATGTCAATACACACCGCGAGTTCAAAGTTCTTTAATGTTTGGGTCTCTGCCAAGGAATATGTGAGCTACCTAATGTTATGCCACAAAACCACCATTCAAATAAATAAATCTTTGCAAAAGAAAATTAAAAAGGTCATTCCCCTTGTCAGCAGAATGATCCAGAATCCTCCCTTCATTAACCTGCCAACTCTCCATCCCCATAAGACTGCAAGGATAGTTTATACAGGACAGCTTAGTATATCAGTGAGAGGATAGTAGAAATTGTACAAGAAAAATCAAGAAAATTTGAGGAAAAAAAGTTGCAAATTCTGTAGAAAAAAGTTGCAAATTTATGAGAATAATGTGTTGGGGAAAAGTAACAAATTTATCACCAAACATGGGAAATTTATAATAAATAGTGCTAAATTTATTACCAAAGTAATAATTTTGCCACAAAAATTTGCAGATTTATTTACATTTTCTAATAAAATTTTGTAATTTTTTAATAATTTTATAAAAATTTTAAAAAATTTAATAAATTTTTTTTTTATCACTTTCCAAGAAAAATTTTAGTTTACAAGAAAAATCTGCACAAATTGGTCAGAAAATTGGCCATTTATGAGAGAAAAAAGTAAAAAAATAATAAAAGTTTTCTAGAAAATTCGCTAAATTTTTTGTAAATTTGTAACTTTGTTGTTGCAAATTTATGATTTTTTTTTTTCCTGGAAATGTGTTTTTTTTCCTGCATGTTGAAATTGTGTTTTTTACTCATGAAAATGTAGTTTTTTTCTGATAAATTTAGGACTTGTTTATAGTAAATTTGTGACTTTTTAAGTTGTAAATCAGCATCTTGTATCATATTTTTTAACTTTTAGTCTTGCTAATTTGCACTGAAATTACATTTGCTAAATTTATGAATATTGGGGGCATTCGGGGCTCATGCGCTGGTCACACAGAATTAATTGGACCTCAAAATGAAGTTATCGGACATTAAATAAATAGTTATTAATATATTATTAATACACTAAAATGCATTTCATCGGCAATTGGTGTCTCCATGGGGGAAAATTAAAATCTATAATACTTTCAAAAAAAATTTTTTTCCAAAAGTGCACTTCAGGGAGCAAAAGGCAAAGGTGTCTTAGTGCATTACTTGGGCCCTATTTGTGCATGTGCCTGGGCTTGAATATATGCCATAAGGTAAACTAAGTCTGTGTCACATTTTAGACAAACAATTATTAGTGACCAGAGGCTCCGTCTGGATGACGTGTGCTTCATTTTAGGTCATCAGGAATTTGATAATTGTTTCATGATGTTGGTAATTTTAGAAGGGCCTCTGAATGGCTTCATTGTTACCAGAAGTGCCTCAAATTGAGCTTTACCACACGCCTGCCAACGGCTGACAGGAACACCTTCACCTTTTGATTCTCACAAATTATCGATCAAGGAAACCAGAAACGACCATAAGAACTGAACAGTGAGAACTGTGTATCTGCTAAAACTCTCAACAGAGGAATATAATAACGTCTAAAATTTTAAACTGCTATTGATCACTAGAAAGTGTTGATGCGTGCTAGAGTGGTGCCTTGGACAGAGACAGGCTGACTCACCATGGAGCCTGAATATAAATATAATAACGGAAGACATTTGTCAGTTTTGGCTGTAATTTTATATTCCAGCTTAGTAAAATCCTGGCATGCACACTGTGAAATCAACATTTGAAAGTCATTTTAATGATTGAAGTCAGAAAAAAGACTGCCTGTCACACTGAAAAAAAATGCCAGTCTAAGTCAAGTTTTCAGTCTACTTTAATGTGTAATGGTTGGGGTAAACACAACTGTGAATATTTAACTGGTACCTTGTCTGTATATTGCTGCCAGTATATTTCCTTTTTCGACACAGGAGTTTGGACAGAGGATATACTAATTATAGGTAATTGTTTATCACTTATTTCTTTCACCTAGGGAACACTGACTTGCCTTTCTATTGATCTTGCGTCTGTGATTTTATGTTTTTCAATCAGAATAAAGTGCAATTAAAGGTGATAGAGACAAGCTTCTGCCCACCTGGCCAGTAGGGGTCGCACTCACTGTTGACTCACTATAATCTCATACCTACTCAAGTACATTCATTTTGTCTTCTTTTCCAATAGTTATTAATTTACTGTTTCTTTCAGACAAAACGGTAGAAGATGTTTGTTTTTTACCTCGACATGTTTCAACTGGCATCTGCAGTCATCTTCAGAAGCGTCAGCTGATTGCTGTGACATGTCATTTATCAGCTGTTTTCCTTAGGCGCAAGAATTAGACACAAGAATCATTGGACCGGAGGATAATAAACACAAATGCTGGATCAAGGGAGCCATAGAAATCAGAAATAAAAAGGACACCATGAACCGGAATGAGGGAGCATTCATGCTTTCCCACACCTGGGACTCCATCCTCCAGAGACCACCTGATGATGCCAGGTGTGGCCAGCGTGGTAGATCTGTCAGGTCCATCAGGCTCGCCGCGCCTAAGGAAAACAGCTGATAAACGATACGTCACAGCGATCAGCTGATGCTTCTGAAGATGAGTGCAAATGCCAGTCGAAACATATCGAAGTTAAAAAACAAACATCTTCTACTTTTTTGTCTGAAAGAAAGAAACAGTAAATTAATAATCTTGTACCGGTTGCTAGGTAGAGAGATAAACAGCACTTCCGAGAGGCTAATATCAATATACTGCAGACTGCTAAAATCTCAGACCTTTGGTGATTATAAGCTAAACAGCGTGTGAAGTGAGGACTCTTGTGGTATAGAATCATGAATTTAACATAATCCTCTCCAATGTGCATCTCCAGCAAACATTTTTAAATAATTATATCGTATAGTGTTATTGACAATAATGCTAATGTAGCACAGCAGTGACTGAACCGGATAGGTTTTTAATTTTGACAACATAATCATTACATTTTAGATCAGATTGTAAGAACTTTGACTGCTGTTAGTTATTGTGTGGTTTCTGTAAATATGCTGAATCACACATTTATGGTCTGTTTATGTTCATTCATTTTAGCCACGTATGCTTAAAAAAAAAGAAAGCACCAAGGTGCTGATGCCTCGGTGCCAGAGCCATGGTGGAGGTATGCATTCTCAGATCATCACCAAAATATTATGGGTTTCTCTCTAGCCCAAGGATGACCTCTGGTAAAAATTTCATCCAAATTCATCGAGTAGTTTTGGAGTATTCTTGCTAACACACTGTAAGAAGATAAGAGCCTTGGTGGAGGCATGCATTCTGGGATCATCACCAAAATGTTATGGGTTCCTCTCTAGCCTATGGACCACCTTTGGTAAAAATTTCATCCAAATCCATCCAGTAGTTTTGGAGTACATGCCAGTCCCTCCAGGATTTCGCGATGTTGCGATCGCATCAATTCACGTGAAATCAGCCAATCAGCACAACGATTGCGCGACCTTGCAACTTTATCCAATCATCGCAACTTTCCCACAATTTTGGCCAATCCTCATCAACTTCTGCCAATTTCACCAATCAAATTTCAGCTGAGTGGCGCTGAAACACTCAGTCTAACCAATCAAATGCATCGCTGCGTCGCGTTCACTTCTGTGTTTACAGTAAGTATTAACGGAATGCTTCAGCAAAAAACTGTGTGATTAAAAAAACCCCACTCACCCGCGAGATTTCCAACACTTCCCTTCCTCCGTGTCCCCCAGCCTGCCAGTGGACGTCTCTGTCCTGACCGCATGTACGAAGTGCAGGGTTTGTGTTGAAAAACGTCCGCCTGCCCCAAAAGCACCCCATTGTGGGAGCACACGTGACAAGAGACTCCATAAAATCACAAACAAACGAGCAAGTCTAACACTACAGCTAGTGTTTGTGATCATTTCATACATCTTTAGAGGTAAAATCATTACTACATCTTGTCAGTGAGCTTTAAAGCTGTGAATCTCTGAACACAGACAAAGCCCCCCTCACACACACAAATGAAAGACGGGTGTGTGTGTGTCAAGACACGCAGCAGATAGACAGACAGGTAGGAGTTAGGCATAGGAATATTGTCTGCATTTTTTTTTTCAGAAAAACACAGACTCCAATAGACAATACAGACTAACAGAATAAATTACTTATTTTTTCCTTTCCGCTTGGTACCGAGTGGTTGGGGACCATAGGGAGTTTTCAAATGAAGGCGCTGCAAATAACTTCAACATCTCTACTCTTTAACATGCATTCAGTGCAATTTAGCTGTTGTGATGGATATTGTGTTGAAGTCTGTATTGGCTATTGCACAAGAGTTCTTCTGTATAGCAGAAGTTTCTGCTTTACAAATCACTGTAATAGGAAATGTTTGGAAATGTCTGTGCTTTTCTTGTATTGTTATATAGAATATCACTGTAGTAAGCTGGGAAAACCATCTGCTTTAAAATCTGTAAATCTTCCCACAACTTTAAGTGCAAAAAAACCTCTCCAAACATTGCAAGTTTTATCGCAACTTTTAAAAAAAGCTCTCGTGAATTCAGTCTTTTTGGCCCACAACAATCAAAAAACATCCCGTGAAATCCTGGAGGGACTGACGTGCATGTGCAGTGAAAATAATCTGCAGTTAACATGCCTGTACTGTCGGTGGCAGTCAGCCAACCTGATTTGAACAGCTGCAATCCAAAGAAAAGAAGAACACGGTGGCAGACATTTTAAATGGCGGAAGCGAAGGAGGTACGTGAATACAATGACTATCAAGACCAGGAGTCTCCAATCATGTGCCATGGAGGGCCAAGACCCTGCAGGTTTTCTCTTCTACCCAGTCTCTTCAGCAGGTGTTTTCACTTATCAGCAATCAGTGGGAAGAAGTTCAGTGAAATCTGCAGTTGAAGACACTGGCTGGAGGGAAAACCTGCAGGGTCTTGGCCCTCCATGGCACATGATTGGAGACCCCTGATCAAGACGAACAGGAGCTTTTGCTGTTTAGTGGCAGAGGAAGAAAACAGATGGACAAAAAGACAGACATTTGTTCACCCAATATTGGCGGATTGCTCAGTATTTTCCTGTGGTGGGAGTTTTTGGGCGCATGCGCAGTTCACTGCGACCATTTGCAGGCAAAGAATGTCGGAAGTTGTAGTTTTTAGCAAGTTTTTAACTAGTTTTACCTCATCCTTCCTCAGCAAAACTAAACAGCAAAACCAGTGTGAAAACAATCGATGTGGTTACTGAAAAAACAAACATGTATAACATGTTTATATTATATAACATAAAACATAACAGTTCAGCTATAGATCAACTTAACAGGAAGTCATCCATGTGCTGTAAAAAAAATCACACTGCTGCCTCTAGTGGCTCAGCACTGTTATTACAATACCTTTTCCCCCAGCTTCATTGATGTTAAAGTTGAGTTAAATTTGTGTTTATTTTGAAAACAAAGCCTTATCTCAGAATTCTGGCAAATTAAAAGTCGAGAAAATATGGTGATACAATGATACAAGCCTTTAGTTACACTTTTTTTTGACTGGGTGAGCTGAAAAGCTGGTAACAGACAGACAGACAGACATATGCACAGATACAACCACACACACAGACGCATTAACTGATTACTGTATGCCTCTCCATTTCACCGAGGCATAAAAACGGCTGTTGCTATTAAGCTCCAGCAGTCATTTATGTCAGTTCCAGTTCATTTTAGGTTGTAAATGTGTTTTGTTTTTATTGTTTTAAAATATATAAATAAATGTTGTGAAATGCTGAATGCCTGAATTCATTTGTGCCCTTTCAGTTACGTGTAGAAGATGAAATCTATTGTTGATTCAGTGTGAAAGATTCACAAAGTAATGGTTTACCTCACCTCTGCAAAACTAAAGCATTTTCAACCTCTGTATAATGTAGTGATAAACAAGAACCTAAAATATACTGTAAGTATTAGATATATACGTACATAACATTGTAATCAATAATCCTTAGTGAAGTTGGAAATAATTTATGGTGGTGTGGAGAAAGGAAGCAGGCGAGGCAATGAGCTGGGACAACACACAAACTTTATTCCTTCTCCAACATTCAGTACAGAAAAATCTGCTGGGTCTCCGTGCATCCTCCTTTTATAATCTTTAATTCCATGCATGAAGACCCAGGAATCCTGACCATAATCATTGTGTGGAACAAAGAAATGCGTGGCACATTAACATAGCATAACGCCAATACTGCATTCTCATACACTTTCCTCCTCCAGCGATCCTGACGCTTCCTTCTCTCCCCGGGGGGCGAATAGTCCTTACTGTCCTGTCTGAGACCCCCCGGTGACACTTCCTCCTTCAGCACATTGTTCCCTCTTTCCCCCAGCTGCTAACTCTGGGTGGAGAATCCCCCACCTGTACCACCACACAGCCCCCCACCCCCCAAACACCCAGAAAGGGGACTACCCCCCCATCCTTTGGGTTTGAGCCAGCGCCCATAGCGGCTGTAGCGGGGGGTGGCCGATCCAGTTGAAACACCCTGCTGGCGAGGTGTACAGGAGGGCACGTCAGTCTGTGGAGGGAAAAAGGGAGGGGGGAGGAAACACATTAGCTTCACGAGCGCCGGTCCCTACCGAGGGAACACCAACTTGTGGAGCCCCCAACGGCGGGCAGCCGCGCTGGGGAGCTTGGACCAACACCACCTGCTCATCTGCCAACACAAAAGCGGGCTTCAGCCTGTCGATGCAGCTGGTCTCCCTACGCCCCCCAAAGTCTAACACAAAATGCTTTGCCCCAGGTTCCAACACCCTGAACGGTTCGTCGTGCAGTGGGTGCAGCGGAGTCCGGTGTGCATCATGCGTGACAAAAACAAGACCAGTGTTCTGTAAACTCTTGGAGACGAAAATGCAGGGAAAACAATGGTGGGCTGGGCCCAGTACATTAAAAGCCTTCGAACTGTGCAAAAATTGCTCGGGTGGATTGGCCCCAGGTGCGGGGTTTTCCGGTAAAAACTTGCCAGGGATCTGCAGCGGCTGAGAACAAACGAGTTCTGACGGGGAGGCTGCCAAATCCTCCTTAGGCACAGAGCGCAACCCTAAAAGAACCCAGGGCAGGCGGTTGACCCAATTTGTATCCATGAGCGAAGCTCTGAGCGCTGCCTTAAGCGACCTATGAAAACGCTTGCATAAGCCGTTAGCCTGGGGGCTGTATGCCATAGTACGGTGAATTTTGACCCCCAGGCTTTGGGCCATCGCGGACCAGAGTTCCGAAACGAATTGTGGACCCCTGTCAGAAGTGATGTCCTATGGGGATCCGAACCGTGCAACCCAAGCCGACAAAAAAGCACGAGCCACTTCCACGGATGTGGTAGAAGCCAGCGAAACCACTTCAGGCCAGCGTGTGGTGTGGTCCACGACTGTCAAAAGGTGCGTGAAACCTTGTGATGGCAGGAGGGGTCCCACTAAATCCACATGGACGTGGTCAAACCTCCTTGCCGGGATTTGAAACGGCTTGAGGGGGGCTCTGGTGTTCTTGTGCACTTTGGCCCTCTGGCGCTCAACGCAAGCTGCAGCCCACTCTTACACGTCCTTGTGCAAGCGCGGTTAGATGAATTCCACCCCCACTAGCTTCACCAAAGCACACATGCCTGGATGCGAAAGGGAGTGGACTGACTCAAAAATGTGGTGGCGCCAAGAGCTCGGATCCACCAGGTGTGGGTGGCTGGTGGAGACATAGCAGAGCAAGGCAGGGCACCCTTCTTGCACCACCCTGCTCTCCAGCCTTAACCCAGTAGGCCCAGACTGGAGTGTGCAAATGTCCGCGTCCCCGGCTTGCTCCGCGGCCATGGCAGGGAAATCTATTCCCATGTAGACTGGGCAGACTAACACGCGCGACAGGCAATTGGCCACAACGTTGAGCTTACCGGCAACGTGGTGAATGCCGGTCGTAAACTTCGAGATCACGGCCAAATGCCGTTGCTGCCGGGCCTACCACGGTTCCGAGACCTTGGACATCGCGTACGTCAGTGGCTTATAGTCCACGAATGCGGTGAACACATGCCCCTCCAGCCAAAACTGGAAATGGTGCGTCGCCAGGTGTAGAGCCAACAATTCTGTGTCAAACGTGCTGTGTTTGTGTTCGTTGTCGTGCAAAGTTCGACTGAAAAATGTGAGTGGCTGCCACAAACCAGAGACGTTGTGCTCCACCACTGCCCCTATGGCAACATCAGATGCGTCCATAGTGAGCACTATCCGTGCCGATAGATCCGGTTGGGCGAGCAACACGGCATCCGCAAGCGCTGTTTTGGCATTTGTGAAAGCCTGGACTCACTCCAATCCACAGTCCAGTCGATGGTTTCCGCGGGCTTCTTTATTTTAAGTGCGGCATGCAACGGCTGCATCAGCTGGGCTGCCCGGGGAAGGAAACGGTTATAAAAATTGACCATTCCCAAAAACTCCTGTAAGGCCCTCATGGTCTGCGGATGCAGACAGTCCAACATGGCGCACACTTTATCCAGTAGCGGAATCAAAAAAATCAATCACTGGCACACCTAACTGGCACTTCGCCGGGTTCACTATAAGGCCATGCGCTTCCAACCTCTGGAAAACCGTCTTGAGATGGGCGATGTGCTCCTTCTTGGATGTGGTAGCTACCAGAATGTTGTCTAAGTAGAAAAAAACGACAAGTCACAAAGCACTGCATCCATCATTCTCTGGAACATCTGCGCCGCGTCTTTTAATCCGAACGGTATGCATAAAAACTCAAAAAGGCCAAAAGGAGTAATAACTGCTGTTTCCGGAACATCTTCCGCACGCACCGGGACCTGGTGGTAACCGCGGACTAGATCCACTTTCGAAAAAACACACGCCCCAGCCAGGTGTATGGAAAAATCCTGGATGTGCGAGATAGGATACCGATTGTGTTCCGTGGCATTGTTCAAACGCTGGAAATCGCCGCACGGTCGCCACGACCACCATGACCCATCGGCCTTAGGCACCATGTGTAGCGGGGATGCCCACGGGCTGTTGAAGCGCCTGAGGATGCCCAACTGCTCTAAGTTGGCAAACTCCTTGCACATGCTGGCCAGTTTAGCCGTGTGAACACCGGCGGGCCTTTAGTAGTTATTCAGTTCAACTTTATTAACATAGCGCCATTTCACAACAGTCATCTCATAGCACTTTCAACTGTAGGTGAACCCCCACAGTTGCAGAAAGACCCCAGCAATCAGGCAATCTCCTGTGAGCAAGCGCTTGGCGACTTTGGAGGAGAAAAACTCCCTTTTAACAGGAAGAAACCTCCAGCAGAACCAGGCTCCGGGAGGGGCAGTCATCTGCTGGGACTGGCTGGGGGGTGAGGGACTAGAGAAGAAGATGAAAAGAACAGATATGTAGAGAGCAAACAGCACGATGGGGACTCAATCTATGGGAGAGAACAAACAGATATTAATGACCAGCAAAAGTATTTAATTGAGAGTGAAGAAAGGAGTGAAGCCCAGTGCATTGTTGGAGGTCCCCCAGCTATTTAAACCTATTAGCAGCATAACTAGGGGAGGGTTCAGAGGCACAGGATCCCTCCCTAATTATAGGCTATATCAAAAAGGAAGGTTTAACCTTATTCTTAAAAACAGAGATTGAGTCTGACTCCCGAATCCAGATTGGCAGCTGGTTCCACAGGAGAGGAGCTTGATAACTGAAGGCTCTGCCTCCCGTTGTACTTTTGGAGATTGTAGGTATTACAAGTAATCCTGCATTTTGGGAGCGTAGTGCTCTGTTCGGATAATAGTGTAGTATCAGATCTTTTAACCCCTTGCACTCTGGTCAATTTCCCTAAAAACACCTAAAAATAACGTACCCAAAGTAAATCAAAAGCTGTTCTTCAACCCTTTGCAGCATCTTCATGGGGTTGGTCTCATTTAAAAGAAAGCACTTTGAATTTTTTGGCAAAACAGTCATAATCTCTCTAAGTGCTCCGGCCACTGAGTAACAGTCATCTAAACATACTGAACTTGAAGAAAATAAATTTTGCCTGGGTGTTTTTTTTGATACAAATGCTTGCAAATAACACACAGCTGTCAGATCCGGGCTGGAAAATGCAACAGAAATGTAGAACCAAGTGTTATCCAGCTGAGGTCAAAATTTTGTAACAATACCACAAAAAATGAATATATTACACAGCTTTCTTCACAGGTTGTTCCCAGGCGTTTTTGAACTGTGCCAAATTGTGCCAAATGGCACAGTTTGGAAAAATGTCTGTAACTTTTGAGTGATTCAATATAGAAGCTTGATGTTGGGCTCTAATGAAAGGTGACACTCAGGGCTGTGTGTGTGTGTGTGTGGGGGTTGTTTATTCATTCATGAATGAATGAATGAATGAACAAACAAGCCCCCACACACAAAGAAGCATGCCACGTAAAAAATGTGTGGCTTTTTTTTTTTACAATAAAAAATAACCTACAGTGCACTAAAAATTATACTAAAATATCTGTAATGTAGAAGATAACAACTCCCACCCTGCCCCCCCGCCCCACTACAGAGGATGGACATCGCCCGGTGCGCCGCGGTCACGGTGCACCGCGGTCTACTACGCACTGTTGTACTAAAATATCTGCAATAATATCTGCAATCTGCTACAGAAGAGTAGCGGGGGGGGGTGGCGTTCACGGTCCGGACGCGGCGCACGAACCATGTACCGCGGCGCATGGACTGGACACGGTTCGTGAGCCGCGGTCTACTACGCACAGTTGTAATTTACCGATCGGTCAAAAGTCATTTTTGATTACAATTTTCAGGGATAAAGAATAATTTAGCTTATAACACTTACCTGTCCACAACAGCAGTGTCGCTGGCGAACTTCTCTTCCTCATTGTCAGACGAACATGATGCTGGTCCACTTGTTACGGACTCGTGGTTCTGGTCACGCGACCCGGTCAAACCATAATTCCATTATTGCGGTTTTGCGCTTCCATGATTGCGGTTTTGTCAAACGATTTTTCAAAACAAATAAGAACAGTAGTTAGAAAAAAAGACTGGCGAACGCGTGTGGGTCACCCAGCGGCTAAAACAAAACAGATTTTGCAAGGGAGGCACGCTTTCGAACTTCTGTGCTTCAATTGGCTCGCTGTATTCGCAGCTGTTGGTAGGCGGGTCCTTCTTGCTAGGTTTTCAGTCATTGGTTCTTCAAGGTTTCAGAAACCCAATTCAAGGCTCTTATTAGTCGAATGAGAGGTCAATCACACCTAAACCAATCAAAGCACTCCTTTGGCTTTCTGTTCGCGGCTGTGTCTGTAGTGGAAGAACGGAAATGCAGCTTTTTTTTCAGTGCCTCCTAGGACAAACACTGTGCGTCCTAGGGCGCACGAGGGCGTCCTAGTAGAGACATGTCCGCCCGTGGTACACCAAAGTGCAAGAGGTTAAATAAAAAGGGGCCTGATTATTTAGAGCTTTGTAAGTGAGAAGAAGGATTTTAAACTTAATTCTAAACTCTATGGGAAGCCAATGAAGGGAGGCCAAAACCGGACAGATATGATCTCTCTTTCTAGTATCTGTTAAAACTCTTGCTGCAGCATTTTGGATCAGCTGAAGACGTTTCAAAGATGTTTTAGGACAACCTGATAATAAAGAGCTACAATAATCTAATCTAGAGCTAACAAAAGTGTGGATTGGTTTCTCAGCATCACTCTGAGACAAGATGCTCCTAATCTTGGCAATATTACGAAAATGATAGAAGGCAGTCTTAGAAACAAGTTTAATATGTGAGTTAAAAAGCAGATCTTGATCAAAAATAACTCCAAGGTTTCTCACAGAACTATTAAGAGAAAGAGTAACTGCATCCAAACTAAGAGTTTGATTTGGAAAGGTATTTCTAAGGTTTTTTGGACCAACTAAAATAACTTCAGTCTTATCTGAATTTAATAGCAGGAAATTACAAGTCATCCAAGCTTTGATTTCCTTAAGACAGGCCTCTAACTTGGCTAGTTGATTACTATCATCTGGCTTCATTGACAGGTATAATTGTGTGTCATCTGCATAACAATGAAAATATATAGAGTGCATAATGTTGCTTAGCAGAAGCATATATAAACTAAAGAATAGGGCCTAGCTCAGATCCCTGTGGCACTCCATGACTGAGCTTTGAGTTGGAAGAAAACTCATTATTGACATGAACAAACTGGAACCTATCAGATAAATAAGATCTAAACCACTGCAACGAAGTTCCAGTTCCATTAAGTCCAACATGGTGTTCTAATCTATCAAGTAGAATATTATGATCAATAGTATCAAAAGCTGCACTAAGGTCCAAAAGGACAAGTACAGAAAAAAGTCCATTATCAGATGCGATAAGGAGGTCATTAGTGACCTTCACTAAAGCTGTTTCAGTACAATGATGGATTCTAAACCCAGATTGAAACTCTTCAAATAAACCATTTCCCTGCAAGTGGTCAAATAATTGTGTAGCAACAACTCTTTCTAAGATTTTTGAAATGAAAGGCAGATCAGAGATTGGTCTATAGTTAGCTAAAACTCCTGGATCCAGCGTTGGCTTTTTGAGTAAGGGTGTAATTACAGCAGTTTTAAAAGCCTGCGGTACGTGGCCTAATGTTAATGAAGAATTGATTATTTGAAGAATAGAGCTACCAATAAATGGGAAGAATTCTTTAAATAACCTGGTAGGAATAGGGTCTAAAAGACAAGTTGAAGGCTTGGATGAGAATTTTTTTTTTTTTATCTAACTCTAAAAGGTCAATTGGAGTAAACTCATCCAAACAGATATCAGTTGAAGGAGTTGTAGTAGTTAATGCATTTAAGTTAACGGTGGGAAGAATCTGACTGATTTTACCTCTGATAGATGAAATTTTATTATTGAAAAAGTTCATAAAATCTTGACTAGAAAGCTCTAAGGGAATGCTAGGATTGAGTCCTGACTCTTTGTCAACCTGGCTACAGTGCTGAAAAGAAACCTGGGATTATTCTTGTTCTCTTCTATTAATGCAGAATAATAACTTATTCTAGCTTTCCTAAGAGATTTTTTATAAATTAGAAGATGATTTCTCCAAGCTAAATAGATTTCATCTAATTTAGTGGAGCGCCATTTTCTTTCTAATTGACGAGTCTTCTCTTTTAAGCTATGAGTTTCTGTGTTGAACCAAGGAATTAGAAATTTCAGATTAGACTTTTTCTTTTTTAAAGGGGCCACCATGTCTAGAGTCTGATGCAGAGAAGCTGTAACACAATCTACCATGCTATCAATTACAGAAGGGGCAAGGTCTCCATAGCTTATCTCCGTTGTGTTGACACATGGCATAGAGGAAACAATCTTCTTAAATTTGGTAACAGCGTCATCTGAGAGGCATCTACTGTAGTAATATTTTTCTTTAGGAGCCAAATAGTCAGAAATAGTAAAATCAAAGGTTAACAGACAATGGTCTGACAGTACTGGGTTATGAGGAGACACTACCAGATTTTCTATTTCTAAGTCATATGCCAGAACAAGGTCCAACGTGTGGTGGAGATAATGGGTAGAATTTCCTACTTTCTGAAAAAAAAACTCTCTTCTTGGTTGTCCATCAAGCCGATGATGACCGTCCCTCATGTGTTAAGTCCTCTTCTTGCGTGAGCACGGAGATGGCTGTTTAGGCCGATCCTTGATCGGCAGACACAGCTGCAGTAGGGGCAATGAAACTGCCCAGGTGATAACGCCTTTCTTTGTGCCCGTGCTTCAGCTACATCAGCTCGCCTCTTCTCTTCAAAGTAGTCTCGTGCCTGGGTAGTGAGAGCACGCCAGCCTGGCCTGTCCATAGCCCACAGCTCTAATTGTTTGGGAAGGATGCCAGTGTGTCTGATATAGAGCTTCACGCAGTCTTTGAATCTTTTGCGTGGTCTGCCTTGGTTCCACTTCCCAGAGCAGAGTTTGCCATACATTGTCACGCCGCGCCGCTCATTAGCGGCGCCAGCTGCACACACACCTGCACATCATCAGCGGCGAGGGATTTAAGCCGCCTCGCCCTGGGCTTCGGCCTGAAGCCGGCAGACTTCACTACGGATTGCTGTGAGTTCCCTCTCATTCTCAGCAAACATAGCGGTAAGAAGATCTTACCTTTCTCTTCTCCAAGTCTGCTCCCCTGTGCACAGGTGGATTTCCCGGCGGCGGACTATTCCTCTCCATCGCCTGTTCCTCGCTGCTGCACCGGGCTCTCCAGGTGGCTGTCTACCGGACCTCGTTCTTTGCTGTGCCAGTCATCCGCCCTTTCCAAGTAAGCTCCTCTCCTACTTGTATATCTCCTGTGTTGGTGTGTGCCCGTCACCCTTCTCCCTGTGCTTTTCCCATAGGGTTGTCCGGCTGTACGGTCTCCTGCCTCTGTGCCCGAAGCAGACGCCGCCACCAACACATTCACATCTCGCAGACACACATTCATACACCCTTGTTGCCAATAAAGCTATTTGAGCTACTCTGAGCCTGTGTGTGTGCGTCTCCTGAGCCGTGCATTATGTCATACATGAGCTGCTTGGGCAGCCTGTGGCCATCCATCCGGATCACATGACCAACCCATCAGAGCTGGGCTTTCAGAATCATGGCCTCGATGCTGGTCATCTCTGTCCAGGACCTCAAGGTTTGTGACCCGGTCTTGCCAGTGAATGTTCATGACCATCCGTAGACTTCTCATGTGGACCTTCTCCATCTGCTTCAGGTGTTTTTTGTACATGGGCCACGTCTCACATCCATAGAGAAGGCTGGTGAGGACAACGGCCCTGTACACTTTGAGCTTTGTGGACAGCTAGATGTTGTGCTGGTTCAGGACGCGAGTTCTGAAATGACCGAGAGCTTGACTGGCCTTGCAGATTCTGACGTTGGGCGTTGATCTCCTTATCCAGGCTACCATCGTTGCTGATGGTGCTGCCGAGGTATTTAAAGTCGTCTACCGTCTTCAGTTGGGTACCCTCGATGGAGATAGAGGGGGGTAGGACAGTGGAGGCGGGTGCTGGTTGGAACAGTACCTCTGTCTTGCCGAGGCTGATGGTAAGACCAAAAAGGCGGGAGGCTTCTGCAAACTTATGACATAATGTCGGTCCCAGGGAACATGCTCACACAGACTCAAGTTCAATACAATGATCTTTATTGAATTACCAGCTGGTGTGTGGGTGCATGTATGCGGTGTGTGAATGTTGTGTGGGTGAATGAGCTGCAGCCGGGGGTGAAACAGAGCACCGTACAGCCTGGCAACCCTAGAGACAGAATCAAACACAGGTGTTAGTTTCAGCCAAGTTATGATGGACGGAGAATAAACAGGGCTTACTTGCAGATGTCCTGGAGTTGGCGCCGGCTTGGGCTTTGGGCCATCTGCCAGGCAGACAGCGCCTGCTGAGCACACCTGGTGAAGCGTTGTGATGCGCGGCGTGGAGAGAGGAGCAGTTCCACCGCTGCGAGGGAGAGAACCGCCGCCGGAGGTATCCACCTGTGCACAGGGGAGAGTCTGGGAGAAGAGGTAAGGTTGGAATTGTTGAGCTTATGTGCCAACGGAGAGTCCAACGATGTAGCGCAGGGCTGAGCGGGATCAGGGCGTGCGCAGGACAAAGAGCGTATCATAGCAGACGGCTCCGTGCCGAAGCTCCAGACAGGACGGG
Organism: Pholidichthys leucotaenia; assembly: GCA_020510985.1. Taxonomy (NCBI): domain Eukaryota; kingdom Metazoa; phylum Chordata; class Actinopteri; order Cichliformes; family Pholidichthyidae; genus Pholidichthys; species Pholidichthys leucotaenia. Next base: position 254,983,122 of record CM035837.1, on the reverse strand, counting down.
CTATATAGCCCAGGGCTGATTACTCCCAGGTGTGCGCACAGCTGAGGCAGATGATGGCCCAGAGTGAGTTGTAACAACTTATTCATGATGATCTGGAGATCAAACTCTGTGTGGACCATGAGGGCACAGTCGTCAGCGAAAAGTGCTTCCAGGACAATCTTTTCTGCAACCTTGGTCTTAGCCTTCAGTCGGTGGAGGTCGAACAGTGAGCCGTCAAGTCTGTATCGCAGGTCCAAGGTCCAAGGTCCAAGTCCCTAAAGGCATGGTTTCATTGGCCGTGACGCTGTGCACACTCATCGCGTCAGAGTACTATTTTCTCTGCTTTTGTTTGTTTTTATTGATTTCATTTTTAATTTTTTAATTTTTTATCTCTGTTATCTCGTCAGTCTTTGTTTACTGTTAGCTTGGTATTGGCCTTGCCTAAAAGCCCGTTCGGACGTGCGAGTAGGTCCGATCCCCGGCTGGGCTGCTTTTTACTGGGCTAGGCTTCCTGCTAGCCTGTTTTTAGCTTTTCAGCTGTTTATAGCTAACTTGTTTTTAGCTATTTTAGCTGTTTTTGGCTAGCTGGCGGGCTATCCATCCATCTCAGCGCCTGGAACGCCATGGCTCCTTCCCCGACATGTACCCGCTGTTTATCTCTCCTCGGTAAGGTCTCTGAGTTGGAAACGAGGCTCTCCAACCTTTATAAGATTCGGGAAGCCGAAGACCACCTCGACACCATCATTCTCGGGTGATCATCAGCTCCGGCTACCGACTCGCAGCTGGCAGAGACTGCTACTTACTTGGGTGAGCTCAGCGCCTCTCCATCTACCTCTACACCTGCTCCAGCCTCTGCAGATGTCCATGACCACAGCAACAAACACTGGTTTCTTCTCGGGGCTAAACCCAAAGCTTCGGTTGGTCCCTCTCATCCTCCATGCGCGCCCTGGACCTTGGTTCGACCAGCTAACAACCATCGTCGATCGACCAGAATGGGCTGCGCCTCTTCTCTTCCCATGTCCTTGGAAAACAGATTTGATATCCTTTCCCTGGAGGATTTTCCCCACCTGGATGCTGGCCGTCTGCCCGTGGACGCCCCTCGTCCTCCCTCCTCTCCTTCAGCGGCAGCTTATGTCCGCAAACCCCGGATAAAGACCACCCTGGGTGTGTCAAATTACACACCAGCTCCAGATAGAAAAGAGCACATCACCCCGCCTTCGCAACAACAACATCACCCTCTACAAAATTACTCTCCTCGTCAGAATCCACCGACAAAACCCCCCCAGACAACGCTGGTAATTGGTGACTCGATCATGAGGAACGTCAGAAGCAGGTACTGCATCACTCAATTTTTTTCCCGGGGCTAGAGTCTCTGACATTGAGGCTCTTATCCCTGACCTGCTAAATGAATTCCCCCACGTACAAACTGTCGTTGTGCATGTGGGACGCAATAACATCCCAGATGAAGCATCTGAGATTTTAAAAAGTGACTTCAGGAGCCTTCTGTTCACTCTTATGAACTGTGGCAGACATGCGCTCATCTCTGGGCCTTTGGCACCTCTCAGACGAGGCTGCAATCGTTTTAGCAGAACTCTTAAGTCTTAATTCTTGGCTGTGTTTTACTTGTCCTATTTTTAACATTGGTTTTGTTGACAATTTTAACTTATTTTGGAACCGCCCATCACTTATGAGGCATGATGGCATCCACCCAAATAGACTTGGTGCACGTGTTTTAAGAGACAGTCTATTCTATTCCATTCGGTGTTTTTTGGTACAGTGACTGGGACTTGGTGTGTTTACCTGCTCTGAAGCTTCTGGGTTTGCCAAACTGCCCTTTTTTGGTTCTGTTCCCACTTCTTGTATCGATCCCATTAATTCAGGTGGTCTTTACCATTTGGATCAGCCTTTGATTTATAATCCTACAGAGATTGTGTCTGTCTCCCGTTGCCCTAAATATTGGAACCCTGGACAAATACAACACAACTTGAAAAACACATGCACTTCTGCAGCTCCTCCTCATCCACCACCTTTCAACTTTGCCCATCTCCTTCCTTAGAGAACCTTTTTCTGCTCCCTCTAAAGTTAATAAAAATAGAATGCATAAACATCCCAAATTGATTAAACAAAATGTTGGTAAAATTCAAATCCAGCCTCAAGTCCCTAAAATTAATAAATTGGCCTCTGTTCCTCCCCAAAATTTAAAAATTAAATGTGGTCTATTAAACATTAGGTCTCTAACTTCTAAGTCTCTTCTGGCTCATGATCTATTAATCGATCATCAGATCGATCTACTCTCCCTCATAGAGACCTGGCTCAGGCAAGATGATTATGTTGGTCTGAATGAATCAACTCCCTCTGGGTATTTAAACTGTCATAACCCCAGAGGTTCTGGTCGTGGTGGTGGAGTGGCGGCAATTTTCCATTCTAAATTACTAGTTAATGTTAAGCAAAAATTATGTTTTAATTCCTTTGAAGGTTTGGTCCTCAGTGTAGGGCATGTTGGCTATCTTGGCTTGAACCCAATTCTCTTTGCCATAGTTTATTGTCCTCCCTCGCTCTATTCAGAGTTTCTATCGGAATTTGCCGAATTTTTAGCCGATTTAGTGCTGAAATTCGATAGAATAATTATTGTAGGGGACTTTAATATACATGTTGATGTAGAGAGTGACTGTCTTAATAAGGCATTCAATTCAATTTTAGACTCAATGGAGTTTTCCCAGAAAGTAAAAAATTCTACCCATCATTTCCACCATACATTGGACCTTGTTTTGACCTATGGTATAGATATCGAAAATCTGGCAGTGTCTCCTCATAATCCCATACAGTCTGACCATTGTGTGTTAATTTTTGATTTCATTATCTCTGATCACTTGTTTCCTAAAGAAAAATACTACTACAGCAGATGTCTTTCTGATGACGTTGCCAATTTTTGCAGATTGTCTCTATGCCATGGGTCAACACAACAGAAACAACAGAAATAAATGATGGAGAGTCTGCTCTATTTGTGATTGATAGCATGGTTGATGGTGTTACTGCCTCTCTGCATCGGACTCTAGATTTGGTAGCCCCTTTAAAAAAGAAAAAGTCTAACCAGAGATTTCTAACCCCTTGGCTTAACTCAGAAACTCGTGGCTTAAAACAGAAAACTCGTCAGTTGGAAAGGAAATGGCGTTCTACTAATTGAGATGAATTCTTAGCATGGAGAAATAATTTCTTAATCTATAAAAAAATCTCTTAGAAAAGCTAGATCAAGCTATTATTCTGCATTAATAGGAGCAAACAAGAATAACCCCAGGTTTCTCTTCAACACTATAGCCAGGCTTACAAAGAGCCAGGACTCAGTCAATCCTTGCTCCCCCCTGAGCTTTCTAGTCAGGACTTTCTGAACTTTTTCAATCTTAAAATTTTATCTATTAGAGATGAAATCAGTCAGATTCTTCCTACCGTAAACTCAAGTACATTAACTGCTACAACTCCTTCAATTGATATCTGCTTAGATAAGTTTACTCCAATCGACCTCTTAGAGTTGGATAAAATAATTTCCTCATCAAAGTCTTCATCTTGCCTTTTGGACCCTATTCCTTCCAGGTTATTTAAAATTATCTTCCCAATTATTGGTAGCCATATTCTTCTTATAATTAATTCTTCTTTAACTCTGGGTTATGTACCACTGGCTTTTAAAACTGCTGTAAATAAACCCTTGTGGAAATGTGAAAATGACGAGGGAGAGATTGTGGAAATGTGAAAATGACGAGGCAGAGTTTATCTCACGAGTCAGGTTTATTCACATCTTCCAACATCAGCAAAGCAGAAAGAGGAAAAACACAGACATTCGTCCTTTATATATCCAGGACCTTCAAAGCTCACAGTCACATTGCTTTTGATCACAAGTAACAATGCATCTTCTCTTAAATCCTATAACATCCTCCTCATGGTCTCTGGCAGACCAGGAAATCCCCCAAGGCCGTCTCTTGCATACCAAAGACTAAATTTTCACATCCTCCTGTTATCTCCCAGGAGACCCAGTTCTTTGTTCTACTCTGAGATGTGAAGCTTAAAGTGATACACATGTGTCCCACATGACCCCCCCCCCCCCAAACATCTAAGATGGAACAACAGAATAACAGTCTGCATGTCATGATAAAATCATTACACATTAACCCACGTGCTGCTTGGGCCTCAGTCTCCTCCCGTATCTGCTGTAAGCGGGCTTCGCCACTTCTGCGGCGCCATCCTGCTGGGGAGCTGCTGTCTGGGGGTGAGAACTGTTTGTCACTCCCTGTGGGTGTTCTGGGGAATGTCCCCGAGGGGGTCTGCCGCGCCGAGGAGCCCTGGCCAACAGCACATCGTCGTCCGCCACCACAAAGGCGGATTTGAGCCTGTTTATGCCAATCTTTTCCTTCCTGCCCCCCAAATCTAGCAAAAAATGTTTGTCCCCTGTTTCCAGCACTCTAAATGGTCCATCATAAGGTGGTCGCAGTGGTGGGCGATGGGCATCGTGTCTGACAAAAACAAACTCCGCGTTTTTCAAAGCCTTAGGCACAAAAACGCGCGGAAAACTGTGGTGAACGGGGCCAGGCAGCGTGCCCGATTCCGTGCCACGCTGCAACCGCTGAGATGGGGAGCTATCTGGCGCAGGATTATCTGGGAGAAACTCCCCGGGCAGCCGAAGTGGCTGCGCAAAAACTAGCTCAGCCGGGGAGGCTTCTAAGTCCTCTTTAGATGCAGAACGCAACCCCAATAAAACCCACGGTAGCCTGTCTACCCAATTTGCATCCGTCAGTGACACTCTGAGAGCCACTTTCAATGACCTATGAAAACGTTCGCATAACCCATTAGCCTGCGGATTGTACGCGGTTGTGCGGTGGATCGTTACTCCCAGGCTGCGGGCCATTGCTGACCAAAGTTCTGAAACAAATTGAGGACCTCTGTCGGACGTAATGTCCGACGGGACTCCAAAGCGGGCTACCCATGCTGTTAAAAATGCGCGCGCCACCTCCTCGGCTGTGGTTGACGCCAGTGGGACCACTTCCGGCCAGCACGTGGTGCGGTCCACCATTGTCAGAAGGTGTGTGCACCCCTGTGACGGCGGGAGGGGGCCTACGAGGTCCACGTGAACATGATCGAACCTCTTAGCCGGGATGTGAAATGGCTCCAAGGGAGCTCTCGTGTGTTTGTGTACCTTGGCTCGTTGACAAGCCATGCAGGCTGCTGCCCACTCCTTAACTTGTTTGCGCAGGCTCGGCCATACAAATTTCTCTCCTACCATTTTGACCGACGCGCGCACTCCCGGGTGCGCCAGAGAATGAATCGAGTCAAAAATGCGGCGGCACCATGCGGCCGGTACCACAGGATGCGGTCGCCCAGTGGAGACATCGCAGATTAGGGGGGGCATACTGTCTTGCAGCACCCTGTTCTTCAGCCTTAACCCTGTTGGTCCAGACTGGAGCGCGCGCACGTCCGCGTCGCTAACCTGATCCGTGGCCATGGCTGCATAATCTATCCCTACGCGGACTGGGGCCGCCACGGTGCGCAAGAGACAGTCTGCCACTACATTCAGTTTACCCGCCACATGCTGAATATCGGTAGTAAACTCTGAGATAACGGCCAGCTGTCTTTGCTGCCGGCCTGACCATGGTTCTGAAACCTTGGCCATTGCGAATGTCAGCGGCTTGTGGTCAACGAACGCGGTGAAACGGTGTCCCTCCAGCCAGAACTGGAAGTGGCGAATGGCCAAGTGGAGAGCTAACAACTCCCTGTCGAATGCGCTGTATTTTCGTTCACTATCGCGCAAAGTCCTGCTGAAAAAGGCGAGCGGCTGCCAAGCCCCGGCTACATGCTGCTCCACGACCGCCCCTATGGCCACATCTGACGCGTCAGTAGTGAGCGCTATGCGGGCCGTTGGGTCTGGATGTGCTAACAACGCAGTGTTTGCCAGGGCTGTTTTGACCTCCGAGAATGCTCGCTCTCGCTCCGGAGACCATTCGATCTTATTTGTGAGTTTTTGTTTTTTGAGTGCGGCATACAATGGTTGCATGAGCCATGCATGCGCTGCACGGAGGAGGAAACGGTTATAAAAATTCACCATTCCCAAAAACTCCTGTAACGCCTTGACCATTTGTGGCTGGGGAAAATTTGCTACCACGCACACTTTGTCAGGCAGCGGAACCGCTCCTTCTGGAGAGACGTGATGCCCAAAAAAATCAATCTGCGTCACCCCGAACTGACACTTCGCTGGGTTGATTATTAAACCGTGCTCTCCCAACCTCCGGAAAACTGCCGTGAGGTGGTTTTCGTGTTCGTCTTCGGACTCACTGGCTACCAATATGTCGTCCGGGTAGACGAATACGAAGGGGAGATCACGCAACACCGCGTCCATCATGCGTTGGAACGTCTGTGCAGCGCCTTTAAGCCCAAATGGCATGCGCAAAAACTCAAATAGGCCAAACGGAGATATTACCGCTGTTTTGGGTATGTCCTCAGCGCGCACTGGGACTTGGTGGTAACCGCGGACCAAGTCTATCTTAGAAAAAATGCGCGCCCCCGCCAAATGAACGGAAAAGTCTTGGATATGCGGGATTGGGTAGCGGTCGTGCGCTGTGGCGTTGTTCAACCTGCGGAAATCTCCGCAAGGTCGCCACGAGCCGTCAGCTTTCGGGACCATGTGGAGCGGGAAAGCCCATGGGCTGTTTGAACGCCTGATGATGCCCAACCTTTCCAGGTTGGCGAACTCCTCGCGCGCTATGGTCAGTTTAGCTGAATCCAAGTGCCGAGCTTTTGCAAAAACGGACGGTCCGGTGGTAGTAATAAAATGTTCCACCCCGTGTTTGGCGACGGCCGTTGAAAATGTGGGGACCGTGAGTGCTGGGAACCGAGTGAGCAGTGTGTGGAACTTACCGCTTGCAGCTGTGACGTTGGCTTGTGCTGTTGGCGGGGCCACTCGGGCTGTACAGGGAATAGAATAAAAAGAAAGTGCATTAACCAGGTGCCTGTTAGCAAGATCAACCAACAAACCATGTGAGCACAGAAAATCAGCCCCCAACATATTGAAATTTACTGCAGCTATGACAAAAGTCCATTCAAATGTACGGCTGTGTAGGGACAGAAGCAGAGTCCTCTCACCAAAGGTCTTAATCTCGGAGCCCTTCGCTGCTGACACCCCGGGACCTCTGGAAACCGCCAGCCGGTCAGCGGAGGAAGGTGTGATGAAACTCAACTGGGAGCCTGTGTCCACGAGGAAATGCCTCCCCGAGCACGCATCCTTCAAGTAGAGCAGCTTGTTCTCCTCCCCGAGGGCCGCAGCTGCTACCGACCCCCGGTCTTGGCATTTCCCGAGTGCTTGAACTGGCACGGTGGTATACATTTGCGTGCCTTCTCTGCAAAGCGGCGATGGTAGAAACAGAGGGTGTCTCCTCCGCGATCCTTAGCCCCCGCCGCCGCCGTCGTCAGTGGTTCTGCTACCGCCATCTCTGGCCCCCCGCCATCTCCGGCCGTTGCGCCGAACTCCGTCGCTGCTGCGGTGGCCGCGCGCTGTTTGCTGGCGTTGAGAATCCGGTGCACCTCCTGGGCCAGCGTGCAGAAGTCCCGCTGGGCCAACAACGGCGAACTGGCCAGGGTCGCTCTCGTGGCCGACGGTAGGGTCCTGAGGAAAATGTGGGTGAAGATGAAGTCGTCGTTGTCTGAGCCCCTCAACCTCAGCATGTTCTCCATCAGGTCAATGGGCGTGCCATCTCCCAAGTTGTTCAGAGCCAGGAGCCTCTCCGCTCTCTCCTCGACTGAGAGAGTGAAGCGCTGGATAAGCGCAGCCTTCAACCCGCTGTATTTGTCATTGGCCGGTGGCCACTCCAATAGGCTCTGCACATGCCGAGCCGTGCGGTTGTCGAGCTTTGCAATCACATGGTAGAACTTTGTGTCATCTACCGTTATCCCCCGGAGGGCGAACTGTGCTTCGACCAAGTGGAACCAGGAGCACGGGTTGTCTTGCCAAAAGTCCGGTAGCTGGACGGTAGCAGCATACGCTTGGCTGGGAGGTCCTGACTCGGCTGGCCCGGGGGAATTTCTTTCATCCATGATACGTCTTATGGTCACCAGTGTGGAAATGTGAAAATGACGAGGCAGAGTTTATCTCACGAGTCAGGTTTGTTCACATCTTCCAACATCAGCAAAGCAGAAAGAGGAAAAACACAGACATTCGTCCTTTATATATCCAGGACCTTCAAAGCTCACAGTCACATTGCCTTTGATCACAAGTAACAATGCATCTTCTCTTAAATCCTATAACATCCTCCTCATAGTCTCTGGCAGACCAGGAAATCCCCCAAGGCCGTCTCTTGCATACCAAAGACTAAATTTTCACATCCTCCTGTTATCTCCCAGGAGGCCCAGTTCTTTGTTCTACTCTGAGATGTGAAGCTTAAAGTGATACACGTGTCCCACGCCCTTACTCAAAAAACCAACGCTCGATCCAGGAGTTTTGGCCAATTATCGACCAATCTCTAATTTGCCTTTCATTTCAAAAATCTTGGAAAGAGTTGTTGCTGCGCAATTATCTGACCATTTGCAGGGAGTTGGTTTGTTTGAGGTGTTTCAATCTGGTTTCAGAGTTCATCACAGCACTGAAACTGCCTTAGTGAAGGTCAATAATGACCTCCTGATCGCATCTGATAATGAACTTGTCTCTGTTCTTGTTCTTTTAGATCTCAGTGCAGCCTTTGACACTATCGATCATGCCATTCTACTTGATAGATTAGAACACTTTGTTGGACTGAGTGGAACTCCGTTGCAGTGGTTTAGATCATATTTGTCCAATAGATTTCAGTTTGTTCACATCAATGATAAATTTTCTTCCAACTCTAAGCTCAGTCACGGAGTTCCACAGGGATCTGTGTTGGGTCCTACTCTTTTTAGTTTATATATGCTCCCGTTAGGCAATATCATCAGAAAGCACTGTATACATTTTCACTGTTACGCAGATGACACACAACTATACCTGTCAATGAAGCCCGAAGATTGTAATCAATTAGCCAAGTTAGATGCCTGTCTTAAGGACATCAAAGCTTGGATGACTTGTAATTTTAAGATAAGATAAGATAAGATAAGCCTTTATTAGTCCCACAATGGGGAAATTCCAGGATTGCAACAGCACAGGGATAGCAACACTCAGAGCAATAATTAAGAAGATACGAAAAATATAAATAAGAGCAGTGGATATACATACGTACACATAAATATAAACATATATACAAAGTGCGGAGCATTGGCGCAAGATGGAATAAACAGCATAACCGTCTACTTAGTTATCCTACATAGTATGAATATGTACCCATACATATTGTCACCCTCTGTAGCGACTGATATTGTCCTAGTTGTATACTGGAGGGGACCATTTGTGTAAGTCTGTTGCGTCTTTTTTTTTTTTTTTTTTTTTTTTTTTAAGTTTTTGTAAAGGGTATACAGGTCGTTACAGCAATGCAGTGTTTACATTTTCATCACATGTTCCCTTATTTTCTGATATCTGACAACATTGGAAGATTAATTCTTACAACACCCCTTTTTTTTTTTTAAAGTGAAAGAAAAAGTGAAATTAAAGAGAAAAAAAAACAAAAAACAAATAACAAAAAAAACAAACAAACCAGTAAAAAACAAACAAAAAGAAAAAGTAAGTAAATAAAGATAAAAGAGCATCTGAGTAGCGTTGGAACAAAGAGCGGAACCATTATTGAAATGGTATTTGTCAAAGATTAGATCTAATGGAAGACACATATGCGGTCCAGGGTTGCCAAAAGTTCATGAACCCATCCATGTCCTGTCTCAGTGCGAATGTCAACTTTTCCATCGAGTAAATGTCTTGGATCACGTTAGTCCAATCTTCAGGTGTAGGACAGTCCTTCAACATCCATTTTTTAGTTAGAGCTTTTTTGCTTGCCAATATTAAAACACTGAATAAGTATTTTTCTCCTCATCTTTCCAGTGAGTCCGGTAGTAAACCCAAATACAAAGTTACAAAAGAAAAGGGAACTGTAATTTTGAATATTTTCCCCAATATTGTCTGTACCTTGGTCCAATATTGGTGGATAACTGGGCATGACCAAAACACATGAAAATGATTTGCAGTCTTTTCACCACACAAGCGCCAACAGTTCAATCCCTTATGGGTAAATTTGTTTTGTGCAGGTGTTCTGAAAAATCTTGCCAAGTTTTTCCATCCAAATTCTCTCCACTGCAGGGATGAGGTACTTTTCCATTGCTGTTTATTTAGCTTTTCCCATATTTCCAGTTGTAAAGTGAAATTCCCCTCTTTTTCCCATCTCTCTTTTATATAAGATGTGTTGTCTCCTTTTAAGTCTTGAAGACCTTGGTATATTTTAGAAATGTATCTGATCCCTGGGATCCCTTTATATGCCATTAAGAAGACCTTCAGAACACCTGACTGGGCCCTTTCCAAAACCTCCTTTTTAAGTAGTCCTCTATTGGAGGATCGTCACTTCCTTGTGGTAACGTATCGTCACTTCCTGTTTTGCTGTCTGCCTGTGTGGTTTGCTCTCCAGCTCTCGAGCCACTAGCTATGGCTACTAGCTCTCTTTCCTCTCCTCCTCTGGTGTGCTCTCTCTGTCAGATGTTTAGCTACACCTCTGCCTCTTTTAGTGATAACGGTAAATGTAATAAATGTTGTCTTTTTGAGGCGCTCGAGGCGAGGTTGTCTGATTTGGAATCCCGGCTCCGCTGCATTGAAACACCGTCTGCGCCAGTTAATCTCGACGGACGCCCCTTAGCTGCAGCGGAGCTAGCTAGCTTAGCCCCCCCTGTCACCGGTTCCCCGGCTCTCCTCTGCAGCGAGGAGACTGGGTGGGTGACGGTGAGAAGGAAGCCTAGTCGCAAAGCCCCGGTTCACCACCAACCTGTTCACGTTTCTAATCGTTTTTCCCCGCTCAGCGACACACCCGCTGAGGAAAAAACTCTGATCATTGGCGACTCTGTAGTCAGAAACGTGAACCTAGAGACTCCATCGGCCATAGTCACATGTATTCCTGGGGCCAGAGCAGGCGACATCGAGTCAAATTTGAAAATGCTGGCTAAAAGTAACTGTAAATATTCCACAATTGTTATTCACGCCGGCATTAATGACATCCGTCTCCGGCAGTCGGAAGTCACGAAACTTAATATAGAATCGGTGTGTGACTTTGCCAAAACGATGTCTGCCACTGTAGTATTCTCTGGACCCCTCCCCAATCTGACCAGTGATGACATGTTTAGCCGCTCGTCATCCTTGAACCGCTGGCTGTCTGTGTGGTGTCCTAAAAATGACGTGGGCTACATTGACAATTGGAGCTCTTTTTGGGGAAAACCTGGTCTTATGAGACGAGACAGCATTCATCCCACTTTGGATGGTGCTTCTCATTTATCTAACAATCTGGCATCTTTTTTATCCAAATTTCCAAAACCGTGACTACTCAGAGTTGGGACCAGGAAGCAGAGTCGCAGTCTTACACGCCTCTCTGCAGCTCCTCTTCATCCACCACCCCTCAGCTTAGCCCCTGTCTTCCCCATCAGAGAATCGTTGTCTGCTCCCTCCAAAGTAAATAAAAATATAATGTATAAGCATCCCAAAGTGATAAAGCAAAATATTGGTAAAACTCAAATTAAACATAAAGCCTCTAAATTGAATGATTTGGCCTCTGTTCCTCCTCATAATTTAAAAATTAAATGTGGTTTATTAAATATTATCCTC